>CM051257.1:43820154-44150154 GCA_027921565.1 Artemia sinica
TAATTTGCTTCAAATATGAGTAAAAATTGTAAAAAGGATAGCTGCTGTTGCTATTATGTTTGACCATTTATTATTTTATATTGACCATTATATATATATATATATATATATATATATATATATATATATATATATATAATATATATATAATGGTCAATATAAAATAACAAATGGTCAAACATAATAGCAACAGCAGCTATCCTTTTTTACAATTTTACTCATATTTGACGCAAATTACTCTCATTTCACGGAAAATAAGGATAGTCCAGTAAAATTACAGCTTTGAACACCATCTGAGCAACAAAAATATCTTTGCCACCAAAATCTTCAAAAAAAATTTCCTTAATAGCACATTCAAATTTTCCCTTTTTAGCTGTACTCCTCCAAAGATATCTGATCAAAATTTTAAAATAGTCACTTTGTTTAAACTAGTCGATTAGGTCTAATAACTATACCCCCGGGAATGACTTAACCTCTACAGCACTTGGTATAAGTGTTGTGAGTTATAGTTTCCCGTTATTTATATACATGGTTGGTCATTTGATAAAGATGACATGTTTGATCCTGGTTTCACACCCGTGAATTCACACATAAACTAATATTTGGCCTTTCTAGCAGTCTCAACCTGACCTAAGAAGGGGGTTTAATTATACTTACAAAGATATTTTTCTGCAGGAAGTTTTTTTCTTTTTTCAAGACTAAAAAGTGCAAATCTGAACAGAATATATTCTTCAAATTCTCTTTAATCTTGATATTCCTACATTTATTTTCACCCGACCCTCTCCCTTTGGCTTTGGGGGAGGAAGGGTGCGATGAGAACATTAGAGGATTGCCATTTTTTAACTGTGTTCCTGGATTTCACAACGCCGGCCATTATTGTAAAAAAAAGCTTGGAAAGTAAAGACTAAAACAAAAGAGCAAACAGGAACACCTGATAACAACTTTGTTTTCGCAGACTGGTCATGCAGACTGGTCATGTTAGACTTGATCATTTTTCGCTGACCGCAACCGTGTCATCATTGGAAAATAAACACGCAGGTAGTGATACTTTAAGCCAGCAGGTATGGGCGGTCAGAGTTCAGGAAGGACAAAACTGGCCACACTGTCTACTCTTGATATAAATGTAAAAAGTTATTTTAAAAAAAGTAAAGTGCAAAGCTATGTCTTGACCAAATAAAAAAAAAATTAAAAAATTACAATGAAAAATGAATTAAAAGTTAAAAGAAACAGATATGAGACTTAATAAAAATTAAACCAATAATGAGGCTTATAATGTACCAAAAAATAAACTGATATTAAACTCAAACTGTAAACGAACAGAAATTACTAAATACATGAACTGGAAAGTCGTTCCCCTTGTGGCTCAATTATAGCAAGTTTCATTTGTGCTTTACTGAAAGCAATATATATATTAAGCGGTTTCTCTTTTATCGCTATAACATTGAAAAAAAAAATAGATTAACAAAATCTCTGAAAATTAATGCGATTATATTTTGCGCATTAATGCGATTATATCAGCCTTGTTCCATCAGGCTGATATACACTAAAGTTCCAATCATACCTTCTTCATACCAAATATATCCTTTTAAAATGCATAAAAGAGCCAAACAGATTTGTCATTTTCAAAACTTCTCTTCAAGAACAAAATGGACTTCATCAATATTTGAAAACTATTAATTTTTAAAGTGTAATGTAAGCATCACTGCGCTCTATATACTAAAATGAAATAGACAAAAAAAAAGAATTTAGACATAAAATTACTTTTTTTAACGTGCATATTTTGTCTTTTGTGTGGTCTTGATTGTTATTGGAATCTTAGTTTTAAATTATGATAATTTTATTTAATAATTAACTTAAAATTAATTTGGTTTCTATTTGTTGTAACATGAAACGACACACACAATAATGAGAATGCTGTCCAGGACTAAAAAATGTTTACAAAAATAAAAAATTCAAAAGTTTATCAAGGAAAAAGTAAAAAGTTATTTTATGCTTAAGACCAGCATAAATAAATTTATTTAATATTGCACGCTCAAAACGACATAAATTATTATTAAAAAATAAATGAAACCCAAAAGAACACAAATTATGTGCATATTCATATAAATTGAATGAATAAATCTTAAAACAAGTAAAACTTAAATTGAAACATACAAATCAAACTTAAAACGAACACAAATAACTTACAAGCAAAAGTTTGGCTACTGCCCCTATCCCTAACTGTAAAAGTCTAAGGGCTAATCGTCATTTGCGTTTTATTAAAAACTATATGTGTCTTGAACAGTCCTTGGGAAAACTAATAAAATTAAAACTGAATGTTGGATATATAGTGATATTAATTGCTGAAAAGCTCAGCAATTTCAAAATTTATTTCACAATAATTCTTATTTTTATTTTTTATTTTGTAAGGATAAAAGGAATATATTTGTGATATAATTTGTTCTCAGTAAACTGGAAATAAATGCAATAGGCTTTACACTTTTAACATTTAGGGAAAGGGGTAGTTGCCAAACTTTTTTTATAGTGATTTGTTTTCGTTTTAAGTTTGATTAAAACATTCAATTCAAGTTTTACTTGTTTTAAGATTTATTTATTCATTATATTAGTACCTGTTGTATGTTTGTTTGCTAAGATTGCTTATTTAATTTCTGTTCGTTTTGGGTTCATTTATCCTTTAAATAGTAATTTCTGGTTGTTTGAGCTTGAAATATTGTAGGAATTTATTTCTGCTGGTCTAATTTTAATATGCCCAATTACTTTTCTTTGAAAAACTTTTTTTGGGAAGTTTTTTTAAATTAATTTCTGTTCGTTTTTTATGCGAAAGTTTCAAGTGTTTCAACGTTCCCCATTTCAACATGTTTTTTTTTTCCGCATCATAGTTTCAGCAACGTCTCAAAACATCGAAGTTATGTTGTTTTTTTTTTCAACATTAAAATCTCGAAGTTCAACATCCCCCTCAGCGTTCCCTGACAGTAGTTACAAATAGATGTAGTAGCAGTTCCAAGTAGTCCCCACTCACAGTTGGACGGTTAGCCCACCCTCTTTTCTCTGAAACAAGGGGTATTTCTGCTCGGGTGATTTTGGCCAATTTTGAATATGCTATTAAGCAAAGTTTTCAGAACATTTTTGTGGCAAAGTCATTTTCTATTGCTCAAATGATGGGTAAAACTGAATTTTTACTGCATTATCCTTATTTTCCGCGAATAGGAGAAATTGCATCAAACAAGAGTAAAATTAGGAAAAGGATAGTTGTAGTTACTACTATGTTTGGCCATTTAGTATTTATCATACATGCATACATATTTGGACAGGGTCTATGGAGAGGCAAGCTTGAGAAACTGATGCTGATTCTTTTCTTCTTTTCTTTTAGGTCTGCTGGGTTTTACTACTGGTGTGCTCTATTGGCAAGTGCAGTGACAAATGCATTGAGATTTTATACAGCTTTGTCAAACTGCTTTGTATCGGAGGCTGGTATTAGAAGATAGTTTCCTTAATTTTCAACATTCTTTGGTTTATATGTTGGGATCTCTTACCCTGGTAACTTGTAAGTTGTTTTGCTTTTCCTGGAACTCAGACTAAAAGTTATCATTCTTAAATTTTTTTATTTTGATAAACAATCCTTCTTGAGAGATATTACATTTTTTTCCAAAGGGATAGAGAGTAGAGATACCCCCCCCCCCCTCCTGGCAGGAGACCCTAGTTGCGGCTCCTTAGTCGACGTCGTCGGTTAAGACCACTTTTGGATCAGATCTAGTAACAGCCATCCAAAGCTTAGCCTGTAGCAACTCAGTAATAATCCAGTTTGTAAAATTAAAAAAAATCTATAAGTGTTCCTTACTATAAAAAACAGTTCGAGAGCCGTGTATAAAGTAAGTGTATTGTGTTTTCTATAATAGAACAATTCGTTTATGGATCTTAAGGCATTTGGCAAAATCATAGACTAAGCAGCTGAGAGTGCCTATGAGACGGTGAGCTGCCCAGTCACCAATTTGTTAAAATATACTATAGAGCAATTCAAGCGTAATAAATATAACTTAATGATTCTGTTTCGTTATTATGTGACGCACATATTAGTGCCTACATACATATATCTACTCTCTTTAACAGTGTTTAATAATGACAAAAGAGAAGTCGAGGCAAAAGTTAAAGGTCCAAACCGATTAAAAAGCAGTAAATAATAAGTTCAGCATTTTAAAAAGCTCCTGTCAATGAAATAGCTAAGAATAGAGATATTAAAGTTTATATGGACGGTAATGAAGATCCTGATACTGCATCATAACTAAGGACGTTGGAAATTCTAAGGTCATTGACAAAGGATGTAATTGTATAGGAAAGTCTGAAGCATAAGCTGGTAAAATCACATCCAGCTTGAAAATACGTAGAGATTTGTCTAACAGTAACCGAAACACGAAGAAAATGAAGCTGTAATTTTGCAAAGGGGCTGCTTCTAATTTAAGGTATCTTTCCTTAAGCAAAGTACAAACAATATGGTATGATTTAACTCACAGTGGTTGAAATGACATGTCTTTTGAAAACAAGAAGGAATTTTTGTCTAAGAGCCCGGACTATCAAATGTGACAAGACATGTCCAAACTATAGCAAAAGGCGCGGAAAAATGTTAAAGGTAATGTTTAACAAAAACGAAGTGCAAATAAATATGGGATGAGAAATCAGCGAAAGTGAGAATCGCACGAGCTAAATCAAAAGGCATGGAACAAACAACAATGAGAATCATTCTGAGTTGCAAACGAAAATTCTGCACAGCGATCTGTGGTAATAGCTAGAAAAGGCTTTTTTGTATCTATGAAGTCATGAAAAATTATATAAGTTAATGAATGTATCCAAACAGGCCAAACCAAAAATCATTAGAAAATATCTGAGGTAATGATGAACGAAAATTATCGACAAATTTCGTTATTACTAACCGGCACGTTTTTGTTATGGCATCATATTCATCAGTGATTCGCTATGATACTCCTAAATTAACGCGTTCATTCATTCCACTGTAATTTCAATTCGTGCCCGTTGTAGCATGTCTTCTAACTACATATTTTGTGGTGCATCATTTTCAGTTACAGTTTGTTGTGATTCGTGCTGTCGCTTTTCTTCTTTCCTGCAAGTCCTCCGGAAATGATCAGTCATAAATCTCTGAATCATGTTTTGGGATCTTCAATTGTCTTCAAATGACTATTTGATTTATCCTTTATCTCTGCCTATCTACCTTAGTTCCGTGGCCGCCCTAGGATGGATGATAAACTATCTGTCAACAAGCTATTTAGAAATATGTTATATCTCTATACAAATCTGAAAAATTTTATGCCAGCTTTGCTCTATTTAAAGTCAACTCAAGTGGATTCTGATTCGAAAATGGTTTTAGTTAATTTGTTTTGGCCTCAATTTCATTTGCGGCTCGTTGTCGCAAGTCTTCTAAGTACAAATTGAGCTATGCATTATTTTGTTTTGTGTTCGTTGTGATTTTTTGCTGTTGCTTCTGTTTCTGAACACATTTTTGTTTTGAGTCATTTTTGTTCGCGATTTGACATGATTTTTCAACGTCATTGGTCTTCTAACCACATATTTATGCTGTGGCATCATTTTCATTTGTGATTCGTTGTCGTTCTCGTTGTTGCGTGTCTTCGATCGCAGTTTCTGTTGTACTTCATTTCTTTTCATCATTAACCTCAGACATTTTTCCATGTCTTTTGTTTTAGCTTGTTCAGATTAGTTTATCATCTTGTATAATCTCACATCACGTCATAGATACAACAAACTTCTTTTCCCAGCTTTTCCCCAGTAATTATTTTTAGTTTAATTACGGTTTTATATAGTTCAGTAACCACCAGGCATGTTCCCATAACAAATACTATTAAACTCCTAGTTACGCATTGACATAATTTTCGTCTTATTCTTTAGTTTTAAGTCGTAGGGGCGAAAATCAATTCCTCACTTTCTTTTTATCTTTCATAAATCATGACTTTTATAGGATTTATGTTCCTCTTGGGAAGCGATCGACAACCTCAGCCTTAGTTTTACTTTCTCCCTGTTTGGAATCACACTAAAAACAATACGTTACCTCGGTCCCTTGTAATCGGCAAGTTTGCTTTTGTGTGATTCTTGGATTATGCATTAGCATAATTATCAATGGTTTTTTTAGTTTTAAGTCATGCGGTGGAAAATCAGCGATTTTAATTGAATTAAGAAATTTAGGTGTGAATTCAATTCTTCCTTCCTGTTTATCCTTCAAATGATCATACATTTTATAGGACTCTATTCTCCAGGGATTTATTCTGATTCTTGGTGTTGCTTCTCTTCTTACAGCAGATTTAGTTGCGTGCCAATCTGTCTGCAATCCATTGGGATCCTCAGTGTTCTTGTATAGTTTTGCACTTGAATTATGAAATTCTAGCATGAATGCAAATTCTCCTTCCTATTTATTCCTTACAAAAATGTTCACTTTATAGGATTTGTATTACCCCGGGATTCTTTGTGATTCTCGTTGTGGCTTCTCTTCTAACCACGGAGTTCGTTGTGAGTCATTTTTATCCTTACAATTTCGTGGTCTTCTAACCCACAGATATTTTCACCATCATTTCATTTGTGATTAGTTGTGATGCTTGTTATTATATGTCTTCTAACCGCAGAGCTCTATGTGATTCATTGTCGTTCATCACTGCGTCTGACCTGTTTCTATGCCTTAGCTGTTCGAAATCATTCATTATCTTTCACAATTCTACATAATGTCATTGCAACTTTGATTTGTTTTCTAACCTCTTATTTTCGTTCTGCAGCATTTTCTTTTGCGTTTCAGTGTGATTCTTGCTGTCGCTTATTCCGCGCCTTTTGCCTCAGCTGTTCAGAGTTATTCATCATCTTGTATAATTTCGTATGCGTCATAGATACTAAACACTCGCTGTCACTTGTTCGTTGCCTTTTTCTTCAAATGTTCAGAGTCATTGGTCATGTTGTATAATTTCGCATGCGTCACAGACACCAAAGACGATATGATCCCCCATGGGGAAAATGATGTAAGTTGCTCTTTAAATGCATATGAATGTGACATCATTTATATTAAATTGTATGAAATATTAAAGCTCCAAACTAATTTTCCCAAGTCACCTATCTCACAACTATAAAGGTCACGACTTTGAGAAAATTTGATTAGAGCTTTAATTTTGGAAAGCGTGTTTCATATGAGTGACGTCAGATTCATATGCGTTTCTTATGACTCTGTTTCCTTTAATAGTGTTTACAAGCCTGCTTAACGCAATAGATAGTGCGTCGGACTAAACAAGGGCGGATCCAGGATTTTTTTTTCGGGGGGTTTTACTAATTTTTGACTTTTTCGGGGGGGGGGGTTACTAATTTTTGACTCAGTTTTCGACTAATTTTACTGATTTTTACCTAGGTTTTACTAATTTTCGACGTATTTTCGAGTCGTCAAAAATATCGGGGGGGGGGGTTCAAACCGGGTATACCCCCCCCCCCCTGGATACGGCCTTGCGGACTAATAATCATAATACAATGTGTTTCACTTTTACAGCAGTCGAATTTTTTGTTAGAATGTTCTTTCCTTAGTCAAATTTTTCCAGCATTTTTCATATGAATTACGTCACAAATACTTGTAATAGTTATAATAAATCTTGCTGAAGATGATTTCTGTGATAAATACTACTACTACTACTACTAACAACAACAACTCACCGCAGAACCAAGCCGCCTGAGGCCAACACAGCTAGCACGCTCCTCCTCCTCTATTCGCCCAATCTATTCAAAGCCTCCCTTTTTACACCCTCCCAGGAAGTCTCCATTTCCTTTAAATATTTCTTTATGACGTCTTTCTACCCAAGACGAGGACAATTTTTTTTTCATTTGGCAATTTTCTTAGATTTTTTTAGTTTTCACTAACTAAGGGGCGAGTAGGGAGACTTAAGGTATTCCATCAAAGGTTTACGACTATGCAGATTATGATGGTGTCTCTTTTATGCTTCCTGGTCTCTTAGATCTAGAAATGGTACCAAAAAATGTATTTTTGGTATGGCATACCACTTTACTACAGCTTTATCATGAATTGTTTACAAAAGCATTTAGATATAATAAGGAATTTCGAATTCAGTCATTAACAACTCTCCATAATGCTGCAGCATCCTGGCAGTCAGATGACGATTTTATGATTAACACGGAACTCACCGTGGCATTCACCGCGCATGTTGTACTCCTTGTGTATCAGGGAAGGCGTCAGGACATCGACACGTCAGGACATCGACAAATCCTTCATAACATCGACAAAAAACACGTCGGAACATCGGACACGTCAGGACATCGACAGACATAACATCGGCACGTCAGGACACCGACAGTCACAATCGCTACCCATCAGAACGCCGACAGTTCATAACATCGACACGTCATTACATCTAAAAAATTTAAGGTGTTATGACGTGTCGATGTTATGACTGTCTACGTTCTGACGGGCAGTGATTGTGACTGTCGATGAACTGATGTGTCGATGTATGACTGTCGACGTTCTGACGGGTAGCGATTGTGACTTTCAATGAACTGACTTGTCGTTGTTATGACTGTCGGCGTTCTGACGGGTAGCGATTGTGACTGTCGATGTCCTGACGTGTCGATGTTATGGACTGTCGATGTCCTGTGGGTGTCGATGTTCTGGCGGATTTTCCTTGTCGATGAAATGAGATTTAGTGTTTGTGACGGTTAGATGAAATGGTAGCACCCCCGTTTATCAAGATACGAGAAGCAAAACCTCCCGTGAAGGGCTTCCGCCTTCCAGACAAGGGAGATTATAATGGTAGCTTTTTTATGATTAGCAGCTTTTCAACTCCAAAGATGACACCAAAAGTGCAATTTTTGGGGTCATATGGACCTTTACATAGTCATATCAAGACAAATTTATGAAAAGCGCATAGATAAGATCAAGAGCTTTAAAATGAGCCATTTAACATTTCTCTACGATGTTGCAGAAGCCTGCTATTTCTGCTTGTTAGCAGACGATTTATGAAACTTACATTACGAGTTTTTTTCACCCAAACATTTATTTCGTCATTTGAAATATGCTCTATCAAACTTTAAGAATCCTAGGGTATTAGAGAATATTTCATTTTTCATTGAGAAACTTGCAAGCTTTAGCCGAATGTCGAGAGTACCGGGGAAAAAACTTTTTGCATTCTGTAGGGAAATGCAAGAATTAGTGGATTTAAGGAAAGAATCTTTTCTGGAATGTTTTATTGATAATACTAAGTTTAATAAGTAATGTAAATAAAGAGAAAAAGAATTTTGGGTAAATTTGAAAGCTGTGGAAATTCCTGAGACTAGGCCTCAACCAAGAAAGTATTTTTTTTTTTTTTTGTATATTTATGCAGGGTTGATTTTATGTATTTATGTGTTGGCCACGGCCCTTGATGGCTTCTGTATAAATAAATTATCAGTATTATTATCATAATCCCTTTTTCTTTGATTAAAGGAAGATTTTTACCTGGTCTTCAAATATGTTTTTTTTCTCTCATTGCAGATCCTATCCTACCATCTCTGATCTTACTCCCGCCTTCTATGTATGCAATTCTACATTTATCAAGCAGGTGTTTGTGTTATCTTGATGTAAGTAACTAGTAGCGTTTCATGCTCTTTCATTTTATTTAATAAGTTTGTGGATTTGTCAAAATTGCCTTAACTCTAAATCAGTGGTCAACAAGCTATTCTGAACTAAAATGGACACGTAACCCCTACAACTGGAAATCGTTAGCAAATTATTTCTACACACCATGTTTATTATTTTGAACAGATAACTCTGTTCTAGTTGGAAAGTTGTCAACCCAATTCAAAATCCGGGAAATTCTTTGTCTTGAAAATTAATTTTCTATTACTTAAGGTAAATATTTTGGCTGTGGGACCAAAAATATGCACAGCAGATTTATACTTACTCAGGGCCGTACCCAGGATTTTTTTCGGAGAGATTTTTACTCAAAGATTTTTTTTTTTGGGGGGGGTGTATAAAAAAAACTAAAAAACGTATACAAAATTTGCTTATATCCATTTTTGTTACGTTTCTACGAGTCAGACAAACATTTCAGGGGGGGGGGATTAAATCCCCCTAACCCCCCTCTGGGTACGGCCTTGTACTTACCACCTAAAAGTAGCATCTGGCTCACCTGCCTAGTTTTCTGTTAGCTCTGATTTTATTCTGGAAGACAGAGACATGGTCTATAAAAAAAGGAGTTGGATGCACTTGGGGTAGCAGCTAGATCAAGTACAAAACTTCTTGGGCTTGTGTTATGCTAATTTTCAGCATCATTTCCGATATCATATTAACCTATATTTTACTTGATATTTATCTTATAACATAGAAGGCACGTTCGGGAAGGCGTCAGGACATCGACACGTCAGGACCAGTACCGTCAGGACATCAACAAAATCCGTCATAACATCGACAAAAAATCTGTCATAACAACGACACGTCAGGACATCGACAATCATCAAACGTCAAGAAAGAAAGGTTGAGGTGGTTAGGGCACGTTGTGCGGATGAAGGATGACAGATTGTCGAAGATTGTTCTTTTTGGCCAACCATCTAGGGCTAAACGGAAAGCAGGTCGTCCCTGTCTGGGGTGGGAGGACGTCATTAAAGAAAGATTTAAAGGAAATGGGAACTTCGTGGGAGGGTATAAAAAGGGAGGCTTTGAACAGATTGGGATGGAGGAGGACCGTGCGTAGCGTGTGTTGGCCTCAGGCGGCTTGGTGCTGCAGTGAGTTGTTAGTAGTAGTAGTAGTAGTTTTTGTATCAGGGTTAATGAATACTGTTATTTACTTTACATTATATTGTTTTCTTTTTCTTCTAGTTTGTGGATAGAAATCGAATGCGTCTTGTCAGAATGATCATTGGTGTTGTAGAAGTTCAAAGTGTTATTATACTTCAGACAATTGCCTTTTGTGACATAGTGACGTTACCAACTTCTAGTTTTTACCATGTAAGTTATTGTTTCATTCAAATGACTCCCATATTCCTATCTTTAAGTAATAGTAATTACTTATAGCCTAGGCTATTCGTTTTTCAGTGGCAATAGTCTAGGCCTATCTGTCATTCTCTTATCCTCACTTGTTACTTAGCTCAATTTATGCATTAGTGAAAAGCCACTAAACTACAATTTATAGCCTGCCCTAAAAAGCTATAAGGTACTTTCAATAAGGCCTATGGGCTCTAAAAATGTAAACTGTAGTGGAATCAGCAAAGATAAAGTAAGACAAATAAAAAGAATTTCGTATAGGAATTCTTGCAAATTCCCCTAGTGTAAAGTTTCCCTTTTAAGTTTACCCCCCAGAAAATTCTCTCCCAGCGGAAAATTATCCCTGTTGAAAATCACCTCTTCCCCGAACATTGCCTGTCTACTTACCGATAACAAAAACTTTACGTGTACCATGAGCAAATTTCCAGACTTAAAGATCTTTTCCCAGAGGCTTTGGGGGGGGGGGGTTATTAATCCCCTAAGGCATAGCTACTGAGCTTTTCAGCTAAGCTGAACTAAATCGACATTTCAAAATTTTGATCAAAATGGAAGCCCAATATTTTTGGTCACTTAAAATGGGCTCTAGAGCTTTTAATTTCCACTCGAATGAGCCTTTTCCCTATATTCTAGGAATATTGATTTGATGCAATCATCCTGGTGAACAGCAAAAAAATAAACAAATAAACACACATCCGTGGTCTTTCTTCTGGCAAAAAAAATATAGAAAGTTCCACATTTTTGCAGCTGGGAATTTGAAATTTCTACATTCTCGGGTTCCCTGAAACTGATGGTGTGATTCTGATTCCTTGACTTTTAGGGGGTGTTTCCCCTTTCTTGAAATCAGGTAAATTTTCTCAGGTTCGTAGCTTTTGATGGGTATCCTTAAATTTAATGAATCTTATATTTGGAATCATGGTATCAAATTTCCGCTTTTTAGAGTTTTGGTTACTATTTAGCCACGTCACATCTTACCTACAGTTCGTTACCCATGAATAGTTTGATTATTTTTGTCGGAATTTCGTAATGGAAGTGAAAACATATGTCTAGTATTATAATTACAGAGTCCTCTTTCTGTCTCAGTCTCTTTCTGGCATTTGACCTGTTAACACCTATGCTGGGTTAAATTTTTGAAACCCGTTTTTGGAAGTTATAATAATCCAAATTTCAGTCATTGACCAGTTTTGAGCTATATTAACTGGATTTATTGTCTCACTATTATGTCAAGGCCCATGAAATTCACATGCCCAGAGTGCAGACTTCGTGCCGCTAGTGGAACAGTGCAGTGCAGTCGGTGTCAACAGTGGTTTCATCCAAAGTGAGCAGGTATTTCTATTGAGGAGAGGAAAACAATGTGGTGAGTGGTTATGTTTTAAACTGCCAGTCCCCCCGTTCTTTGAATGATGACCCTGAACCACCTTTAACGCCACTTTCTCTACCCCCTGGCTCTAAACCACGCTCTACACCCAAGTCTGCCACAAAAACCTACAACTCCAAAATCAGTTTCAAAAAATCAAGCTTCCCAGGTCCCCTTTGTGTTGACTGTGTTAAACATATAAAACAGCTGGCTGATATCCGAGCTAAATACAATTCCCAGTTAGAGAAGAATTCAGACCATGAAGTAGCCATAGAAGATTTGAAAAAAAAACAAGTTGACATTTTTCTCAATGACCAAAAAATTGGTAACGATATACTCCATGAACGTGATCTCTAAATTAAAAAATTAAGTGAAAAATATCAACTCCCATAATTCCCACCGCCTTCTTATGGAAGATGAACTCTGCAATCTGGAAAACAATCAAGCGACCCTTAAACCAAAAATCATCAAATAACAAGAGGACTTAAAAAACAACGAAGCAATTATTACTACATTAGGGGATCAATTATCAGAGTTCAGCAAATCCACCATTAATTGCAAAGTATCCCAAGAGAGCATACAAATACCTACGTGTAGTATGACTACTGATGACGCCTTTAGTTCGTGAATAGTCCAGTGACTTCCGGTTTTTTACATAAATTATCAGGTGATAATGAACTAAACAAGGGATTAATAAGGTTATTGAGAAGTCATTACCAGACGATGACAGTGTTATTATTTTTGAAAAAATTACGAAAGTGATGGATAAAAGGGAAATAAATACAAAAATAAGCAGAAAGGAAAATGTGATCTGCAAGCATTTTGATAGTGGTTTCTGCAAGTTTCGTAAACAATGCAAGTTTCTACATATTTGTCGTCATTTTATTTCGGGAGTTTGTGTGTCTGATAAGTATTTTTGACCATGTTGATCTGTGTTCTGTTTTATCTTGTATTGATAAGTCGTGTACTGGTGCTCATGCATCTTCAGGATTGGAGCGCAGGTTTAAAACCCAACGTTTTTTAGGGCGACGCCGCAAGTATTCACGAACCCCTCTGCCCTAGTTCGTGTTCCATTTGACTTTCAGTCTTATCCCCCTGCATACCCGATACAGAGCAGTATACCTCAGGAATCCATCCCTCGAAACAATCCTCCGCCCCAAGTACTTCCGCGTGCCCAGTCAGTCCAACCCCCACAATCACTTTACTCAATTCGGACCATCCCCAAACCCCCCCTCACTCATATTCCTCCCAAAAATCCACTTCCTTTCGACTCCGTTCTTCTCCGTGCGTCCAAGAAGTTACCGACCGGTTCTGGACTCTACCCGTTATTTGCCAAAACAAACCCAACCCCTCCCCTCTCAGACAACCCCACCATAATTCCCTCCCTCAGCATCATCTCGCCCCCACCTCCCATATAAAGAACACTCCCAATTTGACTTATTCCCAGATCACCAGGAAACTTTTCTCCCTTCCCTTGCACTTCATCCCCCTGGCTACCCTACCAGTATGACTCTGGTTTAAGAGTAAGCAGGCAGAATGAACCACAGGTAACACCTCCATGCAGAGTTTCTAAAACTTCAAATAGTAAGACGAATTCCACCGTAGTTCCATCCCAACTTAATAATATTCCCATAATTTGTCCGCTGTCCTCCTTTTCTCTCAAGCCCGGTCCAGTCCCGCCTTTAATAATGCCTCAAAACTACCCCCTTACCCACAGCTTCCTCCTCATAAACTTCAACCCAAATAAGTCCATCCCGAATTGAGAAAAATCCTAATACCCAAATCGGTTTAAATTTCCAACTTTCCTACTTACCAATGCTGAGAGCCTGAATTTTGATAAAATTACCGAACTCGAGGGTATCTCTGAAATTCATAAAATTAATATTATTGCTGTGACAGAGGTTCAGTCCCAGAACCCAGATTTCCTAAAAATCAGCAATTATACTCAGTTTATAAAACTTCGCCCTCCTGATCACCCTCTCGGGAAAAAGGGGGTGGTATATTATTTTTTGTCCGAGATAACCTCAAAACTAACTCATCCCCACCCCAAACTTATCAGATTATGATGAAATTCTATGGCTGAGCCTTAGACCAAAAGTACTTCCCCGCCCTTTCAATTTAATTGTAACCGCCGTCTTTTATCATTCCCCTAACCAAAGTATTGACCAGAAACGCAAATTTATGCAACAATTTCTCATAAGTGCTGACTTTGTGTTATCAAAGTATCCGGACGCTGGTATTTGCTTACTTGGCGATGCAAATGACCTGAGGATAGACTCTATCTGCACCTCTCTTAATATTAAACAACTGGTTTAAAATATCTACAACAAAGGTAACACCTCTCTGGATGTTATTTGTTCAAACATGAGTAAGTATTACAACTCCCCGCAAGCGCTACCACCATTAGGAGGCAGTTACCACTATTGTCCTCTTTTTCTCCCTCTTCAGCCATTGAACATTCCTTTACTACCTCCATTGGGGTTTGCCGTCCCCTCAGTGACACAGGCCTTTTTTCTTTTGGATCATGGCTGACCAGTGAAAGTTGGTCAGACCTTTATAATTCTAATAACCTTGATGACAAAATTTTGATTTTTCACAAAAAAAACTAATTGATTCCTACTCATTATGTTTCCCAGAAAAAAAAAAAAATAGAAAATGCTCCAGTGATAAACCTTACATAAACAATCACATAAAAATGTTAATCCACACGAAAATAAGCTTATTTAACAGGGGTAATTTAGCTGAAGCAAATAAGTTAAGAAAGGAATTAAAAAGTCAAATTAGAAAAGCTGCCCAAGCCTACTATAAAAATAAAAATAAATACTTGCGCCATGATAAACCAAAGAACTGGTACTCTGAAATTAAAAAAACTTACCGGCAAGAGTCAAGAACAACTAAATTTTAATATGAATGAACCTCCAAAGACCACAGCTAATGACCTCAATAAGTTTCGGGCTTCTATTGTCCAGAGTCTCCCACCACTATCTTACGCATTTCCAGATATTCCTGATCCTTTTTCACTCCCACATATTTCTCCACTTGATGTTGTAAAAAAAATTGAAAAACTAAAACAATCAAGCATTTGCCCTTTAGATATTCCTGTTCCTCTGATTAAAGCTTTCAGTGATTACCTCTCAAAACCCCTATCCACCCTGTTTAATGAAATTACCAAATCTGGACAGTTCCCTCAGTATTGGAAACAAGGCTTTATTACCCAATCAAAAAGAAAAATGGAAAGCCTGGCTTTATGGCATTCGTCCTATTACCCTCACCTCAATTTTTCAAAATTGTATGAAAGTTTTCTCGCAGACTGGCTTAAGATGAAAGTCCTCCCCCTCATTGATCTTAGACAGTTTGGTAATTTCAAATCCACGTCAACCTCTCATTACCTGATCCATCTTGTTGATACCATGGGTAAATTACTTGAAAAACCTAACACTTGGCTTAATCTGATTTCTATTGATCTTCAAAAAGCTTTCGATTTGATTAACGACAATTTACTCATAGATAAACTTATAAAGGAATTCCACATTGAAACTGTCCTTGTTAAGCTCGTTGCCTCTTTTCTCTCTAATAGATCTCAAGCAGTTAAATATCTAAATTGTTTCTCAGATCATCTCCCCATATTTAATGGCATTCTTCAGGGGACTATTCTAGGCCCTCTCCTTTTTTCTCTTATGATTAACAGCCTTTCAACCCTTTATGACAATAGGTGGAAATTTGTCGATGACTTGACAGTTTTAGAGATGTCATAAAACATGTTTAGCAACCCAATGGGTATACTCCAAGATATTGCCTGTGAGGCCTCTTCCCTTGACATGACAGTTAACCCTTCTAAATCCGCAATAGTCTCAGTAAGTTTCTTTAAATCCCCTCCCCTTTTTCTTGCTCCTATTCCTCTTGAAACCTCTGTCACATCTCTTAAACTCCTTGGTGTTACAATTTCTTCCAATTTGAAATGGGATGCCCATATAAATAATATCTTACGATAAGCAAACTCCTCGCTTTCCCTCCTTAAACTTTTAAATAAATTTAGTTGCCCCCAATCACATTTACTACAACTATACATTTCGTTTGTGCGTCCCATATTAGAGTATGCTTGTCCTGTGTGGCACCCTGGCCTCTCAACTGAAGCAACACAAAAATTGAAAATGTCCAAAAGAGAGCTCTAAGAATTATTTTTAAAGAGGGCAAGATACCATATTTGTATTTGTTAAATATTTCAAAACTAGAGACCCTCGAGAGACCAAGAAATAATTTTTGCCTGCGATTTGCAAAAAATGCCATAACAAACCCTCGGACGGCAAGTATTTTCCCCAGACGTCACTCCCCATCCAGATTACGGCCGCCTTGAGCTGTTTCTAAGCCCATCCCTGTTTTGTCCCCTATTCGCTGCGTTACTTCGAGATACAAAAGAACTTTGTCCCCTTTATTACAGAAAAAATGAATAAAATGTCCAATAGTTTCTTTTTTTCCCCTCTTCCCCCCTCCCCCCTCCTTCTTGACCAGTTTTTATTTTTTAACTATTTTATTGACTTACTGTAGTTGGATTATTGACACTTTCTTAGTGTCCCTTTTAATTTATATGCATTTATGTCTCGTTCTTTTTTTTGTGTATAAGTAGAGATGCCCCTATTGACACCGGGGGGCACCAAATATGGGCATAGAGTCCCTAGGGAGATGGTTTTTGTCAGTGAGAATGAAAAAACAGGAATTTTCTCACATTGATGGATGTTTTCTTGGACGGTTATGTGTGTTGGTCAATTTATTTGATGTTTTTCATGGATGTCAACAGTAATTTATGTCTGTTTTATGGTTTTTGTCAGTGAGAATGGAAAAAACAGTATTTTTCTCACTTGAAAAAAACAGGAATTTTGTCACATTTATGGATGTTTCTTGGATGGTTATGTGTGTTGGTCAATTTATTTGATGTTTTTCATGGATGTCAACAGTAATTTATGTCTGTTTTATGGTTTTTGTCAGTGAGAATGGAAAAACAGTATTTTTCTCACTTGAAAAAACAGGAATTTTGTCACATTTATGGATGTTTCTTGGATGGTTATGTGTGTTGGTCAATTTATTTCATGTTTTTCATGGATGTCAACAGTAATTTATGTATTTTTTATGGTTTTTGTCAGTGAGAATGAAAAAAAAAAACAGGAATTTTGTCACATTTATGGATGTTTCATGGATGGTTATGTGTGTTGGTCAATTTATTTGATGTTTTTCATGGATGTCAACAGTAATTTATGTCTGTTTTATGGTTTTTGTCAGTGAGAATGAAAAAACAGTATTTTTCTCACTTGAAAAAAACAGGAATTTTGTCACATTTATGGATGTTTCTTGGATGGTTATGTGTGTTGGTCAATTTATTTGATGTTTTTCATGGATGTCAACAGTAATTTATGTCTGTTTTATGGTTTTGTCAGTGAGAATGAAAAAAACAGGAATTTTGTCACATTTATGTATGTTTCATGGATGGTTATGTGTGTTGGTCAATTTATTTAATGTTTTTCATGGATGTCAACAGTAATTTATGTCTGTTTTATGGTTTTTGTCAGTGAGAATGGAAAAACAGTATTTTTCTCACTTTGATGGATTATTGAGTCTAATGAGGACAGGGTCAACGACACTTCCGTCAAGATCTTGTTGTTGTTCTGGCCATGTGCATAGAGTCATTAGGGAGAACACGTGGTTAATTAAAACGATTGGGAATTTGGAACACCTGTGCTGTCAGTCATTAATCAAATTGTTTCCGGACAAAGTTTAATAATGTCTGACAGGTACTGTAGATCATTAATCAAATTGTTTCCAGGCGAAGTTTAATAATGTCTGACAGGTGATGTCAAGATTGATTGATATATCACGAAATGGGAATTAATTTGTTGTTTCTAAGGGGAATTATTGATTCAAGAAAGGGGAATTAATTTGTTGTTTCTAAGGGGAAGGTGGGGAAGAGATATATTGATTGCGTAATCGAAGGGAGAGAATTCCAGAGAAATTGATTGCATAATTGGTAGAACCCTATCAGGAGCTCGTTACGGGAATCCATTTATGTGCATAGAATGACGTAATCGACTAGGACAGTTCGATTTCTGAGAAATTGATTACATAATCGGTAGAACCCTATCAGAAGGTCATGACGGGGGTCCATATATGGGCATAGAATGACGTAATCGACTAAGACAATTGGATTTCTGAGAAATTGATTACATAATCGGTAGAACCCTATCAGGAGGTCCTGACGGGAACAAGTTCCTTTCTTAATGTCCATCCTAAACCCATTTTTCAACTTGAAGTACTTATCTTTTTCACCCACAACTATACTTTACAGCTTTTTGGATACCTCAACAGCAAGAAATACTTTTCAAAGACCATTTTAGAGCAAGTTACTTTCTTAATGTCCCTCCTAAACCAAATTTCCAACTTGAAGTACTTTTCTTTTTCACCCACAACTATACTTTACAGCTTTTTGGATACCTCAACAGCAAGAAATACTTTTCAAAGACCATTTCAGAGCAAGTTACTTTCTTAATGTCCCTCCTAAACCCATTTTTCAACTTGAAGTACTTATCTTTTTCACCCACAACTATACTTTACAGCTTTTTGAGTGTCCCAACACCAAGAAATACTTTTCAAAGACCATTTCAGAGCAAGTTACTTTCTTAATGTTCCTCCTAAACCCATTTTGCAACTTGAAGTACTTATCTTTTTCACCCACAACTATACTTTACAGCTTTTGGATACCTCAACACCAAGAAATACTTTTCAAAGACCATTTCAGAGCAAGTTACTTTCTTAATGTCCCTCCTAAACCCATTTTCCAACTTGAAGTACTTATCTTTTTCACCCACAACTATACTTTACAGCTTTTTGGTTACCTCAACACCAAGAAATACTTTTCAAAGACCATTTCAGAGCAAGTTACTTTCTTAATGTCCCTCCAAAACCCATTTTCCAACTTGAAGTACTTATCTTTTTCACCCACAACTATACTTTACAGCTTTTTGAATGCTCCAACACCAAGCAATACTTTTCAAAGGCATTTCAGAACAAGTTCTTTTCTTAATATGCTTCTTAAACCAATTTTACAAATTCTAAATTTTTCGATAGTAGATAGAAAAAGCTATATCATAGCTGTGAATATTTTTTCGAAAGATAAGCAGTTCTATTTCAATTTTAAATTTTCTCAATGAAGTGAAGAAAAGTTCAAATTTAGAGTTCAATTCTAAATTTTTCGGTGGAAGATAGAAAAAGTAATACCATACTTGTGAATATTTTCACGGAAGATAAAAAGTTCTAGTTCAATTTAAAATTTTCTCAACGAAGTGAAGAAAAGTTCAAGTTCTCTACTGAATTTTACCAAAGAACACAATTCAATTCTAATTTCTCCAGAGAAAATAAAAATCTTCCACTTAAGTTCTTTATTTCACAAAGACATAAAGAAATTTAAAGTTCAATTCTAAATTTTTCGGTGGAAGATAGAAAAAGTAATACCATACTTGTGAATATTTTCACGGAAGATAAAAAGTTCTAGTTCAATTTAAAATTTTCTCAGCGAAGTGAAGAAGAATTTAAGTTCTCTTCTGAATTTTACCAAAGAACACAATTCAATTCTAATTTCACCAGAGAAAATAAAAATCTTCCACTTCAGTTCTTTATTTCACAAAGACATAAAGAAATTTAAAGTTCAATTCTAAATTTTTCGGTGGAAGATAGAAAAAGTAATACCATACTTGTGAATATTTTCTCGAAGAGATGAAAAATTTTAAATACTGTTCCAAATTTTTCTCAACGAAGTGAAGAAAAGCTCAAGTTCTCTACTGAATTTTACCAAAGAACACAATTCAATTCTAATTTCTCCAGAGAAAACAAAAATCTTCCACTTAAGTTCTTTATTTCACAAAGACATAAAGAAATTTAAAGTTCAATTCTAAATTTTTCGGTGGAAGATAGAAAAAGTAATACCCTACTTGTGAATATTTTCCCGGAAGATAAAAAGTTCTAGTTCAATTTAAAATTTTCTCAACGAAGTGAAGAAGAATTCAAGTTCTCTTCTGAATTTTACCAAAGAACACAATTCAATTCTAATTTCTCCAGAGAAAACAAAAATCTTCCACTTAAGTTCCTTATTTCACAAAGACATAAAGAAATTTAGAGTTCAGTTCTAAATTTTTCGGTGGAAGATAGAAAAAGTAATACCATACTTGTGAATATTTTCTCGAAGAGATGAAAAATTTAAAATACTGTTCCAAATTTTTCACAGAAGATAAAAAAGTTCAAGTTCTCTTCGGAATTTTACCAAAGAACACAATTCAATTCTAATTTCTCCAGAGAAAACAAATATCTTCCACTTAAGTTCTTGATTTCACAAAGACATAAAGAAATTTAGAGTTCAATTCTAAATTTTCGGTGGAAGATAGAAAAAGTAATACCATACTTTTGAATATTTTCCCGGAAGATGAAAAGTTCTAGTTCAATTAAAATTTTCTCAACGAAGTGAAGAAAAATTCAAGTTTTCTTCTGAATTTTACCAAAGAACACAATTCAATTCTAATTTCACCAGAGAAAATAAAAATCTTCCAATTCAGTTCTTTATTTCACAAAGACATAAAGAAATTTAAAGTTCAATTCTAAATTTTTCGGTGGAAGATAGAAAAAGTAATACCATGCTTGTGAATATTTTCCCGGAAGATAAAAAGTTCTAGTTCAATTTAAAATTTTCTCAACGAAGTGAAGAAAAGTTCAAGTTCTCTACTGAATTTTACCGAAGAACACAATTCAATGCTAATTTCACCAGAGAAAATAAAAATCTTCCACTTAAGTTTCTTATTTCACAAAGACATAAAGAAATTTAAAGTTCAATTCTAAATTTTTCGGTGGAAGATAGAAAAAGTAATATCATACTTGTGAATATTTTCTCGAAGAGATGAAAATTTAAAATACTGTTCCAAATTTTTCACAGAAGATAAAAAAGTTCAAGTTCTCTTCGGAATTTTACCAAAGAACATAATTCAATTCTAATTTCTCCAGAGAAAACAAAAATCTTCCACTTCAGTTCTATATTTCACAAAGACATAAAGAAATTTAGAGTTCAATTCTAAATTTTTCGGTGGAAGATAGAAAAAGTAATACCATACTTGTGAATATTTTCCCGGAAGATAAAAAGTTCTAGTTCAATTTAAAATTTTCTCAACGAAGTGAAGAAAAATTCAAGTTCTCTTCTGAATTTTACCAAAGAACACAATTCAATTCTAATTTCACCAGAGAAAATAAAAATCTTCCACTTAAGTTCTTGATTTCACAAAGACATAAAGAAATTTAAAGTTCAATTCTAAATTTTTCGGTGGAAGATAGAAAAAGTAATACCATACTTGTGAATATTTTCCCGGACGATAAAAAGTTCTAGTTCAATTTTAAATTTTCTCAACGAAGTGAAGAAAAGCTCAAGTTCTCTACTGAATTTTACCAAAGAACACAATTCAATTCTAATTTCTCCAGAGAAAACAAAAATCTTCCACTTAAGTTCTTTATTTCACAAAGACATAAAGAAATTTAAAGTTCAATTCTAAATTTTTCGGTGGAAGATAGAAAAAGTAATACCCTACTTGTGAATATTTTCCCGGAAGATAAAAAGTTCTAGTTCAATTTAAACTTTTCTCAACGAAGTGAAGAAGAATTCAAGTTCTCTTCTGAATTTTACCAAAGAACACAATTCAATTCTAATTTCTCCAGAGAAAACAAAAATCTTCCACTTAAGTTCCTTATTTCACAAAGACATAAAGAAATTTAGAGTTCAGTTCTAAATTTTTCGGTGGAAGATAGAAAAAGTAATACCATACTTGTGAATATTTTCTCGAAGAGATGAAAAATTTAAAATACTGTTCCAAATTTTTCACAGAAGATAAAAAAGTTCAAGTTCTCTTCGGAATTTTACCAAAGAACACAATTCAATTCTAATTTCTCCAGAGAAAACAAATATCTTCCACTTAAGTTCTTGATTTCACAAAGACATAAAGAAATTTAGAGTTCAATTCTAAATTTTTCGGTGGAAGATAGAAAAAGTAATACCATACTTTTGAATATTTTCCCGGAAGATGAAAAGTTCTAGTTCAATTTAAAATTTTCTCAACGAAGTGAAGAAAAATTCAAGTTCTCTTCTGAATTTTACCAAAGAACACAATTCAATTCTAATTTCACCAGAGAAAATAAAAATCTTCCAATTCAGTTCTTTATTTCACAAAGACATAAAGAAATTTAAAGTTCAATTCTAAATTTTTCGGTGGAAGATAGAAAAAGTAATACCATACTTGTGAATATTTTCCCGGAAGATAAAAAGTTCTAGTTCAATTTAAAATTTTCTCAACGAAGTGAAGAAAAGTTCAAGTTCTCTTCTGAATTTTACCAAAGAACACAATTCAATGCTAATTTCACCAGAGAAAATAAAAATCTTCCACTTAAGTTTCTTATTTCACAAAGACATAAAGAAATTTAAAGTTCAATTCTAAATTTTTCGGTGGAAGATAGAAAAAGTAATACCATACTTGTGAATATTTTCTCGAAGAGATGAAAAATTTAAAATACTGTTCCAAATTTTTCACAGAAGATAAAAAAGTTCAAGTTCTCTTCGGAATTTTACCAAAGAACACAATTCAATTCTAATTTCTCCAGAGAAAACAAAAATCTTCCACTTCAGTTCTATATTTCACAAAGACATAAAGAAATTTAGAGTTCAATTCTAAATTTTTCGGTGGAAGATAGAAAAAGTAATACCATACTTGTGAATATTTTCCCGGAAGATAAAAAGTTCTAGTTCAATTTAAAATTTTCTCAACGAAGTGAAGAAAAATTCAAATTCTCTTCTGAATTTTACCAAAGAACACAATTCAATTCTAATTTCACCAGAGAAAATAAAAATCTTCCACTTAAGTTCTTGATTTCACAAAGACATAAAGAAATTTAAAGTTCAATTCTAAATTTTTCGGTGGAAGATAGAAAAAGTAATACCATACTTGTGAATATTTTCCCGGACGATAAAAAGTTCTAGTTCAATTTTAAATTTTCTCAACGAAGTGAAGAAAAGTTCAAGTTCTCTTCTGAATTTTACCAAAGAACACAATTCAATTCTAATTTCACCAGAGAAAATAAAAATCTTCCACTTCACTTCTTTATTTCACAAAGACATAAAGAAATTTAAAGTTCAATTTTAAATTTTTCGGTGGAAGATAGAAAAAGTAATACCATACTTGTGAATATTTTCTCGAAGAGATGAAAAATTTTAAATACTGTTCCAAATTTTTCACAGAAGATAAAAAAGTTCAATTTCTCTTCGGAATAACACTTTTTCTGTTCGAACTAGCATGTTTTCTAGCAAAGATAACAAATTTTTTCATAGAAGTAAAATTTTTTGATTGTGATAACAACTTTTCTGTCAGAAGTGGCAAGTTTTGCTTAACACTAACATACATTATCATCAAAGTAACGATATTTTACTTTAATACTAACATACTTTTACTGAACACACACAAATTTTTCTTAGAAATAATATTTTTCGTCAATGATAACACTTTTTCTGTTCGAACTAGCAAGTTTTCTACCAAAGATACCAAATTTTTTCTTAGAAGTAACATTTTTTGATTGTGATAACAATTTTTCTGTCAGAAGTAGCAAGTTTTGCTTAACACTAACAAACATTCTCATCAAAGTAACAACATTTTACCCTAATACTAACATACTTTTACTGAACAAACAAAAATTTCTCATAGAAATAATATTTTTCATCATTGATAACACTTTTTCTGTTCGAACTAGCAAGTTTTCTACCAAAGATACCAAATTTTTTCTTAGAAGTAACATTTTTTGATTGTGATAACAATTTTTCTGTCAGAAGTATCAAGTTTTGCTTAACACTAACAAACATTCTCATCAAAGTAACGATATTTTACTTTAATACTAACATACTTTTACTGAACACACACAAATTTTTCTCAGAAATAATATTTTTCGTCAATGATAACACTTTTTCTGTTCGAACTAGCAAGTTTTCTACCAAAGATAGCAAATTTTTTCGTAGACGTACCATTTTTGATTGTGATAACAACTTTTCTGTCAGAAGTAGCAAGTTTTGCTTAACACTAACAAACATTCTCATCAAAGTAATGGCATTTTACCTTAATACTAACATACTTTTACTGAACACACACAAATTTCTCTTAGAAATAATATTTTTCGTCAGTGATAACACTTTTTCTGTTCGAACTAGCAAGTTTTCTAGCAAAGATACCAAATTTTTTCTTAGAAGTAATATTTTTTGATTGTGATAACAACTTTTCTGTCAGAAGTAGCAAGTTTTGCTTAACACTAACAAACCTTCTCATCAAAGTAATGATATTTTACCCTAATACTAACATACTTTTACTGAACAAACAAAAATTTCTCTTAGAAATAATATTTTTCATCACTGATAACACTTTTTCAGTTCGAACTAGCATGTTTTCTAGCAAAGATACCAAATTTTTTCATAGAAGTAACATTTTTTTTTATTGTGATAACAACTTTTCTATCAGAAGTAGCAAGTTTTGCTTAACACTAACAAACCTTCTCATGAAAGTAACAACATTTTATCCTATTACTAACATACTTTTACTGAACACACACAAATTTTTCTTAGAAATAATATTTTTCGTCAATGATAACACTTTTTCTGTTCGAACTAGCAAGTTTTCTACCAAAGATACCAAATTTTTTCGTAGAAGTAACATTTTTTTATTGTGATAACAACTTTTCTGTCAGAAGTAGCAAGTTTTGCTTAACACTAACAATCCTTCTCATCAAAGTAATGATATTTTACCCTAATACTAACATACTTTTACTGAACAAACAAAAATTTCTCTTAGAAATAATATTTTTCGTCAGTGATAACACTTTTTCTGTTCGAACTAGCAAGTTTTCTACCAAAGATACCAAATTTGTTCTTAGAAGTTACATTTTTGATTGTAATAGCAACTTTTCTGTCAGAAGTAGCAAGTTTTTCTTAACACTAACAAACATTCTCATCAAAGTAATGATATTTTACCTTAATACTAACATACTTTTACTGAACAAACAAAAATTTCTCTTAGAAATAATATTTTTCGTCAGTGATAACACTTTTTCTGTTCGAACTAGCAAGTTTTCCACCAAAGATACCAAATTTTTTCGTAGAAGTAACATTTTTGATTGTGATAACAACTTTTCTGTCAGAAGTAGCAAGTTCTGCTTAACACTAACAAACCTTCTCATCAAAGTAACGACATTTTACCTTAACACTAACATACTTTTACTGAACACGCATACAAAGTTCTCGTAGAAATAATATTTTTCATTTCTATGTCTGAATCTATTTGCTTACATGTCTGGGTTGGTGCTTGGTTAGGTTAGGTTAGCTAAGTTAGGTTAGGTTAGCTAGTAAACATTTCTCCATGTTTAAGTTAGGTTAGGTTAGATTAACTTATCATGAGCGCTCATGATAAGCTAACCTAGCCTAACTAAAGCATGGTAAAAAGTCGACATGGGTGGATTTTCTGGCGAGTATGGTTAGGTTAGGTTAGGCTAGATCAAGTTAGGTTAGGTTAAGTTAGGTTAGGTTAGGTTAGCCTACGTACGCGCGCTTACGTAGGCTAACCTAACCTAACTTAACCTAACCTAACTTGATCTAGCCTAACCTAACCTAACCATACTCGCCGGAAAATCCACCCAGGTCGACTTTGTACCATGCTTTAGTTAGGCTAGGTTAGCTTATCATGAGCGCTCATGATAAGTTAACCTAACCTAACTTAAAAATGGAGAAATGTTTACTAGCTAACCTAACCTAGCTTAGCTAACCTAACCTAACCTAACCAAACACCAACCCAGACATGTAAGCAAATAGATTCAGACATAGAAATGAAAAATATTATTTCTACGAGAACTTTGTGTGCGTGTTCAGTAAAAGTATGTTAGTATTAAGGTAAAATGTCGTTACTTTGATGAGAAGGTTTGTTAGTGTTAAGAAAAACTTGCTACTTCTGACAGAAAAGTTGTTATCACAATCAAAAATGTTACTTCTACGAAAAAATTTGGTATCTTTGGTGGAAAATTTGCTAGTTCGAACAGAAAAAGTGTTATCACTGACGAAAAGTATTATTTCTAAGAGAAATTTGTGTGTTTTCAGTAAAAGTATGTTAGTATTAAGGTAAAATATCATTACTTTGATGAGAATGTTTGTTAGTGTTAAGAAAAACTTGCTACTTCTGACAGAAAAGTTGCTATTACAATCAAAAATGTTACTTCTAAGAACAAATTTGGTATCTTTGGTAGAAAACTTGCTAGTTCGAACAGAAAAAGTGTTATCACTGACGAAAAGTATTATTTCTAAGAGAAATTTGTGTTTGTTCAGTAAAAGTATGTTAGTATTAGGGTAAAATATCATTACTTTGATGAGAAGGATTGTTAGTGTTAAGCAAAACTTGCTACTTCTGACAGAAAAGTTATCTGAGAAAAAATTTGTAATAGTAATAAAAAAATGTTACTTCTAAGAAAAAATTTGGTATCTTTGGTAGAAAACTTGCTAGTTCGAACAGAAAAAGTGTTATCATTGACGAAAAATATTATTTCTAAGAAAAATTTGTGTGTGCTCAGTAAAAGTATCTTAACTTCTAAGAAATTTGTGTGTGTTCAGTAAAAGCATGTTAGTATTAAGGTAAAATATCATTACTTTGATGAGAATGTTTGTTAGTGTTAAGCAAAACTTGCTACTTCTGACAGAAAATTTGTTATCACAATCAAAAAATGGTACGTCTACGAAAAAATTTGCTATCTTTGGTAGAAAACTTGCTAGTTCGAACAGAAAAAGTGTTATCATTGACGAAAAATATTATTTCTGAGAAAAATTTGTGTGTGTTCAGTAAAAGTATGTTAGTTTTAAAGTAAAATATCGTTACTTTGATGAGAATGTTTGTTAGTGTTAAGAAAAACTTGCTACTTCTGACAGAAAAGTTGGTATCACAATCAGAAAATGTTACTTCTATGGAAAAATTTGGTATCTTTGCTAGAAAACTTGCTAGTTCGAACAGAAAAAGTGTTATCATTGATGAAAAATATTATTTCTAAGAGAAATTTGTGTGTGTTCAGTAAAAGTATGTTAGTATTAAGGTAAAATATCATTACTTTGATGAGAATGTTTGTTAGTGTTAAGCAAAACTTGCTACTTCTGACAGAAAAGTTGTTATCACAATCAAAAAATGGTACGTCTACGAAAAAATTTGCTATCTTTGGTAGAAACCTTGCTAGTTCGAACAGAAAAAGTGTTATCATTGACGAAAAATATTATTTCTGAGAAAAATTTGTGTGTGTTCAGTAAAAGTATGTTAGTATTAAAGTAAAATATCGTTACTTTGATGAGAATGTTTGTTAGTGTTAAGCAAAACTTGCTACTTCTGACAGAAAAGTTGTTATCACAATCAGAAAATGTTACTTCTATGGAAAAATTTGGTATCTTTGCTAGAAAACTTGCTAGTTCGAACAGAAAAAGTGTTATCATTGATGAAAAATATTATTTCTATGAGAAATTTTTGTTTGTTCAGTAAAAGCATGTTAGTATTAGGGTAAAATGTTGTTACTTTGATGAGAATGTTTGTTAGTGTTAAGCAAAACTTGCTACTTCTGACAGAAAAGTTGTTATCACAATAAAAAATGTTACTTCTAAGAAAAAATTTGGTATCTTTGCTAGAAAACTTGCTAGTTCGAACAGAAAAAGTGTTATCATTGATGAAAAATATTATTTCTAAGAAAAATTTGTGTGTGCTCAGTAAAAGTATGTTAGTATTAAAGTAAAATGTTGTTACTTTGATGAGAATGTTTGTTAGTGTTAAGCAAAACTTGCTACTTCTGACAGAAAAGTTGTTATCACAATCAAAAAATGTTACTTCTATGGAAAAATTTGGTATCTTTGCTAGAAAACATGCTAGTTCGAACAGAAAAAGTGTTATTCCGAAGAGAACTTGAACTTTTTTATCTTCTGTGAAAAATTTGGAACATTATTTTAAATTTTTCAGCTCTTCGAGAAAATATTCACAAGTATGGTATTACTTTTTCTATCTTCCACCGAAAAATTTAGAATTGAACTTTAAATTTCTTTATGTCTTTGTGAAATAAAGAACTGAAGTGGAAGATTTTTATTCTCTCTGGTGAAATTAGAATTGAATTGTGTTCTTTGGTAAAATTCAGAAGAGAACTTGAATTTTTCTTCACTTCGTTGAGAAAATTTAAAATTGAACTAGAACTTTTTATCTTCCGGGAAAATATTCACAAGTATGGTATTACTTTTTCTATCTTCCACCGAAAAATTTAGAATTGAACTTCAAATTTCTTTATGTCTTTGTGAAATCAAGAACTTAAGTGGAAGATTTTTATTTTCTCTGGTGAAATTAGAATTGAATTGTGTTCTTTGGTAAAATTCAGAAGAGAACTTGAATTTTTCTTCACTTCGTTGAGAAAATTTTAAATTGAACTAGAACTTTTTATCTTCCAGGAAAATATTCACAAGTATGGTATTACTTTTTCTATCTTCGACCGAAAAATTCAGAATTGAACTCTAAATTTCTTTATGTCTTTGTGAAACATAGAACTGAAGTGGAAGATTTTTGTTTTCTCTGGAGAAATTAGAATTGAATTGTGTTCTTTGGTAAAATTCCGAAGAGAACTTGAACTTTTTTATCTTCTGTGAAAAATTTGGAACAGTATTTTAAATTTTTCATCTCTTGGAGAAAATATTCACAAGTATGGTATTACTTTTTCTATCTTCCACCGAAAAATTTAGAATTGAACTTTAAATTTCTTTATGTCTTTGTGAAATAAGGAACTTAAGTCTAAGATTTTTATTTTCTCTGGTGAAATTAGAATTGAATTGTGTTCTTTGGTAAAATTCAGAAGAGAACTTGAACTTTTCTTCACTTCGTTGAGAAAATTTTAAATTGAACTAGAACTTTTTATCTTCCGGGAAAATATTCACAAGTATGGTATTACTTTTTTTATCTTCCACCGAAAAATTTAGAATTGAACTTTAAATTTCTTTATATCTTTGTGAAATAAAGAACTGAAGTGGAAGATTTTTGTTTTCTCTGGAGAAATTAGAATTGAATTGTGTTCTTTGGTAAAATTCAGACTAGAACTTGAATTCTTCTTCACTTCGTTGAGAAAATTTTAAATTGAACTAGAACTTTTTATCTTCCGGGAAAATATTCACAAGTATGGTATTACTTTTTCTATCTTCCACCGAAAAACTTAGAATTGAACTTTAAATTTCTTTATGTCTTTGTGAAATAAAGAACTTAAGTGGAAGATTTTTGTTTTCTCTGGAGAAATTAGAATTGAATTGTGTTCTTTGGTAAAATTCAGTAGAGAACTTGAACTTTTCTTCACTTCGTTGAGAAAAATTTGGAACAGTATTTTAAATTTTTCATCTCTTCGAGAAAATATTCACAAGTATGGTATTACTTTTTCTATCTTCCACCGAAAAATTTAGAATTGAACTTTAAATTTCTTTATGTCTTTGTGAAATAAAGAACTGAAGTGGAAGATTTTTATTTTCTCTGGTGAAATTAGAATTGAATTGTGTTCTTTGGTAAAATTCAGAAGAGAACTTAAACTCTTCTTCACTTCGCTGAGAAAATTTTAAATTGAACTAGAACTTTTTATCTTCCGTAAAAATATTCACAAGTATGGTATTACGTTTTCTATCTTCCACCAAAAAATTTAGAATTGAACTTTAAATTTCTTTATGTCTTTGTGAAATAAAGAACTTAAGTGGAAGATTTTTATTTTCTCTTGAGAAATTAGAATTGAATTGTGTTCTTTGGTAAAATTCAGTAGAGAACTTGAACTTTTCTTCACTTCGTTGAGAAAAATTTGGAACAGTATTTTAAATTTTTCATCTCTTCGAGAAAATATTCACAAGTATGGTATTACTTTTTCTATCTTCCACCGAAAAATTTAGAATTGAACTTTAAATTTCTTTATGTCTTTGTGAAATAAAGAACTTAAGTGGAAGATTTTTATTTTCTCTGGAGAGATTAGAATTGAATTGTGTTCTTTGGTAAAATTCAGTAGAGAACTTGAACTTTCCTTCACTTCGTTGAGAAAATTTAAAATTGAACTAGAACTTTTTATCTTCCGTGAAAATATTCACAAGTATGGTATTACTTTTTCTATCTTCCACCGAAAAATTTAGAATTGAACTTTAAATTTGAACTTTTCTTCACTTCATTGAGAAAATTTAAAATTGAAATAGAACTGCTTATCTTTCGAGAAAATATTCACAGCTATGATATAGCTTTTTCTATCTACTATGGAAAATTTAGAATTTGTAAAATTGGTTTAAGAAGCATATTAAGAAAAGAACTTGTTCTGAAATGCCTTTGAAAAGTATTGCTTGGTGTTGGAGCATTCAAAAAGCTGTAAAGTATAGTTGTGGGTGAAAAAGATAAGTACTTCAAGTTGGAAAATGGGTTTAGGAGGGACATTAAGAAAGTAACTTGCTCTGAAATGGTCTTTGAAAAGTATTTCTTGGTGTTGAGGTATCCAAAAGCTGTAAAGTATAGTTGTGGGTGAAAAAGATAAGTACTTCAAGTTGCAAAATGGGTTTAGGAGGAACATTAAGAAAGTAACTTGCTCTGAAATGGTCTTTGAAAAGTATTACTTGGTGTTGGGACACTCAAAAAGCTGTAAAGTATAGTTGTGGGTGAAAAAGATAAGTACTTCAAGTTGCAAAATGGGTTTAGGAAGAACATTAAGAAAGTAACTTGCTCTGAAATGGTCTTTGAAAAGTATTTCTTGGTGTTGGGACACTCAAAAAGCTGTAAAGTATAGTTTTGGGTGAAAAAGATAAGTACTTCAAGTTGGAAAATGGGTTTAGGAGGGACATTAAGAAAGTAGCTTGCTCCGAAATGGTCTTTGAAAAGTATTTCTTGGTGTTGAGGTATCCAAAAGCTGTAAAGTATAGTTGTGGGTGAAAAAGATAAGTACTTCAAGTTGCAAAATGGGTTTAGGAGGAACATTAAGAAAGTAACTTGCTCTGAAAGGGTCTTTGAAAAGTATTTCTTGGTGTTGGGACACTCAAAAAGCTGTAAAGTATAGTTGTGGGTGAAAAAGATAAGTACTTGAAGTTGGAAAATGGGTTTAGGAGGGACATTAAGAAAGTAACTTGCTCTGAAATGGTCTTTGAAAAGTATTTCTTGGTGTTGAGGTATCCAAAAAGCTGTAAAGTATAGTTGTGGGTGAAAAAGATAAGCACTTCAAGTTGGAAAATGGGTTTAGAATGGACATTAAGAAAGTAACTTGCTCTGAAATGGTCTTTGAAAAGTATTTCTTGGTGTTGAGGTATCCAAAAAGCTGTAAAGTATAGTTGTGGGTGAAAAAGATAAGTACTTCAAGTTGAAAAATGGGTTTAGGAGGGACATTAAGAAAGTAACTTGCTCTGAAATGGTCTTTGAAAAGTATTTCTTGCTGTTGAGGTATCCAAAAAGCTGTAAAGTATAGTTGTGGGTGAAAAAGATAAGTACTTCAACCCATTTGGAAAATGGGTTTAGGAGGGACATTAAGAAAGTAACTTGCTCTGAAGTGGTCTTTGAAAAGTATTTCTTGGTGTTGAGGTAACCAAAAAGCTGTAAAGTATAGTTGTGGGTGAAAAAGATAAGTACTTCAAGTTGAAAAATGGGTTTAGGATGGACACTAAGAAAGGAACTTGTTCCCGTCAGGACCTCCTGATAGGGTTCTACCGATTATTTAATCAATTTCTCAGAAATCCAATTGTCTTAGTCGATTACATCATTCTATGCCCATATATGGACCCCCGTCATGACCTTCTGATAGGGTTCTACCGATTATGTAATCAATTTCTCAGAAATCCAACTGTCCTAGTCGATTACGTCATTCTATGCACATAAATGGATTCCCGTAACGAGCTCCTGATAGGGTTCTACCGATTATGTAATCAATTTCTCTGGAATTCTCTCCCTTCGATTACGCAATCAATATATCTCTTCCCCACCTTCTCCTTAGAAACAACAAATTAATGCCCCTTTCTTGAATCAATAATTCCCCTTAGAAACAACAAATTAATTCCCATTTCATGATATATCAATCAATCTTGACATCACCTGTCAGACATTATTAAACTTCGCCTAGAAACAATTTGATTAATGATTGACAGTACCTGTCAGACATTATTAAACTTTGTCCGGAAACAATTTGATTAATGACTGACAGCACAGGTGTTCCAAATTCCCAATCGTTTTAATTAACCACGTGTTCTCCCTAATGACTATGCACATGGCCAAAACAACAACAAGATCTTGAAGGAAGTGTCGTTGACCCTGTCCTCATTAGACTCAATAATCCATCAAAGTGAGAAAAATACTGTTTTTCCATTCTCACTGACAAAAACCATAAAACAGACATAAATTAATGTTGACATCCATGAAAAACATCAAATAAATTGACCAACACACATAACCATCCATGAAACATCCATAAATGTGACAAAATTCCTGTTTTTTCATTCTCACTGACAAAAACCATAAAACAGACATAAATTACTGTTGACATCCATGAAAAACATCAAATAAATTGACCAACACACATAACCATCCAAGAAACATCCATAAATGTGACAAAATTCCTGTTTTTTCAAGTGAGAAAAATACTGTTTTTTCATTCTCACTGACAAAAACCATAAAACAGACATAAATTACTGTTGACATCAATGAAAAACATCAAATAAATTGACCAACACACATAACCGTCCATGAAACATCCATAAATGTGACAAAATTCCTGTTTTTTCAAGTGAGAAAAATACTGTTTTTCCATTCTCACTGACAAAAACCATAAAACAGACATAAATTACTGTTGACATCCATGAAAAAACATCAAATAAATTGACCAACACACATAACCATCCATGAAACATCCATAAATGTGACAAAATTCCTGTTTTTTTCATTCTCACTGACAAAAACCATAAAACATACATAAATTACTGTTGACATCCATGAAAAACATCAAATAAATTGACCAACACACATAACCATCCAAGAAACATCCATAAATGTGACAAAATTCCTGTTTTTTTCAAGTGAGAAAAATACTGTTTTTCCATTCTCACTGACAAAAACCATAAAACAGACATAAATTACTGTTGACATCCATGAAAAACATCAAATAAATTGACCAACACACATAACCATCCAAGAAACATCCATAAATGTGACAAAATTCCTGTTTTTTTCAAGTGAGAAAAATACTGTTTTTCCATTCTCACTGACAAAAACCATAAAACAGACATAAATTACTGTTGACATCCATGAAAAACATCAAATAAATTGACCAACACACATAACCATCCAAGAAACATCCATAAATGTGACAAAATTCCTGTTTTTTTCAAGTGAGAAAAATACTGTTTTTCCATTCTCACTGACAAAAACCATAAAACAGACATAAATTACTGTTGACATCCATGAAAAACATCAAATAAATTGACCAACACACATAACCGTCCAAGAAAACATCCATCAATGTGAGAAAATTCCTGTTTTTTCATTCTCACTGACAAAAACCATCTCCCTAGGGACTCTATGCCCATATTTGGTGCCCCCCGGTGTCAATAGGGGCATCTCTACTTGTATATTTGCTTATTTCCCCCTTCCTTTTTTTTGTGTCCGTTCTAATTCTTTTTCCGATTCGTATTTGTGTAAGTTTAGTTTGACCAGTTTTTATCTTTTTAACTTTTAATTGACTTTTTACAGTTTTAATTATTGACTGTTAAATGATTGTTCATAATGATTTTTCTATTTCGTTGTTGTTTTTTGCATTTTTGCCATTTTTAGTGCAACCATTTATAATGTCGACTCCGAAGTCTGAATTCGGCCCTTTGTGGGCTTGTGATAGTGATCTTTTTGAAATAAATATCTTATCTAACGTTCCAGTATTAACTAGTAGTAGCTCTTGACAGTTTCAGAAATTACAGCTTTCTCTAATATTTGTAAAAGAAAAACAAGCTCAGAAAAATGATAGTTAGCTTTACTGAGTTAAACTTTAAGAACTCATCGGTTGATAAGTTAATTGGGGCTATTAGGCTGTGGAGTTAGGATTAGTAAATATATGTGTTAAAAGTGTTATATTTGAAATCTCGCGGCGGTACTTGCTTGTTCGTCATGTTTTTTTCTCATATTGACCGTTGTAGTCTTTTAATACCACTACTGTGGATATAATACTCGTGTTAACCGCAAAGCTTGAAGGTCTGAAAGTAGATTTCATACATTTTCTGTGTTTTCTGTAGAGCACACCATTTATTGTTATAGTAGGCAATTTTTAGGGATTAAATCCTGGTTTTTATCTTGGGTGATTTCTCTGTGTTTAAATTTTGAATTTTTTTGTTTACTTCATTAAAAAAGTTAACTTTTTTGTTAAATCGCTAACTTTTATTAACTTTTTATAAGGTCTGATTATAAATATGACAGCTAGTTCTTGTTGTTGGAAGAAATATAAATAGTAGCCTACTTGTCTTGAACAATTTTTGGAGAGCTCTAAACTCGAGATACTGGCAATTCTTACTGTTGGGGCCCTTGGCCCTGATTACTAGATAAATGTCTTTTTTCCTAAATTAAATTATTCTTGTGACTCTCTGTCTTATCTCCCCCTTTATTCTTAAATACTTGTTAATATTTTGGCCTTCCCTTTCCGCGTAACATTTTGGATAATTTCTCACAGGCTAGCTAATTTGCCTTGAGTAGAAACTGCATAGTTAGGATGAGTCATCCCGAACCAAAATGTAGTTTTAAAGGGCTAGACGCTGTTGAAATTTGACAGGGATAAAAGGGAGGATGGACTCATACATTGGGGATGATCCGTGGCCTTCCATCACACCCTCCGAGTTTTAGGATTGGTCGGTCTCCATGACCTGTGCCTCGTTGTGTTTTTTATTTTTGCCCTTTTGAAGCAAAGTTGATTGTAGTTCTTGACTTGGTTTTGATCTGGATAGTAAGCTTTGTTGTTCTTTCTACTTTTGACTTCTTTTGACTAGCCAAGGTAGAGTCAAGGGAGAAAGGGTAGAGGTTGGTACAGGAATAGGCTAGAGTATCCTGCGTTATTTTTATATATCTTTCCTGACATAAACAAAAATATGGACTTCGAAATCACTTATTTGCCGCAAAATCAAGTTGATTACGGACCCGAGTACTTTATTGAACTGGCCAAATCTAAACTTTTAGACACACAGAAGAGCAAAATCAAAATACGTCGTTTTGCGTTCCTGAAAACTGCGGCTAAAGCGGTGCTTAAACGAATGCCTCCTGCTCTGGATTAGCTCCTAAAACTGAAATTTTTATCTCCTGTGATTTTCTTGTCTCAGTTTTGACCCCGATTTGAAGACTTGCCATTGAGAATTGTTGCTGCCACTGATCTCAGTACCTTGGAGAATCAGTGGAGGAAACTGTTGGACGTTATTTGGTGATTTGTGTGTGGAAGAACAATCTCCAAAGACTCCTCTCAGTTCTGGATAGCTGTCCTACATTATCTTGATGCTGTTGGGGCATTTCCTTTTCGTTAATTAGCCAAGTGGGCATTGACCCTGTTGATTTTACCAATTAGCAATGAGATAGTGGAACGGTTCTTTTCTATGATGAATGTCATTAAGAGCAAGCTCCGAAACCGTATGCTCTTGCCCATGTTGAACTCAATATTTGTGTTCAGTCTGTGGTTCTCAGCATGGGGCTCTTGTTGTTCGACATTTGAGCCTACAAAGCGTATGCTGAATTTCAATATTGATATTTATAAGGCTTGTGAAGTCAAAGAAACTGACCAAACAACTGATCTAGTCGATCTAGATGATATCCTAGCCTCCTTTGAGTCTTAAATATCATAGTGCCTTATGGATCTAAGGGCCTTTCTTTTTTGTTTTTGTTTTTTATCTGTACGTATTATTTCATCTTGGGATTACGAAGGCTTTTGTATTAACCCCGTTCTCACGTTTTTTTTGGGGTCTTACTTTAATCATAAAGTTATCTTTAAATATTGTGTTGCAAATGTACCAAAAATTTGTATGCGATAATAAACCAAAGATATTGTATGTCTTCGGCTTGTGGTTGTTACTAGCGTATTCAGTGGAATAAGTCATATTAAATTCTAAAAGTTAATAAAAAGAGTTCACAGCTGTTTAACCATTATGACGCATAAAGCTGCATCTAAAAACAGATGGATTTTGGTGGATCACATAAATCATTGTTCTTCCGTGAAACTGGAGCAGGATGAACGAAGGCTAAGCAATCAAGATAAAAGTAGAATTAGATTAGGGGCAAAACTTTTTCTGACTTTCGCACGAAAGAACAATTTTAGCGCTATTTCATCCCTGAATTTATCGCTAAGCCTAAGGAAAATGAAGCCTTATTAAAATATAATTTCTGCCTGTTTAGAGTCCCGCATAATTCCTAAAAATCAAGTGATATCATTTCTAAGTCCCTGGATCAATAACATTGTCATGCTCGTATTCAGTGAACATATTGCGTCACTCCCGTCAGTATTTCTAAGTCTCTGATTAGCCTAGAAAGAGGACGTGGTCTTGTATATTTCGGGATTCTGTGCCTCTGATTGGCTGTGATCTTGTATATCTCGCGCTGGCACTCTTTCTCCTACTCAAAGCTTCCTTCACTGGGCTTCCTTCAAGTTAATATTAACTTCTCCATACATGAAAATCTTCAATTTTTCCACATAAATGTGACGAGTGTGAAAACATCAGTAGTGATGTGTCAATCTAAGGTAGCAGACAGATAGGACATTACTGTGTCAATCTAAGGAAGAGGGCAGATAGGACATTACTTTATTAATCTAAAAGACAATACAGGTAGCAGACAGATAAAACATTACTGTGTCAATCTAAGGTATCAGACAGATAGGACATTACTTTGTCTATCTAAGGAAGAGGGCCGATAGGACATTACTGTATTAATCTAAGAGACAATACAGGTAAAAAAAAAATCTATATTACCTTTCATACATGTATCATAAAAAAATCACTACGCCTAAAAAGTCATATCTTTGGTTGGTTTTAATATGTTGTAATTATAATCAACATACCATGAAAATTCTTGCTGTTAACAGTTCAATGATTTTTATATTAAAATTTCATGTTTCTGTTAAAAGTCATGACTGTTTTCATATATTGATGGTTGTTTTCCTGATATGATTAAACGAACTTGATGGTTACTAAATTCTAGGCAATATGTATTACAATTTCATGTTTCTGTTAAAAGTCATGACTGTTTTAATACATCGATGGATGTTTTCCTGGTATGCTGACACGAACCTGATGGTTACGAATTTCTAGGCAATATGTTAGGCGTGTTTTTTTTATGTTTCGCCTTGAACACGGGTATAAAAACTCCGATGACGAGGTATTTTCTCAGTTCAAAAAACAATCCTTAGAAATCCTTGGAAATCAAGTAGTGAGGTGATTATGAGTATGAACCATCAAGGACCGTAAGCACCATTCACCCTAACCACCAAGGACATCAACCTCAGAAACCTCCCCATCGCCCCCCTCCTAGGGGCACCTCCCCCAAACTTTTTGCCCCCCCCCCAATTTTTTTAACTTTTTTGATTTGTGTTAGAATGACATGAAACATACTTAAAACATAAAAAATCACATTTAATATTTTCCAAACTCAAATTGAGAATCATATAGAAATGCTAGTCGTGACTTTTACTATTAGAAAAATAATGTTTTTGGTCACCATTTTTTTCAACTTTTTTTTACAAGTGTTAGAATGACATTAAACATACTTAAAACTTAAAAAAATCACATTTAATATTTTCCAAACTCAAAATAAAAATCATATAGAAATGTTAGTCGTGCTTTTTACTATTAGAAAAATAATGTTTTTAGTGACCTTTTTTTGGTAGTTTTTTTCAACTTTTTTTTACATATCTAAAAATCAGCACTCAACATTTTCCATCTACAAATTGTTTTCACGAGGAAAGAATAAAAAATCAATATACAAAATTCACATAGAAAAAAAACAACATGCAATAAGTTTCACGAATTAAAAAAATTAACATGCAACAAGTTCCATGAACAAAACCAGTTTAATTTGGATAAAAATCAATGCATAAGTGTCACAAAGATAAAAATCAACACATAACAAGGTTCATGAAGAAAACCCAGCATGCAACAAGTTACACATACAAAAAAACAGCGCGCAACAAGTTCCATTTAAAAAATCAGCTTCAAGAGGAGAAAAATCAATGTGCAAGTTTCACGATAAGAAAACTCAACATGCAACAAGTTACACGAACAAAAAAAATATGCAACAAGTTCCATGAACAAAATCAGCTCCCGACAAGTTTCTTGAAAAAAATCAGTTTCACGAGGAGAAAAATCAGTGTACAAGATTCGCAAAGAGAAAAAAATCAACATGCAACAAGTTTCACGAACAAAAAAAACAGTCAGCACACAAAAAAATTCACGACCAAAAAAATATGCATACAGTATGTTCCATAAACAAAATTAGTTTCAGGAGGAGAAAAAAATCAATGTACATGTTTCACGAAGTGAAAAAATCAACCTGCAACAAGTTTCACGAATAAAAAAACAGCAAGCAACAAGTTCCACGAAAAAAAAACAATCAGCACGCAACAACTTCCATTAATAAAATCAGTTTCACGAAGAGAAAAATCATTGTACAAGTTTCGAGAAGAGAATAAACAAAAGTACACTGCAACACGTTTCACGAACAAAAGGTCATCACTCAACAAGTTCCACGGATATAAATCATCGTGCAACAAGCTCCATGAACACTAGTTTTCTCAATGAGGAAAATCATTGTAGAAGTTTCACGAAGAGAAAAATCAACATTTAACATGGATCACGAACAAAGAAATATGCATGCAATAAGTTCCATGAACAAACTTAGTTTCACTAGGTAGAAAAAAAATCAATGTATTTGTTTCACGAAGAGAAAAAACAAGCATGCAACAAGTTTCAGGAAGAAAAAATCAGCACGCAACAAGTTCCACGAACAAAATCAATTTAACGGGAAGAAAAATCATTGTTTAAGTTTCACGAAGAGTAAAAATCAGCATGTAACACGTTTCACGAAGAAAAATCAGCACTCAACAGGTTCCACAGGCATAAATAAGCACGGTCAAGTTCCACGAACAAAATTGGCTTCAAGAGAAGAAGAAAAAATCAATGTGCAAGTTTCACAAAGAGAAAAATCAACATGCAACAAGTTTCATGAACAGAAAACCATCATGCAACAAGTTCCTTGAAAAAAATCAGTTTCACGAGGAGAAAAATCAGTGTATAAGTTTCGCGAAGAGAAAAAAAGCAACATGCAACAAGTTTCACGAACAAAAAAGGATCAGCACGCAACAAGTTCCAGAATAAGAAAACTATGCATGCAGTATGTTCAATGGTAAAAAATAGTTTTACGACGAGAAAAAAAATCAATATACATGTTTCACGAAGAGAAAAAATCAAAATGCAACAAGTTTCACAAATAAAAAACAGCAGACAACAAGTTCCACGAACTAAAAAAATAATCAGCACGCAACAAGTTCCAGTAACAAAATCAGTTTCACGAGGTGAAAAAATCAATGTACAAGTTTTGCAAAGAGAAAAAAACAGGCTGCAACAAGTTTCACAAACCAAAAAATTATCCCTCAACAAGTTCCACGAACACAAATAAGCATGCAACAAGTTCCTTGAACAAAACCATTTTTCTCGATGAGAAAAATCATTGTAGATGTTTCACGAAGAGAAAAATCAACATTTAACATGAATCACAAGCATAGAATATGCATGCAATAAGTTCCATGAACAAAATTAGTTTCACTATGTGGAAAAAAATCAAGTTTCATGAACAAAAAACCATCATGCAACAAGTTCCATGAACAACAATCAGCACGCAACAACTTCCTTGAACAAAATCAGTTTCGCGAGGAGAAAATCAGTGCACGAGTTTCGCAAATAGAAATATAATCAACATGCAACAAGTTTCACGAACAAAAAAACAGTCAGCACACAAAAAAATACACGATAAAAAAATATGCATGCAGTATGTTCTATGGACAAAATTAGTTTTAGAAAAAACAGGCTGCAACAAGTTTCGCAAACAAAAAAAATCATCGCTCAACAAGCTCCACGAACATAAATCAGCATGCAACAAGTTCCGTGAACAAAACCAGTTTTTTCAATGAGAAAATCATTGTAGATGTTTCACGAAGAGAAAAATCAACATGTAACATGAATCACGAGCATAGAATATGCATGCAATAAGTTCCATGAACAAAATTAGTTTCACTATGTGGAAAAAAAATCAAGTTTCATGAACAAAAAAACGTCATGCGACAAGTTCCATGAACAACAATCAGCACGCAACAAGTTCCTTGAACCAAATCATTTTCACTAGGAGAAAAACCAGAAATATCTGCATTCAAGTTAGGTTCAATTAGGTTCAATTGGCGTGGCGCGCCACGCCAAGTGAACCTAATTGAACCTAACTTGAATGCAGTTATTTGAAAAAAAGGGTGGTATTTTAGGTTGGCTGCAGGTACCCGGTTGCCCTCTCTTTTTATTGTTTTGTCCATGAAACTTGTTGTATGTTGATTTTTCAACATTTTCAAAACTTTATGTGGATCACTAAAGTTTTTCTTCGTGAAACTTGTTGCATGTTGGTTTTTCTCTCTGTGAAGATTGTAAATAGATTTTTTCCTCGTGAAAGTGATATTGATCTTGGAACATGTTGAGTGCTGCTTTTTGTTTCTGGAACTTGCTGCCTGCTGAATTTGTTTCGTGAAACTTGCTTCATGTTGTTTTTTCTCTTCGTGGAACTTTTACATTGATTTTTTTTCTCCTCGTGAAGTCGATTTTGTTCATGGATCTTGTTCTGAGCTGATTTTTTTTGGTGGAAAAAATCATGTTTATTTTTTTCTGGTTTTGATCATGGAACTTGTTGCATGCTGATTTATGTTCGTGGAAGATGTTGAGTGATGATTTTTGTTGTGAAACTTGTTACAGTGTGATTTTTTTTTCTCTTCGTGAAACTTGTACATTGATTTTTCATCTCGTGAAACTGATTTTGTTAATGGTACTTGATGAGTGCTGATTGTTTTTTTTTAGTTCGTGTAACTTGTTGCATGCTGTTTTTTATTCGTGAAACTTGTTGCATGTTGAATTTTTCTCTTCGAGAAACATGTACATTGATTCTCCTCCTAAGACTAAATTTGTCCATGGAACATACTGCATGCATATTTTTCTGATTCTGGAACTTGTTGCGTGCTGATTTTTTTTTGTTCGTGAAACTTGTTGCCTTGTTGCACTTTGATTTTTTCTCTTTGTGAAACATGTACATTGATTTTTTTTCTCCTCCTGAAACTAATTTTGTTCATGGAACATACTGCATGCATATTTTTTTTTATTGTGGATTTTTTGTGTGCTGACTGTTTTTTTTCGTTCGTGAAACTTGTTGCATGTTTATTTTTTTCTCTTCGCGAAATTTGTACACTGATTTTTCTCCTCGTGAAACTGATTTTGTTCAAGGAACTTGTTGCATGATGGATTTCTGTTCATGAAACTTGTTGCATGATTTTTTTTTGTTCATGAAACTTGATTTTTTTCCACATAGTGAAACTAATTTTGTTCATGGAACTTATTGCATGCATATTCTATGCTCGTGATTCATGTTACATGTTGATTTTTCTCTTCGTGAAACATCTACAATGATTTTTCTCATTGAGAAAACTGGTTTTGTTCATGGAACTTGTTGCATGCTTATTTATGTTCTTGGAACTTGTTGAGGGATGATTTTTTGGTTTGTGAAACTTGTTGCAGCCTGTTTTTTCTCTTTGCGAAACTTGTACATTGATTTTTTCACCTCGTGAAACTGATTTTGTCAATGGAACTTGTTGCGTGCTGATTGTTTTTTTTAGTTCGCGGAACTTGTCGCATGCTGTCTTTTATTCGTGAAACTTGTTGCATGTTGATTTTTTCTCTTCGTGAAACATGTACATTGATTTTTTTTCTCCCCCTAAAACTAATTTTGTCCATGAAACATACTGCATGCATATTTTTCTGATTCTGGAACTTGTTGCATTTTGATTTTTTTTTGTTCGTGAAGCTTGTTGTATGTTGTTTTTTTTTCTTTTCGCGAAATTTGCACACTGATTTTTCTCCTCGTGAAACTGATTTTGTTCAAGGAACTTGTTGCATGATGGATTTCTGTTCATGAAACTTGTTGCATGTTGATTTTTCTCTTCGTGAAACTTGCAAATTTATTTTTTTTTCTTCTCTTGAAGCAAATTTTGTTCGTGGAACTTGACCGTGCTGATTTATGCCTGTAGAACTTGTTGAGTGCTGATTTTTCTTCGTGAAACTTGTTAGATGCTGATTTTTTTCTCTTCGCGAAACTTAAAGAATGATTTTTCTCCCCGTTAAACTGATTTTGTTCGTGGAACTTGTTGCGTGCTGATTTTTTATTCCTTAAACTTGTTGCATGTTTATTTTTTCTCTTAGTGAAACAAATACATTGATTTTTTTTCTACCTAGTGAAACTAATTTTGTTCATGGAACTTATTGCATGCATATTTCTTTGTTCGTGATCCATGTTAAATGTTGATTTATCTCTTCGTGAAACTTCTACAGTGATTTTCCTCATTGAGAAATCTGATTTTGTTCATGGAACTTGTTGCACGCTGATTTATGTTCGTGGAACTTGTTGAGTGATTATCTTCTGTTCGTGAAACGTGTTGCAGTATGCTTTTGTTTATTCTCTTCTCGAAACTTGTCCATTGATTTTTCTCTTCGTGAAACTGATTTTAATAATGGAAGTTGTTGCGTGCTGATTGTTTCTTTTTGTTCGTGGAACTTGTTTCTTGCTGTTTCTTTATTCGTGAAACTTGTTGCAGGTTGATTTTTTCTCTTCGTGAAACCTGTACATTGATTTCTTTCTCCTCCTGAAACTAATTTTGTTCATGGAACATACTGCATGCATATTTTTTTTGATCGTGGATTTTTTTTTGTCTGCTGACTGTTTTTTTTTGTTCGTGAAACTTGTTGCATGTTGATTTTTTTTCTCTTTGTGAAACTCGTACACTGATTTTTCTCCTCGTTAAACTGATTTTGTTCAAGGAACTTGTCGCGTGCTGATTTTGTTCATGGAACTTGTTGTATATTTTTTTTTGTTCGTGTATCTTGTTGCGTGTTGACTTATCTCGTCGTGAAACTTGCACATTGATTTTTATCCTCTTGAAGCTGATTTTCTCCATGGAACTTGTTGCGCGGTGATTTTTTTGTATGTATAACTTATTGCATGCTGGTTTATCTTCATGAACCTTGTTACATGTTGATTTTTATCTTTGTGAAACTTATGCATTGATTTTTATCCAAATGAAACTGGTTTTGTTCATAGGACTTGTTGCATGTTAATTTTTTTTATTCGTGAAACTTATTGCATGTTGGTTTTTTTTTCTTCGTGAATTTCGTACATAGATTTTTTATTTTTTCCTCGTGAAAACAATTTTTAGATGGAACATGTTGAGTGCTGAATTTTAGACATGTAAAAAAAAGTTGAAAAAAAACTGTCAAAAAAAATGGTCACTACAAACATTATTTTTCTAATAGTAAAAGTCACGACTAACATTTCTATATGATTCTCATTATGAGTTTGGAAAATATTAAATGTGATTTTTTTTATGTTTTAGGTATTTTTCATGTCATTCTAGCACCTGTAAAAAAAAGTTGAAAAAAAATGATCACTACAAACATTATTTTTCTAATAGTAAAAGTCACCACTAACATTTCTATATGATTCTCATTTTGAGTTTCGAAAATATTATATGTGATTTTTTTATGTTTTAAGTATTTTTCATGTCATTCTAGCACCTGTAAAAAAAAGTTGAAAAAAATGGGGGGACAAAAAGTTGGGGGAGGAGGTTCCTTGGAGGGAGGGGGATGGAGAGGCTTCTGAGGTTGAGGTCCTTGGTGGTTAGGATCAATGGTGCTCACGGTCCTTGATGGTTCATACTCATAATCACCTCACTACTTGATTTCCAAGGATTTCTAAGGATTGTTTTTTGAACTGAGGAAATAACTCGTCATCAGAGTTTTTATACCCGTGTTCAAGGCGAAACATAAAAAAAAAAACACGCTTAACATATTGCCTAGAATTTCGTAACCATCAGGTTCGTTTAACCATACCAGGAAAACATCCATCGATGCATGAAAACAGTCATGACTTTTAACAGAAACATGAAATTTTAATATAAAAACCATTGTACTGTGAACAGCACGAATTTTTATGGTATTTTGATTATAATTACAACATAAAAAAAACCCAAGATATGACTTTTTAGGCGTGGTGATTTTTTTATGATACATGTATAAAAGGTAATATGGATTTTTTTTACCTGTATTGTCTCTTAGATTAATACAGTAATGTCCTATCTGCCCTCTTCCTTAGATTGACACAGTAATGTCCTATCTGACTGCTACCTTAGATTGACACAGTAATGTCCTATCTGTCTATTACCTTAGATTGACACAGTAATGTCCAATCTATCTGATACCTTATATTGACACAGTAATGTGCTATCTGTCTGCTACCTTAGATTGACACATCACTACTAACATCATTGCAATACTGATGTATATATTTATATATATTTGTATATATTTGTATATATTTGTATATATTTATATATAATACTGATGTATTTATTTATATATATATATATATATATATATATATATATATATATATATGATTTATATGATATATATGATTTTCTTGTTTTTTTACTAACATTTTTTTTTACCTTTAGATCTAGTCTTGGATTTCTTGGACTCTTTTACACTCTCTGCCACTGCTGTCTCTTGATTTTACGTTGCATGTCCATGAGGAACCCTTACACAAAACTTGCGTTCAGAGACGTTACTACTTTATTTGTCAAAGCTGCCAAACATCCGAAGTGCCCTTCTTTACTTCAAAGCTGTATATGCGGCACTATTGAATTTGTGAGGAACACTTTCCTTAAAATTTCCCAACATTTTTCTCCTCATCAGTAGACTTTTCTCAAAAGGAGATAGTGATTACACCTCATTACAGTGTTCAGATTTTGTTATATTTTATCTTCAACCTGGAGTGATAAAATTTGTCATTCTTTTGAATTTCAGCTTATTAGAGTTTCATAGATATAGTTCTCATTATGGCGTCAAGGATTTTGCTTGTTTTTTGCCGCTAATAAAGTTGTGTAATATAGTGGTTCGACAGCCAAGTCAGAATATCAAGTTTAGCAATTAAAAAATTCGTAATAGGCTAGTAAGATTACACAATTTTAAATGAACTAATTTTTTGTGAGAAGTTATCCTATTAGTATGACGAAATAAACAACCCTTCCAGTAGGCTCTTTCGTTTTCTGCTGAATCCAATGTTTCTTTTGCTCTATTCATTTTGCAAAAAAAAAAAAAAAAACATAGAAGAAAATGCTGCTGCCTGAATACAGGGTTGAAAATACTTTGTTTGTCCAGTCTTAAAGATGTGTTGAGTGATAATACTAATGCAACATGACTTGAAACGCTTTTATTCCCTCTGAAGTCTAAACATAATTTTTGATCCTCCATTGATGATTCCTTTTTGTAGATTATTGAACAAAGTATGACTGAAGAGGTTTCTGAAGCTATTGTTTCGTGCAATTCTCCTTATGGGTGGAAAATGATTTGTTAGTATTGTCTCGTAATTCAATAAATATATGAAGATAGTGATAAAACAAATATCACAAAGAAAATATTGAAAATTTCGTAGGGAGAAAAGAGCGCATGGAGACAGTGGCAGTTCTAGGACTCCATCGCCCCATTTTTTATATACATTATTGAATTACTTTTATATTATATTAAAGGTATACCACGTATACCTGTGGTATACCTTGCCCCCTTCAACATTATGATTTTTTTTGCCATTTTTTTTCAATATTATAGATGGCTTGTAAATTATTCGAAGTTAATTGTTTGTGGTTGTTTTGAATAGGCAAAAGTTTTTGCGTTAAATAAAAGGGAACACTTGTTGGATAAAATCTTATCAAGCCAATCAAGCCAACTCCTAGCAATTATAAAAAGGATTTGAATTATCATTGCGACACTTCAGTAAGTACTTTTTCACGCACTGTTGCCGATACAACATCGTCAGTGCTATATTTTTCTTTGTGCCCAAATTTGAGACGAAAAAGCCGAAAAAAGAGAGGGTGATTTTCCTACTAAGCGGGCAGAAGAGGGGCGGTTCTCGTCGCAAGAGCCGGTTTACTCGCCGGGAGGGACCTCCCTTAACTTTTGGGGTAGGTGAACGGGAATCGTCGCCTCCCCTGCTCTGTAGGATTTTCAGAAAAAACGCTCGGCGCGTGCACTTGATATAAGACACTCTTGGATAATTATTAACCTGCCCTACGGATAACAACTTGTGCTTGCTAACGTACTCATCCCGGAATAGATACGGAGTGACGTAACCATGGCTGGCTACAGTAATGTTTATGCGCCAGTATTGAAATTTATAGAAATGGCGTTGCCATATCAAGATGATGTAACGAAAGATGCAACAGTGACTACAGCGGTGAAGTTTTTTACGAGGGAGGCTATTCGTGAAGGCCACGAAAAACTAAACGAGATAGCAGATAGTTTAGGTGAACAGTATGTGAAAGAAAGAAGTTTCGAGAGAAACGCTAGTAAGTGACATATGTGATACTGTGAAATTATTGAGGTCTCTCCCTCAGTTCAAAACGCGCTTCACCGTCTGGAAATTATCCGAAGTACCGAAAATTCCCCAAGACACTTTTACAACTTTGTGTGTGAATTAACGAATGCACGGATAAGATTGGATAGCGTTATGGAAAAGTGTAAATCTATGCTTCTGTCTCAAAACGTTTGGCCCCCTTTCCCACAACCCGCAAAATCTTTACACCGGGTTTTTATCGCCAATGTACCTACCTCGGAAATAAACTCCTGTTCCTAGCAGAAGCAATTTGTCGAAAGGCACGCTAGGGAGGGAGGCATTGACTACATCCACCAGACGGCCTGGTCTGGTTGCTTACATGAACAGTCCCAAGTCGAAAGCTACACTCGCCAACTCCCTCATGTCCTTTCCTGATATAAGTGCTTCTTTTTGTGAGGAACAGTTCTTTGCGATCGCCAAGTTTTTGCCCTTGCCACAATAGAAGATGATATCCTCTCTGTTAACCCTAAACTAGTCAGTGCAAAACGATATGGACAATCTGAGACAATCGAACTTACCTTTGGCGATGCTGATTCACAAAAAGTAACAATCAAATGTGGGTTATTCATTGATTATACTCACATAAGAGTCTTTCAATTCAGACAGATTCTAAAGCTCTGTTTAAAGTGTCAGTCATTTAATCATCTTGCCAAAGATTGCACCAGCAGCATGCGATGCTCCTGATGTCCTGGACCCCACGAGAAGAGTTGAGAAAACTCATACCACTCTCAAACAGTGAAGTGCGTTCTCTGCATAGATTCGAACAATACCCATCCTTGCTTTAGTCTACAGTATCCAGCAGTCCGACGAGAAATACAGAAAGATTTTCCTCAGACCAGAAAATGATTGAACTGTCCATATTTTGCCAAAATGTTTACGGCCATAATGCTGCCAAATTGGACTACGTCAAGAGCCTGTGCCTCGCATATAATGTTGTTTGCGTCCAAGGACACCTGTTAACTACCGATAACTTTGGACTATTTCAGTCGATTCCGAATAAACCTGCGCATAATCACGAGACAAAGCGTTCCAGCGCCAGGGGTCGCCCTAGTGGCAGACTTGCGATATTCGTTGACGAAAACATCGACTTAGTCATGCGATTTCTATATAGCAGTCGAGTTCCCAGGTCCCAGTGCTTTCACGCTAGTCAATGTCTACCTACCAACTAATATGAACACGGATCGTAGTGAAAAACGATATACTGAGGCTTGCGCTCGACTTGGAAGGCTATTCTGTAAGCTGAGAAATTCACGCTTTTTATTCTGCGGTGACTTCCAGTGTGATCTTATTGTTTTCAGTCTCTGTATTTCCCTCTTTGCTTAAGTATTTTTATTATACCTTTGCAGTTTGGTACTTGTTATTTTTGTCCAAATATCCAATCATTTTCCTTTTTTTCTTCCAAGCAGAGCAAAGTTTCTTTTGTCTGCCCTTAATTGCAGTCTTACACATTTGTTAGTTAAGTCATCGTTGAAAAATTGTGTACATCTTTATGATTAGATCTTTGTTATTTTTCCTGTCATTGTGGTCATTTGATTTGGTTAATTTTGCATTCATGAGTTTTCTCGCATCGAGTTAATTTTTGTCAACATACCTTGCACTTCATTACACGTGCCTTGTGGCTATTTTTGTTTCTCTTATATTAATGCTTATTTCTTTTAGATCAAACTCTATAGTAAGCTGAATTTAGCTTCAAATTTATGATCGAGTTTTTAACCCTCTCATTTTCTTTGTGTTTCTTGCAAGCCTGGCGTCATTTTTTTATAGTCTTTTCAGCTTTTCTTGCTACTTTTATTTTTCAATTTACCCAATTTACGGTTTCTTAATTGTCTTTATCCTGGTTTCATTTTTAATTGTTTTTCCTTCTTTTTAACTTTGTGGAATTTGGGAAACCACTATGATTTTATGGTGTATAAATTCTACAGAAATTATCTGAAAGATGAAATTACTAATTTTGATAATTTTCTGTAGCCCCGATTAGTGGTTCTTTTTTCTGCTCTCACTTAAACAACAAAAATTATTAGTTATGGACTTACTAGCAATTGTGTTTCTGTGAGCTAACAAAAAGCTCTTAGAGAATTCCTTTAACAAATCAAATCGTTGCTGGAGAAAATTGTAGGAGAATTTGAAGGGTATAATTCAAATTAGCTTAATAGTCTGTGCTATTTTTTCAGGCTCGTGTTTTTTATTTGGCGCCCGTTGAAAATATTTTGAACGTTATTATCGCTACCTTCAAAAACGTTTTCCAAACTGACTATGTTGAAAATGTTTTGAACATTCCTCCTTTCATCTTATTGGGTAACCAAGCTGTGTCACTTCTAGAGTGTACACAAAGGCATTAGAACGATGTTGCCATTTAGCTTATTGTACGCCTAAATGGTTTATTTTGATGGTGAAAGGCTTCAAAATTTTTACAAAACGCTCGTGGCTTAAAACGATTGCTGTTTTATTTGGATCTTGTTTCTTTTTTTGCGTTGCCTGCTTTTTCAGGAAAAAAATATTATCATTATTAATCGCAACATCATTTGAATCCAATACTTTTCACACCATATAACAAAACTAAAATCTCTCTGCGCACAGAAGGTTGAAACCATTGTAACCTTGTCACCCAAACTCAATGGTCAAATTAGCGAATCGCGTGCAGTAAAGTTTTTGAATTTTCAGAAACCGATGGCTCTACCTTATCATATTTGAGTGACACTTCAAATGAGAAACTGAGTCGTAAACTGAATTTTGTTGTTATGACTCAAGATAAAACATTCTGGCTGTTATTACTGGGTAAGGAATCAAGAGTTGTCTGTAGGCTAATATATTTATATCCTTCTTTGTCCAAACCTTTTTTTTTTGCATGTCTGTCCTGGTCCTCACTAAGCTAGAGTTTGCAACATCTGACTGTAACTGTCTTAAGTCCTTTAAATATTTAGGGTAAAATATTGTCAATTACTTCGAAAAGGGAAGCAGGGCTAATTTGTATTGTGGGACCGTTATTAAATAGCTAGGAAATTAACATAGGATTTGATGCATCATTCTATGCATTGGTATGAGTCTAGTCCATATTTCAGTATATATGACGTTATGTGAAACTACACACGATTTTGAATAAATTCGAACAACTAAAGCAAAAGCATGAGGAAAGATCAGAGGCGCTGAATGTTCCGAGAAAAATTTTATAGTAAAGAATGAACTTCGGGCCATATCCGAGTTGCAGCGGTAGCTAGCAACCTAGTAAGAGACGAACATGCCCAATACTAAAAAATACGGTAGCCCATAACTTCCAAAAATAGTGTCAGATCAAAACAAAAAGCACACTATTAGATCACTATATGGATCAAATAATCGCTGCTTCTAAATCCAATCGCTGCTTCTTCCATAAAATTCATTTGAGTAATTTGGAAAATTCTGTAATTACCAGGCTCGTGAATTTGAAAGACCTGGATTTGGTTTATTTTTTGGCTGGTTCAAAATTCGGGATTTGGGCAAGCGTTAAGGGTCTGAAAATCTCAGTATAGAAGGTCAAGTATTAGGGTTTAGAAGAACTAAATCCTATGATAGGACATAATCAAGTAATGGACTATTTCTTCCAAGCAACACATGAGATTAAGTCTGGATTTAAGGCAAAACATTGTGTTACTTGTTTTTAAACGGCTCTGGCTTAATTTATCGTTTACAATCTGACAACGTTGGCTCAGAATAATAGAACCGCATAAGCTGCGTTCGTTTTCGCCATTCATACTAGTTGGCTCAATACAAGTATTAGCAATATGCTTTTGTTTGGGCAGAATCCACCTCAAAGACTGTAACTAGGCCTTTTCTATTTACATAGTGTAGTCCATCATCAATTACTCACTTAGGATTGACATAGACAATCATATATACTCTTTCAACGGTAGATTTAAATCACCTCGAGTTTCTCGCTAAAAATCGAATCACATGCGAAAAGTAACCGGTCCAACATCAGAGACTGACCCAACCTTTCATTCAGGGCCATTATGAGCCAAATCCGAGACCACTAGACAAGTTTTGGAAAAATTCTAGATGACTTTTTGCCATCTTAGATAATAGCTGAGTTGGGAGAATGAAATGGTAATTATTATGCAGAGAGGCACATTTGAAAGAAATCATATAAAATTGTGAAAACTACTTTAAAACAATCATACGTACCTACCAGGTTACAGAAAAATTCTAAATGAGGGGATTTCGATCACGTTGGAAAATATTTGAGGAAAGAGGATTATCAGGAATAAATCCAGGTCCTCAACGATCCCTTGGGACAGTATTTTGAAGTAGCTCTTTTCATCCGTCACCACTCCAAAGGCCTCAAACCTCTTATGATCTCCTACAACCTTGGTGTTATAAAAACGAGACTATGAGAAATAGGTAACTGCACAAGTGGGGCACAAAGAAAGTGTTTTGAGTATCATGTCTATGCTCAACCCAAATTGATAGGTATTAAGGATATAGAAATCTAATCCTCAAGTTTAGGGAAAACATTTTGATATGGCTTTAAAACCTTATTGAAAGATAGGAATTGCAATTTTAAAAACCAGAGTCAACAAAAATGAAATTGATAACCCAAAATTAAGATCAAGCTCTTCGTTTTAAAAATTTAGATAAGAAGCCTGTAGACTTATAATCTAGGATATAATCTTATAAGTCCTAGCAATAATAAAAGGGTCGAATCCGAAGCTTGATGACATCTTCCTGGGGTACATTTGAGAACCTGGACTCACTCTTGAAAAATTCATTTACCTAACTCAGCTACTTTCAGCTACCGTGGCCTATGTTGAGTGTGGATCAACAGTTAGACAAAAAGTGTGGGCTATGTTTACCTTGAGTGAGGTTATGGCCTGAAAAGCTACCATGAGGTTACGATAGAGATATAGGCTAATGTTTACTTGTTTAATTGTCTAAAATAAGAATCAAGAATCCCAAATCATAGGAAGCGCAATAGCGCTGCCTAAGTAAAGAGTGATGTGGACACAATTCATGCTGCAGTCTTTTCTAAGATATTTGAATTTTAAAGCAATCAAACAGTTCATGGTAATAAACTCTATAGTAATAATAGCTACTTGTCTCAATAGTAACCGAAACTTTAAAGAACTAAATTTTGATACCACAAACAATAGATACATCAAAGCAAACAGTTCGTGAAAACGAACTGTATGTTGTATAGTAAAAGCGACTCGTCTCAATAGTAAAACTTGCTACATCTAGTTCCTTCTGTAATTAAAGATAAAATATTTTTTTAATAGTTCCGGGTTGCAGCGGTAGGTAGCAACCTAATTAAAAGAGATCATTCGAAGAACACACCATTGCATATATTGGACTTGGTTAGCTGCTCGATTCCTTGAAAAAAAATCTTATTTGTCAACTGAAACTAGAATAATTCCTGAAAATTTTAAATAAAATAATTTTATTTAGCTGCAAAGTGCAAAAATATTTATGGTGCCTGAACAATAATTTCTATTTTTTAATTCAAACCAGAAAAATTCAAACCGCAATACTTCATTTACAATATTGAGGGAAATTTTGAACTAAATCAAAAGACGCTATGTGCATGCGTATTGTCGAAAGAGCGTATTTTAAGAATTGCTTTGATTATTAACTCGGAACTTTCAGAGAGTACTAAAAAGAGAAAAGCATCTGACCAAAAAGCAGAATGTGCACGCTACTACTAACACTTGTATCACTGCTACATTTTCTACTACTACTACTATTACTACTTCAACCACTACTTTTATTGCAACTGCTTGTAAAGGTAATACGTTAATACAGCTGCTGCTACAAGTACTACCGCTATTAATATTAATACTACTATTACTACTGCTAGTAATACAATGGCTACTACTGTGACTACCATTAATATTATGCCTAAGGGTATGAATGGGAAGTTTTTAAGGAATTCTTTTGGGAGGGGGAAGGTGAACTTAATCACAACACGCTGTGTGTATGCAGGTTGTAAAAAGGGCGTACCTGTAATATCTTAAGATAAGTTTGGTGTTTGAACTTGAAATTAACAGAGCTTGTTGTGGGGGATGTTGAACTAACCAAAAGAAAATGTTTGCATCCTATTGCTACTGCTTCTACTCATGCTAGTACTACTACTACTGTTACTATTTTTACTACTTCTACTACTACTACTACTACTGCCACTAAAGCTAAGGTTACTTCTATTAATTCCACTGCTACTACTACCACTACTGCTACTAAAACTAAGGGCATTTAGACGAAAAATTTGGGAAATACTGAAAGTTTATGGAGCTAAATGAAAAGACTATACCCGCAAAGGCTGTTAATAGGACGCAGAGGAGACCGGGGCATTGTGGACAATTTTTCACAGGATTGCACAAACTTTTTCCGTTAGGCTGATTTTTGCACATCCGATTCCACTAACATTAGCTTTAATATCTTGGCTTTGTTTGAACTATTTGTGTAAAGCCTGTACATCTTACCAGATTCTCATGGAGAGTGATCAAACGAAAAGCAGTAAAATTGTCCATATACCTGTATTACCGGGGTATACTGGACACTTGATATGGGCAATTTGGACACTGATTTTCATTATACCCTGGGCTACTAAAGTCGGAAATAGAAGAATAGAAATCAGAAATAAAAAAGGAGAGCAAGAGAGAAGAGTAGAAAATCAGAAAGTGAAAAGTTTGTTGTTTACTGAAAATGAATCAATATATATATATATATATATATATATATATATATATATAATATATATATATATATTATATATAGTATATAATATATAATATATAATATATATATATATATATATCTATATATATATATATAAATAAACAACTAGGTATGCAGTGACAACCAAGAGTACAATTTGAATTGAAAATCAAGTATTTTGCAGTAGGCATCAAGACATAGCTAATTGTAGAAAAAGCCAAGACAGATAATCCCAGTAATTGAGAGGCAAATGTTTAAATGGCACGGGTAAAAGGCAGAAGTAAGTATGACTCTCTTATTGTACAAATACTTGTGTGTTACTTTTTGGAAAGGCTCGCCTGCCTAGAATCTCAGGCAGGTTGGCCAAGAATTTAGAATTGACATAGGACCGTTAATTTGCTTGGAATAACATGCAAACAATTGTTTAAAGCGATCTTCATCTTCCAAATAGTACTTATTCATTGCCTAAGCTCATCTCAACATTCTGAGCAAATTTCAATTTTTCACAAATTTTCAAATTTTTGCGTCACTTTCCCGAGACTCTGGGCACCCCCGAATATTGTCCCAAATTCCTCTCTCAATTTAGCACTTGTTCACTGATGCCCACCGTCTCCAATCACTTTCCAAATAGTATCTATTCAATGCCTTAGCTCAGTCCAGCATTCTGAGCAAATTTCAACTTTTCAAAAATGTTCAAGTTTTGGGTCACTGGCCAGAGACTCTTGGGAGGTGAGTACCTCCAAAAATTATTCCGAATTCCTCTCTCGCCTTAGAAATTATTCACGGATGCCTAAAGTGGTAAATGGTTAGAGCGTTTCCCTAGCGGTAACCATGTTCTACACACATATCAACAATATTTTTTTCATTTTCACATGGGGTCCCATCTGGCCCATGTCCACCGCTTAGCTTTCAAGCCTTTTGGAAAGGTACGCCTGCCAAAAGTCTGAGGCAGGTTTAGAGTCTCAGGCAAGGTTTCCACTTCTAGTAAGAAATCACTTATTTTAGCGACACTTATTTTAAATCTAGGGAAATATGGAGTTAAGTAAGGATTTTCAGGGAAATCTGGGGTAAAGTAAGGATTTTAAAAGAAAGTTTTATTTTTTCAAACAAAAGGCTGAAGAATTCTCAAAGATTGCGTAGGGTTTCCACTATCCCCGAATTTTCGGGGATTTATCCGAAAATCTATGTGTCTCCCCGAAAAGAAATTTGGTTCCCCGAATCCCCTAAATTTCCCCGAAAATTAACCAATCGTGGTGTCACCCCCTCAAGGCCATACCCAGGATTTTTTTCGGAGGTGTTTTACTCAAAGATTTTTTTTTTTTTGGGGGGGGGGGGTACACAAAAAACCTCATAAAACGCATATGAAATTTGTTTATACCCATTTCTGTCACGTTTTTACGAGTCAAAAAACATTTCGGGAGGGTTCAAGCCCCCTAACCCCCCCCTCTGGGTACGGCCTTGTCACTCCTAGTGACTATCCCTAGCAAACATTACTTTACATACCATAATTTTTTACTACTCTCTTGCTTGTTAATTTTCGTCTCCTGTGTTATTTTGCATAAGAACCAGACTGATACAATTTAAGAATAGACGGTTCTTCATATTTTCACAAAACTATCATTTTCCCTGCTTTTAGATTAAACCATTTCGAATGTAGCATTCCAAATGCTATTAAGATTCTTATATTTATGTCATTCGTGGCCAAGACAATCTTGACAAAATTAGACAAGAATTTTACTTAAAATTGTTGAACGCCCGGTTGGATTTTTGGTTTTGAAATTGAACTTCTAAAGAGGGAGAATTGGGTACTTTCCCATTATATGGGCACCTCTAAGAACCAGTCACGAGAACCCAAGGCATCCGCTTGACAAAAGCAAAGATTTGATGCTATCTGATGTTGTATAAACAAGTATTTAGGGGTTTGTCACTCTGGGAACTATATTTAAACTGTTGTTTTTTTTGGGGGTTTAGGGGGGGGGGCGAAATAAAACAAAATAGGATGAATATATAATAGTTTAGAAACAAATTTGGGCTATATATTTACACATTATGGGGGTGGGGATAAAGCATTGCATATATTGATGTATTTAATATATGCAATGGTTTACCCCCACCCCCCTAATGTGCAAATATATAGCCCAAATTGGTTTCTAAACTATTATATATTCATCATATTTTGTTTTATTTCATTAGCATTAACCAAACTTGACTTTTTAGAGGTGCCCATACAATGGGAAAGTACCGAGAATTGTTTTGAAAGCCGAACCATAAGTTTAAATTTTGTTTTCTTTTGCTAATTTTGGTTTTGGAACTACTGTATTAATGTTTAATACTTAATGATTGAAGGCATAATATATTAAAGGAACTGATCTTTTTGCCAGGAATTCTTACCATTTAAATTTGTTGTTTCATTCGGTGAGTAAAATTTAAGTTCTTTTCTTTTTTATCTGAGAATTGTATTTGTCAGTAGGCTATTCCCCTCACAATTATTATTCTGTCCCTTCACCCGTGTTATATTTACAGTGGGCGTAATATTTGAAACTGCAGTTTTAGGATCTTTTTACAGTCTTGCAAAGCTGTTAGTTAGGCGAAAGAAATTTTACTGAAAATATTTTCCGCTCAAACTCGATATAGCCAAGTAAACTTGCTTAAATGTCTAGGACTACCTTTACAACTTCTAATACTTGAACATTTTTAGTAACCCTGTATGAAGGATAATTCTGAGATAAAAACAAAAAATTAAAGAAATTGTGGTATAATTTATTTTATCGGGAGAACTGTGCCTAAATACCATATTGTTACCATAACAAATGCACCCCTCCCCCTCCTAATGAGGCAAAATTTAGCTATAGACTATGTATAAGGCCGGGGAATAGGGGATTTAAACGGAAGTGACCCCACAAATATTATTCATAAGAAAATTTCCATTACAGCTTAAAGTACAAATTTGGTTATTAGGATCATATTGTTTTCTTGTCAAGTTTTATATTATTTTCGGACTTATTTACCACGAACTGTTGGTTAATAATGCCAAATGATTTTAGCGTAAAAAAAAAGAATAAGTAACTTTTATATGATTTGTAGCCTATATCTATCATATCCAGGCATTAGATGGGCTGATATAAAAATGAGACTACAATAAGTACTATATTTGAAACATGGATGGCCGCAGGGTTGGTGGGAGGGGTGGGGGTTAATCGGTTACTATAATATAGTAATAATAAGGTAACAAAAGTAAGAAAAGCATAGTAGAAACAAACAATGAAAAAAACGTATGTGTCAAGGGGGTATTTTCCGCCGGGGGGGGATGTTTCCCGATGGTATTTTCCACGGAGGTACTTTCCACGGGGGTATTTTCAGCGGGAGAGATTTTTTACGGGGGTATTTTTTGTGAGGGTGAGGGGTACTTTCCGATTTTTTTTGCGGGGGATTTTCCTGGGGATAAACACCCAAAACCTTAGAATCAGCATGAAAAACCAATAATGTGTCAATTGAAGTCGGAAATCCCTTTTAATTTAGGTTTAAATTTACTTTTAATTTAGTGCTTGTTTGTTTTAAGTTTTAATATTGCCCCATACTTATAAGTTGAATTTTGTTTATTTAATTTACATATCTAGAAACCGCAAACAATATTTGTTTTTAAATATTATTAATGAATTGCTCAGATTAATGACTTAATAAAAAACTGCTACTGGTTTTTACAGTTCACATGTGTTCACTATTTTTCATTTTTTTTACAATTTTGAAGTTTTTGCCGCAATATCAGCAAAAAGTGTTTTCAGCTATGGTTTCCAATTCCGTGCTCTGGCTCTAAAACCTACTCTGTAAAAGGCTTGATTTACTACGCGGATCCAAGCTCTACTTCAGCCTGAAACCGAAGCTAAAACCAATTTTGGCTCCCGAATTTTCGCGACGAAATTCCATTTTGTTATTTCTCCGAAAATCCCCCGAATCTTGAAGACTTGTCTCCGAAACTCTCCGACTTGTTAAGGTTTGTCCCCGAATTTTAAGATTCGAGAGTGGCAGCCCTGGCTGTAACCGCCGAAATTTCAAAAAGCTGAACCCCCCGGACATTTAGGTAGCAGCAAAAAAGCAATTGAAAGTGCACTAGCATGGGTATCAAGAAAAACCAGTGAATATGATGAAAACCAATCTAAATTCCTCATATACAGTACCTCAAAATCTGCCCTCCAGTCCCTAATTTTTTTTTCCAAATGATGAGGTCCATTAGTGTTATAGTTGTATTCTGAAGATTGTTGAGAAAGGAATATTGATACAATTTTTGTGGTGTCCAGCCCATGTGGGGGTGATGGGTAATGGAAAAGCAGACAAATATGCCAAACTAACAGCACAAAATATGACCCTTACACCTCCTACAGAAACATATAGCCTAAACAGATTAGAGAGATGGATAGAAGGATTTACCAAAAACATTTTGAGGAAATGAGGAATAATAGGGTAAAGTTCTACCAAATCATATTATTGAGTTAGGAATAAAGTGAATACACCATTCGATGCCTTTTTTTATGCTGATTATGAATATAATAATCATTTCTATCAGAAATGAATTTCAGCCCCCTCCCCCCTATATATACCTAACCTAAACCTGAATTGGCATATATAGGGAGGGGGCTGAAATTCATTTCCAATAGAAATGATTATTATATTCACAATCAGCATAAAAAAAGGCATCAAATGGTGTATTCACTTTCTAACTCAATAATATGATTTGATAGAACTTTACCAATAATAGTAATAATATAGTTCTAACCCAGAAAAAAAGGTAAATATTTACCAAATCATATCATTTTGACTTACAAATAAAGTGAATATGCCACTCAATGCCTTTTTTTATGCTCTTTCCAAATATAATACTCATTTTTGTCAGAAATGAATTTTACCTCACCCCTATATATACCAATTCAGGGTATATGTTTGCACATCAGGGGCAGGGTAGGGGTAAATTTTATTTCTGATGTAAATGGGAGGTAAGTTTAAACTTTACCCCCACCCCCCTAATGTGCAAATATATACCCTGAATTGGTATATAGGGGTGGGGGTAAAATTCATTTCTGACAAAAATGAGTACTTTATCTGGAAAGAGCATAAAAAAGGGCATTGAGTGGTATATTTACTTTATTCATAAATCAATAATATGATTTGGTAAATATTTACCAAAAAAGAAGCCTGGCTTTGATATGAAAAACTATAGTAGATTAACAAGAAAATATGGTTGCTTAATGTTCTGTTTTTAGTCAACCCATGTAGGTATTAAGCATAGGGTTGTTTATCATAGGCAAAGCTGATAGTCCTCAGTGTGATAATTGTAGTGAGATTGAAAGTATTTTCCATTATGTTTTTGAATGTAAGGAATATGAAAATTTGAGAGAAGAAATGATGAATTTGTACAAAGAGGAAAATTTAGGAGAGTTTTCAGTAACACTTGCATTAGCAATTTTGATTGAGGATTTTTGAAGTATAGGATGATGGACCTGTTTATTAAGTTTATGCAGGAAAGTGGTAGAGAAAAAGATTTTATCTGATGTTGATAGTAATATAATTGCTGTAGGGTATTGTCAGTGTTGAAAAAGGGATTGATTTTGTATGTGGAATATGTTTGACTGATGGTTTTAGCAATGATATATGTATGTGTTAAGTGAAAAAAACCTGCTATAAAGGAAGATTGTCTGTTCTTTTTAGATTGAAGCTGAGGTGAATTAATAATTGCTGTATGGAAAGTAGTTGCAGCTAATGGTGTCATGCTGAGAAGGGAGAAAATTAGTCATATTGAAAGAAGTCTCAACTGACATTGCTGTCAAGAGGAGACTCAAATCAGAGATTTAGGTAGCCTAGTTTTTATTTTATTTTTAAGCAATGGCTTTGATTAGTGTAAATTACCAACATAAGGGAGTATTGGTTAGGCTATGCAGCAATTGTGGGTAAGGCTTATATTAACAGACTATTCAGGTAGCTAAGAAATAAACTTACCTTTATAGTCAGAATTGCATCCTCAATCCAAATTTACCATGCATTTGCATTGGAAATGAACTTTACTATCACTAAAATGAATTTAGTGATGGATTATATGAGGGTCTGGTAAATTTTTTGCAGTTCATATTATTGACTGACAAATAAAGGTAACATACCACTCAATGGCTTTTACAAATATAATGATCATTTTTGTTGCAAACAAATTTTACCCCACCCCTATATACAAATTCAGGGTATATATTTGCATGTTATGGGGGGGGGGGGGGTAAAGCCTAAACTTACCTCTCATTTGTATCAGAAATAAACTTTAACCCCACCCCTAATGTGCAAATATATAGCCTGAATTGGTATATATAGGGGTGGGGGTAAAATTCATTTGCTACAAAAAAAATACTGAGGGTTTTACTAACTGCATCAAACAAGTCATTGTAAAAAAACATGATTCCATCTCAAAATATTGTTGGTTTTTGTGCAGATACTGCTAATGTCATGTTTGGAGGCAATGGATCTGCTTCAACACTAATGAAAGCCATGATGCCCCATATCTTGAATATGAAATGCTCATGCCGTCTGATTCACTTATGTTTATCCTATGCATGCTTGTTACTTCCCAAGACGCTAGAAGATTTGGCACAAATCTATGCCCACTTTTCCAGAAGTGTTTCCAAGGGAGATAAGTATGCTGAATTTCTGGACTTCTTTCAATGCAAAGCACTCTCAATTCTTGCACCTGGATAGACTTATTGGTTGTCCCTTCAGGCCTGCATAAAGATGCTTATTGAACATCAGTTTGCTATTATTCAGTATTTCCTAGAAACCATGTTTGACAACCCAACTGCATCCAGTGACCTTATATTGTCAACATTACAAAGCAAGTTGACGAAGCCATACCTTGAATTCATGGACTACTCTCTCAGCCTCTCTAATGAATTCAACACAGTTTTTCCATCTGAGCTTCCAGTTCATCACTCCCTAAAGGCAAGTGTCAGCAAACTTGTGAATGATGTTGTGTCTAACTTCATGAAACTGGACTATATTTGCAGTGTTGGTTTATTTACCAAAGTGTATCCTTACCTTTCAAGTGACTACCTGCCTTTAAGCCAAACATATGGGAATAGCTGCAACAAATTCAATGCAAGAACTTGTAGATGCTCAAGAGCCAAGTGATGATATTGATGTCTTTTACTAGTCTTGTTGAAAATACTATATAGTCCTAATCAAGAAGATCCAAGACCATTTCATGGTTAAAGAAAAAAATTATGACATTTTGATATGGTTGAACCAAGAAATGCAAAACATTTGAAGCCAAAATCTCTAAGGCCACTATTTGCAAGATTTCCTGTTCTAAAAGAGTTTTGGCCTCCAGAAAGTGGATGAAGAATAGAGGTTACTTGCAATGACTGATGTCACTGAGCTTTATTTGGGATATGCCCAAATTGAAGACCTGTCAGTTGAGCAGTACTGGATAAAGATATTTAGTCTGGAGACTTGCAGTGGCAAAATCAAGTACCCAGAATTGCAGAAGTTCATATCACTGATCTTCTCTTTACTTTTTAGTGGTGTAACAGCCAAGCATTTGTTTAGTCTCCTAAAATCAGAGGCAAGGCCATAGCATTGCCTATAGTAAAGGCCATATGGCTCCAATGTTTTATTATTATTAATTAAAAAGAAACTTTCCGAAAAATAAGGTTTTCAAAGAAAAGTAAAGGCCATTTTAAACTTAAGCTCAGCAGATACAAATACCTTTTAAACTTCAAACTCAAAAGACCAGAAATTACTATTAAAGAATAAATGAAACCCAAAATGAATAGAAATTAAATAAACAATCATAGCAAAAACATACAACAAGTAATAATATAAATGAATCAATAGATCTTAAAGCAAGTAATGCTTAGATTGAATATGAATATCAAGCTTAAAACGAAAAAGAATATTTTCCTATTGAAGTATAAATGAAACTTAAAACAAACAAAAATTAAATAAACAATCAGTGCAAACAAACATACAATAGATATTAATGTAAATTAATAAATAAATCTTAAAACGAGTGAAACTTAAATTGAATATGTAAATCAAGCTTGAAACAAACAAAAATCACCACAAACAAGAGTTTGGGTATGACCTTCTCTCACTGTAAAAGTCTAAATACTACTGCATCATTGTCACTTTGCTGAAAACCAATTTTATGACAAATATTTTCTTTTGTACTTAATATTGAAAATAAACATTAAAATTATAGTAACATTTTGAACTGATGAGCTTTCAGCAATTAATATCATTATGCTTCAAATATTCAGTTTAATTTATTAGCTCTTTTTAAAGTTTTTAAAGACGAATATAGTTTCCCTACATAAAAGTGTTTGGATACTGCCTCCTTTCCTAACTGTAAATAAAAACCAAAAGCCTACTGCGTCATTGGCGCTTAACAGAAAACAGATTATATTACAAATATTTTCTTTTCCAGTTTTTACAGTATTGAAAATAAAAATACAATTACAGTGAAATAAATTCTTGAACCAATGGATCTTTCAACAATTAATATCATTATACATCAAATATTTAATTTGATGTTGTTTATACTTTCCAAGACTGTTCAAGACGCACATAGTTTTCCAGTAAAGCGCCAATGATGCAGTAGGTTTTAGACTTTTACAGTGAGAGAAGGAGGTCATACCCAAACTCTTGTTTATGGTGATTTTTGTTTGTTTCAAGCTTGATTTACATATTCAATTTAAGATTCACTCATTTTAAGATTTATTTATTAATTTACATTAATATCTATTGTATGTTTGTTTGCATTGATTGTTTATTTAATTTCTGTTTGTTTTAAGTTTCATTTATACTTAAATAGGAAAATATTTTTTTTTTGTTTTAAGCTTGATATTCATATTCAATCTAAGCATTACTCGCTTTAAGATCTATTTATTCATTTATATTATTACTTGTTGTATGTTTTTGCTATGATTGTTTATTTAATTTCTGTTCATTTTGGGTTTCATTTATCCTTTAATAGTAATTTCTGGTCGTTTTGAGTTTGAATTTTAAGTTATTTGTATATGCTGAGCTTAAGTTTAAAATGGACTTTACTTTGCTTTGAAAAACTTATTTTTCGGAAAGTTTTTTTAATTAATTTTTGTTTGTTTTTGATTGCAAAAAATTTCAAATTTTTAAAAATTCCTTATTTCAAAATCAAACTTAAAAAAAAAATCAAATAATTCATCAAAGTATCAAAATTGATATCAAAGTAACAATATCAAAGTGAAAAAATGGGCTTGTGTCAACCTCGGAGTTTTCATTATCTGATGTTTGAACTATTTTTAACAAAATTGCTATCTCAAAATTTTTATCGGATGGGTTTGGGGAAAAAGGGCGTGGGGGGACTAGATTAAGCTTTGGTCTCTTTTGACTCTTTAAAAGTGAACTAGAACTTTCTATTTTCAATCAAATGAACCCTCTCTGAATTTTATACGAGTATCCCTTCTATAAGAACCATATATATCCCTAGAGTATAACTTACAATGCCTGTCCCTGGGCCCTGGGGGATTGTGTCGACCCTGGAGTTTTAATATCTGATGGTTGAACTATTTTAACAAAATGGTCACCTGAAATTTTTATTGGATGGGTTTATCCATCCAATACACCCAAAGGCGTGGAGGGCGGGAGGGGCTAGTTGCCCTCTGATCTTTTTTCACTCTGAGAAATGAACTACAACTCTTAATTTCCATTCAAATGAACCCTCTCTGAAGTTTATACAAGCATACCTTCCATAAGAACCATATATGCCCCCAGAGCAATACTTACAACGCCTGCCCCGGTCCTGGGAGCGGGGATTGTGTTGACACAAGAGTTTTTCTTATCTGATCTTTCAACTATTTTTAACGAAATGACCATATGTAAAGGAGTTTTTGTTATATGATCTTTGAACTATTTTTAACAAAATGTCTACCTCAAATTTTTATCAGATGTATTTAGGGAAAAAGGGCTTGGGGGGGCCAGTTGTCTGATCACTTTTGACTCTTCAAAAGGGCACTAGAACTCTTGATTTCCAATCGAATGAGCCCCCTCTGAAGTTTATATGATGACCCCTTCTATATAAAGTGCCTCTGGGAAAAAATAAATGGAGTGTGGGTGGAGGCTAGCTGCCCTCCAATCACTTGACTCTTATAAAGTGAATACAACTTTCAATTTCCAATCAAATGAGCCCTCTAGGAATTTTATATGAGCATCCCTTCCATAACAACCATATATGCCCCTAGGGCATAACTTACGACGCCTACCCCGTGGCCCTGGGGGGTTGTGTTGACACCAGAGTTTCTGTTATCAGAACTTTGAACTATTTTTAACAAAATGTCTATCTTAAAATTTTTATCTGATGCATTTACGGCGTGGAGCAGGGGGGGGGCTAGTTGCCCTCCAATCTCTTTTGACTCTTAAAAAGTGAACAAGAACTTTCAATTTCCAATCAAATGAGTCCTCTCCGAGGTTTATACGAGCATCCCTTCCATAAAAACTATATATGCCCCTAGACCATTACTCATAATGCCTGCCCCCGGGCCCTGGCGGGTTCCGTCGACACAGGAATTTTTCTTATCTGATCTTTGAACTATTTTTAATGAAATGGCTATTATAAAAATTTTATTGGATGGGCTTGGGGAAAAAAGGTTGTGTGGGGGAGACTAGTTGCCCATGTATATCTTTTGACTCTTAAAAATTGAACTAGAACTTTCAATTTCCAATCAAAGAGGCCCCTCTGAAGTTTATACGAGCATCCCTTTCATAAGAATCATGTACGCCCCCAGGACAACACTTACAACGCCTATCCCCTGGACTCTGGGGGGCGTTGTTGTTATCTAATTTTTGAACGATTTCCAAAACACTGGCTATCGTCAAAATTTGTAGCGGACGGGTTAGGGGGAAAAAGAGCATGGGGGGGGGGGCTAGTTTAACTCTCTTGACTCTTAAAAAGTGAACTAGAACTTTCAATTTCCAATCAAATGAGCCTTCTATGAAGTTTATGGAAAGGTGGGCGTGAGAGGGGGGTTAGTTGCCCTCCAATAACTTTCGACAATTAAAAAGGGCACTAGCCCTTTGAATTTCCTATCAAATGAGTCTTTTTTGAAGTTTCTACGACAACGCCTTCTATAAAAACCTTATATGCCCCCAGGACATAACTTAAAACCCTTGCCCTGAGGATTTTGGGGGAGTGTCCTCCTCAAAAAACATATTTTCTTTTTGGAAATCAACTATGCTGAACAAAATGGCTATCTCAAAATTTTGATTGGATGTGTTAGGATAAATGATGGACGTGGGGGGGGGCTAGTTGCCCTCCAGTCGCTTTTAACTATTAAAAAGGGCACTAGCACTTTGAATTTCCAATCGAATGAGCCTTTTTTGAAGTTTCTACAACAACGCCTTCTATAAAACGTTTATATGCCCCTAGGGTATAACTTAAATCCTTGCCCTGAGGGTTTTGGGGGAGTGTCCTCCTCAAAAAACACATTTTCTTTTTGGAAATCAACTATGCTGAACAAAATGGCTATCTCAAAATTTTGATTGGATGTGTTTGGGGGAATGATGGGCATGAGGGGGGCTAGTTGCCCTCCAATCACTTTCGACTATTAAAAAGGGCACTAGCACTTTGAATTTCCAATCGAATGAGCCTTTTTTGAAGTTTCTACGACAACGCCTTCTATAAAAACGTTATATGCCCCTAGGGTATAACTTAAAATCCTTGCCCTGAGGGTTGTGGGCGTGTGTCCTCCTCAAAAACATATTTTCTATCTGAAAATCAGCTACGCTGAACAATATGGCTATCTCAAAAGTTTGATTGGATTTGTTTGGGGGAATGATGGGCTTGGGGGGGGGGGGCTAGTTGCCCTCCAATCACTTTTGACTATTAAAAAGGACACTAGCCCTTTGAATTTCCAATCGAATGAGCCGGTTTTGAAGTTTCTAAGACAACGCCTTCTATAAAAACCTTGTATGCCCCTAGGGCATAACTTAAAACCCTTGCCCTGAGGGTTGTGGGAGTGTGTCCTCCTCAAAAACATATTTTCTATCTGAAAATCAGCTACGCTGAACAATATGGCTATCTCAAAAGTTTGATTGGATTTGTTTGGGGGAATGATGGGCGTGGGGGGGCTAGTTGGCCTGTAATCACTTTCGACTATTAAAAAGGACACTAGCCCTTTGAATTTCCAATCGAATGAGCCTGTTTTGAAGTTTCTACGACAACGCCTTCTAAAAAACCTTATATTCCCCCAGGGCATAACTTAAAACCCTTGCCCTGAGGGTTTGTGGGGAGTGTCCTCCTCAAAAACATATTTTAAGTTATGCCCTTGGGGCATATAAGGTTTTTTATTAAAGGCTTTGTCGTAGAAACTTCAAAACAGGCTCATTCGATTGGAAATTCAAAGGGCTAGTGCTCTTTTTAATAGTCGAAAGTGATTGGAGGGCTACTAGCCTCCCCACGCCCATCATTTCCCCAAACACATCCAATCAAAATTTTGAGATAGCCATTTTGTTCAACGTAGTTGATTTCCAGATATAAAATATGTTTTTGACGCGGACACTCCCCCACAACCCTCAGGGCAAGAGTTTTAAGTTATGCCCTGTTGGCATATAAGATTTTTTATAGAAGCCCTTGTCGTAGAAACTTCAAAAAAGGCTCATTCGATTGGAAATTAAAAGGGCTAGTGCTCTTTTTAATAGTCGAAAGTGATTGGAGGGCAACTAGCCCCCCCCCCCCCCGCCCATCATTCCCCCAAACAAATCCGATCAAAATTTTGAGATAGCCAATTTGTTCAGCGTAGTTGATTTCCAGATAGAAAATATGTTTTTGAGGCGGACACTCCCGCACAACCCTCAGGGCAAGGGTTTTAAGTTATGCCCTGGGGGCATATAAGGTTTTTTATTGAAGGCGTTGTTGTAGAAAACTTCAAAAAAGGCTCATTCGATTGGAAATTCAAAGAGCTAGTGCCCTTTTAATAGTCGAAAGTGATTGGAGGGCAACTAGCCCCCCCCCCACGCCCTTCATTCCTCCAAACACATCCAATCAAAATTTTGAGATAGCCGTTTTGTTCAGTGTAGTTGATTGCCAGATAGAGAATATGTTTTTGAGGAGGACACTCGCCCACAATCCTCAGGGCAAGGATTTTAAGTTATGCCCTGGGTGCATATAAGATTTTTATACAAGGTATTTTCGTAGAAACTTCAAAAAGGCTCATTTGATTGGAATTTCAAAGAACTAGTGCCCTTTTTAACAGTCAAAAGTGATTGTTGGACGGCAACTAGCCCCCCCCCCCACGCCCATCATTCCCCCAAACACATCCAACCAAAATTTTGAGATAGCCATTTTGTTCAGCGTAGTTGATTCCCAGAGAGAAAATATGTTTTTGAGGAGGACACCCCCCACAACCCTCAAGGCAAGGGTTTTAAGTTATACCCTTGAGGCATATAAGGTTTTTATAGAAGGCGTTGTCGTAGAAACTTTAAAAAGGCTCATTCGATTGGAAATTCAAAGGGCTAGTGCCCTTTTTAATAGTCGAAAGTGATTGAAGGCAAGTAACCCCCCTCTCACGCCCACCTTTTCCTCAAACACATCCAATCAAAATTTTGAGACAGCCATTTTTATTAAATGTAGTTTTAATTTCTGGAAATTAGGTCTTTGAAGATGACAACTCCCCCACAGCCCTTAGGGCAAGGGTTGTAAGTTATGCCCAGGGGGCATATAAGGTTTTGTACTGAGAACGTTGCCGTAGAGACTTCAGAAAGGGCTCATTCGATTGGAAATTTAAACTAGTTCCCTTTTTAATAGTCGAAAGTGATTCTAAGGCAACTGACACCCCTTCCACACCCACCATTTCAACAAACGCATCCGATCAAAATTTTGATTTAGCCATTTTGTTCAACGTAGTTGAAAGTTCTGGAAATTATATGTTTGAGCAGGACACTCCCCCCCCCAACAGTCTTCAGGGGCAAGGGTTATAAGTCATGCCCTGGGGGCATATATGGTTCTTATGGAAGGAATATTCGTATAAACTTCAGAGAGGGCTCATTTGATTGGAAATTGAAAGTTCTAGTTCACTTTTTAAGCGTCAAAAGATATTGGAGGGTAACCAGCTCCCCCCCCCCCAAACCCTTTTCCCCAAATGGATCCAATAAGAATTTTAAGATACTTATTTTGTTAAAAATAGTTCAAAGATCATATGACAAAAAATCCGGTGACAATACAACCCACCAGGGCCCGGGGGCAGGCGTTGTAAGTTATGCCCTGCGGGCATATATGGGTCTTATGGAAGGGATGCTCGTATTAACTTCAAAGAGGGATCATTTGATTGGAAATTGAAAGTTCTAGTTCACTTTTCAAGAGTCAAAAGAGATTGGAGGGTACCTAGCCCCCCCCCCCCCCCTCCACGCCCTTATTCCTCAAACCCATCCGATAAGAACTTTGAGATAGCTTGTTTTTAAATAGTTCAATGACCATATAACCTAAACTCAGGGGTCAACACAGCGCCCCAGGGCCCGAGGGCAGGTTTCGTAAGTTATGCCCAGGGGGAATATATTGTTCTTATTGAAGGGGTGCTCGTAAAAAATTCAGAGATGGCTCATTTGATTGGAAATTGAAAGTTCTAGATAAGTTTTTTAGAGTCAAAAGAGATTGGAGGGTAGCTAGCCCCCCCCCCGCGCCTGTTTTTCCCCAAATGCATCCAATAAAAATTTTGAGATAGCCATTAAGTTAAAAATTTCGCAAAACTCAGGTGTCGTCACAACCCCCAGGGCCCGGGAGCAGACGTTATAAGTTATGCCCTGGGGCATATATTGTTCGTATGAAAGGTATGCTCGTACAAACTTCAGAGAGGGGCTCATTTGATTGGGTATTGAAAGTTCGAGCTCACTTTTTAATAGTCAAAAGATATCCGAGGGCAGCTAGCCTGCCCCCCACGCCTTCTTTTTCAAAACCCATCTGATGAAAATTTTGAGGTAGACATTTTGTTAAAAATAGTTCAAAGGTCGGATAAGAAAAAATTCGGTGTCAATAGAACCCCCCAGGGCACAGGGGAAGGCATTCTAAGTTATGCCCTATGGGCATGAATGGTTCTTATGAAAGGGATGCTTGTATAAACTTCATAGAGTGCTCATTTGATTGGAAATTGAAAGTTGTAGTTCACTTTTTAAGAGTCAAGAGAGTTAAACTAGCCCCCCCCCCGCGCGCTCTTTTTCCCAAAACCCGTCCGCTACAAATTTTGAGATAGCCAGTCTTTTGGAAATTGTTCAAAAATTAAATAGCAAAACCTCCCCCAGGGCCTGGGGGATAGGCGTTGTAAGTGTTGTCTTGGGGACGTCTATGGTTCTTACGAAAGGGATGCTTGTACAAACTTCATAGAGGGCTCATTTGATTGGAAATAGAAAGTTTTAGTTCAATTTTTAAGAGTCAAAAGATATCCAAGGGCAACTAGCCCCCCCCCCACACACACACCCTTTTTTCCCCAAGCCCATCCGATAAAATTTTTATAATAGCCATTTCATTAAAAATAGTTCAAAGGTCAGATAAGAAAAATTCCTGTGTCGACGGAACCCGCCAGGGCCCGGAGGCAGGCGAAATGAGTAATGCTCTAGGGGCATATATAGTTCTTATGGAAGGGATGCTCGTATAAACTTCGGAGAGGGATCATTTGATTTGAAATTGAAAGTTCTTGTTTACTTTTTAAAATTGAATGCTCTGGGGGCATATATGGTTGTTACGGAATGGATGCTTGTGTAAAATTCCTAGAGGACTCATTTGATTGGAAATTGAAAGTTGTAATTCACTTTCTAAGAGTCAAAAGTGATTGGAGGGCAGCTAGCCTCCCCCCACGCTCCATTTTTTTTCAAAGGCACTTCATACAGAAGGGGTCGTCATATAAACTTCAAAGGGGGCTCATTCGATTGGAAATTGAGAGTTCTAGTGCCCTTTTTAAGAATAAAAAGTGGTCAGAGGGCAACTGACCCCCCTCCCCAAGCCCTTTTTCCCAAATACATCTGATAAAAAATTTGAGATAGCCATTTTGTTAAAAATAGTTCAAAGATCATATAACAAAAACCCCTTTATGTATCGTCAATTCGTTAAAAATAGTTCAAAGATCAGATAAGAAAAACTCCTGTGTCGACACCCCCCCCCCCCAGGGCCAGGGCAGGCGTTGTAAGTATTGCTCTGGGGGCATGTGTGGTTCTTATGGAAGGTATGCTCGTATAAACTTCAAAGAGGGTTCATTTGAATGGAAATTAAAAGTTTTAGCTCATTTTCTCAGAGTGAAAAAGATCGGAGGTCAACTAGCCCCCCCCCGCCCTCCACGCCTCTGGGTGTATCGGATGAATAAACCCATCCAATAAAAATTCCAGATAACCATTTTGTTAAAAATAGTTCAACCATCAGATATTAAAACTCCAGGGTCGACACAACCCCCCAGGGCCCAGGGATAGGCGTTGTAAGTTATACTCCGGGGATATGTATGGTTCTTATAGAAGGGATACTCGTATAAACTTCAGAGAGGGCTCATTTGATTGAAAATAGAAAGTTCTAGTTCACTTTTAAAGAGTCAAAAGAGACCAAAACCTAATCTAGTCCCCCACGCCCTTTTTCCCCAAACCCATCCGATAAAAATTTTGAGATAGCAATTTTGTTAAAAATCGAACAAAAATCACCACAAACAAGAGTTTGGGTATGACCTCCTTCTCTCACTGTAAAAGTCTAAAACCCACTGCGTCATTGGCGCTTTACTGAAAACTATATTCATCTTGAACAGTCTTGGAAAGTATAAACAACATCAAATTGAATATTTGATGTATAATGATATTAATTGTTGAAAGATCCATCAGTTCAAGAATTTATTTCACTGTAATTGTATTTTTATTTTCAATACTGTGAATACTGGAAAAGGAAATATGTTTAATATAATCCGTTTTCAGTTAAGTTCCAATGACGCAGTAGGCTTTTGGTTTTTATTTACAGTTAGGAAAGGAGGCAGTATCCAAACACTTGTTTGTAGGGAAACTATATTCGTCTTTAACAACTTTAAAAAGAGCTAATAAATTAAACTGAATATTTGATGTATAATGATATTAATTGCTGAAAGCTCATCAGTTCAAAGTGTTACTATAATTTTAATGTTTATTTTCAATATTAAGTACAAAAGAAAATATTTTTCATAAAATTGGTTTTCAGTAAAGCGCCAATGACGCAGTAGGTTTTAGACTTTTACAGTGAGAGAAGGAGGTCAAACCCAAACTCTTGTTTGTGGTGATTTTTGTTTGTTTCAAGCTTGATTTGCATATTCAATTTCAGTTTCACTCGTTTTAAGATTTATTTATTAATTTAAGTTAATATCTATTGTATGTTTGTTTGCATTTATTGTTTATTTATTTTCTATTCGTTTTGAGTTTCATTTATACTTCAATAGGGAATTTTTTTTTCCGTTTTAAGCTTGATATTCATATTCAATCTAAGCATTACTCGCTTAAGATCTATTTATTCATTTACATTATTACTTGTTGTATGTTTTTGCTATGATTGTTTATTTAATTTCTGTTCGTTTTGGGTTTCCTTTATTCTTTAATAGTAATTTCTGGTCGTTTTAAGTTTGAATTTTAAAAGGTATTTGTATCTGCTGAGCTTAAGTTTAAAATGACCTTTACTTTTCTTTGAAAAACTTATTTTTCGGAAAGTTCTTTTTTAAATTAATTAATCAGAACAGACACCCAAAATAGTCTTAAGAATGTCACACTAGTCTCACTTGTTTGAGTCAATCACTGATTGATAAATGAATATAAAAGCTTCATCAACTGTCAGCATACCAAAAGATGTTGCTGGCTTCAAGACAGGCAAACCCTATGTGTGATGAAGTGCTGGAGATGACACTCAATTAAACTTTTTTATGTGTCCTCAGGAGGGAAAGAGGCTATATATATCGTTATCTAAAGTAAGAGATAACAATTTGATGCTGTGCTATGTTTTTTCAAGTAGATTGTATGGAAATATAAAGCAAAATATCCCTTCTTTCTAGGAAGAAATCAGACCTAAAGATAGGGAATTTTAGGGAAAATTGGTATAAAATAGGGAGAATTGAAACCAAAAAGTGGAAGCACTGAAGCCTAGATGTCATCATAAATAAGTAGGAAACATAAGTTTAAGAAAAGGAAAATTTCATTAAAGTCATGTACAGGTAACAATAGGTTCCAAGTGATAAATGCAATGAATATCATCCTCTGACATCTAAGAATATCCAAATAATGATCCTAATTGCTTCCCACTATTAAAACAGATGAAAATGAGAAACAAACAAGAAAATATGATTCATTGATTCAATTCTAAGACATGTAATGGGCTCATCCTGATTTCGTCTTCAAAGGAGAGGTAATAATGTGAGTTGATACACTGTGCCTACTTAGAGTTAATTTCCCTCTGGATCTCTCATGGACTGAGCATCTCAGTAAAATTAGATCCTCTTGCAACAAGAAGTTAGGAGTTATCCTAAGATGCAAAAGTCTTCTCCCTGATGGTTCTATTCTGCCGCTTTTCAATTTGTGCATCAGACCTGTCATGGAATATGCATGTCCTCTCTTTGCTGGTGCACCAAGAAGCCACATTGCTCCACTCCAACATATTCAAAACAGAGCAGTGCATGCAGCAACCTCTGGCACGAAAGCTAAAACACCATAGCTGATCCAGGAATGTTTTGATGTGGCGTCCATGTCAGTTTTCTATAAGTACTTATATAACCTTCCATCAGAGGAGCTATTGAAGCTCGTTCCTGATAAAGCAATGCCCTTTGTAATCAACTTGCCGAAGTACAGCTTGTCAGGACTACCTTGAGCAGGGTACTCCCTGCCAAGAATATTTGAAAAGGAGTTTTGCCCAGTGATTGTTTGCCACATGGAATAGATTGCCGGCACAGGTAATCCCGGGAAATCCTTCTCTTGATGCATTCAAGAGAAGGTATAACAAGTACCTCAGTGTTATAAAATGAGGTAACTACCAGGACTAGCGGCAAATCATCATCTGTGATTGAGCCGTGAAACCTGTAATAAAAAAAAATGATACTTGCTGTATATTAAAAATTAAAAATTCAATCATTTTTTTGGCTATTTTGTTTATATAGCCTAGGGCTGTATGAGACCATTAGAGGGGGGCTGGGGATGAGTTGTCAAAAACACAAACCAAACCATGGAAATTAGCATAAGATTGGCTGGTAAAGTGCTAGTTTAGCTACTTTTTGCTATCTTGGAAAGGGGTTATGTTAGGAAAGTGAAACTTTCATGGATGGGTCCACAGGCTAAAGTATGCCCTGGGAAGTTATTTTGAAGTAGCCTACCTACCTCCACTCCTTTTCCTTCTAGAGGGTGATTTTAATGACCTTTAAAAAAATCTTTGTGTTATAAACAGGTATAAATTAAGTGTAAATTAGGTATAAATTATGCCCCATGAAGTTGATTTTTTTTTAATCTTGGAAAATGGTTTGTCTAGGAGAAACATAGTTCCAGGAATTAAATCAGAGGCTAAATTATGCCTTAGAAAAGTGTTTTCAAATTCCTATATCAACTCATTCTTAGTTTCCAAGGCTTAGAAAATTTGAGAGAGGCAGGTCTAACATGGCCTAACTTAGGAAAAAGGAATATATCCCCTTAGTTTTTGTTTAGGTATACTTTTTGGACTCTAGGTTTTTGAAACACACTTCAGATGATTTGAACGAAATTTAATGCCTTAATAGAATCTATTTTTTCCCAAATTAATGGCATATTTTTCCAACTTCTTTATAATATTATACATCAGGATTAAGCAAAGTTATAAAGCCCAAGCAATTTCTTTAGGCTATGGTTGTGCTGTAGATCAACTTTTGAAAATTTTACGTGTATACTACTACTAATAATAACTCACTGCAGCACCAAGTTGGCTAAGACCATCACAACTGTTCAAGTTCTTCCTCCATCCTTATCTGTTCAAGGCTTTGCTCTTTATACCCCTCAAGAAGTTCAAAATTCCTTTAAATCCTTCCTTTTGACCTCTTCTCGCACCATTTAAGGACAACCTCCTTTTTATTTGGCCCTAGATTGATAGACAATTGGAACATTCTAGCTTGAAATTAGTGCTTTGTCTTGCTTGTGTTTGCTATTTATTGCTTGCTTTGCTTTTGCTTAGCTGTGCTTATTTGCAGGTTGTGTTCTGGGTGTTTTGAATTAATGCCTGAGCTTGCTTATCTGCATTTGTTAGCTATGCTTGTTGCATGGTGTCAGAATAGACGGGCATGGACGCCGCCATCCATTATCCAGAGTTGAATTGGGAATCAGACAACCCTAGAGTAGCATGGGTCAGATTCAAGAGCCATGCACAGCTTATGTTTGATGGTCCTCTTAGTAGAAAGTTGGAGAAAGGGCAGTGTGCATACCTGTTAATCTGGCTGGGAGAAAAAGGGTGTGTCATATTCAGCACACGGACATTAGCTGATGCAGGAAAAAACAAGATCGATGTGTACCTCCAGAAATTTGGCGACTATTTCAGCCCAAAAGCAAACCTGATCTTCTCTTGGTATGTGTTATGTAAGCATGATCAAAAAGACAGCAAGACCATTGAACAATATGTTACCAAACTCAAGGTTCTTGTGTGTGACTGTTCCTATGCAGCTGATACCAAGGACAAAAAGGTACATGACAGACTCATATGTGGGACAAACAATCTGAGGACCAGGGAAAAACTTCTTCAGTCAGGATCAGAGCTGACATTAGCTGAAGCAATCAAAATCACCAGAACATACACTGAAACCCAGGCACAACTGAGGATAATGTCTGCTGAAGGCAGCATGATCAATCCAGCATTCAAACAAGAAGTTGATGCAATTAAGGAAAACCTGAACTCACGCTTCCAGAAAGCATCCAAATCTGATTGCTATTTCTATGGTGGTGAATATTCAGTGAGTCATAACTACCCAGCTAGGGAGAAAGCCTGTAGTAAATGTGGCAAATTAAATCATTTTGCTGAAGTTTGTTGTAGTGCAAAGAAAATTGTCAATGTTATTGAATCTACACATCAGACTACAGATGATAAACTCTTTATTTATGAAATCTCAGCAGACAATGAAGATGATCAGCCATATGCAAGCATAAGAATCAATGGACAGATTAGTGTCCAATTTAAGATTGAAACTGGGGCACAAGCCAATATAATTCCAAAACGCTTTTTCAAAAAGGTGAAATCACAGCCGAAAATGTACCCAACTAATCATGTCCTTACCAGTTTCTGTGGTCAAAAGATCCCAGTAATTGGCATTTGCAGATTGAAATGTGCCTACAAGAATCGTAGTCAAAGCTTGCTTGAATTAAACTAGTCCTCAGTCTTCAGAGTAATCCAGCATATACAAGCCAACTCTTTGATGAATTTTCAGAGTTGTTTGAAGGAGTGGGCAAAATCGAAGGGACTTTCAAAATAGTCCTTTGAGAGGGAGCTGGACCTTCAGTGCAGCCTGCAAGACGGATTCCCCTTGCACTACAAACGAAATTCAAGCAAGAGCTTGATCGCATGGAAAGTCTAGGCATAATTGAGAAAGTCACCCAATGAACTGGGTTAACTCTGTAGTTGTTGTGGAAAAGGCAGATGGGAGCCTTAGAGTTTGTATTGATCCCCATGACCTTAACAAGGCAATCAAGAGGCCTCATCACCCGATGCCGACATTTGATGAAGCGATCCAGAAGCATCAGGTGCAAAATACTTCTCGAAGCTTGATGCTCAGCATGGTAATTGGTCTTTATGTCTGGACGACGAGTCATCTGAGTTGACGACCTTCAATACTCCCTTTGGGCGATACAAATTCAAGCGAATGCCATTTGGCCTTATATCAGCTCAAGACGAATTTCAGCAACATATGGAAGAAGTTTTTGCAAGATTGGCTCGTTTTTCTGTCATAAGTGACGGCATGATCATCTCAGGCAAACCAGAAGAGGAACAGGACGTCAATCTTCGAAAGACGCTGCATTTAGTTAAAAAGAAGGGAGTGAAAATGAACAAGGAAAATTGTATCCTGAAAGCAACATTCATCCCTTATTTTGGCCACATCTTACCTGGTGAGGGCACCCACCCGGATTCAAATAAGGTCAAGGCTGTCCATAAAATGCCTTCGCCAAAATCACGGGAACAGCTGCAGACCCTCCTTGGAATGCTCAACTACCTGTCCCGGTACATTCCAAACCTGTCAACCCAAACGAACCGTTGAGCTCATTGCTGAAGCAAAAGGTGTTCATTTGGACCCCTGACCATGAGAAGGTCCTTCAGCAACTAAAAGAGTCCATCTGCGGAAGAGTAGCTTTCTTTGATCCAACTTGCAGTAATATTGAGCTGAAGGTAGATGCATCAAAATCGGGCTTCGTGCGATACTGCTTCAGAACAACAGTGTTTTGTCATATGCGTCAAGACCACTAACAGACACTGAACAGAACTATTCCCAAATAGAAAAAGAACTGTACGCAATCGTTTTTCGATGCCATCACTACCACCAGTATTTGTATGGTCAACACTTCAACATGTAACTGACCACAAGCCATTTGAAACACTGTTGGACCACCCAATCATTAAGTCTTCAGCCAGGCTCCAGAGAATGCTGCTGCAGATACAGTCCTACGACTATTTCCGTAAGACAACATTTTGTCTTTCACCCGCAAAATGTGTCATAGCCATCCCAACCTTTCTCTTATTACAGTCCTAGAAGTGGGATGGAACCAGATTTTTTGCACAGTTAAAAGTGTTCTTAATGTGTTCATCTATCAGTGCTCTTCGGATAGGTATAGGTAAATACTTCAAAAGATGTTCCCATGGCATATTTTAGGACCCATTTCTGAAAGTTTTATTTATCTAGCTCAACTACTTTCCAAGATTGTTAAAAAAAAACCTCATCTAGAACGATATTCACATGAGGCCTAAAGAAAATGTAACTGGTTAATTTTAAAAACCTGTCTATGAAAGAAGTTTTTTCAAAGAAAAGTAAAGAGCTTCATTAAACCAAAGTAAAGTTAAGTGATATTTCAATTGTAAAACAGCTATAAATCACTATCAATAAATAAATGAGATCCAAAACAAAACAGAACAAATAAGTAACCAAGTCAAACCTAACATGAGCAGAAACTACCACAAAGAGGAGTAGAGCTAATGCCCCTTGTGCCTTCTAGAGACCAGAATATAATTTCTACTTTACCAAAAACCAATTTTATTTGGAGCTATGTGTTTTTATTTCTCATAACATAAAATATATTCCCATAATTACCATTATTACTAAAAAAAAAAAAAATCAATTTGTATTGAAAGTTTAATACATATATACTGATATTCATTCCTGAAAGTCTCAATAATTTTGTATTTATTAAAGTTATGAAATAGAAAACGTTTTCTGTAAAGGTCAAATTATTTTCTGGTCCTTAGCCACAAGGTGCATTAGCCCTACTCTTGTTTGTGATAGTTTCTGCTTGTTTAAATTAGACTTAGTTATTTGTCATAATTTCTGTTTGTTTTTTGGTTGCATCTTTTATTTGGTGTGGTTTATTGTTGCTTTATGCTTGAAATATTATTTGACTTTTTCTACTCACATTTTGGTTTATGTAACTACTTTCCCTTGAAAAACTTCTTTTGTTGAAAAAAAAAAGAAATAATTTTCAGTTCTTTTTCAATTGATGTAGTCTTCCTCGTTGATTACAAAAATAATTTTTTCAATCTTTTCAGTTTTCTGAATGAGAATCCAGATTTTGGTTTGTTATTTATGAAAAAAAATTGCTACAAGGTTTAATAATAGCCTAGTTGTACTGTATTGCTTCAAATGGATGGGAACGGGGAATGATTTTCAAATAAATGGGTTGAAATCTGAATTATTTTTTGGGTTCTATAAGGCTGAAGAAATTTCAACCCCCATAATGTTACAATCTTGAGTATAGACAAATGTTAATCAACCATCCCCCTCCACATGCTCTGAAAATTTAAACTTAATTCCCTTAACGTTTCCTGAGATATAGCAAATATACTCTTTTGACAACTTTGAATGCCCATAGTGTATTTTGATTTAGTTCAAATTCCGATTCCATGTACCTTGTCAGTTTTAACTTAATATCGTTGGCCATTCTTAAGAAATTCCAGACATGCCCTCCCAGCAAGATTGGACGCTTATAGTATCTTTTGATTTAGTTCAATGTCCCCAGTAATAGACTCTGATGTTCCAATGTAATACCCTTAGTTTTTTCTGGGATATTGGACAGATATTCTTTTGACAATATTGATGCTAATAGTTTCTTTTGATTTAGTTTTACACCCCCCCCCCTGACTTTTGCTGGAAGTTTCAACCTAATGCTATATTCTGTCCCTTTGATATTGCATCTATGTCATTTTCACAACCTGGATGCATTTAAGCTCTTTGCATTTAGTTTGACTGTAGTTGTAGTAATAAAAGTAGTAGTAGTATCAGTTGTTGCATTTTTAGTTATAGTAGCAGCAGGTGCAAGTAGTCAATTTTCACAGCCTGGATGTACTTAAACTCCTTGGATTTAGTTCAACCATAGTAGTAGTAGTAAAAGCAGTAGTAGTGGCAGCTGGCGCCATTGTAGTAATATCAGTAGCAGTTTCAAGTAGCTGTAGCTACAGTCACTAGTAGTTTCAGTCACTGTGTCAATTAGTCACAGTTGTAAGTGTGTATAGTCATCATCAAAAGTAGCTATAGATGTAATTAGGTATTGCAATCACAGTTGCAAGTAGTTGCAATTACAGTTCCAAGTAGTCACAGTTGCTAATCATAACAAGTATTCATAGTTGCAAGCCTTTGTAGTTGTAAATAGTTGTAATTAGTCATAAATAGTTGTTGTAGCAGTAGTAGTAGTAGTTGTTGTAGCAGTAGTAGTAGTAGTGGTTGTAGCATATGTAGTGGTAGTAGTAGTGGTGGTTACTGTAGACCTGAAAGTTTCAATTTAGTACACTCATCAGTTCCCGAGATATTGGTTATGAGCCCTTTTTACAACCTGCATGCATATAGTGCGGGGTCTAGGTGCTTTTCCCCTGGAAATCCCCCCCCCCAAAAAAAAAATGTCCCCTGTATTTCTCCTGGATAATGCTGGATATTCAATAGAAGGTAAATTGAAAGTTCTACTCACCTGTTCGAGTCAGAGGCAATGCTATAGCTTTTCCATAAAAGGATCATAAGGGCTTCGTGCATTAATATTTATTTATATTTTCCCAGGGGCACTTCACTTGGAAGGGGTGGTCATATAAACTTTGGAGGGGGCTCATTCGATTGCAAATTAGAAGTTATAGTGCTCTTTTTCAGAATTAAAAGTGATTGGAGGACAACAAGCCACCCCCACACCATTTTTTCTTATTGCATACAATCAGAATTTTTATATAGCCATTTTGTTAACAAATTGTCCAAAGGTCATATACCATGCCTCCGGGTTTGAAAACCCATTCCAGCCTCCAGGGTAAGGACTGTAAGCTATGCAAGTTACCCATGTTAAGATATAAGGTGTTTTGGTTAAACAAATTTTAGAGTTAAGAACACCATCTGTCGCGATGGTGTTCTGCACCACCATGCAATTTTACCCATTACTGGGAGAAGGTATGTAACTCATGGGACGCGTGGACACACTGGTGGCCCCTATTGTGTGTACATTTGAGGGGCCTTCTTCGTCCTCCGCCTGTATTTATGGCCCCGGGAGAGGTTATACCCTATTCCATTCCTAAAATATCCACCTGGATATCTTGACAGCCAGGTTAATTTTGACAACATGGATATACTTAAAATATTTCAATTTAGTTCAATAATAGCAGCAACAGTAGGAGTAGTGATAGAAGAAGTAGTAGCAAAAGTGGTAGTAATGTTAGTAGCCCTGAAAGTTTCAGCTTAATACCCTAAGCCCTTGCTGGGCTATCACTAATACACCCCTTCCATAGCCCACTTGTACATAGTGTTTTGATTCAATTCAACACTGTCCTCATTATTCCCTGAAGGTTGTACTAATACCCTTAGCATTAGGAATAGTAGTAGTCATAAAAATAGAAGTAATAGTAGGAGCACTAGGAGAAGTATTAGTGATACTAATCTAGCCCGACATCCCCCTAAAGAGTCCCTTAAAGTTCCAGATTAATAACATTAGCATTACTGATAGTAGTACTACTAGAAGTAACAGTGATACTATTGCTATTTGTAGTAGCATGAACATAGCGCATTTTTTATAAGTTCAACTTAACCCTCAACATACCCTGACAATTTAAACCAAATACTCCAAGCCACCAGGAGATACTGCTGATACGCCCTTTTGACGGTCTGCATATGCATAGCGTGTTTCAATTTAATTCAACATCCCCCTTAACATGCACAGAAAGTTGAAACTTAATACTCTAAGCTGCTCCAGGGAAATGTTTTTTTTTACGCCCTTTTAATTACCTGCAATGACACAGTGTGTTTTGATTTAGTTCAACATGCTCCTCAGCATTCTCTTAAAGTTTCACCGAAAAACCCTAAGCTTCAGTAGTACTAGTAGTGGTAGTCGTAGTGTTAGAAGTAGTCAGAGTAGTAGGAGTACCATGCACATATTGCCTTTTGGTTTGTTAAAACGTCCTCCTTAGCAGGGGCTGAAAGTTTCAACTTAAAACCCTAGACCATTCCTAGAATATTGCTGATATGCCCTTTTCATAGCCGGCATGTGAAGAGTATGTTTTGACTTAGTTAAACATCCCCTAAAAATTCCTTGAAAGTTTCACCTTCGTACCCTTAACCTCTTAGTAATAGTAATAGTTGTAGTAGTAGAACCAGAAGTAGCAGCAGTAGTAGTCATAGCAGTATATACTAAGTGTATTTTGGTTGTTTCAACATTGCTCTCTTCCAGGGCCAAATTTAAAGCTTTCACAAAAGTTCCATTTCACAAAGTTGAACATGTAAAGATTCTAATTTGTGCTTTTCCCCATGATGTTACCTCATATTTGTAGAATACTGAAAAACTGAGTATGGGGGTTCAGTTACCCAAGGGTTCAGTTGCATGGGGGTCCAGTTGCACATGGGTTCAGTTACAAGGGTTCAGTTCCTTGGGATTCAGTTGCACAGGGGTTCAGTGACAATGGAGCCCAAAATTTTACTTACAATACAATTTTTGAATTCTCAAGCAGAAAACTGAAAAAGTGGGAAGCTACCTACCAATTTACAATTATTGGTACACAAACGTTAACAGCAATAGGTTGTGTGTTTATTGGGCTGGTAGCCCACATCATGTCCTAGTTAAGTCTGGGCATGATTTGTAAAACAATCTGAAAGTAAATGAAAAAAAAAACACTTTTTTTTTCAACTGAAAGCAAAGAATAACATTAAAACTTAAAACGAACAGAAATTATTCCATAGAGGAGGGGAGCAACCCCTCCTCAAAACCTCACTCCTTATGCTAAAATTGGACTTTTTGTCACAATTTTTTAAAAACGACTGCTGAAACACAAAGGCTATTGAACTGGAATAAGAAACTTTTCCAAAATACTATAATTGGTTAAAACTCATTATACACTTTCAAAATACACTTTAAATGTTTTCTCTTTTTTATATTCAACAATCCCAATTATTAACATTTTCAGGAATGAATATCAGCACATATATTAAATTGTCAATCCACATTCGGTCCCGCGTTTTGGAGAAAAAATTGTTATATAGCCCATGCCTCTTGACTATCCTGATATGGACCCCTCTTGCCCCCCTCCCCCCAAAAAAAATGCTGGAGCTACGCCTCTCCATGGGGTAGTATAATTTCTTATCATATATTTAGCGCTAGCCAAACTAGCCAAAGGGTGATTTTAATTGTCTTTGTTAAACTTGAAGGAGCTATTTCTTTCTCTTTTTGTTTCTGAAGTGTAACTACAAATTTAATATTTTTAATTTATGAGATACCAATAAAATTGATACATTTGGAATAAATATTTTTTAAGGAATAAATATGGCAAAATAGGATAATTGGTTTTTCGAAAAAGATGCATTAATAAGTAAATCAACAACTAATAATTTGAAACGTTGAACAATTTAAATAATAAACGAATTAATACCTAGCTTGGAGTTTTAGCTATTCCGTGATACATACACTCATTTCCAGTTCCTATTTGTTAGCAATATGTAATAGGGTTATTATATATTTTATTCATCCAGTCACTGGATTTTTACCCAATTTGCTGCCAAGTAATGGCTGTGTTTTTCTTCTGCTACGGCAATCGGGAAAGTTACACTTTTTAGAGCTCCGTTATGATACATTTTTCGGCCCATTTTCTGCTGATTTTTAATACACGTTCATAATTTTTAAAATGTATTTTTACCTCTTTTTATCCCTATTTATACCAACCTGAGCATTATAGTCCTCTAAAAAAATACCATATTTTGACCTGGGATCTTGTCCATTTGTTTCAATAACTGTATGGATTTTTTTTTTTTCTGAGTCACACGTGCTTCTGTCAGTCGGTTCGACGAGGCAATATGCCACTGTGACTGATGTTTTACAGTTCTTGATCATACAATGAGCTGCTAGAATTGTATCGTTAACACCTTCCCAGCCTATGCAAGATTTAGAAGCTTCTATATTCATCATAAGTTGCACTAAATGCCAATGTACAACCCTTCTTACCTGAACAAACAAATTGCGTATCACCTAATTTCATGTTCGTAGCCCAGGGAGATGAGTTTCCAAAACTCCTGACAATTGTAGGTCAAAACTTCTGATTTTCTTTTTAATTTGTTTTGAATTTTGAAGGTGGAAACGATTGAATTTGTTGGTCAAAGCGTCAATATGATTGTCATGTTTCAACTTTTTAACGTTCTACGTTACAATTTTAATATTATTAAATAATTGAAAATATTATGGCCTCAAAGAAAGCTATGGGTCCTACTAGTACATGTCCAGGACTTCTTCTGATGTCCGTACAAAGCGCTTAAGCCAATTTAGAACTAGAATGTAAAAAGTTCCGAGAACCTCCATTAAAGTAAGACGCAGCTTTAATGGAGGCTTTGTCATAGTATATGCCTATCGTGGACGCTGTATGGTTTTCTGCACTTTGTGACGCTTTTCTATAAACACGAGTCAATATCCTGAACAAGCAGTCTCAAGCCTACCTCGTAACCTCCAACTCATTATATATTATACTACAGTTTGAACAGGCACATCAAGGGGGGGGGGGTAATTGCCTTTCTATATACTCCCCCCTAGAGTTAGAAAAATACCTTTTTATTGTAATTATGTTGAAAATATAGGGAATGTTTAAGGCCGTATCCAGGATTTTTGCTCGGGGGGAGGGGATACAAAGAAAACTAAAAAATGCATCAAAATGTGTTTTTCATGTATTTTTATCTCGATTTTACGAGTCAGGCAAGCATTTGGGGGGGGGGGGTCAACCCCCCCCCCCCTGGATACAACCTTGGAAATATCATATTTTCCTCGTGAATATTGGCTACGGGTGCATTTTTCAAGAAGTGGTTGTGCGGTTGTCTATACATTACCAAGTTTTTTTTTGCAGTTGAAAAGAATTTGGGTGAATAGGAAGATGCGTCTGCCTCTTCATAATCTATGCTAAGCATAAACTATCCTAAGACTAAAAGTATGCAACGCTCAACAGTCAGAATGGGTGGAAAGGATAAATATCCTCCAGAGCCATTGCTGGCACAGAGGGCGTTGAATAGGCTTTTCAGTTGATTGGTCTTTTTTACAGGGACAAGTAGCAAGCTTGTCGCCCAATCTTGATGTGGCGGTGATATATTCTTGCGGCTAAATAAATTCGTTTAACCGTCGTTTGAAAGAACCGAAATGGTTTTGATTAAAATAACCTCCTCGGGGAGACCGTTTTGAATGGATCCACGATAGGATTTTCTCCTTTGTTTCTTTGATCTTGCATCTGTCCCCATGTTGCACCAGAATCAACCTCGTGCTTAACCCCTTGCTTTCCATATCTTTGTAGAAAGTCCTTTATTTCAAAATATTAAACACTAAATGTGAGCCCACAAAAAAAACAATATGCAAGCTTTTTTACTATTCAAAATGGACAGTTTCTTTGGCCCTATGTTATCTTATAATTCTATTTCATTCAAAATTTTTCGGAGCAATTGGTTGTTTACTTTTTTTGTCTTAAACACACAATCATCTACCTCTGTATTAAACCACCGGAAACGTGTCTATTTAACTTCTGTTTGAGAATTCAGAACATATTGGTTTATTGTTTACAGAAATTGGTATAACTGGGCTATTTTTGCTATTCAAGTATAGAAGTTGGATCAGACTAGATTGATCACTCCCTAAACATCAGTCTTCATCATAATGCTTATGGCGATATAGGTTTTGTTGGCAACCTACGACTTCAATGTTTCAAACAAATCAGGATGTTTCTTACTCAAGCTGAGGCAGTAATGAATATCTTCCCATTCCAATATCTCTTCTTGAAAAATATATTCTAAATAATTTAGACAATTTGATATTTCCATATATTTATTTGCCTATTTTGAATTCTTTAGCAAGATAAATGTAAAAAAAACAAAAACACCAACTTATTGCTTTAAACTGCTTTAGACTCTTTTCCTTTTTTCTCTTGACTAATTCTGTAAAATCGTGGATTGGAGGGTGATATCCCCCTTTTTAACTATTTAACCCCAAAGACATCCGATCAAAATTATGAGACAGCGATTTTATTCACAGTAGTCAAAAGGTCCAATAAACGTGTCTCAAGAAATAGTTTTACTTTAGAATTCTATTCAAAAAATAGTAGAGTTCAATATCTCTTCTTTAATTCGTTTATGATATTGATTATTCTTGACTTACTATAGGTGGAATAGAGGGTCAAGACTCTTCCCATAAATCTACTATCCTTTCCCTAGAAAAATCCTTCAAGTTTTCCCATGAAATATCACAAGTTTTCTACTTTCAAAGGCAATCGATTTTAAGGCATGTCGTTTGTTTTTCCGTCAAATAAATACATCTTTAGTTCCTCCAGCCTGTTTCAGCCAAATTATGCATGCTTTCGAATCTTCCTTACCTGTAAGAATCCTGCATATAGACTATTGCTTCGGTATGGATGCAACTTGACACACTAAAATTAGCCTTTGTTACCTATAAGACCCCTCACACAAAATTAATGTAGAAACATACCAGAGGGAGTCCAGGTCCAGGATCTTAAAAGTCATAAAAGTCAAGAAGAATTAAAAATTTCAAGGTCTGAAATGTAAAATTTTCTAGCATAAGTTGTTTTTCTTCAGTGTGTATCTTATGGGTATGCCCATACCTCAGCATCCTCAAAACTAACTATATGGGTATGCATAAATTGCCATACTTGTGAATTCGATGAATACTAGAAAAAAAATTCTACCCAATACAAAGTTCCATAAATAGAAATAAGAAATTTCAGATTCTGATGAGCTGGAACGTCTATCCAGAGACCTGGACAGCCACTAGGAAGCTTCTGATGAGCTGGAACGTCTATCCAGAGACCTGGACAGCCACTAGGAAGCTTTTTCGTATATTTAATATAGACTTCATAGTCAAGACAAAAAAAAATTTATTGTGACTTATGATGAATAAAGAAGCCTCTAAATCTTGTTTAGACAGGGAAGGTGTTAACGATATAATTGTGGCTGCTCATTGTATGATCAAGAACTGTAAGACATTAGTCAAAGTGGCATATTGCCTTGTCGAACCGACTGACAGAGGCAGCTGTGACTTAGAAAAAAATGCCCTTACAGTTACAGAAACAAATAGACAACATCCCAGGTCAAAATATGGTATTTTTTGAAGAACTTTAATTCCCAAGTTGTTATAAATAAAGATAAAAAGGTGTAAGAATAGATCTAAAAAATTATGAACGTGTATTCAAAATCAGCAGAAAATGTATCATAATTGAGCTCTAGAAAGTGTAACTTCCCGATTGCTGTAGCAGAAGAAAAACACAGCCATTACTTGACAGCAAATTGGGTGAAAATCCAGTGACAGAATGAATAAAATATATAATAACCCTATTATATTGTTAACAAATAGGAATTAGAAATGAGTGTATGTATCATGGAATACCTAAAACTCCAAGCTAGGTATTAACTTGTTTATTATTTAAATTATTCAACGCTTCAAATTATTAGTTGTTGACTTACCTGTAACAGCATCTTTTTCAAAAGACCGATTATCCTATTTTGCCATATTTATTCCTTAAAAATATTTATTCCAAACGTATCACTTTTATTGGTATTGCATATTGGTACTTTTGTACTTCCATTGAAAAAAACTGAAACAACAAAATTGCCCCCCTAGATTTCGAAAATAAGATTTTATCTGAATTGACGTCCTTGAATCGGAAGAGAACCTATAATAAATAGCAGCTAGGGTAGGAAAAAGCTACTCAGTCTAAAAATGCCCTCCAAAAAACCTTCCATCATTGAATACGCATTAGCATCGTTTAACGCATGACAAATTATTTTATTAAGAGGGTTTTATTGTAGCAGACAGTACTTCTGATTCCTGGAGTTCTAGTAAGTATCAATACAGGTCTAGAAGTACTAATTAGTACTTACGATCCATGTTGAGAAGTTAATTGTAAAACATGTGTTACTCTGTGTATTAGAATACGTCTCTTGTTATTTGACGGTTGGCATTAGAAACTTGCTAATTTGTCCGTTTTTTCTGTGCCAGTTTTTTTTTCGTTCTGCATCAGAATACAAGTTTTTCTATTATTTTACTTATTATACGGTTTTTGGGTATTTTTATGATAGGGTCTTGTGATTTTCTTTTTAGATTCCAATGGCAAGATATCGGCTTAAAACTATTCTCTTTACGGTTTTGCTAGTGTTTATATCTTCCTTTTTTCTTCGATTTGATTGGCGCATAGTCCACAGGGATCAGCCGCTCTTCTATTCAAATGTGTCGCAGGTTTGTATATTTAACTTCTAATTAACCCTTTTTATAGTCGTTTTTTTAAAACAACTAACAGAATACAATGTTTGTGTGAACAAATATAGAATTCCTTGCACCATTTTCCATGTCGAGTACAACATGTTCTATTGCTAAACTCGCTGTTAAGTGACTTAAGCCAAGCACATCCAATTGAACTCTTTCCCAATTGACATCATTCTTGATAGTTCAATTGGATGTGAGTGTTCTTCTGTGCTTCTGTGCTAGGAAATTGACTGTTCGATAAGTGAGGAGACGGACTGACGAGCCGAATCTTGGTCAATATCGCTCATTTTTTCGTAAACTACAGGGTAAAAACAAGCCAGCTCTTGTGAAGAATCGCCGAAACATAATTATACCCACTAGCTATCATCGTTGCCTGTTTGAACGGACGAAGAACTTAAATGACAGCTTTCACAATGGGCCACTCATTGCTGTAAAGTGAAGCGAAGTTCGAGCTCTCCGATTTTAGCATTAATGCTAAAATGACATTGTTAATATCCCCCAAGTTTCTAACGACGGATCTTTCTCATACAATTCCCAGCCTGATTGTTCCTCAAGACAATCTGCAGCGAACGCAGCTACAGTTGTTTCAAGTTTATTTGAAAATATTGGGACCTCGCCGCTCAAGCCTTATTCCTTAAAACTCTGTTGGACAAAAAAAGACTACGTTAAACGGAAGTCCGAAACGGTTGCAGAATCCGTTTCCAAAATCATTAATGTCGCTTTGAGTGTTCCAACCAGTGCTACTTCCTCTCCTGTGCTGAAGCGCAAATGCATAGCTTCGTCGTTGGTTCAGAATTCTATGGAGTCTGCTGAAGAGATTCTTCAGCCCTTTCTGATGAACGACACAGAAACAAAGGATTTCTGTATTTCCCTGAAAACCAAACTTGAAACCTCGGATACATTATCTAGGAAACTTAGTCTTCTCACTCTAGTGCCTCCGACATGGCCCCGGCAAAAAGTATCTGATTTTTTCCAAGTATCGGAATACCTTGTTAGAAAAGCTAGGAATATCAGAAAAGAGGGAGGAATATTGCCTCTTTTGACCTCAAAAAAGCCACCTAATGTTCTTAAGCCACATGTAGTTCAGGCTGTTCTGGACTTTTATAAATCTGACGTCAACAGCCGGCAGCTTCCAGGCAAGAAAGATTTCGTCTCCGTAAAAATCGATGGCAAAAGGGAACAAAAACAAAAGAAATTACTGCTGGCCAATATTTCTGAACTTTACGAGTTATTTAAGAAGGACAATGAGGACAAGCCGGATTTCAAAATCGGACGCAGCAAATTTGCTGAGCTTAAGCCACCCTGGTGTGTTACAGCTGGCTCAAGTGGGGTTCATTCGGTATGTGTTTGTCTGTACCACCAAAATGCTAAGCTTAAATCATTAGGCGCTGATATAAGGATTTCGCTCGAGGATTTGATGTCCAAAGTTGTATGCTCTATCAGAAATGAAACGTGCATGCTACACAAGTGCACTGTCTGTGTTGATAAACAAAACGACTTGGAGAGTTTTCTCTGGGAGGAACTAGCTGAATCTGATTCAGTGACCTATATAGAGTGGGTACATGTGGACCGAACAGTTCTTAGACAAGTAGAAGAAACGATAGATGTGTTCATACCGAATTTCGTCGAGTCAATCCGGAACCTTACAGTACACCATTTCATTTCAGTCCGTCAGCAAAATTACATAGACCAACTAAAGCAGAATCTCTGCTCCAATGAGGTCCTCCTGCTTTTAGACTTTGCAAAAAATTTTTCCTTTTTGGTCCAAGACGCAGTTCAGGGTTTTCACTGGGAAAATTCTCAGGCAACATTACATCCGTTTGTGGTATATTGGCGTAGGGGTGATAGCCTGTTCAGCAACAGTTTGTGTGTTATCAACGGCCACATGGACCATAACACTGCTGCAGTTCACGCTTTTTTGAAAGTCGTATTGCTTCACGTTATGGCTATGATTCCCGGCCTTTGCAAAATCTATTATTTCAGCGACGGTGCAGGATCCCAGTACAAAAACAGAAAAGACTTTGCAAATTTGAGCTGCCATTTCAGTGACTTTGGGTTAGATGCTGAGTGGAATTTCTTTGCTTCGTGTCATGGAAAGAATGCGTGTGATGGGATTGGCGGTACTGTGAAAAGACTAGCAGCTCGCGCCAGCTTGCAAAGGCCATTTGACAATCAGATACTTACGGCACACGATCTTTATGAGTGGGCAGATAAGTCCCTACCCAACATTACAGTATTTTGGGTTTCGTCAAATAACGTTAATGAAAACTTTGAAAGTTGCCTCGAAGACCGCTTTGAGAAAGCTATTACTATTCCTGGAACTCAGTCATTTCACAGTTTTAGGCCCAAAGGCAAAAATAATATCAGTGCTTGCGTTTTATTGGATTTGGGTACTATCTTGCCAAGAGAAGAATTTATTGTGTTGCGGTTAGATTTCGAGAACGTCCTTTTAACCGATCTGGACTCGGGAGACTACGTAGCCTGTGTGTATGGCTCTGATTGGTGGGTGGGGTGTGTTGTAAGCATTGATGAGGAGAGTGGCGAAGTTGAAGCTAAGTTTATGCACCCAAATGGACCATGCTCAAGTTTTCGTTGGCTTCGGCCTGACGACACGTGCATAGTACCAGCTGCTAACTTACTACAAAAGCTGCCTATTCCTGAGTCTCGTAGTCGCTCCGCAAGAAACTTTGTTTTAGAGCCAGATGTAGTAGCCGTTGTTACAGAAACATTCAAAACTTACAAGAAGAAAAGCAGAGAAAGCAACCATTAATTGTTTTATTTTCATTATTTCATTTTTTTCTAACTTAATTGATCTAAGTAGTTTTGAAGAAGCGTCTATTTGTTTCAAGAAATATAAAATCAGCCATTTCCGGACAAGTTCACATGAAGGGTAGGCTAAAAAACTTTAGTATACTATGCTACATACTAAGAATACCAGGTGCCTGAATTGATGAATTACATTCAAACTAGAAAAGTTTGAGATTGGTAACACGAGATACAGCATGAGTGGCCATATTAAAAGATATGTTCGCTAACCAAATAAAAATGCAATAATTGGCGATAGAAGATTCTGCATTTTTATGATAACAGGAAACTTGAAAAACGGTCGAACTTCAATCTTCTTTTAAAAATCAGGATCGAATTTTGCCATCGAGGTTTTTACGGTTGCAGGTAGGTCATGTTTGGTAGTTTAGGACCTAATAAGTAGTTTTCCTGGATCGCGTTGCCTACAGAGCTTTTTTGGGGGATGAAAAGTGACAATTTTCACAATTTGTCAAAATTCTATGAAAATATCTCCGAAACTAAAAGCGATAGGACAAAATGCAAAACTTCCCTTTGTACCTTGTGACAAAAGGACAAGAATAAAAAAAAAATGGTATCCTAGCTCTTACCGTTAAGAATTTACAGATTTTTGAATTTCTGCTTTTTCGCACAAGGGTTCAAAAACTTCGGTTGGCCGTCAGTTCTTCCGTCGTTATCGGATTGCCTCAATATTTTCTATCCAACCTCTCCTGGCTATGTAGATAATTGGATAAATAAGTGGAAAAAAAATACCAACTTTTTGGATTTTTTTTTTCAAAAAACCTCGTTTTTTGCGAATTTTGAAACTTTGGAAATTTTTTCCCGAAAAACTAGCTTTAAAAAAAAAAAAAAAAAATCCTGTGTGTACTATCAATGAAGAGAACAGCTGAGAATTTTTTCAGCAAAATTGGAATTTCACGCGCAGTCACGATTGGATGATTTGGCGTGGATTGACCCATTACGAAGATTTTGGTTGAAGAAGTCGCGCAATGGCTCTTTCCGGGCACAGCACATTTCTATCATGGTAAGAGTGCTGTCCCATCGAACACTCATATCCTTCGCGATGGATGGGCTAAGATTACATGGACAACGGCCTCTGCAAAGGGCTGCCTCGACCCTTTCGGGGTACCTGCAAGACTGGGGACCTTGCAGTCAACTCTATTTCCACTTGAGGAGTGGCTACCCTTGACCTCCCAGGAGTGGTCGCATTGTTTTCAGTATCTATGAGGCATGCAAAATTACACAAAATGACAAATGGCTCTGAAAAGCTAAAGAAAAAGTTATGGAACAAGAAATAGCAAAAATAATATTGAATTGCAAATGAGAAGGTTAAACCGCAAAATCTGCTGTTAGAACACAAAGCAAAATTGCAATCGAATAAAGGAGCGTGTTAGTTTAGCGTGTGTGACTGTGAAGGAGGAACGGGAAGAAGGAATTGAGTTCACGCCAGAATTACTTAATTCAATCGAAATTGCTGATATTTCGCCTTCAAATAAAGAAGTATTATTTTAGCGTCTGCAAAGACACGCAGGAAAGAGAAAATGAACTCACGTCTGCATTTCTTAACCACCCTGGAATGGAATGAAGTTATTTTGGCGTCTGTGAAGAATAAACAGGAAAGAGGAATTGAATTGATAGCAGAAAACAAATCATGCTTGATACGTCACATTTCTATACCTTCTTTTAAGGGGGGGGGGGGGGGGGTGTATTCAGTTTTTTTCGGGGGGGGGGGGGGGGGGGAAATCAATCTCCACTCTCTCTTGATTTCCGCGGATGTTTTTGTGCTACAAATGTAATATGAAGCCTGGAGGGGGTGGAAACGCCGCTCTTACTGCAGACAGACTTTATGTGTAATATAGATTACATTCGTATGCCTACTACTGGAAAAGTTGCAAAGATGGGGGTGGATATCATGGGTGCTGCCAGGAAATTTTCAGGGGGGATGGGAGTACTACCAAGAGTACTAGTCCTGGTACCAAATTCTACCAGGAGTATTTTCACCAAGATTTCAATGGGAAAACTTTTCACTTTCCTCTATTTATACATTGTTTAATATTTCTGTGTTTAGTGGCATTTTATGCCACTAAACAATTTGTTTTGATATTGGTATGAAATATATGTATATATATATATATATATATATATAATATATATATATATATATATATATAATATATATATATAATATATATATATATATATATATTATATATATATAATATATATATATAATATATATATATATATATATAATATATATATATTATATATATATATATATATATATATATAATATATATATATATACTATATATATATATATTATATATATATATATATATATATATATATGTATATATATATGTATATATTATATATATATATATATATATATATGTATATATATATATATATATATATTATATAATATATATATATATATAATATATATATATATATATATATATATATATATATATATAATATATAATATATATATATATATATATACACTATACAATCGACTCCCGATTATCCGCCATGCGGATTAACCGTGGCAATGTAAATTTAAAAAAAGTTTTAAATACAAAAATCGTATGAAAAGTACTATTTGTTCATTTTTTTTCGATTGATTACTATAATGTCATTCCATTTATTACTTGTTCCCGTTGTTTTGTATTAAATACACGTTTTAATAAGCGTAATTTAGTATTTTTATGTCCCTACAACCTTCTTTCTAATATCTGGATTATCCGTGAAGTTTGATTATCTGCGGCACTCACGCCACCCTATTCCGTGGATAATCAAGAATCGGCTGTATATAGGATTTATGAGTCTACTGCTCAGTAAGGGCCTCCCCAGGCCAATCAGCGTGTCCCCAGGCGGCGATAGGAGAACGCTCTACAGATATTTAGGGTACCTGCATAGGAGTCACGGACTAAGAGGGGGGGGGGGCTTGTCCACGGGGATCCATAATATAAACTTGGGCACCACGGCCCGAGGCCGTAAATACAGGTCGAGGAGGAAAAAGACTCCTCATATGTACACTCATCGGGGTCCACCGGCGTGTGCACACGTCCCGTGAGTTACAAACCTCCCAGCAATGGGTTAAATTGCATGGCGATGCAGAACGCCATCGTGGGGGGATCCTCCGTAGGAGGACAACTGCGGCAGGGTGTAAAATCCAGATCTATGGACAATGGCCTCTGCAAAGGGCTGCCTCGACCCTTTCGGGGTACCTGCAAGACTGGGGACCTTGCAGTCAACTCAATTTCCACTTGAGGAGTGGCGACCCTTGAGGAAATTATAGCCTAGTAAACGACACAGAATTCAGATTAAAGGATAATTCTTCTGTGCTTCGTCTGTTTTGGTGGGCGTTTTCAGGCTGAAAAATGTCTTCCTAGCTAATTTATCTACTACGGGTTGCCTCCCTGTAGTAGCATAATATTTGTCGGCATGAATCTATAATGAGTCGGAGGTGATAGGCTTGAGACTGTCTGTACAGGATTTTGACTCTTGCTGATAGAAGAGCATCGCCAATTGATAGAAGAGCAACCATTTATTCTGGAGGTCCCAGGGACTTCTTGCTGTTCGGTTCTAATCCGGCTTAAGTTTGATATGTTGAGAAGAGCTGGCTTAAACTTGAGAAGATAAGTTGATCCTCGTCCTATACTGTTATCCGGGATCATTGCTTTCCTGAGGCCGAAATAATTTTAATGGTTTAAGAATATCAAAATTGGAACTTGGAATGTTACGACGTTGAAAAATGACTGTCGTATCGATATTTTGACTGACGAATTCAGACGATTGGAATTAGACTTATTTTGAGTTTCAGAAACTCATATCCCATGGGTACGAAGCATGAAATTAGGTGATATAGAATTTGTTTACTCAGGCAAGAAAAATGGGGTACATAGACAGGGAGCAGGGCCCATGATGAATAAGGCTGGTAAGGTATTAATAGTAGAATACTAATCGCTCATTTTGTGACTAAAAAGCCCAGGGTATCAGTTATAGTAGAATATGCCCCTGTGGAATCGACTGACGGATATACTAGTGACTTAAACGGATTTTAGTTACAGTTACAGGAGCAAAGAGACTGGGTCCCAGGTAGAAATATGGTGTCTTTATTAGGAGATTTTAACGCTTAGCTCGGAAGAAATAGGGATAGATGGTATCCTAGCCTAGGTAAATTTGGTGTAAGAAAAGAAACAGTAATGGCTACAGACTGTTGCAATTTTGTAGGTATAACAATTTAGTTATAACCATTACGGTGTTTGGTCATAAAATGGCCCATAAGTTAACATGAAATTGACGTGATGGTAAGACAGCAAACCTTATTGATTATGTTTTTGTAAACCGAAGAATGGCAGGATCAATACAAGATACTAGGGTATATAGGAGTGCTGTTATCGATGGTAAAAGTAAAGATCACCGTCTGATAGTGTAGGATTAATTTAAAGCTGAAATTTCGGAAGGGTAACTACCTCAGAGGAAATTAGGATGTCGGTAGACTCCAGGATGAGTCTTGAGAGAAACTTTCCAGGAATAATTGAATACTAAATTAGAGAGTTTAAAATTTGACAACGTGGAAGATTGATGGATTAATTTTAGGAAATAAATTTGTTGCTGATTTGAAGTTGCTGATGGTGTCTTAGGTAAGAAAGTTAGGACCGCATCTAGGAATATTAGTTAAAAAGCTTTATGTTTAATAGAGAGTAGAAGAGGCTTGTACAAGAATTATCTGAGTGATAGATCATATGAAAACAAAAGGAATGTAAAGAAAATGCAGAAAGCATTAAAGTATGAACTAAGGAGGTGTGAAGTGGGCCATGGATAAAATTGACGAGGATCTGGAGATGCAGCTAGACGGCATAATAGTAAAATACTGTACTGGCATGTTAATAAATTGAGAGGGAGTAGTCAATCTTGGCTTGTCCCAGTTAACGATAAGAACGGGACCACAATTAGTGATAAGAAAAAGTTAAAGAGAGATGGGCAGAACATTTTGAGAATATGCTAAACCGAGATAGAGTTGCAGGAAAAGATATAAAGGTAAATGAAAAAGTTTCTGATACCTTGGATGTGAAGAAAGATTTGTTTTGTGAGGAAGAATTAGCGACAGTACTAAAAGGATTAGAAAATAATAAGGCTCCAGGTGCTGATAGTGTGGCAAATGAGTTGCTTAAATATGGCGGCTCTGAGGTTAGAAATAAGCTACTGAAGATTATGAATATTATTTTTGAAAAGGGGGAAGTACCTAGCGTTTTTAGGAAAATATTAATTAAACCACTGTATAAGAAAGGTGATAAGAGAGAGTGTGGTAATTATCGAGGTATTAGTCTCTGTAGGTAGCAAATTACTTAGTAATATGATAATTTTTAGACTGAGATGCTGTAGATAAAGTTTTAAAAGAACAGTGTGATTTTAGAAAAGATAGAGGATGTGTCGATCAAATTTTCACTCTTAGGTTAATAATTAAGAAGTGCCTGAGTCATCAAACACCTTTGGTCCTCAGTTTTATAGATTATGAGCAAGCGTTCGACTCTGTTGATAGAAGAGATTTAGCAAAGGTCTTATCCTTGTAGTGTATACCAGACAAAACATTAAAGTCATTAGTGCTATGTACGAGAATAACACTGCTGCGGTTAAGGTAAGAAATGAGGTTAGCCGCTGGTTTCGTATTAAATTAGGGATTAATCAGAGTTGTGTTCTATCCCTCTTTATGTGGATCATTTTGATGGATTTTGTCTTAAGTAGCATAGGAAAGGCAATGGACCACGGAATCAAATGGGGAGGAAAAAACTCTCCTGGACTTGGATTATGCTGATGATTTAAGCATCCTAGATGAAAGTCTTAGCCAAATGAATGAACTTTTAGAGGTTTTGCGAGTTCAAAGTGCTAAAATAAGCTTAAATAAATGTTAAGAAGACTAAGTCACTAAGGCTAGGAATAAGTGAAGATGAAAAGGTGACGTTGGTTAACGAAACGATTAATCAGATTGACAGCTTCACTCACCTTGGTAGTATTATTAGTAAAGACGGTGGGAGCAGTGAAGATGTTGAAAGTAGAATAGTAAAGTTTCAAGGTGTTTTTTCACAGTTAAAAAAAAGATTGGAAGAATAGGAAGATAAGTCTGCAAAACAAGATTAGATTATTGGAAGCTACAGTGATGACAGTGGTCAAATATGGCTCTGAAGCATGGGCGCTTCGAAAAGCGGATGAAGATTTGCTAGATGTTTTCCTGAGAAATTGCCTGTGGATTGTTCTGGGCACCTGGCTGACTGACCGTATTTCAAGCAGTAGGCTCTACGAAAAGTGTCGTTCAATCACTCTTTCTAGGGGTATAATGAGACATCGGTTGAGATGGCTAGAGCACGTTGTGCGGATGAAGGATGGCATATTACCAAAAATTGTCTTTTTTGGCCAACCATTTAGAGCTAAAGGGAAAGCAGGAGGTCCACGGTTGGGGTGGGAGGACGTCATAAACAAAGATTTATAGGAAATGGGACCTTCTTGAGAAGGTGTGAAGAGCGAGGCTTTGAATAGATTTGGATGGAGGAGGAGTATGCGTAGCTCTGTAGGTCTCACGTGATTTGGTACTGCGGTGAGTTGTTAGTAGTAATAGTAGTAGCAGTAGCAGTAGTAGTAGTAGTAGCTAGCCTTGAAAATTGTAATAATGATGAGCCTATAGTTAAGTTTTGACATTTTAGACTAATTGAGTTTGGTCTTCTTAATTAATATTTATAAGGTTGCATTTTTTTTAGAGACGAATATTATTCTCGAAGCATTGTTGTGCGAAAATTGATTTTGAACATAAAAAAGGGGTTGAACGATGGAGTAGTAGCCTACTTCCCATTCAGAAGAGCCTTGGATAGAACAGCTATTAGTAACAAACTGCAGTCAATAAGTAAATGGAACCTAAAACGAAGAAAAATTATGATGAGTTATCACATCAAGAATAACGATAGTAGATACAGCTATTGATGAATAAATGAATCCAAAAACGAACAGAAATTAAAATTAATGAGTGATCAGCTCACCTTGAAACGAAAAGAAATTACCACAAACTAGAGCAGGCCTACCTTCCCCCAGACCTTCTTAAGACCAGGGCGTCATTTGCGCCATTCTGAAAACAAAGTTTATTTTATTTTGTCTGAATATTTTCCATTTTGTACTTGTAGCATTGAAAAATAAAATTTTGTTGAGACTTTTTGGAATTAATATCATTAACTTCTTTTCTTATTTCCATTAATATCGGTTATCACGGCGATTTTTGTTGCTTTTGTTAATGTTCTGACAAGTAAAGACGACATTGTTGAAAACAATTACTGTTTTCAATAAAACACAAACAACACTCAAGCCGTTAAAAGGGACTTAGAGGGAGGGTGTGTGTTCGGAAGGGGGGGGGGGGGGTTAAATAGCGCTATTCCTATTTGAAAACCTTGATTAACCTTTTGATGAAAATTCTGTTGCGTTGCTATTGATGTTTTGACACTAAGAAACACCCTGCTCAAAATATACATGTAATTCGTTTTTAATAAAGCGCCACGAAACTCTGGTCTATAGAAGATATAGGAGGTATTAGCCCTACTCCTGTTTGTAGCAATTCATTGTTCATTTCAAGTTTTACTTGATCGATCATTTTAATTCTACTCCTTTTAGAATTCTTTTACAATATCAGTACCTGTTGTTTTATATTTGACATGAATTTTCTTAAACTTTTTTTTCTGTCTATTTATTTATGACTTTATTTCTGCCAATTTTGGGATTAAATGAAACCCATTTTGGGTCTCATTTTAACCCATTTTGGATTTAAACTTGGTTCTTTACTACCCTTTAACAAACTATTTTCGGGAACTTTTTTTTTCTTTTTTTGAATTGATTCACTTATATAGGGCTTTGCTTCTTGGGCTCTTTAAAGACACCTTTCAACAGAAACTGTGGAAAAAAGTATTGTCCAAATATTAAGATAGTTCCTGGCCAAGGCATTTGTCTCTGTCCTCTGTTCCCATCTAGTTTCTGCCAAATGGTGTCCCTTATTGCTTATTACGTAAAGAACTATTGGCGGAAGATATATTTATTATCTTAATTCTCTTTGCTTGTGTATTACATATCTTTTTAGTTCCTCCTACGACTATATGTTTTCTTCTAGTGTAATTGGATAAATCTCTCCATTCAGAGTAAAAACAAAGATATTCCATTTGGACATGATGTGCATGAAATTTTGAAAGGCAAGTACTTATTTTGATACCTTCTGTAAAGGTAAATTTACTTCATCAGGCCCATGAGCGGATCTAGGAATGATCTATGGAGGGGGAAGGTAGGACTGACCTATGTCAGTTGATATTTCATTATTTTAGATTTAATCTTATCAATATTCCGTGTCCTATTCAGAATGGATAAGATATGGCAGTTTGACAGAGGACCTTATTATACACAGTTTCCATACATATGTTTCCATACACAGTTTCCAATATTAGAGATGGCTCTAATATTGGATCATTCTGGAGTTTTTTTTTTAGCTGTGAGTATGTTTTTGGGCCAACTAGTTGAATGTGTAAATTGCGTTATACTGGGTTAAAAGAAAGCGATAGTTTAGCTTCTTTTTTTTATAAATTGCATCACATTTTCTTCTTGAATTTATTTCAGCATTATGGAAATTATTATTTAACATTGTTCAATTATTTATTGTATCGAAATAATATTTTTGGTCAATATCTCGATTTAATTATCTGGTCAGCAATTCTTGATGAATTTGATGTTTACGGTGAGTTCATCAGAGTATACCTTAAAATAAACAGTTAAAAAAGGAAAAAACCAACTTAAGAAAAAAAGGCACTGGATGCTTGACCACCAGCAGTACTATGAAATCATGGAGATAAACTTACTCAATTGGCAAGAATATTTAATTGTAAAGCAAGGAGTCTTTTAAAGTAGAAAAAAATTTTGCTAAAACTTTATTTCGACATGTGTTAGATTGTAATCAAGCAATTTTTTCGTACAAGATTTGATAAAACCACAGAACATGTATTGAAAAAGAGGGGGGAAAGTGACATCTATTGTGCCCTAAAATGAGATGTCGTGTCTTGTTGGACGTCTAGTGGATCATTATCGAAGCGGCACATGTGTAGAAGTGTTTCCAACAGCGTAATGTGTAGACTAGGTCCTTAAATGTTAAAAGGTATATACCCATCATGCCTGCAAATAATCTAGCTTATTTTATGTTATAAACTAAGAAAAAATTGGCGTGTATTGTGGCTTAAAACAAAACATTGTACCTTGCCGGTCCTCTAGTGGATCCTTATCGAAGCAGCCCATTTGCAGATGCAGATCTAACTGCATAATGTGTAGATTAGGCCCCTAAATATTAGTAGGTTTATATCCATCACACCTGCAAGGGATTCAGCGTAGTTTAAACAATAGAATATGGAAACAAAATTTAAGTCGTTTTCTCGCAGTTTTCGTACAAAATGGTACAAAATTAAAAATAGCGGATTGGAGCCTTATGTGCAAGATGTTAAGTTTAGTGGGAGTTTTTCTCTTTGAATTTAAAGTTTCAAATTCCTTAAATAGAGGATTCATTTTTTTATATTTTTTTTCATTGACGAAAAGTAAAAAAGTTTCTATTGATCCTGACTCTAATTATGTACGTTTCAAAAATTGTGGGCTGACCGTTCATTCTTTAAATAGACAATGCAATTGTATATATTGACTTTACTTTCAAAAGTAGAAAGTTTCTTTTATATGTGGTTCAAAAAGTTCGAGCTGACGATGTGTAATAGATTTTTTACGTAAAGAATAATGGAGAAAAACCATTTTTATCGAAAGTTCATACGATAGTTGTCTTTCAATGTTGTAACGTTCCATATTGCAATTTCAATGTTATTTAAATCATTTAGATTGTTATAGCCTCAAGAAAAGCAATGAATTCCACACCGGCAGGTCAATGACTAATGTTTCTTCTTAAGTCCGTACAAAGCGCTTAAGCTGACCTAGGACCGGTCAGCAACTCGGGACCTCGCTGTTGAGTGGCCATTTTCTCAATTATTTACAAACATGCTGCGCCATTCTTTGGGGAAATCCCTTTTGGAAGTATCAGGGTCTCCTATTCTTAGATCGTTGAGCAGAATCCTTCCTGCGGTGCTATATAGAGGGGGGTCAATGGCCCCCTTATAAATAATTTGCATTTTCATTTCATAAAATCCTTGCCCCGTTCCTATATTTTGGTGAAATGGCGCTGCTCTGGCCTCTAAATTATCTTTGGGCCATCTTGATGTTCTTTTACTTTCATTACCCTTTTCTGGTAATTTACGTCTTTGGAATTTAACTGCTCTTTTGTCACTATAGGAGTCACTTTTGTCCATTAAAAATTAAAGAACTCTCTTGAAGAAAAATTGAAGAAATATGTCTGTTCAAAATCTGCTACCTTGTATGAAAAATACTCATTTCCATACTCAACTTTTTCAGATCTGGAGTTTGTTAAACTTCCTAGTCAGCTTCCTGTAATACAATATCCAACAAAACCGTCAGTGAAAATAAAAGCTAAGTCACTGAAAGGAATGATGTTTCATGGCATACCCCTTCTTTGGAAAGATGGACACAACGTTCCAAGATCTAAACCCAGATTTATGGTTGAGTGATTGTAAATTGTACTATCAGATTAAGTTTTGTGAAACGGAGGCCTTACATATGTGTTTACACACATATATATATATATATATATATATATATATATATATATATATATATATATATAATATATATATATATATATATATATATATATATATATATATATATATATATATATATATATATATATATATATATATATATATATATGTATATATATATATATATATATATATATATATATATGTATATATATATATATATATATATATATACATATATATATATATTTTGTGTGTGTCTTTGTGTGTACGTGTACGCTCTGCATCATTCTGTATATACAATTATTTATAACGACATATTATGTTTTTGTGTTATACTATGTTTGCGTTCTGCATTCTATTCATTAATGCACTTACATTCTATTTTGGAATTCGTATTCTTACTGAGATAACAAAAATGCCCTGATTTAATAAGAAATGGGAATTTTATCGTAGGCAGCGCAATCGCGCTGCCTAAGTAAAGAGCGATGTTGGCACAATGTATTTTTTTTTTTTTTTTTTTTTTTTATTATTATTTTTTTTCTTCCAGACCAGGGCACTTCGTATGGAAGGAGTTGTCGTAGAAACTTCGAAAAGGCTCATTCGATTGGAAATAGGAACGGCTAGTGCCCTTTTTAATAGTCGAAAAGTGATTGGAAAGCAGCTAACACTCCTTTCATGCCCACCATTTCCCCAAACACATCCAATCAAAACTTTGAGATAGCCATTTTGTTCAGCGTAGTTGATTTCCAGATAGAAATTTTGTTTTTGAGGAGGATACACCCCCACAACCCTCAGGGCAAGGGTTTTAAGTTATGCCCTGGGGGCATATAAGAACGATGTTGGCACAATGTTATTTTTTTTCCTTTAGACCCGGGTACTTCATATCGAAGAAGTTGTCGTAGAAACTTCGAAAAGGGTTCCTTATACCTTTGAATAGGACACTTAATTATACCTTTGGATAGGACACTCCCCCCACTGTCTTCAGGGCAAGGATTATAAGTTATGCCCTGGGGGCATATAGGGTTTTTATTGAAATCTTTGTCATAGAAACTTGAAAAAGGGCTCATTCGATCGGAAATTCAAAGGGCTAGGGCCCTTTTCAAAAGTCGGAAGTGATTGGAAGGCATCTAACACACCTTCCACGCCCACCATTTCCCGAAACACATTCAGTCAAAATTTTGAGATAGCCATTTTGTTCAGCGTGGTTGATTTCCAGATAGAAAATATGTTTTTAAGGAGGACACTCCCCCACAGCCCTCAGGGCAAGGGTTGTAAGTTATGCCCTAGGGGCATATAAGGTTTTTATAGAAAGTGTTGTCGTAGAAATTTCAAAAAAGGCTCACTCTATTGGAAATTAAAAGGGCTAGTGTCCTTTTTAATAGTCGAAAGTGATTGGAAGGCAACTAACCCCCCTCTCACGCCCACCCTTTCCCCAAACACATCCATTCAAAACTATAAGATAGCCATTTTGTTCAACGTGTTTGAAAGTTCTGGAAATTAGGTCTTTGAGGATGGCAACCCCCTCCCCACAGCACTCAGGGCAAGAGTTGTAAGTTATACCCTGGGGCATATAACGTTTTTATAGAACTCGTTGTCGTAGAAACTTCAAAAACGGCTCATTCGATTGGAAATTGAAATGGCTAGTGCCCTTTTTAATAGTCGAAAGTGATTGGAAGGCAACTGACATCCCTTCCATGCCCACCATTTCCCCAAATACATCCGATCAAAATTTTGAGATAGCTATTTTGTTCCATGCAGTTTAAAGTTCAGGAAATTATACCTTTGAGCAGGACACTCCCCACAGTCTTCAGGGCAAAGTTTATAAGTTATGCCCTGGGGCATATCTGTTTTTTTTTTAGATTTTTGTCGTAGAAACTTAAAAAAGGGCTCATTCGATTGGAAATTCAAAGGGCTAGTGCCCTTTTTAATAGTCGAAAGTGATTGGAGGGCAACTAACCCCCCTCTCACGCCTACCTTTTCCCCAAATATATCCAATCAAAATTTTTAGATAGCCATTTTGTTCAGCGTAGTTGATATCCAGATAGAAATCATATTTTTGAGGAGGGTACTCCCCCACAGCCCTCTGGGCAAGGGCTGTAAGTTATGCACTGGGGGTATATAAGGTTTTTATAGAAAGCGTTGTCGTAGAAACTTCAAAAAAGGCTCATTCGATTGGAAATTCAAGGGGCTAGTACCCTTTTTAATAGTCAAAAGTGATTGGAGGGCAACTAACCCCCCTCTCACGCCCACCTTTTCCCCAAACACATCCAATCAAAATTTTGAGATATCCATTTTATTCAACGTAGTTTCAAGTTTTGGAAATTAGGTGTTTGAGGATGACAACCCCCCCTCCACAGTTCTCAGGGCAAGGGTTGTAAGTTATGCCCTGGGGGCATGTAAGGTTTCTATAGAACGGGTTTTCGTAGAAACTTCAAAAAGGGCTCATTCTATTAGAAATTGAAATGGCTATCGCCCTTTTTAATAGTCTAAAGTGATTGGAAGGCAACTAACGCCCCCTCCACGCCCACCATTTCCCAAAACACATCCAATCAAAATTTTGAGATAGCCATTTTGTTCCACGCAGTTTAAAGTTCAGGAAATTATACCTTTTAATAGGACACTCCCCCCACAGTCTTCAGGGCAAGGATTATAAGTTATGCCCTGGGGGCATATAGGGTTTTTGTTGAAATCTTTGTCGTAGAAACTTGAAAAAGGGCTCATTCGATTGGAAATTCATAGGGCTAGTGCCCTTTTTAATAGTGGAAAGTGATTTGAAGGCAACTAACCCCGGTCTCACGGCCACCTTTTCCCCAAACACTTCCAATCAAAATTTTTAGATTTGGAAATTAAGTCTTTAAGGATGACAATCCCTCCCCCCACAGCCCTCATGGCAAGGGTTGCAAGATATGCCCTGGGGACATATAAGGTTTTTATGGAAAGCGATGTTGTAGAAACTTCAAAAAGGGCTCATTCAATTGGAAATTGAAAGAGCTAGTGCCCTTTTTAATAGTCGAAAGTTATTGAATGGTAACTAACCCCCCTCTGACGCCCACCATTTTCCCAAACACATCCAAGCAAAATTTTGAGATATCCATTTTGTTCAACGTAGTTTAAAGTTCTAGAAAATAGGCATTTTAGGATGATAACCCCCCTCAGTGCCCTCAGTGTAAGTATGTAAGTTATGCCCTTGGGGCACATATAAAGTTTATATAGAAAGTTTTTGTAGAAATTTCAAAAAGGGCTCATTTGATTGGAAATTGAAATTGCCTTTTAAATAGTCGAAACTGAGTGGAGAGTTATTAACCCCCCTCTCACTTCCACCATTTCCCCAAAAACATTCAATCAAAGTTTAGAGATAGCCATTTTGTTCAACTTAGCTGAAAGTTCTGGAAATTATGTATTTAAGTATGACAAACCCCGAGAGCCCCCAGGGCAAAGGTTGTAAGTTATGCCCTGGGGGCATATAAAATTTTTATAGACAGAGTTGTCGTAAAAACTTCAGAAGGGGATCATTCACTTGGAAATTGAGAGGGCTAGTCCCCTTTTTAATAGTCGAAAGCGATTGGAGGGTAACTAACTCCCCTCTCACGCCCATCATTCCTCCGAACACATTCAATCTAAATTTTCATATAGCCATTTTGTTCAACGTAGTAGAAAGTTCTGGAAATTAGGTCTTTGAGGATGACAACCCCCAGCCCTCAGGGCAAGGGTTGTAAGTTGTGCCCCGGGGGGCATATAAGGTTTTTGTTGAAAGCTTTGTCGTAGAAACTTCAAAAGGGCTCATTTGATTGGAAATTGAAAGGGCTAGTGCCTTTTTTAATAGTTGAAAGTGATTGGAGAGCGACTAACGCTCCTCTCACGCCCACCATTTCCCCAAACACATCCAATCGAAATTTTGAGATAGCGATTCTGTTTAACGTAGTTGAAAGTTCTGAAAATTAGGTCTTAGAAGATGACAACCACTCTAACAGCCCTTAGGGTAAGGGTTGTAATTTATGCCCTGGGGGTATATAAGGTGTTTATAGAAAGCGTTGTCGTAGAAACTCAAAAAGGGCTCATTCAATTGGAAATCGAAAAGCCTAGTGCCATTTTTAATAGTCGAAATTGATTGGAAGGCTTGAGATTTTTGTAGTAAAGATCGATGTGGGTATAATGTATTATTTTTTGTTGTTGTTGTTAGGCCAGGGCACTTCGTATCGAAGGAGTTGTCGTAGGAACTTCGAAAAGGGCTCATCGATTGAAAATAAAAAGGGCTGATGCCCTTTTTAATAGTTGAAAGTTATAGGAGGGCAACTAATCCCCCTTCCATTTGCCCATTATGTTTAAAACTAACTGTTGCCTTAAGATTAAATCAAAATGCACTGTGTTAATGCTAATTCCCAATAAGGCATCTCAGCAGTATCCCAAAAACGACTGAGGGTATCATGTTCAAACTTTCGGGGCTACTTCTGCTCTTAAAATTTAACCAAATCAAAATAGCGTAAGTGTATCCAAGCTATCAAAGTAAATAAACAGTTTTTTTTTGCGAATGGTATCTAGTTTTCCATTTCAGGTCAACTAGAGGAGGTATTAAACTAAATTAAACACTACTATTTGTGTCCAGATTTTTAAAAGGGTGTATGTTGTTAAAAATTGCTGAAAATTTTCTCCAGCATACAAATAGCAGGCCAAACTATAAAGTCTTAAAAAAATGAAACGATTTAAATTATTGTTTTCTCTTTCCCTGAAAAGACTATGTCAATATAAAACGAACAGAAATTAATTAAAAAAACTTTTTCCACAAAATAAGTTTTTGAAAGAAAAGTAAAGAGCTCTATTAAACAAAAAAATGAGCAAAATTAAAATCAACTAATCTACCAAGCGTGAAAATACCAAAAATCCAGAACATATTATGTTCTGGCCTTCTCAAGGACAGAACATAATTTGCACGTTACTGAAAAATACAAATGAATGTGCATTGTCAGTTTAATATACATATACTGATATTTAGTAATCAAAATGTTAATATTATCTGATTTATTAAAGTTATAAAAGTGAAAACATTTATATTGTTTTCAGTAAAGTGCAAATTATGTTCTGGCTTTGGGGAGGCATAGGGATTTTAAGCCCAACTTTTGTGAATTTCTGCTCGTTTTGAGTTTTACTCGGTTATTTATTGTAATTTCTGTTCGTTTTGGGCTTCATTTATTTATCGATGCTGATTTGTGGTAGTTTCGCGCTTGGTAGATTATTTGATTTTATTTTTGCTCATTTTTTGTTTAATGGAGTTCTTTAATTTTCTTTGAAAAACTTATTATGTGGAAAAAGTTTTTTTAATTAATCATTTTCAAAGTCTATCTTTACGGTCATACATTTGAAGCAATTTCAGTTTCATGTCAATGCCAAAGGAAGGAACATAAAACAACACTCATTTGAAGTGATAATTTTGTTTCATATCATATAATCGAGTTATTCAACTGAGGATTCCAAAAAGTAAGTAATAAAACGCAGCACCACTCTATTGGAATTGACTGTTTTCTGGTTCAGCACCACCACGTGAATATTAATTCCTACTAATCCTGATTTCCTCATTATAATTTCTGGTTACCTAGCTTTCATGGGTAATTCGTTAGGCCCATGAGGAAAATTTTAATGTGAAATAATAAAATATGTCTTGCTTTAATGAGTTTAAATATATACAAAAAAAAGTTTTAACATTGAAACCAAAGAGTGAATTTAAAAGTTATGAGGACAAGTAATTGGCTTAAAGACGATTTCAAACTTAAACGAGCCGAAACTACTATAAATCTAGAAAAGAAAGCTAAAGCGGAAAAACATTACAATGGAAAATGAAACCAAACTTAAAACGACAGAACTACTACAAATTTATAGATGTTTTTTCCTCCCTTTCAGTGCTGTACTAAAAGCTGGTTTGTCCGTAAAACCTTAAATAAAAACGAGGTTTAAGATTTTATGTCTGAGCCAAATTACAGATTGCTCTCTGTGATAGAAATTGACCTGCAACGTAACAGGAAGAAAAAAAAATCCAAGACGAGTGCTGTCGGATGGAAAAATTCTGTCTGATGGAAAAAGTGCTGTCGGATGGAAAGCTTAGGATAAATTTCAAAGGCATTCGGAAATGCGTGGCAGTGTTGGGTCAAGTACTTCAAAAAAGTATTTAAGTGTATGCCTAAAGTACTCAGCCAAAGCTGTACTTTAATTATCAGCATTAAGCACTAGAATTAAATTTTACTTTAGTACGGAAGTACATGGTTTGAAGGCTTTGTTTGCACGGTAAAGAATGTGATCAGGTAGTCCGGAGATAAACTGACATTAGTTACAATGGAGACGTGAAACGGAACTCCCTTTTAGTATTTTCCACAATTCAGCCTCAGTCATATTAGAACTTACTAGTAAACAAAGATACTAAGAATTGGCCTCTCATTCATTATACAAGTATAAACTTTCTAGAAATTATACCAGTATAGACTTTCATAGTGGTTTGATTGGGTAAATACGGCGGGTGGCATAACAAGCATAACATCGCCAGCTATTATCTAGAATAGGCTTTATCAGAATTTTCTTTTCTTATGTCGCCCGTCTGAGCACCGCATAAAGCATTGTTCAAATTGGTGTAATGAGGAGGATTAGGAAAACTTACCTCAGTTTCCATTTTCTTATATACACCACAAATCAGAATGCTTAGTTGACGGTGTCAACACGTCAAGAAGGACATGGAAGTCAAAATGAATAAAATATTAGCTTTGCGTGGTTGTTTTATTATATTCTGATGTAGTAATGTAACATTCTTATCGCCCCAATGTGAAGAATGCATTACATTCAATTAAAAAACTAAACCATGAAAACTTCTTCTAAACCTTATCCTTAGCAAATATGATCACTAGCATAGTTTAATATCCCACTATTCGAAAAGTCATTATTTTAATGGGGAGTCATGATATATCTATTAACTTTTAGTGGCAAAACCTTCTCAAACTTACTATTTTCTACGCGGTTTCTTTTCGCACTCAATACGTCTTCTGTATGGGAAATTAGGCGTTCTACATGCGGAGATAATGGGAGAGGGGTATTAAATTTCTTAAACAGTTTTCCAAGATTTGGATGGTCTTTCAGATAATCTAGGGTCCTCTTGTTATCTTGAACAAATTTGAAGAATTCACCTTTGAGGCTAGTGTCTACTTTTACTTTTTCATCATTGACAGTATGATCATCTTGCGTGAACGAAAATAAATCATTATTCTCATTTGTTCCAGACTCCAATTTCTAATTCCAAAAGTTGTATTTGTGTATTTGGATTAGACTTTTCACCCCTTTGACATCAAATTTGAATTATCAAACATTCAACTGGCCAGTGACTTCTTCAGAAATTATTAGCATTGATAAAATATCAGAGTCCATTTAAATTTAAATTTGCCTCCTCAAAAAAAACCGCTTCGTATTTTTACATAAAAATCTTATTCTTCATTTATAGTAAGCCCAACATTTTGAAATTTGTTCTAATTACTAAATATTTATACAGAAGTTGAAGTCAGAAATACACTTGGTACTTAAGTGCAGACAAATGGTCAAAAAAATTATTTTAGTATATGCTTAAAGTAGGCTAGTCTTCAAAAATTTTTTGAAGTATTTATTAAAGTACTTAGAAATCTATTTCAGTACGAACTTAAGTACGACCCCAGCACTGATGTGTGGATAGGTCTATCAGGACAGTAACTTTACTTAAACCTCGCGCCGGGGTTGCGTTGAGAGGGTTGTCAGCCTTCTCCACGTCGGGTGGTCTGCAGCAAGGGCCTGTGCATCAGACAGCAAAATTCCAGCTTGGTCCAGGAAATTCCCGAGACTATCGCTCCACTGGAACTTCGGTGTTCCTCTAGGACACTTCCAGTCACTACTGGCTGGTTCAAAGTCGTAAAGAATCCAAGACGGAGTTTCTGCAGGCAATTGCTAAAGATGTTCAAACCAACGAAGTGTCCGCTTGGCAACCATGTGTGACAAAGGTGACTGGGAAGCCATACTTTGTAGGCGGTTATTGTTGACAAAAGCCTGTCCGTCGGATTCCCTTGATTGTCCGGAGCCACTTAGATTCAAGAGTGTTGAGGCGGTGCTGAACAGCTGCAGTTGCAGGCCAAGTTTCAGCTCCATATGACAGGATCGAATAGACTGACTTTCCAAGGATCTTCATTTTGGTGGCTCGTGTGATCGTTGGCTTCTTTCCAAACATGGCTCAGTATACCAAAGCCGGCAGAGACCTTGGCCGTGCGGGCAGCAACTTCATGGGGGATGCAGCCATCCGATAATATATAAGAACCATGATAAGTGAAATGGTCAACCATTTCGATTCGGTTTCCGACGACCAAGCAATTAGAATTGTCGGCGTCACCCTATATTCAAAAAGAGCATGGATCTGCGGGTTGCGTTTTGCGGAGGAACCCATGCGTCTCTTGTCGCTCATCCTTGCTATCTTCCGCAAGACGCATAGGTTGAAATTATCCAACGCATGCGGTTAAAACGCTTGTGGATTGTAGAAGAAAACAACATTGAGGCAGTTGAAAGGCTGGTTTCAGCTTTTAAATTTCATCAAATAATGTGTGACAAAAGTCATTCCAAGCGTAAAAGATCCTATTTAATTCAGAAGGCTTGGGAGGAGACCTCGAGAGAGACGAATTTGCCAGATAGGATGTGGTGATCAGTATACTGGACTGTTTTACAAGCTATCCACCAAAGTATGGCCAAAGCTCACAATCCACTGTAAGCAATGGGAGAGATATCTGTTTTACTATTTTGTGCTCCCAAGCTTTTTATGAAATACAACTGTTGATTTGGTAATTTTGCTCTAATAGCCTATCTGGACTGTGGGTTGTAGCTAGGCCACAGTCATGGGGAAGATGCAATGTCCTATGTCAGGGATCATGCGGGGCAAACTTGTTTAAAAAAAGTAAATTTAGTGACACAGATGCAGAAAAAGTGACTAACTGCAAAAATCCTGGTAAATTTGGAAAATAGGACCATAATGAGAAAGCACATCTCCATCCCCGTACTTGAGTCCAAAGTTCAACTTACGGGCTTTGCAAGTCATAACATGAACAAGAATACAGTTAAGTAGCTCAGGAGCAACTGAATAAAATGGCCTGATTCCTGTTCTAACTAGAAAGAACGCGCTACGTCTACCATTCACTTGCACACAGCTTTTAGTCTCTTAATGCATGGCCCTGAGTAGGTGGACATATTTTGACAAGAGGCCAGTATTAGAAAGGATATCCCTTAGAGAATCTCAATCAACTGAATTGAATGCTGCCTTGAAATCAACCTAATGCAATGAAAGCATGCTGGCGGAACTTGTTCGCCTTCTGAATGATTTGTCTTATAGAGGATATCTACTCTGCGCTTTCGTCGGAGGTGTGCAAAACATCGCTGAAACAAAACTATAGAAAAGAGCTTGCCTGGAACCGAGAGGAACATTGTCCCTCTATTGTACTGACACTCCCTCCTGAACCTTTTCTCTTCCGCAGTGGAAGGACCACTCCTGTACGCCATTCTTTCGAGAGGATCTCCGAGTCTTGTATTGCATTGAATAGCATTTGGAGGCATAACAGGATAGTGCCACCACCGTCTTTAATTAGCTTCGCGGAGATTCCACAGATGCCAGGAGCTTTGCTGTTTTTCAATTTCTTCACAGTATTAGAATTTTTACCACTGAGAATGCCTTAATGTCAACATTAACGAGGTTCTTATAGATCACAAGTTGAGGAATGGCAGGAGTCGCTACAGATGGAGAGAAAGCGGAAGAATTAAGCAGGGATGGAAAGTGTTCGTTCCACCTTGAAAGGCTGGACACCATGTCTTTAAGGAGCACCCCGTCCACAGATGATACATTTTTTATTGGTTGAGCACACTGGCCCGAGAGGTCACGAAAGTATTTGTACATTGCTCCAAAGTCCTTCATCGTGGCAGCCTCTTGTAGCTTACCAGCTTTAGCGTTAACAAATGACTTGAGATCTCTTCGTATGAGCTGATTCCTGACGCCATTGAAATGTTGATAGGTCTTCATATCGCCTCGACATCTGGCCTTCCTTCTGAGTGTTGTGACGTCCACAGCCTCCTTTGAAAGCCAAGGCTTTTTGACCAAAATTTGCAAGCCAAGAGTTGTTCTAGCTGCGTCGGTGACTCCTGTTTTAAACGAGTCCGACATGGCTTCAATATCCGAAAGCTGGGACAGGCTTTCAAAATGGTTTTTAATCTCAACTGCGTACCGCTCTTTGATTGCAGGAGTATCAAGACTGCAGTGATTTAGCGTTGCAATGCGCTTTTCGACCTGAAATTTTAGCTTAAGACGAATTTTTGCATATACAAGTCGATGATCAGTATTACCTAGGTCAGCACTACGAAACGAGTGGAAATTAGAAACCGACGACCTCCATCGCCAACAGATGATGATATAATCAATCATTTTCTTTGTGACGCCGACATTACTATACCAATTATACTGATGAATTCGAGGTCTTTCGATAACTCTGTTGGAAATAACAAGCTGGTGGGCACTGCTGAGCTAAAGCAGACGATTTCCATTGTCATTAGTTACGTCCACGGTAACACGCCCAATGATGTTCTTTCATATGCCTGTAATATCATTAATGGTAGCATTGAAGTTCCCAAGAAGAAGCAATATATCATGGGGAGATGCAAAAGAAATTAGTTGCTTGAGGTCTGTGTAAAACTGGTTCTTAACATCGAGGTCAGCCTCATTTGTTGGCACATGGCGTACAACTACAAAGAATCTTCCATTACAGTGTCCCGAGCAGGTTGTGAGAAGATGCTTTGATATGGCATTATGGGATATAAGTATATTTCTAGCTCTCTTCCGAAGAACCAGACCAACACCAGCTCTCTTTGTGTTATCAGTACCCGACCAAATTAGACTGTAATTGTCATTGATGAATTTCTCACTTTTCACTGGCGAATGTGTTTCTGTAACGCCAGAAATAGCAACAGAATTCTGCTTGAGCTTATTAGCGAGAAGTAGCTCAGCGCCTGGAAAATTCAAAGTCAAAATATTCCAAGTAGCAATTTTCATACCACTGCTTTCAAGGAGGTTCAATTTTCAAGTGGTTTCACCACCGTCGTCAGGATATCCGAGACAAGCTGGGGTTGGCATCGTAAATGGGAAGAAATATCGGAGACTTGATTAACGCTTTTCATTGTAAAATATTTTCTCTTGCCGAAGCAAGTCCTGGGGACAGGGTGCAAACCTGTTGCTCAACCCTCATTACTTTACCCGGATTTGGCACTGGCAACTATGGCATGATGATACACAGCAGATGGGGTACATAATAAATTTACAGACGACGTTCAACATGAATATGGATCCTATACCCTGTCACAGCTGTTCTCCTATGGAGGATTCCTCCCACGGCGGTGTTCTGCTTCACCATACAATTTAACCCATAGCTGGGAGACGGTTTGCAACTCATGGGATGTGTCCACACGCCGGTGGGCCTTACTAAGTGTACATTTTAGGGGCCTTCTTCCTCCTCCATCTCTATTTTACTACCCCTGGGTGAGGATGCCCCAGTTTATATTATGGACCCCCAGAGACTAGGTCCCCCCCCTTCGTCCAGGCAATAAAGTTATCTCACACCTTAAAAGGAATAAGCAGAAAGTGTAAATTATTCCTTAAAAAGAATGATATATTAGTAATTAGATAGTTCACCATTTTTGAACTGTGGAGTAGGAACTTTTGACGGGAGGATTGAAAAAAGATTCTTTTAAAATCGGACGTTCCGAAATCTACAAGTTGTCATTTCTGAAACGGGCCTTTTTCAAGAATGTTCATCACTTTCATCAATTTGGAAAAGAAGTGACCGTGAACCGCGTAATTCAAAATTTAAGAATTTGCGCACAATTTGTTATTTTTAAGCTCGTGAAATGAAACTAGTGTAGCAGGAGCATAATTGTCCTGTCAAATAGTTTTTCGCTCGATCAGAAAAGACTGCTTTTGAAAAAAGCCAGAGGCTACACCTAAAGAGATGGGATAATTTTAAAATGAGCAGAAAAGGTATAGCCTAACCTTTTCTAACATAGCCTAGTGAACTTAGTGTAGCAGTCTATTTGAGTTACTCTTCTAAATGAAAGTCTCGGCCTGTTAAAAAAGTATTAGCTTACCACTTGATTTCCCAATTGACAATTTCCCACTCTGACAATGTATTCTCCCTCCTCTAGCCTACTGTTCTCATACCCTTAGGGTAGGCTATACAAAACTAAAGTAAAAGGTGGTCAGTCTAGACCTTAGTCATTGGACACATCTGAAGAGAACTTCCTAATAATAAAAAAAATACCACCAAATTCTTTATTTTATACTCTTTCAAAATATCTTGATCACTTTTTACTCCACCCCCTGATGGTCCTGGATCAGCACTAGGAGTAATTTAAAAATTTAAATAATTGACCCTAATAATTAGGCTAGCCTGCTTTGCAATATACAGGAATGGGGTAAATTTTTACCAAATCATATTATTGACTTAGGGCCTACTAATAAAGTGAATGTACCATTCAATGCTTTTTTATGCTCTTTCCAAATATAATAATCATTTTTGTCAGAAATGAATTTTACCCCCTCCCCTATATGCCATTCAGGGTATATATTTGCACATTAGGGGGGTGGGGTAAATTTTAGGTCAATATATACCAAATCATATTATTGAGTTTCAAATAAAGTGAATACACCATTTGATGCCTTTTTTATGCTGATTACGAATATAATAAGCATTTCTATCAGAAATGAATTTCAGCCCCCCCCCCTATATAGGCTATACCTAACCTAACCCTGAATTGGCATATATGGGGGGGGGGGCTGAAATTCATTTCTGATAGAAATGCTTATTATATTTGTAATCAGCATAAAAAAAGGCATTGAATGGTGTATTCAATTTAGTCCTAACTCAATAATATGATTTGGTATATATTGACCAAATTTTAAACTTATCTCCCATTCACATCAGAAATAAAATTAGCCCCCACCCCCTGGTAAATATTTACCAAATCATAGGCCTATTATTAACTTACAAATAAAGTGAATATACCACTTGATGCCTTTTTTAGGCTCTTTCCAAATATAATAATCATTTTTGTCAGAAATGAATTTTACCCCCACCCCCATATACTAATTCAGGGTATATATTTGCACATTAGGGGGGGGGGTGTGCAAGTTCTATTTCTGATGTAAATGGGAGGTAAGTTTAAACTTTACCCCCACCCCCCTAATATGCAAATATATACCGTGAATTGGTATATATAGCCTAGAGGTGGGGGTAAAATTCCAACAAAAAAAAATTCCAACAAAAATGATTATTATATTTGGAAAGGGCATCAAGTGGTATATTCACTTTATTTGTAAGTCAATAATATGATTTGGAAAAAATTTACCTATATTTGCACATTAGAGGGGTGGGGGTAAAGTTTAAACTTACCTCCCATTTACATCAGAAATAAAATTTGCCCCCCCCCCCTAATGTGCTAATATACACCCTGAATTGGTATATGTAGGGGTAAAATTCATTTCTGACAAAAATGATTATTATATTTGGAAAGAGCATAAACAAAGGCATCAACTAGTATATTCACTTTATTCATAAGTCAATGATATGATTTGGTAAATATTTACCCCCCCCCCCTAATTTGCAAATATATACCCTGAATTTGTGGATATAAGGGGGGGGGGGTGAAAATTCATTTCCAACAAAAATGATTATTATATTTGGAAAGAGCATAAAAAAAGGCATCAAATGTAATATTCACTTTATTTGTAAGTCAATAATATGATTAGATAAAAATTTACCCAGAATGTTTGTGTTGTCAATAACCTAGTGGTTGGCTAGACAAAATTAGTATATATGTCTAGGTAAAATTCTAGTTTAGCTACTTTCACTATCTTGGAGAGGGGTTGGGTTAAGAAAATGAAACTTTCAGTAATGAATTTAGGGCCAAAAACATACTCTGGGAGGGTTTAGGTACTTGTCTATTATATTAAACACACTTGGAAATTGAAGTTTGGTTAATGCTAATAAAAAAACAAAATATGATGAAAACTGAATACTTTACATACTTGTCTTGAATCCAATATCTTGAGCTCTTTAAACCACATATACAAAGCATTTGAACTGTAATTTTCACAGTTTTCTTTTTGGATCACTCTTGTCTTTTTGTGAACACCATTTTTTCTATTTTGGCCTGCTTTTTATTTTCTGCTTTGGTCTCCTACAGTTGCTTAACCCATGCCTGAATTGGCAGCCACTTTTCTAATAGTCTCTCCTCTATCCAGTTGGTTGATTGCCTGTAATTTAGCCTCCAGTGACAAAACATGTCTTTTATGTTTACCTCTCATGTTAAATTAGAAGCAACAAGCTTGCTACTTGTCCCTGTAAAAATTATTCAGCAACTGACATGTTGCTTCTACACCCCATATGCCAGTAATGGCTCTGGAGGATCTTTATCCTTTTTCTCATTTCATGTTGGATGAATACAAACAATCTACACAATTTACAATCTACAAAATAATCTAACTCAATTCAAAAAACAAACAGTTCAGTAGTAATGTAAAACAAGGAATTTGGCGCTGCTCTGTTTTTTTTTTTTTTTTTTTTGTTTTTTTTGTATAATGTTTCTATCAATCTGTTAATTTTATTATTACACCAAAACATCCAAAAGAATAGCACTGGCATGTCAGAAAAAAAGACGTTAATCACTATGACATGTTATTATAATGTTTACAAAATTATGGCACAAAGGAACAATTGTATTGCACACTACAATTAGCTGGAGGGAGCTTAATTTTTTTTCTCCAGTTTGACCCCCAGATGGGGCATGGATTTTCAGGAGCTGGATGAAACTCTGGCAGGATGCTATAAAAAGATCTGACAACAGGCATGACCATCCAAAAGTCATGAGCAACTTGTGTTGCCTAGCAGATAGTGTATTCAGGCCTAGTGATTTCAGACTCTCCTCGTATGATCTATATTTGCCCAAGGATGATTTGGCATGCACGTTTTTGAATTTGTTTGATTTTAAGATCCTGAGCTTTGGTGAGTCCAGGGTGCCAAACCTGGCATCCATATTCCATGGCAGGACAAACATAGGTTTTATAGAGGTTGGTCAATTTGTAGTGGGACAGTCCAAATCTTTGTAGCTGGGCAAATTGTCTGAGAAGACTGGCTCCTCTCTGCACCATTTTGGAGGTTTGGGATTCCCAGCCAAGGTAATTGTTGATTATGATTCCAAGAATTTTTGCAGACTCCACTGCTTTAAGATCAACCTCAGATTCTATTTGTTCTGGAATATGCTGTGTAAATTTGACTTGGAGGACCACACTTTTTCAGTGCTGATTTGAAGTTTGGCCTTGCTTGCTTGACACTGCAGCTCCTCAAGGGTGTGCTTGAGTGCTTGTGATTTGGATGAGACCAATTGAAAGGTGGGTCATGTCAAGTTGTCTGCAAATTTCAGTCTTTGTTTTAGTTGGATTACCAGCCTGTTTACTGCTATGAGGAAGGCCAGAGGCTCAAGTTTGGTACTCTGAGGGGCTCTGCAGGTGATGGGGAGGAACTGCAACATCTTTGTTGTCTGCATATTTTTAAGCTCAATGCATTGCATCCTGTTGCTCAGAAAAATGGTAATTTGTCTAACAAGAAATTGTTGAGTGAGCTTTCATTTCAGCTGTTCCAGAAACGGCAATATAATGGTCTAAGAGGTTGAATGCCTTGACCATGTCCCTAATAAGAACATTGACATAAGAGCCAGGATTTTCAAGGTGGCTCAGGATTTCTTCCATCATGATGACAAGGTAGTGTGTAGTGCTGTGCTTGGGGCAGAATCCAAATTGCCATGGATCAAGCAATTCCTTGATGTTGTCATAGAGCCAGCTAAATAGAAAATCTTCAAAGATTTTCAAGAAGTTGGAAGTCTTTGAGATAGGCTGCAGGTCTTTAACTTGTGTTGGGTTTGTCATCTTTGGGATAGGGACAATATACACCATCTTAAATTGCTGGGGGAAGGTTCCTTCAACAAGGCACTGATTGAAAATGGCAGCAAGTGGTGTAGACAGTTCCTTTGAACAATAGGCAATGATTTTGGTGGGGACTTTGAAGGGACATGATGCCTTATTCTGGTCCATCTTGTGAATCTTTTTCTCAACTTCTAGGGGAGTGATTATTGGGATTTTCTTTAGTGTTCCGTTGAATTCAGGTAGTTGCTGAAGAGGTTGATGTTTAGAGCAGATTTGGGCAAAGTAGTTTATTTCGTCTGCTGACAAGGGTCTCCCTTCTTGATCAAGAACTTTGGAGTTCCAAGATTGACAACCAAGTAGTTTCTTGACTTTAGTGTGGAATTTCTTGGGACCTGTCTTTGAAAGTTGTTAAACTACTTCAATGTTTCCTTCATTGGAGCTGTAACTCTGCAATGTTACACACATTTTTAAATCCTTCTCCAATGATATATTTATCCAGCTGATCCCAACTCTTTTGCAATCAAATAGAGTGCTTTTTGACAGGTCAAGAATGCAGCTACCCATATACAAAGAAATTGGGTGTGTCAAGAGATGAAAAACAATAAAGAAACCTATTCTTTAGAACAATATCTGTGATTGTTTGGAAGGGCTGCATTGTCAGAATAGTTAATGTTATATTTGGAAAGGGTGTCTTTTGGAGAATGAAATAGTACCACTCTTTTGTTATTATAGTGTTTCAAAAGACCCTAGGGTAACCTATAGTTGGACAGCTTTAAGGTAATGTACCTTTAACCAGGTACCTGTCTACTGGGCATTGTCTTATTAGTATTTACATTGCCAAAAATCTTTTTCAGCTATTTTTCCAGTATACAGGAGTGTTCAAATTATTTATTGTTTTTCTGTTTTATCAGAATTTAATTTCTATTTTTATGCAGCAATAGCAGTTCCAGAAGCTCCCTACAATTAAAAATGTTATTAATGTTAGCTTGGTTCACACAATTGCAGTGTTTTATAGAAACATCTCGTTTTTGTCCATTTTTATCATTTTTCTGCTATTTCTTACATCATGATGGTCATAGAGCATCATTAAAATAATTCAATTAAGTATTTGAAAAAAATAATTGTCTTCTACTCAATTCTATGCAGTAAAGTTCTAGATGAGAGGCTTTTTGCTCTACTGGGAATTATTTGATTTAGGAGAATGAAGTTTCCAGGAATGAGGTTAGAGACTAAATTATGTCACAAGAAGATTTTTTCAATTTCTATCTCTACTGCTTCTCCTGTAACTTTATGGTCTAAGGGCCCTTCTAAAGAAAGTACTATAGTAACAAAAATCTAGTAACATTTGATTCCCTAGACAACACTATTTCCAAATGTAATGGTCCCTATTGTGACAATGTGAGGTCCTATTTTAGTAGCACTGATAACCCACATGGCTTCTCAAGACCAGAATATAATTTTCGTTTTACTAGAAAAAAATGACCTTGGATTTTCAGTTTAATTCACATATACAGGGTTTGTCTGGAAAGTAATAGGACTAATTTTCTTTTGCCACCACTGTACTTCAGAGCATGCATGCTCCAATAGATTTGGTAGAGGGTTTTCCTAGCTAACAAACAAGCTGCTGGGCAGTTTTCTCCAAGCACCTGGAGAGTCAGGGCAGGCATTATTGCGTGACGTGTTTTCTGTGAGTGGTGCAAGCTGAAAATGCAGCGTTTGTTAGAGCAGAGGTATGTGATTAAATTATGTGTGGATCTCGTTAAATCTGCAACAGAGAGGTTTGATATGATCAAGTAGGCTTACCCAGATGTTGCTTTAGCAAGAAGTGGAGTGTTTTGGTGGCACCAGACCTTTTTGAAGGGCCAGGAAGAGGTCACTGATGCAGAATGTGCTGGAAGACCTTTGACTTCAACAAAACTGACAATGTGACTTGTGTGAGCAAAGTTTTGGACCCAGACCATTGACTAAGTATTTAATTGTCCAAATGTCAAATTTACCAAAATTTGTTGTTCATGCCATTGTGATGGTATATTTGAACATGTGCAAGGTGTGCATGAAGATGGTCCCAAAAGTGCTCACTGACGACCTGAAATTGCAGCAAGTGGAAGGGTGCCAAGAAAATTTAAACATGTGTTAAAGAGACCCCCAATTTTGAATAACATAATCAGCGAGGCACTGAGAGATCCCAGGGCAGTTTGATTTGAATAACATTTGAATCAACAGGCGATGAGTGCTGGATCTTTGAGTATGATCCCAAGACAAAGAGGCAATGTTCTGAGTGGCACAATTTGGCGTCTCCTTGCCCAAAAAAGGCAAGAATGAGCAACTCCAAAGTGAAAACAATGCTCATTGTCTTTTTGACGTCAAAGGCATCATCCACCATACATTTGTTCCTCCTGGACAAACCACCAATGCCAAGTTTTATGTGGAAGTGCTCAAGAGACTTAAACGAAGGGTCAATTGGGTCTGACAAGACATCACGGCCGATTGGCAGTTGCACCATGACAATGCCCCAGGTCACACCACCTTTCTTGTGAACAGCTACCTGACCAAGGCTGGCATCCCAACGCTTCCGCAGCCACCTTACAGCCCAGATGTAGCCCCCCGGACTTTTTTATTGTTTCTTCACCTGAAAAGCAAGTATTTTGAGGCGACAGAGGGGGTCCAAGCAGCATGCACTGCAGCTCTCAAGGCTATTTCGGAGAAAGCATACCGTGACGCCTTCAATGCTTGGAAATTGTGCTGGCAGTGCTGCATTGATGTAAAAGGAGCCTATTTTGAAAGTTTTCAAAGAATTGTAACAATTGACTCAATAAATGTTTTTAAATTGACTCTGTCCTACTACTTTCTTGACAAACCCTGTATTGATATTATTCCTTAAAGTTTGGATAATTTCCATTTATGAAAATAAAAAAGTGAAAATATTTAAAACGTATTTTGTTTTCAGCAAAGCACAAATTACCTTAATTACCTTACCTTAATTCGCACTTCGGAGCAAATTAAGGTCCATACTGGATCTGCTGTGCAAATTATGTTCTCGTCTTGAGAAGCCATGGTGGTTATCAGCCCTACTAATGTTAAAATTCCTCATTTTGAGTTGACTTGACTATTTATTTTAATGTCTGTTCATTTTGAGTTTCATTTATTTATTGGTATTGATTTTTGGTGGTTTTATGCTTGGAAAATTATTTTACTTTATTTCTGCTCATTTTTGGCTTAATGGAGCTCTTTACTTTTCTTTGAAAAACTTGTTTAGTAAAGAAAGTTTTTCAAATTAATTTCTGTTCATTTTTTATTGACATAGTGTTTTTCATGGAAAAAAATAATATTTTATATCTTTTCAGTTTTATCTATAAGAATCCATAGTTTGGGTTGCTAATTGTATATTGGAGAAACTTTTTTGACAATTTTTATCCTGACACAAACAGTATTTTTTTAATTTAGTTTTATAACTCCTGAAGTTGACCTTAAAAAATTTTATATCATTCCCAAAAGATTTGATCTATGCTCTTTGACAACCTGTATACGCTTACAATCTTTTTATTTATTTAAATTTTATTTATTGTAGTGTAGGTTTCACATATGTCACCTATGAAAATTGAAATGTCCAATAAAATACAGCTGATGTTACTGCTGGAATTCATTATTTTTTTTCTATTTTTATTAATCATGGTAGCATGATAGCTTATACAATTATTTATAAGCAGAGAGTTGAAGAGAAATGGGCAGAACATTTTGAAAATGTTTTCTGTTTATTAGTCCAGTATGTTGCTACAGGGTGACACTTATTTCTATTATTACTACTTGACCTAAAGAATTATGAATCTTTAGATTTGAAGTGGGAACACTGATACAACAACTCTTTTTACAAATAAAACATCATTGTAAATTCACACTTTGATTTACTGTTTCTTGAAAGCCATTGCACTGCCTATGATAAAGATCAAACATGCATACCTTTCTCTATAGCATATACTATATGTAAGCAATGAACGAGTTGCCTAACTTACAGCCCTTAACGTGAGGTTTCTGGGGGGGGGGGGTGTCATCCTCAAAGACGTATCTTTCAGACCTTTTAGCTATGCTTAAAAAAAATGGCTATCTCATTTTAATATGAGAGGGGCTGACAACCCCCATGAATTCTCAAGACCAGAATATAATTTGTGCTTTACTGAAAACAATTTACATGCATATAACATCTTTTGATTTACTTCGAATTTCCCCTCAATACTTTAGATGGAGTAGTCTGATAGTAGTAGTGGTGGTAGTTGTAGCATTGGTAGCATACAAATATTTTTTTTCTGATCATATTCCTTATCATTTCCTGAAGTTTCCAAGTTAATATACTCAGTTATTTCTGTATTACACACTTTTGACAATCCTTACATACATTACGTGTTTTGATTTAGTTCAACACTCCCCTCAACATTCTCTGAAAGACTCACCTGAATGTCCTTCGTCTTCTTGGAAAGTAAAGTTCAAACTTATACCTTTCTCAATAACATATAATGCGTGTAAACAATGAACAAACTGCCTAGATTGCATCCCTTGTTCTGAGGACTGTGGGGAGGTTGACAACCCAAAGACATAATTACTGGACCTTTCAACAAGGCTGAACAAAGCAGATCTCTTAAAATTTCAATCGGATATGTTTTGGGAAATCATAGGCTTGGGGGGGGGGCGGTTGATTGCCCTCCATTCATTTTTACTCTTAAATAGGGAACTAAAATTTCTTACTTCCAATCAAATGAGCTCCGTCCAATCCAAAGCTTATACAACTAACCATTCCATAAAAACCTTATATGCCCCAGGGCATAACTTACAGTCCATGCACACTTGGGGTCTGTCCATCCTAAAGACATTGTTATATTATTTTTGGACTATTGGTAACAAAATGGCTATCTCACAATTTCAATTGAATGCAGTTTGGGAAAAGAGAATGTCAGGGGGGGGGGCTAGTTACTCTCCATATTGTTTATTCTTAGAAGGGAACTAAAACTATACATTTCCAATCAAATGAGCCTCTTCTAAAGTTCAAACGCCCACCCCTTTTATAAAAACCTTATATGCCCCTGGGGCATAACTTACAGCCCTTACCCCAGACTCTGGGGGATTCTGACAACCCCAAAGGCCTTATTATATGATCTTTGAACTATTTTTGAACAAATGACCATCTCAGAATTTCTATCGGATGCATTTGCAGAAAATACGACGTGGGGGGGGGCATTAGCTGCCCTCCGATTACTTTGACTCATAAAAAGGGCAATAGAACATCTGATTTCTAATCAAATGAGTCCAGTCCGGGATTTTACGGCCACCCTTTCCATAAAAACCTTTAATGCCCTTGGGGCATAACTTACCACTCTTGCGCTGAGGGCTGTGGCAAGGGACTATCATCCTGGAAGACATAATTTTCAGACCTTTCAACTATGCCGAAAAAAATGGCTATCTCAAAATTTTCATTAGATGTGTTTTGGGAATTGATTGGCGTGGCGAGGGGCTTGTTGCCCTCCAATCACTTTTGACTAATAAAAAGGCACTAGCTCTTTCAATTTCCAATCGAAAGAACCTTCTTCGAAGTTTCTACAGCAAAAAATGGCCATCTCAAAATTTCTATGAGATGCATTTTTGGAAAATACGAGGTGTGGGGGGGGGCGGGGTATCCACCCTCCGAATACTCTGAGTCTTAAAAAGAACACAAGAACTTCTGATTACCAATCCAATGAGTCCCCTCCAAAGTTCATACGATCACCCTTTCTATGTAAATTCCTTATTTCAAAATCAAACTTTAAAAAAAATCAAATGTTCATCAAAGTATCAAAACTGGTATCAAAGTAACAATATCAAAGTGAAAAAATGGGTTTGTGTCAACCTTGGAGTTTTTATTATCTGATGTTTGAACTATTTTAACAAAATGGCTATCTCAAAATTTTTATTGGATGGGTTTGGAGAAAAAGAGTATTTGGGGGGGGGGGCTAATTAACCTTCGGTCTCTTTTAACTTTTTAAATGGTAACTAGAACTTTCTATTTTCAATCAAATGAGCCCTCTGGGAAGTTTATACGAGTATCCCTTCTATAAGAACCATATATATCACCAGAGTACAACTTACAACGCCTGTCCCTGGGCTCTGGGGGGTTGTGTCGACTCCGGAGTTTTAATATCTGATGGTTGAACTGTTTTTAATAAAATGGTCACCTCAAGTTTTTATTGGATGGGTTTTTCCATCCGATAAACCTAAAGGCGTGGAGGGCGGGGCTAGTTGCCTTCCAATCTTTTTTCACTCTGAGAAAATGAAATACAACTTTTAATTTACATTCAGATGAACCCTCTCTGAAGTTTATACGAGCCTCCCTTTCATAAGAACCACATACGGCCCCAGGACATAGCTTACAATGCCTGCCCCCCGGGTCCTGGGGGGATGTGTCGACACTGGAGTTTTTGTTATCTGACATTTGAACTATTTTGAAAAAATGGCTCTCTTAAAGCTCTTATCGGATAGGTTTGAGGAAAATAGGGCGTGGAGAGGGGACTAGTTGCCCTCCGGTCTCTTTTGATTCTTGAAAAGTGAACGAAAACTTTCAATTCCCAATCATATAAGCCCTCTCCGAATTTTATACGAGCATACCTTCCATAAGAACCATATATGCCCCCAGAGCAATACTTACAACTCCTGCCCTGGGCCCTGGGGGGGGGGGTCGACATATGAGTTTTTCTTGTCTGACCTTTGAACTATTTTAATGAAATGGCCATACATAAGGGAGTTTTTGTTATATGATCTTTGAACTATTTTTAACAAAATGGTTACCTCAAATTTTTTTCCATATGTATTTGGGGAAAAAGGGCTTGGGTGGCTAGTTGCCCTCCGATCCCTTTTGACTCTTAAAAAGGGCACTAGAACTCTCAATTTCCAATCGAATGAGCCCCCTTTGAAGTTTATACGACGACCCCTTCTATATAAAGTACCTCTGGGAAAAAAATAAATGGAATGTGGGGGAGGCTAGCTACCCTCCAATCACTTTTGACTCTTAAAAAGTGAATTACAACTTTCAATTTCCAATCAAATGAGCCCTCTATGAAGTTTATACGAGCATCTCTTCCATAACAACCATATATACCCCCAGGGCATAACTTACAACGCCTACCCCCAGGCCCTGGGGAGGGCTTTGTCGACACCCGAGTTTTTTGTTATCTGAACTTTGAACTATTTTTAACAAAATTTCTATCTCAAAATTTTTATCTGATGCATTTAGGACGTGGAGGGGGGAGCTAGTTGCCCTCCGATATCTTTTGACTCTTAAAAAGTGAACAAGAACTTTCAATTTTCAATCAAATGAGCCCTCTTCGAAGTTGATACGAGTATCCCTTCCATAAGAACTATATATGCCCCTAGAGAATCACTCATAACGCCTGCCTCCGGGCCCTGGAGGGTTGCTTCGACACAGGAATTTTTCTTATCTGACCTTTGAACTATTTTTAATGAAATGGCTATTATAAAAATTTTATAGGATGGGCTTGGAAAAAAGGGTATGAGGGTGGGGGGGGGGCTAGTTGCCCTCGGATATCTTTTGACTTAAAAATTGAATTTGAACTTTCAATTTCCAATCAAATGAGCCCTCTACGAAGTTTACACGAGCATTCCTTCCATAAGAGCCATATATGCCCCAGGGCATAACTTATTCTTCCTTGACCATGTAGACTGTAGGGGGAGTTCCCTGCTCAAACATACAATTTCCAGAACTTTCAACTACGTTGAACAAAATGGCTATATAAAAATTTTGATTGGATGTGTTTGGGGAAGGGGTGTCTGTTGCCTTCCAATCACTTTCGACAATTAAAAAGGGAACTAGCCATTTAAATTTCCAATCGAATGAGCCCTTTCTGAAATTTCTACGACAACGCTTTCTATAAAAACCTTATATGCCCCCAGGGCATAACTTACAACCTTTGCCCTGAGGGCTGTGGGGGGGGGTTGTTATCCTCAAAGACCTAATTTCCTGATTTTTCAACTATGTTGAACAAAATGGCTATCTCAAAATGTTGACTGGATGTGTTTGGGGAAAAGGTGGACGTAAGAGGGGGGTTAGTTTCCCTCCAATCACTTTCGACTATTAAAATGGGCACTAGCCCTTTGAATTTCCAATCGTATGAGTCCTTTTTGAAGTTTCTACAACAAAGCTTTCTATAAAAAAACCTTTTATGCCCCCAGGGCATAACTTAAAACCCTTGCCCTGAAGCCTGTGGGGGAGTGTCCTCCTCAAAAACATAATTTCTATGTGGGAATCAACTACGCTGAACAAAATGGCTATCTCAAAATTTTGATTGGATGTGTTTGGGGAACTGGTGGGCGTGGAAGGGGTGTTAGTTGCCTTCCAATCACTTTTGACCCTTAAAAAGGGAACTAGAACTCTCGATTTCCAATCGAATGAGCCCCCTTTGAAGTTTCTACGACTACCCCTTCCATATGAAGTGCCTCTGGGAAAAAAATAATAAATAATAAAACATTGTAGCCGTATTGCCTTTACTATAGGCAACGCTATAGGGTTGCCTCTGAAACCTTACAAAATGGCTTTTTTTTTAACAAAATGGCTATCTCAAAATTTTGATTGGGTGTGTTTTGGGAAACAGTGGGCGTGGGAGAGGGGTTAGTTGCCCTCCAATCACTTTCGATTATTAAAAAGGGCACTAGCCGTTTCAATTCCCAATCAAATGAGCTCTTATTGAAGTTTTTACGACTACAAATGGCTATCTCAGAGTTGCTAGCAGATGCATTTAAGGAAAATACGAGGTGTGTAAGGGCGGGGATCCACCATCCAATCACTCTGAATCTTAAAAAGGGCACCAGAACTTCTGATTATCAATCTTTTGAGCCACCTTTGAAGTTCATACAATCACCCTTTCTATATATACCTTATATGTCACCAGGGCATAACTTACAACCCTTGCGAGGAGGGCTGGGGGGGGGTGTCATCCTGAAGAGATAATTTCCAGACCTTTTAACTACGTTGAACAAAATGGCTATCTCAAAATTTGATTGGATGTGTTTGGGGAGATGGTGGGTGTGGGAGGGGGGTTAGCTGCCCTCCAATCACTTCCGACTGTTAAAAAGGGCACTAGCGCTTTCGATTTCCAATCGAATGAGCCCTTTTCGAAGTTTCTATGACAACTCATTCGATATGAAGTGTCCTGGTCTAAAAAAAAAAAAAAAAAACATTGTGCCCACATTGCTCTTTACTTAGGCAGTGCTATTGCGCTGCCTATGATAATAATGGGTCGCTTCCCAAAAACAGGGCAAATGTTTTAAAGTACAATGTCATTTGGCATTTGGCATTTCAACTATGAACATCTATGTGATTTTAATGCCGAATTAAATTTAGAATAAATTACAGTGGATTGTAGTGACTGTCAGTTTCGCAATAAGTGAAATAATAAATTGATATATATGGACTATTTTACAATTGGATATTTTTACTCACTTAAATAAGGTGCTGTATTATCGTAATGTATTTTTAACTTGATTTAATAATCTGAATATAGTTCAATTTTACTAATAAGCGAGTAGAAGAGGGGAGTTTCTTGTCGCAAGGGCCGTTGCACTTGCCGGGAGTGTGACTCCCTGAAACTGCGGGGAGAAGGTAGCAAGAAACTACGCATCCTTCGCTTATTGGTATCTGGTTCTTATGATACGCGTATCCGCGCGCTGTACAGTGAATAATGAATAATGAACGTGTATTTTCGCCAGTTTTAAATTTTTTGCAAAGTAACCGTGCTAATGGAGTGAATGAAAATGACATACTGAAGTTTGGAAAGGAGTTTTTTGTGGAATTACCGAGTATATTTGAAGCTAACAAAAAAAAAAATAAGGCTTTGGAAAGCCATCGGAAGAATATGTTAAGCATATTCGTGAAATTTGATGATGAAGACATAGACCTACCGACGTTTGTAATTCGTTTTCCAAACGACGTACCTGTCATCCATGCTTTTGTTTATTCGAGTTTGAACGCAAAGTTGAATAGAATGGAACACTCCCTAAAGACTGTTCCTAGTAAGTTAATTCGTATGGTAAACACTTTCCACCATTGCCTGCCCGTGCGACGCCACCAACTGACTCACGCCACTGTTGTTGTCTCTAAAGTGCCGAAAACACTAAATGATCCGATAAAACGCAAAGAAGTGTTCGATAAAGTGAGCCGTCATGATGCAGTTACCAAGCTGAGCTTGCGAGGTGACAAATGGCTGATTAATGTTGAAAAATCTGCTGCTGAAGAATTCAAAGACTCAATTTCAGTGATTTTAGTAGAATCTTCATCTAAGGTGATCACTAAGCGGTTTTTCAGGATAGTCAGAGGAGTATCAAAGGACTTAGACCTCTCATTCTTTCAAGGATACTCAAGTGTGTTGGAAGCTATGTGTCTCGGTGACACTGGAACGGTTAAGCTTGAGTTTTGTGACTCCATGTCAAAAGCCAAGGCTATGCAAAATGGTTTTAAACTTGGGTAGGCATACTTATCTATGAAAGAATATCTGTCGGCACCTCGGTGCTGTCTCAAATGCTGTTCGCCATGCCATAGAGTTGCTGATTTTACAAGTTTGGTTGCGAAGTGTGCATGCTGTGCGGGCCCTTATATTTCCACCAAGGATTCTCCCTGACAGCTTGATGCAAAATGTGCCAATTGTGGTGAAAATCATGCCTCCTTTAGTCGTAGATGCAAAGTGCTGAGAGATATCATTGCCAAGAAGAAATGATTGTGCCCGTTTCGCTTGTTTGGTTTAATATAAATGACACTCGTTTAAAGAGCATGTGATTGATGAATTGTGTGATCGGTCAAAGTATGCCTTCAAGAACGCCTCCTGACTTCTACCAGTATTAATGTGTTAAAAAGAAGTCGTAAACATTCTGTTTTTACAACTAATGCTTGTGTAACTTTTGGTAGACCTTCTGGAGGCCTCGCGTGCATTGTTAAGAATAACCTGAGTTTCTTCTCTCCAGTTTCTTCTCTCATTTCGTGGTCATTCTAATCTTTTTTTATGTGGGTTTCTTCCATTTCTGAAGCCTAAGGATCTCAAATCTCTGCGGACTTATTATCTTAAATTTTCTTGGTACCTTCTGTGCCTCCCTCTGTGGTTCCGGAACCGGTATCTAATATCGCGATTCGGCCTCCCTGATTTAAGGGAAAAAGCGACTGTGTTTGCGGGAAAGCCGTCGAAATCTGCAGGTCTTACTGCACACCATAATTTACGTCGTTTTATGTAAATAATTGTTAAATGTGCGAGTTTGATTTTTTGTTTTTTGTTTTGATGTACCACTTCTTTTGTTCATAGTGGGTAATAAATAAATTATTATTATTATTAATATATTCATATCAATGGCTGAAAAGTAATGAAATCAAGGTCCTGAACCAGAGGGTTTCCGCTCAAAACTGGAACAATTTGATATAAAATCTGATCTGTTGATCAGTGATTTTAAAAGTAAATCGTTAATTTTTCGAACCAGATTTCTAAATTTTGAATCTGCTTATCTGACAGTGATCATTACAACCATGTTTCATGACAAAAGAAAACATTTGATTTGTTTATTTATAGTAATAGCCTTTGCAAAAGATTCAAAACTAATACATGAATCACCACAGAAAACCACCAATTTATGAGACAGTTTTTTGAAGATGTGTGAAATTTTTGGACAAAGTCACACTTCCACTTGGCGTTTTATGGACGAAAGCTAAATGAGTCATCTAAATAAATTCCTTCTTTTTCTGCTATGTTGAAAAAGCAGATTTCTTCTATTTTTCATTTATTTATTAACTTCCTCTTGTGTCCATAAGATGCCACATAGGAATGCAGCACAAGTTATCACATCTGCTCTAGTCATATGGCAAAAAATATATGATAGCATAGGAATATTTTTCCTTTTCGTTTTGTATTAGTTTTTGGTATATTTTTCAAAAAAAACATTTCACGAGCCAACCAAAATTGAAGTTGGAAAAAATACAACTTGTATGCAAAATGAGGGCTGTAAAAGCCCCGGAATAATGATCCTATCTCTGTAGCTCAGTGGGAGCCTTGCATTGTGAATGCTTATTTTCTGTATCATGAGAATCGGGCATCACCAAGTCCTTTGCTGTTGCACAGAGTTGTACCATGCAAATTTCTTGAATTCAAATTTTGATGGTAGTGAGGTTTCTATTTATTTATTTATTTATAACCTACAAATGAACATCGACAATGACACTGCAGAGTAGTGAAAAATAGAATAAAAAAACTAACACAACAATATTGTAAGCAACATATCATACAATATCATAATCATAATCAAACCGTTTAACATTGCATACCAGACCAACAATATCATAATCAACACACACAATAAAAAGACAGCAAAGCCCACAACAATAAACAGCAAAATCATTACTAAGAGCAAAAACAACTTAACTAGTATCATGTCGGAAAAAGTAAACTAGGGGGTTGGTCTCGGGGTTGGTAACAGAAATAACGGTATTAGAATTTGCAATCTTACCAGATGCCACACTATGCGTGTTTCAAAGAAACAAGAATTGTTTATATTTTAGGCCAAATATTACAAAAATTGAAATAAAATCTGTTATTACAATTTTTATAAATATAGATATAGGTTAAACGCCCCCAAAGGGGTGTAATCTTGATGAAAATTATATGATGAAATTCAACATATATGCGAACTCTTCAGGCACTATCTACCAAAATACATAATTTTTCTGTATTTTCAAAGAAGTGTGGTCATGACCGTGTGTGTGTGTGTGTTCTTTTTTTTTCAGGGGTAATTGCATCAAACCAAGCATTTATAGGTTATTAAAATATGATTCAGTTGAAGAAAATTAAAAATGTGGTGCCATTTCATATAACAAAAGAAACCATGCCACAACAAAATGTCAGTTTCTGGCACTCTGTTCCAAAAAGCATCAGTTTTACCCCAGACAAGGCCGAAATTCTATTGACCAGAGATTTGGAAAACTGTTGAAAAGGAAATTATGTCACCTCCCAATAATGGCTTGCAGTGTACTGCTCGTTCCTTACCATATACGTAGTTTATAAAAATGACCATGGTTGCACCTTTTATCTAATAGAACTAATGGTAAAAGCATCTCATAGTCGTGCGCCAGCTAATAGGATGAAGGCCAGTGGGTTCTTTTATGGAGATTATGATCCCTAAGTTCTCAAAAAAGCATTTTTTAAGGCCTATTTTCAAACTTGTCATGTGTGGGGCTTAATATAGTTAACTTCCTGGCTCTCTTCATTTGGAAGAATATATACATGGATGAATATAGGATGAAATATGCTGAACGATTTTGTAGGGGAAGAAAGCTGGGCAGAACATAATTTGCACTTTACTGAAAAAAATATAAATGTTTTTACTTTTATAACTTTAATAAATCAAATAATATTAACATTTTGATTACTAAATATCAGTATATGTATGTTAAGCTGACAATGCACATTCATTTGTATTTTTTTTTCAGTAAAGTGCAAATTATGTTCTGGCCTTGGGAAGGAATAGGGTTTGGAGCCCAACTTATGTTAATTTCAGCTCGTTTTGAGCTTGACTCGGTTATTTATTGTAATTTCTGTTCGTTTTGGGCTTCATTTATTTATCGATGCTGATTTGTGGTAGTTTCACACTTGGTAGATTATTTGATTTTATTTTTGCTCATTTTTTGCTTTAGGGGGTTCTTTACTTTCCTTTACAAACTTATTTTGTGTAAAAAGTTTTTTTAATTCAGGTTCAGGTTCAGGTTCATACATTTTTATTAACAAAAAAACAACTCAATGTGACAACAAGTTGCACTAAAGCAAGAAGATGCTTGAAAAAGCGACCGGTTGGATATCATGCATGCCAAATCATCAAACCAATTAAAATGAAAAAAGGGGAAAACAATAATAATAACAGAAAATAATGATAAATATATAATGGCACAAAATATAAAACAAAAATAAAAATAAAATATCTACAAAAAAAAAAAAAAAAAAAAAAAAAAAAAAAAAAAAAAAAAAAAAAAAAAAAAAAAAAAAAAAAAGCCTTCTCTCGAACCATTAACACTACCAAATTCCTGAAAAGAAATGATTTTTAATACGGGTTTTAAGTTGCGGCACACTTTCAGCTTGACGAACAGAATCTGGGAACGAATTCCAAACTGACGGGCCCATGTGTCTGGTCACTTGACTCGCTCTGGTTGTGTTCCGTGGCTCAGATGCAAGACTATCCGCACTCCTAGTCGAATAATCGTGATAAAACGAATTAGGCTTAAAAATATTCATAAAAAAAATCCGGTGCAAACCATTCAGACACTGAAATACAAAAACTCCAATTTGATAATCCCTTATTTCACCAACCTTTAAAATTTTAAACTTTCTAAAAAGTGATTCAGTGCTATCAACACCACGATCATACCTTCCAATCAACCTTATAGCCTTATTCTGCAGAACTTGAACTCTTCTAAAATTGCAACTAAAATTACTCGCCCAAATCAAACAACCATAATTTATATAAGGCGCTATTATGGAAAAATACAATAAAAGCAGAATTTTCAAAGGTAAAAAATTTTGAAAACGGTTCAGAACTCCAAGGCCTCGCGCCAGCTTGCATGTTATAATGTCGCAGTGTTTTTTCCAACTCAAGTTTCGATCCAGGATGAATCCCAGATATCGGATCTCTTCAACTTGTGATAGCGGTAGGCCATTGTAAATAATGACACCAGGGAGAGTGGGAGCAGAACCAGTCCTCGTAAAATCATAAAATTAGTTTTTGATGCATTGACGCTAAGTAGGCTAGCACAAACAAATTCATGTAGGCCATCCAGCGCCTTATTAGCCTTGAACAAGAGCTCTTGCAGCGACTTTGCTGCAATCACTAAAGCCGTGTCGTCAGCAAAAGAAGTAACTGAAGCTCCGGGAATGTAGAATCTCATTGTGTCTACAAATATCAGGTACAGGAGAGGGCCAAGAACTGAGCCCTGTGGAACACCACACTTTATGGGAAACGGCTGAGAAGATTTGTTACTCAAAGTCACTCGTAGCTTCCTTTCACTTAAATACGATTCAAACCAATTTAAAACACTACCCTTTATGCCTAAATAACACAGCCTTTCTAATAAAATCTTAAAATCAACAGTGTCGAAAGCTTTTCGAAAATCAATAAAAACGCCCATGCACTGCTCGCCATTCTCAAGTGCTGAGTTGATATTTTCCAGAAGATGCTGGACTGCCTGCGTCGTCGAATGTCCTTTCCGGAAGCCAAATTGACCATCGTGTAAAACACCAATTTTCATCAGATACTCATAAAGCCGGTGATGAACAATCTTTTCATAAACTTTTGAATAAATCGGGAGAATTGATATTGGTCTCCAATTAGATATATCAGTTTTGACTCCACCTTTGTGCAACGGTACAACTTTAGCTATTTTAAGCGCACTCGGGAACATCCCCTTTTCCATAGAAATATTGATAAGGTATACGAGGACAGGAAGCAAATAAACCAGAACCGACTTGAGCGTTCTAAGGTTCATTCCATCAACTCCTGCACTGTTTGACTTAATCGTGCTAACAATTTTGCGTACCTCCTCTTCAGTACAAGGCTGGAAATGCATTTCGAAACCTCTTCCTCGCTCATCAACAAAACTGCTTGATTCGAAAACATGGGAGCTCCTTGCTTCTTCTTGAATCTTGCAGCCAATTTCAGAGAAATATTGTCCAAATGCGTTGCAGATTTCCTCAGTTTCTTCCAAGGTCCTATTATTTAATACAATTTTTGGCTCCGATGGCATCATAGGGCCTTTTAGAAGATCATTCACAACTTGCCATGTTGCTTTGGGGTTACCTTTACTTTCTTCAAATACATTTGTAAAATATGCCTTCTTTTTTTCCTTCTTAGGGCATTTGCCCTATTCCTTAGCTCTTTATACATCACATGGAGCTCATTATTCTGCGGATGATTCAGATACTCCTCACACGCCTGATTTCTCATATTAAACAGATTCAGCAGCTCATTATCACACCATGGTTTTCTTGGTTATTCTTTCTGGGGTTTGTTTCTTTAAGCGGACACGTCCTATCATAAACATTCGACACTATTTGGTTAAACTTTTCAAATGCTTCCGACGGATCATCTTCATTCAATACTGTTTCCCAGTTAATAACACTAATTTGTTCTTCAAATTTTTTCAGATTAACTGGCTTCAGTTCACGCATTGGTATTTTATTCTTTCTGTTATGTTTCTTCACTTCAGAATTCAAATGCAATACAACCGGAAGATGGTCGGAGGCTAGGCTTATAACAACAGAGCAGTACGCTTTACTTAGTATCGCTGAAGACACAAACACATTATCGATGAGCGTTTCCGAATGATCCGTGATTCTCGTCGGAATGCTCACGGTCGGGTATAAATCATTTGACATCATCAGGCTCAAAAAATCCAAATTTGGTCCACGTACATTTAACAAATCAAAATTAAAGTCTCCCATACATATAAACTCTTGACTAGATCTATTTACCTTTGCAGCAAGACATTCAAATCCTTCAGCAAACTCTTCAAATGATGCACTTGGTGGCTTATATACAACAGTAAAAATACAAGCTCGATTCTCAAACTGAATTTCTATACTAAGGGTTTCTATCTTACCCTCCTTCCAAATGTCCAAATCCTTTCTAATTTTCCAATTCAAATCCTGTCGGACAATGAAAGCCAGGCCTCCACGTCCCATTGACGTTCGACTTCGAGCAATCAGTTCATAACCTGGAAAATTAAAGGACGAAAGAACAGTATCATGACCCAAAAATGTTTCACATAATGCCATTATATGTAAATTATTAGATCGTGAAATAAAATCAAAAATCTCATGGTAAGAAGACGTTAAATGACAATTCCATGTACATGCATGAAATCCAGACCGGCCTAACTCCTCCAAAGTTGATAACTGACGATATTTACTATCAAGAGATGGACGAAAACTAATTTGCGACCCATCATTTCCAATATCCGTCAACAAATAATCATCAACATTAAACGGATATTTGCAAATTACTCAATCTTCCACTTAAACTACTACTCATATCAACTTACGCAAAAAAGAATCCTATAATTCATCCCTTTTCCGCGCTCAAACGGGGCGATATTTATACACATAAGAAATCAAAAAATAAACAACAAAATAAAAATATAAATAAAGAGTAATATAGAACATCTTGACGAGATAAACACTACCAAACTACTCATAAACAACAAACTAAACGCAATCTGAAAGCGAGTTAATTCGACGAGCAGCTCGCTTTCAATAAAAACCTTGTATGCCCCCAGGGCATAACTTACAAACCTTGCCCTGAGGGCTGGGGGGTTGAAGGTGGGCGTGGAAGGGGTGTTAGTTGCCTTCCAATCACTTTCGACTATTAAAAAGGATACTAGCCGTTTCAATTTCCAATCGAATGAGCCCTTTTTGAAGTTTCTACGACAATGCTTTCTATAAAAACCTTACATGCCCCCAGGGCATAAGTTACAACCCTTGCCCTGAGGGCTGGGGGGGTTGTCATCCTCAAAGACCTAATTTCCAGAACTTCCAACTCCGTTGAGCACAATGGCTATCTTAAAATTTTGATTGGATGTGTTTGGGGAAAAGGTGGGCGTTAGAGGTAGGTTAGTTCCCCTTCAATCACTTTCGGCTATTAAAAAGGGCACTAGCCCTTTGAATTTCCAGTCGAATGAGCCTTTTTTGAAGTTTCTACGACAATGCTTTCTATAAAAACCTTATTCCCTGAGGGCTGTAGGGGAGTGTCCTCCTCAAAAACATAATTTCTATCTGGAAATCAACTACGCTGAACAAAATGGCTATCTCAAAGTTTTGATTGGATGTATTTCGGGAAATGGTGGGCATGGAAGGGGTGTTAGTTGCCTTCCAATTACTTTCGACTATTAAAAAGGGCACTAGCCATTTCAATTTCTAATCGAATGAGCCCTTTTTGAAGTTTCTACGACAACGTGTTCTATAAAAAATCTTATATGCCTCCAGGGCATAACTTACAACCCTTGCCCTGAGGGCTGTGAGGGGGTTGTCATCCTCAAAGACCTAATTTACAGAACTTAAAACTACGTTGAATAAAATGGCTATCTTAAAATTTTGATTGGATGTGTTTGGGGAATGGTGGGCGTGAGAGATGGGTTAGTTACCCTCCAATCACTTTCAACTATTAAAAAGGGCACTAGCCCTCTCAATTTCCAATTGAATGAGCTCCTTTTGAAGATTTTACAACTATCTATAAAAACCTTATATGCCCCAGGGCATAACTTACAACCTTTGTCCTGGGGGCTCTAGGGGGTTTGTCATCCTTAAATACATAATTTCCAGAACTTTCAACTACGTTGAACAAAATGGCTATCTGTAAACTTTGATTGAATGCGTTTAGGGAAATGGTGGGCGTGAGAGGGGGGGGGGGTTAATTACTTTCCACTCACTCTCGACTATTAAAAAGGGCAATTTCAATTTCCAATCGAATGAGCCCCTTTTAAAATTTCTACAACAACCTTCTATATAAACCTTATATGCCCCCAGGGCATAACTTACAACCTTTGCACTGAGGGCTCTGATGGGGTTATCATCCTAAAAGACCTGATTGAGCTAAGTGAGAAGCTCAAAATACCTAAAGAATTTTCGACTCCAGAGCTTTCGACTACGTTGAACAAAATGGAAATCCCAAAATTTTGATTGGATGTGTTTGGGGAAATGGTGGGCGTGAGAGGGGGGTTAGTTGCCCTTCAATCACTTTCGACTATTAAAAAGGACAATTTCAATTTCCAATCGAATGAGCCCTTTTTGAAGTTTCTACAACATCTCTTTCTATAAAAACCTTGTATGCCCCTAGGGCATAACTTACGACCCTTGTCCTGAGGGTTGTGGGGGTGGAGGGGTTGTCCTCCTTAAAGATCTCATTTCCAAAACTTTCAATTACGTTGAATAAAACGGCTATCTAAAAATTTTGATTGGATGTGTTTGGGGAAAAGGTAGGCGTGAAAGGGGGGTTAGTTGCCCTCAAATCAGTTTTGAGACTATTAAAAAGGGCACTGGCCCTTTGAATTTCCAATCGAATGAGCCCTTTTTCAAGTTTCTACGACAAAGATTTCAATAAAAACTTATATGCCCCCAGGGAATAAATTATAACCCTTGCCCTGAAGACTGTGGGGGGAGTGTTCTAATCAAAGGTATAGTTGGATGTTTTTGGGGAAATGGTGGGCATGGAAGGGGTGTTAGTTGCCTTCCAATCACTTTCAACTATTAAAAAGGGCACTAGCCATTTCAATTTCCAATCGAATGAGCCATTTTTGAAGTTTCTGTGACAACGCGTTCTATCAAAACCTTATATGCCCCCAGGGCATAAGTTACAACCCTTGCTCTGAGGGCTGTGGGGGGTATGTCATCCTCAGAGACCTAATTTCCAGAATTTTCAACTACGTTGAACAAAATGGCTATATTAAAATTTTGAATGAATGGGTTTGGGGAAAAGGTGGGCGTGAGAGGGGGGTTAGCTGCCCTCCAATCATTTTCGACTATTAAAAAGGGCACTACCTCTTTGAATTTCCAATCGAATGAGTCTTTTTTGAAGTTTATACAACAACGCTTTCGATAAAAACCTTTTATGCCACCAGGGCATTACTTAAAACCTTTGCCCTGAGGGCTGTGGGGGAGTATCCTCCTCAAAAACATAATTTCTATCTGGAAATCAACTACGCTGAACAAAATTGCTATCTATAAATTTTGATTGGATGTGTTTTGGAAAAGTTGGGCGTGAGAGAGGGTTAGTTGCCCTCAAATCACTTTCGACCATTAAAAAGGGCACTAGCCCTTTGAATTTCCAATCGAATGAGCCCTTTTCAAGTTTCTACGACAAAGCCTTCTATAAAAACCTTATATGCCCCCATGATATAACTTACAACCCTTGCCTGGAGGCTGTGGGGGAGTGTCCTCCTCAAAAACATAATTTCTATCTGGAAATCAACTATGCTGAACATAATGGCTACCTCAAAATTTTGATTGGATGTGTTTCGGGAAATGGCGGGCGTGGAAGGGGGGTTAGTTGCCTTCCAATCACTTTCGACTAATAAAAAGGGTACAAGCCACTCCAATTTCCAATTGAATGAACCCTTTTCGAAGTTTCTACGACAACTTCGATGCGAAGTGCCCTGCTCTAAAGGAAAAAAAAATGATAAATAATACATTGTGCGAACATCGTTCTTTTATGCCCTCAGGGCATAACTTAAAACCCCTGCCCCGAAGATTTTAGGGGAGTGTCTTCCTCAAAAACATATTTTCTATCTGGAAATCAACTACGCTGAACAAAATGGCTATCTCATAGTTTTGATTGGATGTGTTTGGGGGAATGATGGGCGTGGGAGGGGGGGGCTAGTTGCCCTCCAATAACTTTCGACTATTAAAAAGAGCACTAGCGCTTTGATTTTCCAATCGAATGAGCCTTTTTTGAAGTTTCTACGACAGCGCCTTCTACAAAAACCTTATATGCCCCCAGGGCATAACTTCAACCCTTGCCCTGAAGGCTGTGGAGGAGTGTCCTCCTCAAAAATATAATTTCTATCTGGAAATCAACTATACTGAACAAAATGGCTGTCTCATAATTTTTATTGGATGTGTTTGGGGGAATGATGGGCGTGCGAGGGGTGGGGGGCTTGTTGCCGTCCAATCACTTTCGACTATTAAACAGGGCACTAGCCCTTTGAATTTCCAATCGAACGAGCCTTTTTTGAAGTTTCTATGACAACGCCTTCTATAAAAACCTTATATGCCCCCAGGGCATAACTTACAACCCTTGCCCTGAAGGCTTTGGGGGAGTGTCCTCCCCAAAAACATAATTTCTATCTGGAAATCAACTACGCTGAACAAAATGGCTATCTCAAAATTTTGATTGGATGTGTTTCGGGAAATGGTGGGTGTGGAAGGGGTGTTAGTTGCCTTCCAATCACTTAAGACTATTAAAAAAGGCACAAGCCACTCCAATTTCCAATTGAAAGAGCCCTTTTCGAAGTTTTTACGACAACTTCTTTGATACGAAGGCTTTAAAGGAAAAAAAATAATAAATAATACATTGTGCCAACATCATTCTTATATGCCCTCAGGGCATAACTTAAAACCCTTGCCCCGATGGTTGTGGGGGAGTGTCCTCCTCAAAAAAATATTTTCTATCTGGAAATCAACTATGCTGAACAAAATGGTTATCTCAAAATTTGGATTGGGTGTGTTTGGGGGAATGATGGGCGTGGGAGGGGGGTCTAGTTGCCCTCCAATCACTTTCGACTATTAAACAGGGCACTAGCCCTTTGAATTTCCAATCGAACGAGCCTTTTTTGAAGTTTCTACGACAACGCCTTCTATAAAAACCATATATGCCCCCAGGGCATAACTTACAACCCTTGCCCTGAAGGCTTTGGGGGAGTGTCCTCCCCAAAAACATAATTTCTATCTGGAAATCAACTACGCTGAACAAAATGGCTGTCTCAAAATTTTGATTGGATGTGTTTCGGGAAATGGTGGGCGTGGAAGGGTAATGGGTTAGTTGCCTTCCAATCACTTTTGACTATTAAAAAGGGCACAAGCCGCTCCAATTTCCAATCGAAAGAGCCCTTTTCGAAGTTTCTACGACAACTTCTTCGATACGAAGTGCCCTGCTCTAAAGGAAAAAAAATTAATAAATAATACATTGTGCCAACATCGTTCTTATATGCCCTCAGGGCATAACTTAAAACCCTTGCCCCGAGGGTTGTGGGGGAGTGTTCTCCTCAAAAATATATTTTCTATCTGGAAATCAACTACGCTGAACAAAATGGCTATCTCAAAATTTTGATTGGATATGTTTGGGGGAATGATGGGCGTGGTGGGGGGGCTAGTTGCTCTCCAATCATTTTCGACTATTAAAACGGGCACTAGTCACTCCAATTTCCAATCGAATGAGCCCTTTTCCAAGTTTCTACGACAACTCCTTCGATACGAAGTGCCCGGGTATGGAAGCAAAAAAATAAATAAGACATTGTGCTAACATCGTTTTTGACTTAGGCAGCGCTATTGCGCTGCCTATGGTCGACCACTTTATTTAGGAAAAAAAAAAACAGAAACAGTGAGTGAAAAGAAAATTATCTTTGAAGTATAAGTTAATTAATTAAAAAGTTTTAAAGATTGTTTCTTTAAAGATTTTATCTCTTAGTGATCAGAACTTCAAAAAGTTTAAATACTAACCTTGGTGGAAATCAAATATAACATCCATGGAATGTGTATTTGCAATGTTTTGATTTTGTACTTTAATGCAGTCAGTATCTGGTCAGTGGAAACAGTTTCTTATGGTTATGTTTGTGTCTTAATTTGCAGCAATAAGGCTTAACTTTAAGGTTTTTTAACAATAAGGCTATGTATCAGTAACCCTTTATTTCAAGGGATATAGTTTTTGAAATGGTATTATTTTTTTTTCTTGTCTTTTTCACTGGCTTTAGAACTGTTTATTTACGAAATTTAGTGTTTTGTTTCTTGTAGTGATTACCCAGGGATTGTTTAGGGAATGGTCCTCCATGATGAAATATTTAATGCTTAGAAAGATTCTGTTTTATTTTGGAAACCAGATTCGCTAAATAAGCCCCTTTTCCTTCAAACATTGTTTTGCAAAAGTTAAACTTTGATATAAAACGAATGGGTTGAGGGGAAGTACTGTCTGTCATATTTTGGATAACCCTGGATTTGGCATTAAAAGTGAACAAACATTACATAAAAAATAACCTAGTTTTACCAAATGAAAATTAATAGCAATATTACAAATTACAATGAACAGAAATCATCTTATGTTTGAGGGGCAGGAGCCCAAGAACGGAAGGGCTTATCGATGCACATTTAGTTTTAACAATAAAGATTCTAGTTGAATTTTTTTAAAGATAATAGACACATAAAACTGTCGCATTCATCATCTGTCTGTAGTTGCATTCAAAAATGCTTTCCCGAAAAGCATTACGTAAACCTCGGAATTCAAAGCAGTGGGTGGAACCTTCCTTATAAACAGAATAATTTCTGTTCAGCTACTTATGGTAGACAGTTGGGGATTCTGGTTTTTGAAGAAGTTGCTGAGGCAGTGTGAATATCAAAAGAATGATTTAGATGTGAGTGAAAACCTAATTTGGCTAGCCATATGCCCCCGCAAAATCTAGAAAATCATCAACAAGAATTTTATTATTACGAAATTTTTCTTGATGCCATTGCTAAAATAGGAAAATGCATCTGTTGGAAAATAATGTTTTGTGAAGCCAGTAAATGCATGGAGAATAAAATGAAAAAATGTTACAAACCAATCAAGATGACTGTAAATCATTTTCTTTGTCCCTGTGTCTCATAGTTCTATGATATTGGCCTCTGTGCTTTCATTTTTAGCATTGGTAAAAGTACAGATTAGTCAAGTAGTGCTAATAGCAACAACTTCAAAGCTTTCTTTAAAGTTTGCAATGAGACCTTTATTGGTGTTAGCGTGTGGAATTCTATAATCCAAAACGCAAAAGACATTTATTAGAACTAAGCTGAAACCACTCCATCTTATCTGGTACAAAGCCAATTGCTGAAAAGTGTAATAGACTTTTGTTGCCATAAATATTTTCCTATGAATACAGTTCGAAAACATTGGGTCCAAATTTTGAATTTGATGGCAGCTGAGGTTTTTATCCGTTTTCTTTTTTCAAATTTAATGTATAAAAACTAATAGATCCCTGAGACGAGTACATTATAAATTTGCCGAAATTAAAACGCGGAGTTTGGGTTTTACTAAGGATGCAAATTTAGTTCATAATATAAATTTTCAGAAGAAGGGTTTCAAACTTTTGGTTTATTCAGGATGCTTTTGAAAATTAGTCTTGAAAAAAGGTTTAGCTAGATCTGAGTTTTTAAGATCAGAAGTACCAGTTCATGATAAATAAACGGACTTTTTCTTTTAGTTTGTGAGTGGTGCAGAGAAGAAAAAACGACCCTTCATTACTTGTATCCAGAAATAAATAAAGATAGACAATTCTGTTCTGAGAGCTGCCTTATAAACTTCAGGCATGCACTGATTACATTGGTGAGTTGTAGGAGAAAATTATTGAATAATCGTTTTGTTTTATGTTGTGTATCCATGCAGAATCGTCTCTTTTGAGCAAAGTTCCAACAATCAGTTAACTAAATCCTGCAAAGGCCTTGTGTGCTTTAAGATGAATAGAACTGCAAAATATGTTGTAGAGCAATGTCTGGGGAATAATATTTTAGGAAGAGGTTGTGCCTAATAGGCATAGGGTTTTGTCGTCCCTTCTACACCAAGCTACTTTGTTTGCTTTTTCATGTCAGATGGGTCATTCAATACTCTTACCTTGCTTATTGTATGGATGCAAACAGAAACCTCTAATGTCTAAAGATATCTTTTGCTCCATAGTAAGAAATGCGGAAACTGATAAAAGTTGAAACAAGTTCATCTTTGAGACATGACATCCAGTGCCATCTGACATTGCAATAGGATTAAGCATAAAAACTGATACAATTTTAGTTGTAGCATATAGTTTGTTTTATCTCTCGTGTGCTATACGTCTGGCTGAAGATAAAAGAACCCCTTTGCCAAAAGATAAGAACTTGTACTATCTGTTGTGTTTTACTCTATAGATCTATTTGAAAACAAATATCTTAAGAAAGTTACAATATATGGGTTTCATAGCAAAGATTGTGTTAATCTGATAAGAAAGGAAGCTCATGTTCGTATCTGTGCCCTGGCGTCCAATAACATCCAGCATTACCCTGCAAAATTAATGAGCTAAATATAAAAACAGAAATAGGAAGGTTATTTACGTTTCGTTTTTATTTCTTTATGCTTTTACTTTACATTAGTCCGAACATAAAGAACAGATTTTGTCAAGTTTGTATATTTATATGTGCACACACTCTCCAAATTTCTGGGAAATCACCAGTTTTCTTCAAAAGAAATTTAAGCTTCCCCAATCGCTGAAAATCATCATGGCTCCTCGAAATACCTCCGGTATTCAAATTTTGTCCCTCCCCAAAATCTTCTCGAAAACTAAAGTCATTTTAATAATGTACCAAGGATTTTCTGGTTCTTGAACCAGATCCGTCGCCTTTCATGAAACGACTCAACTACAGAACGGCCTAAAAAAGAGTTGATTCTCTGTTTAACCTTGGTGGAAATCAAATAACATATATGAAATGCGTATTAGTGATGTTTTTATTTTGGACTTCAACGCAGTTAACGTCTGGTCAGTGGAAATGGCTGCTTATGGTTATGTTTGTGTCTTAATTTGCATCATTAAGGCTTTGGATCAGTTACCCCTTAATTCTAAGGTTTATAATCTTTGAAATGGCGCTTTTTCTCACTTTTCTTGTCTTTTTTGACTGGCTTTAAAACTGTTTATTTACAAAATTTAGCGTTTTGTTTCCCGTCACGATTATCTAGGGATTTTTTAGAGAATGGTCCTTCATGGCGAAATATTTAATTAAAAACCTTCACAGTTGCAGTCTGACTGCCCCGGTTGATCACACTAAGTACATATTTCGCAGATAGCGTTTGATTTCCGCCAAATTGGTTTGTAAGGATTTTACTGATAACGGGATTAATATTGATGACAGGATGAAGATTGTGCTGATTTCTGAGCTAGCTAATGACTAGTCTGAGACTAATTTTGAAATTTAGATTTACAAAATCAAAAGACGTACATGTTTCACAAATGTTGACCATGTCTCACCTTGTTTGAAATCTTGATCTTGCAAGGATTCTTAATTTGTTGAACTAAAAGGCCGAAAGTGGGGTCCTTATGACAGTGCTTCTCTCCATGTACCACTCCATTTTCAAAATAAGTAATAATAGCAATCTTAGATGTCAAACCTAAAACTAGCTGCAACTTCTATGAATGAAGAAATAAGCCTTAAAAAAAAGAATTAGATTTGTGATGCCTGGGCAACGTGATGTATTGCAGCGTCATTTGACAGGCTTCCCGTGCACCTTTTCCTCATCTATCTAACGCTGTGACTGTCAACCCTTTGAAGATTTTAAAACAGCAGGTGCCAAGAAGAAATTTTCTCACAGAAAGAGGATGAAACGCTTCTTAAAGATGGTATCAAATCTAAAATTTCTGCTAAAACAAACTTCATTCTCTATTTCCTAACATCCAATCAGAAGTGATAATTTTAAATTGAGCCAAGTATACAAGATAATGTTGTGTTACATCGCTCCAAAACATAAAACTTACCACCTATTTTCCATGGTTTGATGGTATGAACAATTTTATAGAGACGAAATTTTTTCAGCCTCAGGTGGACATAAAAAGAAAGTAATATGTGCGTAGGACAAGAATCTCAGCCCTCTCCGTGCTGTACGATTCTCACTTGCTAGTCATTTTTCTTTATAGAGATGGAAAAAACTGCTTCTTAGCATCAAATGCATATTTGAAACCAATAATAGGTACAGCAACAAGCAAAAGTTGCAAACCCATCATAGACAAAGATAAGCATGATTCAACAGCTTATTGTTGCCTCGGAAAATAAAACCTATACCCGCCGATACTAAACATTGTAATGTGAAATAATGTAAAACAAACTTATAAATGTAAATGCCGCTGTGGTTCAAGCGATTCAGCTAAGCTTCCCTTTTTATACGGGTAGATCGTTTCTCATTGAACATCTTAACGATCGAAAGCCGGTATGTTTTGCCCCTGTTGTCACATGGAAATTCCTTTTTAATTGTTACCTGCTAGCTAGGCTTTACAAGGCAGTAGCTCTCCCTAATATTTTATATGTAACAGAACTACAAATACCACAGCAGCTTTATAGGTGAAGCCTATGAAAATGCGCTAAACTACTTCACGTTCCCCAGGCAGCATAAACCTTGTTTATTTTCGTTCTGGGTTCTTTATCCTCATTCATATGATTTCCTGCTTGTTTTGGGTTTTATATCTTAGACAAGCCTATTTTTGCTTGTAATTTTAGAAATGTGCTCGTTACTGATCATTGAAAAATATATCTGTTTGTACATTTAATTTGTAGAGGGATAATGTATAGCAGAATTAGTAATAGAATTATCTGCTTGGACATGATTTTCTTGGTAAGCTGTGGACCGAAGAAATCCACTTAAAAGAGTCGTCTTCAACCCCTGAAGTTGGTCTTTTTTAACTATGAATATACGCATGTATAATTCTCCTTTTGCTGTAGTCTATTGGCAAGCGTGACATAGCAGACCCGGTGGGAAAGGGAGATATGGGTCAAAATAAGAATTAAATCGTGACCACTTTTTGGACACTCATTTCCATAATTGTTGAATATGCACAATAATAGCGACAAAGAAACTAGAAAACAATTTATGCATCTTTTTTACAATTAGCATGGCGTTGCGAAATGTACATCTTGAATTTCAATCGATGCAATTTTACTTAAAATGTTCGTTCTTTAAATTTAAAATAACATTGTTTTCATGAAATTTATCTTTGTTCGTCTTACTTGTTTGCACAATGGTTTAAATTTTTCGTTTATACAATTCTATATCATTGGATTCATTGAAGTTCAAATTTAACTCAAATTTTTGAAGTAAAAAATGTCATGAGTTCCATGTAAATTATACTTTCAAAATTTGAACATTTTCGATAGTACATATTTCTCAATTCAAGTTTTCAACAATTTAAGTTCCAAATTGAATGATTTCAAATTCAGTTTCAATTCAAAACATTGTTTAGGTTTAAAACTTAATACCTTTAAAATAAAAAAATTGTACTTCGTATTTTATTCAAATCCTTACCAAATCAAAATGTATTTAATCAATGGTTTTGCCTCTCTGTTTCTCTAATGCCAGGGTCGTAGGCTACCGTAGGTCGCAGGGTCGTAGTCGTAGGCTACATATCTAGCTCTATATTATCTTTGAGGGCGACTTGCTGCAATGGGGACTTTACTGCTTACGGACCAAAGTATTATTTCCATTTGGCAGTCATGCTTCTCACTTTGGGGCAATGGGCTTTTATGGCCTGAGCCTCAACCCAGTTTGTTGTGTCCACTTATGATAATAGCATCTTATTCTGAATTTTTACGGTTTCACTTCTTGTCAACAAATTTTGTTTTCATTTTCTATGAGATTAGATTAAAAAAAAATCGAAGAAAAAGAAAATATAAGACACAGATTAAAAGATTTAGTATTTTTCTAATTTTAAAAAATAAGACTGTTTACAGAGATGCGCTATTTGTGACCGGAAAAGCATTTGAATCTTCTTTTGAAATTCATTTTTCTTTCGAATGTTATTTTGAGTTTATTTGACGGCTGATACAAATCGTGTCTTAAAAATACGATGATCACCCTATACCATCGTTGCTCTACCTGGCTAAATCCCTAGACTCGGGGTCGTGTTGGCTAGAAAAAAAAATAACAGTTGTTTACGAAATAATCTTTATTTATTCATTAAATGATTTCAATTGATTCGCAATCAAATGTATATACAAATTTTAAAAAATGAAAACCTGGGAACATGAATTGGCATGTACCAATTAGTAAAAAGCGGTATAATTAGTCTCTACTGTTAAGATAGATAAATGGGCTCAAGCTTGTATTTATTAAAAAGGGGACTTGAGATGACTGACTTCATATTGGTGCTACTCTGGCATCGAGACACAAAAAGGTTGTGAAATGATGCCCAATACTATTGATTTTCAGAACATTTTTATGGCTTATATTATTATTTTTTTACAGTTTATGTAATCTCTGTGTTTATTTTACATCCCACTAAAGGGTTTCAGCTCCTAATTTGAAAACCCTTGTCCTATACATAGGGCTAACGAGAAGGGGGCAAATGGGCCCAGATCTCAAAGTGGAGATTTTTTAGATGCGTAAATTTTTATTACTCATGTTTTGGCTGTTTTCCCCCATAAATGAAACGCTTTTATGGCTTATTTTTACCACCCCCTCCCCCCTTATAAACATGAATTCTAAAAGTTCTCTGCTATCAAAATGTTTGAGGAAACTTACGCTATGATAAGCTCGCATAATCGGAGGAGAGGTTCTGAAGAATTGTGTATGCTCTCCATTGCTTTTAATGTCGAGAAGCAAGGCTGTAGCCCGTCTTATTCATTTGTATTATATGCCATTTTGCTATAAAAAAAAATGGAAGCAGGATAAAAACTGCAGATGGGGCCCAGTTTTGGGTCTCAAGGATTTTGCCTATACAGCAGTCTAAAATGCGGCTAATATTCAGAACTGAAGTTAAAACACAGAAAATCCTGTTTATTAACCTATCCAAATTGCAGATGTTTGCCAAAAATGTTTAAGTTGCGGTGAAATGAGGTGAACACTGAACGGGATGGTATAATTTGTCATTGTGTGGTGAAAAGGGGCGTTTCTTGTGTATTCGAGGTGACAGAGATTTGACAACTTTTTGTTAACAGTTTCGTTTTCTTTAGGGTAAGTGTGTATATTGTAAAGAAGTATTAGCGAGTCCGTCAAAATATCACCTTACAACTGATTACCTAAGAAGACAGTTCTGTTCAGCTGCTTGTCGTGAAGAGTACAAAATGGAAGATGAAAAAACTGTTGCCGACATTTTTGATTGGGAAGAATATTTATGCTATTCTAAAGCTGAAGCAGCACCACAGTTTTGTTTTAAACAGGTAACATTTGTCTTTTTCTGTCCTTTAGAAAGCTAGAAATATCCTTTTTTTCTTTATGGAAAAGCTTTGTGGTTCAGCTTTTTATCTGTTCGTTCTTATTCCGTTTTTTCTGGATCTAAAGGCCTAAAAAATATTTTTTTTTCGTCAAGCAACGTAGCAGCCACAATCGGGTAAGAAAATGAAAAGAGGACTGGGTTAATAAAAAGAAGCAAATGTATTCCAAGATTCAGAAGCGAATGAATTCTTTCGCTTGCTTTTGACACACTTAGCATCATATTGGGCTTTTGTTTGCTTTCCGTCTGTAGACGTTTTTTTGTTCCGTTAACTTGTGTAATATACTCAGGTTCAATATGTCGTCATAAAAGTAGCTCAAGAAATCATCAGCCATATACAAATATTGTTGTTTTTCCCAACTTATGGCTTTTTTTTTAGAAAACTTCCTGTTTTTGTTTTCGCTGTTTATTTTTTTTTTTTTTTTTTTTTTTTTTTTTTTTTTTTACGGGTTGGACGTTTTCATTATTTTGCTCTTTTTACTTGATTAATGGATAATATAGGCTAATAAAGTCAAGAAACAAAATATACCGAAAATTTTGCCTAAATAAGCAACAGGGTGTTTTTGTTGCAAACAAACAAGAAAGTGCAAAAAGAACAAAAAAAAAAATAATAGAAATTCAAAAAAGTGTGCCCTTTAAAAAAAAAAAATAATAATTTTGAGAATGCAAGCAAATGAAGAAAGAAAGAATGAAAGAATCTTAAAAAAAACCATTGAGGTACTCTTGTCCAACTGGGGCGTAATTTTCTATGGGGCAGGGGGAAACTGCCCCCTCCAGACCTCAGTTCCTCCCCCCCCCAGACTTCAGTTTGCCCCCCCACCCGTCCAGCTGAAATTCGGTTTCTGCAAAAAATCGTGACGAAGCTAAGATTAGGCTGCATAGTTTAAGCATCTAAAGGAATTGGTCAGTTTTCTTTAGTATATATTTGCCCTTATGGTGCTATATGACTCATTTTTCGCTGTCATTTTCACTTGATTTGGAAAATTGGCTCCAATTTTGCCAAAGGCTGAGGTGGGTTAGGTACGTTCTGCGGATGAAGATTGACAGATTGTCCTTTTTGGCCAACCTTCTAGGGCTAAACGAAAAACAGGTCGTCCTCGGTTGGGGTGGGAGAACCTCAGAAGGAAAAATTTAGGGGAAATAGGAGCTTCATGGGAGGGTGCAAAGGGAGAGGCTTTGAATAGATTGGGATGGAGGAGTAGGGTGAGTAGCTGTGTTGGCCTCAGGTGGCTTGGTGCTGCGGTGAGTTTTTAGTAGTAGTATTAGCATAAAAAAAACATAACTTTTGCTGAGTTGAACTAAAAATGAAAAGTGTGGTAATTAAAAAAAAAAAAAAAAAAAAAAAAAAAAAAAAAAAAAAACGCTGAAACCTAGTATTGGAAACCTTTTAGGTCAAAAGCCAGTTAAAAAATATGGTAAACTTGTACAAACTTGAAGAGAACGCTGACCTGTATATTCAGACAAAGCATAAGCTAAGTGAATTTTACCTCCTTGATATAATGTGTACATTTTTCGGTTAAAACTGTCTCAGGTTTCCCATATCCAGACAAGAAAAGAGCTGTGGGCCTAAAATTGAACTTTCTATGCTCTAGACCCCATCTGTAAAATATCCTTTGATACCGCTCTTCCCAAAAGTTTGATTTTACTATTTACAGGGTTTCTCCGGAAAGTAATAGGACTGAGTCGATTTAAAAACGTTTGTTGAGCCAGTCGTTACAATTCCTTAAAAACTTTCAAAATAGGCTCCTTCTGCGTCAATGCAGCGTTGCCAGCACGATTTCCAAGCATTGAAGGCGTCGCGGTATGCATTCTCTGGAATAGTCTTGAGAGCCGCGGTGCATACTGCTTGGATCCCCTCCATTGCCTCAAAATGCTTGCCTTTCACCGGTCGTTTTAGGCGAGGAAACAAAAAAAAAAGTCTGGGGGCCACATCGGGGCTGTAGGGTGGCTACGAAAGCGTTGGGATGCCGGCCTTGATCAGGTAGCTGTTCACGAAAAAGGCGGTTTGAGCAACTTTGTCGTGGTGCAACTTCCAGTCGGCTACAATGTCTTGTCGGACCCAATTGACCCTTCCTTTGAGTCTCTTGAGCCCTTCCACAGAAAACTTGGCGTTGACGATTTGTCCTGGAGGAACACGTTCATGGTGGACGATGCCTTTGATGTCAAAAAAGACAATGAGCATCGTTTTCACTTTGTGTTTTCTCATTCTTGCATTTTTTGGGCGAGGAGACGCGGACGTGTGCCGCTCGGAAGGTTGCCTCTTTGTCACGAGATCATACTCAAAGATCCAGGACTCGTCATCTGTGATTACTTTATTCAAAAAGGGTCACTTTCACACATGTTCAAATTTTCTTGGCACACTTCCACTCATCGCAATTTCTGGTCGTCAGTGAGTACTTTTGGGACCATCTTCGCGCACACTTTGCGCATGTTCAAATGCACCGTCACAGTGTCATGAGCGGCATATTTTGGTAAATTTAAGTTTTGGGCAGTAAATCGAATACTTAATCGACGGTCTGAGTTCAAAACTTTGCACACAAGAGTCACATTGTCGGTGTTTGTCGAAGTCGAAGGTCTTCCAGCACGGTCTTTATCGGCGACCTCTTCCCGGCCCTCCAAAAAGGCCTGGCGCCACCGAAACACACCATTTCATCTGAACCAATATCTGGGTAGGCCGGCTTGATCATATCAAACGTCTCTGTCGCAGATTTACCGAGTTTCACACAGAATTTAATCACGCACCTCTGCTCTAACTAACGCTGCATTTTCGGCTTGCACCACTCACAGAAACACAGTCACGCAAAAATACCTGTCCTGACTCTCCAGGTGCTCGGAGACAACTGACCAGCCACTCGTTCTTTAGCTAGGAACGCCCTCTACCGAATCCAGTCGGCGCACGCATGCTCCGAAGTACAGTCGTGGCAAAAGAAAATCAGTCCCATTACTTTCCGGACAAACACTGTATGTGTATAACATTATTACCTTATTTTATTTTTTCTTTTGAATATTTTTTGTCCGTAGCATGAGATACCACCTGAGAATGAGTTCGAGTTGAATATGAAGTTAGAAGCCTTGGACCCGAGAAATTTAACCTCCACGTGTATAGCAACGGTCGTATCAGTCCTTGGGCCCCGAATTCGCCTTCGGCTAGATGGATCTGACGATAAAAATGATTTTTGGAGGCTTGTAGATTCGCGAGAGATCAACCCTATTGGCCATTGTGAAAAGCTTGGCGGTATGCTTACACCTCCTCTCGGTAAGTTATGTTACCTCTACCTAATTTTGCTATTTAAAGCTTATAGAATACCCGTAGCTCCTGCATCTATGCGTATATATATATATATATATATATATATATATATATATATATATATCATATAGATATATATATATATATATATATATATATATATAGTATATATATATATATATATATATATATATATATATATATATATATATATATATATATATATGTATATATATATAGGGGTGTACCTATACACCCTGTAATAACTGGAATATAATGAGACTGTGCCAGACGTGGTGTCCCAGTTATCACTATGTCAGTTGTCCCAGTGCTCCCTGGTGGCAACGTTTTTGCATTTATTTGCTTTTCTTGAAGATAGTGCTAGTAAACTTACAAACTCTTAGCACCTTCTAAACCTTGATGAATACACTATCACCGGAAAACAGTATGGATTTCATACCTTCAGGCGTTTAGGAATGGCCAAGCATCAAAAATTCTGAAAAGATTTACAAAAAAACATAAAAGCTTACTTTTTCAAACTTGTTGAAAAAAACTTTCAGTGATCCTGACCAAACTACACTAACATGTGGGCTACTAGATGACAGTTCTTCAGTTGCGTTTTCAGATTTCTTATGGAATATTAAGACACCAAAAACTTGAATGTCCCAGTTATAGCCGGCCTCCCATACTTTTATTGAGAAAGATAAGAACAATTGTCTCTTCGTTTATCCGCAATTAAGGCGTTCAACTTTTCAAAAAAAAAAAATTCCCAATTCACTGCAGTATCTATTCTGTATAAAAAATTAAATAAAAAAAAAGACAAGTTTTTTCAACTGAAAGTAAGGAGCAACATTAAAACTTAAAACGAACAGAAATTATTACGTATATGAAGGGGGTTGCCTCCTCCTCAACACCTTACTCTTTACGCTAAACTTGTTTAGTACTTTTAAAAAGGCTTCTTATTGTTCTAATTAAACGACTCTTGTGTTTCAGAAGTCGTTATTAAAGAATTGGGACAAAATTCAAACTTAAGCGTAAAGAGCAATAACAAATACTATGCGTAAACAATGGGTAAATTTTATAACTTAAAGACCTTTCCCTTGGGGCTGTGGGGGGGGGGGGGTCATGTTACTCCCATAGGCATTGTTATTGGACCTTTCAACTATGATGAACAGAATGGCTATCTCAAAATTTTGATCGGACGACTTCAGGGAAAAAGGGACGGAGCAGGCCTAGTTGTCCTCGAATTTTTTTTTGGTCACTTTAAAAGGGCACTAGAACTTTTAATTTCCGTTCGAATGAGCTCTTTCACCATATTCTAGGGCACCTGGGTTGATATGGTCACCCCTGTAAAAAAAAAAAAAAAAAAAAAAAAAAAAAAAAAAAAAAAAAAAAAAAAAAAAAAAAAAAAAAAAAAAAAAAAAAAAAAAACATGCATCCGTGATCTTTCTTCTGACAAAAATACAAAGTTCCATATTCTTACAGATATGAGCTTGAAACCCTTACAGCAGGGTTTTCTGATACGCTGAATCTGATTGTGTGACTTTCATTAGCATTCTGTGACTGTTAGGGGATGATTCCCCATTTTTCGAAAATTAGGCAATTTTTCGTACCCTCGTAGCCGTTAATGGGTAAGACTAAACTTAATGAAATTTATATATTTAAAATCAGCATAATAAACCGAGCTTTAATATAACTAGTGGTATCAAAATTCCGTTTTTTAGAGTTTCGGTCACTGAACTGTTTGATCAGGGTATCAGAAAAAAAAAAATTAAAAAAACGTTGCTGTCACCATTAAACTTTGCATAAGGCTTGCACAAACTTTGCCTAAGACAAACAAAGCTGACTGAATCCAAGCAGATGTAAGGATATGTTTTTTTTTCCTATCTTATCTCTCAATTAGAGATACGGATTGGATTTTGAGAATTGGGGTTTTTCTCTCTTTTTGACATTCATGGGCTTGGGTTTTTTTCCTCTGTTTTGGACATTCACCAGAGCATATCTGTGATTGTCGACATACACCGGTGAGGGACCGAATGCACAAGAATGTAATGAAATATTTGATCTTTCATTGACGTATATCTTTAAAGATAATTTATGTATTAGATTATTGAGAGTAAACCGGCTGTTGAAAACATGTTTGTATCTGAGGAAAAAAATTGGAATTTACGCAGCATTAATGCTGTGGAGCGACGTCACTACCCCCACCTCGTTTGGATCAGAGGCCTGCTCGGTAAAGGAAAGAGACGTAAATTAACAAGTTTGCAAAATTACCAGTTATATTCAAGGAAACTAAGTCGCTGTTAAGAAGACTAAGTCGCTAAGGCTAGGAACAAGTGAAGGTGGAAAGGAGACGTTACGTAACGAAAAGATTGAACAAGTGGACAGCTTCCCTTTCTTTGGTTGTATTATTAGTAAAGACGGTGGGAGCAATGAAGATGTTAAAAGTAGCCCAGGGTATTTTTTCACAGTTGAAAGTTTTTTGGAAGAATAGGAAGATAAGTCTGCGAACCAAGATTAGAATATTGGAAACTACAGTAATGACAGTATAGTTCAGTGGTCAAGTATGGTTCTGAAGCCTGTGCGCTCCGAAAAATGGAGGAAGATTTGCAAGATGTTTCCAGATAAGTCTACAGACCAAGATTAGAATATTGGAAGTTACAGTGATGACAGTGGCCAAGTATGGTTCTGAAACATGGGCGTTCCGGAAAACGGAGGAAGATTTGCTAGATGTTTTCCAGAGAAATTGCCTATGGATAGTTTTGGGTACCCGGCTGATTGACCGTTTCAAAAAGTTGGCTGTACGAAAAGTGTGGCTCAGTCCCGTTTTCTAGGGCTATAGGAGAGAAGGGTTGAGATGGCTAGGGCACGTTCTGCGGATGAAGGATGGCAGATTGCCAAAGATTGTCCTTTTCGGCAAACCGTCTAGGGCTAAACGGACAGCAGTCCTTGGCTGGTGTTAGAGGATGTCGTAAGGAAAGATTTAAGGGGAATGGGAACTTCCTTGGAGGGTGTAAAGAGAATAGATTAGGATGGAGGAGGAGCGTACGTAGCTATGTTGGCCTCATGCGACTTGGTACTGTGGTTAGTTGTTAGTAGCAGTAGTAGTATATTCCAGGTAAAGATGGGAATAGTTTCTTTTTAGTTGACTAAATAATATAAACTGGAAGCAAAACAAAACTATCCTAGCTCCAAATATAAATTTGCTGGGGATCACTTAATATCTGATTCAGGTAGAGCATAAAATTATCTCTTGGAAAACTAGGGTTGAAACCCGATGTATCCTGATTTCTGGGAAATAATTCGGGAAAGTTGATCTAGAAATGACGAAACACAATGTTGCTTCTCTTTTATGAAATTTTGGATTTGATGGATTATCTTTGGAATTTGCACGTGAAGCTTTGTCCCTGAAGCAGGCTAAAACAAATTCTGCTGTCATCTGCTCCACATGTGGGTGGAAGAGAAGGGAATGGGAGCAGAATCTTTTCGTTTACAAAAATATTAGAAGCGGATTTGACATAATAAATTCGTATCGTATCGTAAACTCCACCGGATATAAAACTGGGCCTCCTAGCTGCACTTTTGCAGTATCCGCTCACTGTTAAACCTTGGGGTGGGGGGGGGGCAAAATCCCTAAATTCAAGCTATTGAAGATCTAGAAAAAGCGAAGTTAGGTGAGAACAAAATATTTCGAAATTCCAATCTTTTAGAAATCGTTCTGCTGTTCGTTGACTTGCTTCACGGTTCAAGGTGGGAACAGAAACATACAAAAAAATCAAGGTATGAAGTAAGTATCCAGACCAGCAGAAGGATTATGTACAGAGCTTTTGAATATTTATATGCAGATTTTATGGCCAAAATATTGACAAGAATCTTGCTCGTCACTGCTCAACTCGATCAAATGGAAAAACACTAAAATTTGATTGCTTGTTACCCAATGTACATGTGTTGATGAAAGGTATGTCAAATTAAACATGGTAAATTATATATTTTTTTCTTTTTTTTATGGAGTTTTTTGGGCTAAATGCAGTTAATAAAAAATCGTCACAATTACGGCCAATCTAGAGCAAGATTTTAGACCCTCTAGAAGATTATGTAGAGCACAGTTAATCATTTTTGGAGAAAATTTACGTTTTTCTTATTTAATGGATCATTTGCAATGCATGATTAATAGATGATTCGTTTTAATGTGTTTTTTTAGGTTTTAGAATGAACGCCTCCTCCTGGCCGACGTTTCTTGTGAAGACTCTTAGTGGCGGTGTTATCGCACCAACATCTTCTTTCAAACCGGAACCACCTGATCCAAAGTGTAATTTCTTCAAAGTGGGACTGAAGCTCGAAGCCGTTGATAAGAAGAATCCTCAGTTGATATGCCCTGCGACTATTGGTACATTTTTTTTGTCATGTACTATTGTTAAAATGCAGACGACGATAAATGAAATATTTGCATAACACTTCCTTCGATTCAGCTTGTTTGATCTCTTACTCTTGACCTAGTTTGTTTGTTTTTTTGTACAGTTTCTTTTCATTGCGCTGTATTTGGGAAACACCACGAAGCTATACTATCATATTTGTTTTTTCTGCTTGCTGATTGAAGTAAAAATGCTTATACATTTAGTTTCGAAGTTAGTAACTACTAAGATCATGGACTCCTCTCCAGTTTACTTTTATTCGTAATTTGAATGCTCTATTTGACTTAATTTGACTATTACTCTAGGGCTTGCTGACATCTGGAGTCCACTTAGGTATATCGCTTTACTATAACAAACAACAAAAGTATGAAGAACAATAGGGAAATCTTTTTGCAAGACAGTGGAGATAATTTGAATGAATATTTCGGCCCTATGTCCAAGGGCCGTCCTCAGCAAGACAAAAATATATGAAAGAAAAAAGACTCACAGCAACATGCGACCAATAAAACCAAAAATTAAAATTTTTTCGAAGCAGTCCTAGCATCCTTACTTCAGTGAAGTTCAACCAGGACTGATAAAAAGTAAGGTAAAACAAGGCGATTCAATGAGATGAAAGAAAAATAATTTAAAAACACGTTCTTATTGCTAATCCAGCCTTTTTGGCAGCTAACCTCAAAGGTCTTTTTGTGACCGGTTCTGTGTTAATGTCTATCGGTTTTTTTAAATATTATGTAAGATCATTTTTAATTAAATTTGTGTATAGAGCATTTAGTGTATATTCCCCCAAGTCCCTATTTAAGGAAATATTATTATTAATCTTAAGTCTGATTTCAATTGATTCTCGGACTACCTGCTTTATGCCTAGGTCATTGCTAATAAGGGCGGATTCATCAAAAAGTATATTGTGGCTAGGATTTTCAAAAATATGGCTGCCTAATGCAGAATCAGATGAAGCAGCGGAAATATTAGAATTTAGAGCTTTGACTATATCATCTTTATGCTGTTGTATGCGCTTTTCTAAATTCTGGTGTGTTCTACCTACATAATATTTGCCACAATCGCATGGTATTTGATAGACCCCTCTTTGGCGAGTAACTGGGGTTTTATCTTTACCAGAATTTAGAAAATTCATGATTCTAAAATTATTTGTGAATACTACATACAGATTATTATTAATGGGGACAACGAACGTGTCTCCATTTTCAACTGTAAATATTTCTCAATACCAGATAGGTTTTGTAAATATTTGGTGACTTGTATAATTGACAGCCCTTGCTACAGGAGCTCTGGAGGTCATGTTATCCCGGAGTCATGTTTATTGGACCTTTTGACGATGCTGACGCTGCTAAAATATTGTGATCCTATATCATAGAGGTTACGGGAAGGGGTGTGTAGCAAAACGGGACATAGGGAGAAGAATGTTTGCCCTCCAATTCTTTTCGACCCTTAAAAGAGCACTAGAACTTTCAGTTTTCAACCGATTGAGATCCCCTTCAAATCTTGTACGACCGTCTCTTCCATACAAAGCGGCTGGGGGAAAAAAATGCTTGGAAGGCACATGAATCTTAATTAAGGCACTGTTAGACTGTTTCCTCTGATAAAGCCTCTTTTGAAAAATGAGCTAAACTATTCAAGCTAGAAATGTGAAAATTTATGCAGAATAATTTTGAAACCATGATAATGAATATAGGCTATACAAATCCGAAGAATATAAACTAAAAACATAAAGCAAAACAAAAATTGGAAATTCAACGTCCTGGTAGCAAGCGAGCAAGGGTCGAAGGCCCGAGTAACCAACCGTAGGGAGTGGGGGGGGGAGGTGATGTCATGCTATATTTGGAAAGGAGGTGACCAAAAGTCTGGGGATGTCAGCTTTGTGCTTGGTACTGAGTATATATATACACACACACACACACATATATATATATATATATATATATATATATATATATATATATATATATATATATATTATATATATATATATATATATATATATATATATATATATATATATATATATTTATATACCAAAATTGGAGAATGCAACATTCACTATATATATGAAATATCCTTTAAATTTTCTTCAAAGCATTCTAATAACAGTGTTCTTTTTAGATGTGATTAAATAAAAAAACAAGTTTTTTTTACTGAAAGTAAGGAGCGACATTAAAACTTAAAACAAACAGAAATTATTCCGTATATGAAAGGAGCTGTCCCCTCCTCAATGCCTTGCTCTTTACGCTGAAGTTTGACTCTTTCTCACAAGTCTATTTTTTAAAACAATAAAAAACTGAATAGATCATTTTTGAATGTAAATGAATAGATCATTCTTGGGATATTTAGTTCTATTTTTGTGAGCTTTTCCTGAAGAAGAAACATTTCTTATAGCCAAGACTAGGTCTCCCTAATTGAAAGGCGCACATTTGAGTCATACTTCGGAAATTTACTTTCTTTTCATTGTGCGAATTTTGTTGCAAAACACAGTGAAAATTCATTTAGAGCTATTTTTGTGAGTTTTTCAAAGAGAAGAACCATTTGTTTAAGTCAAGAGAGAAGACTGAGATCGAGCACAATTTTTTTGGCACCCCAACCCTCTTTTCTTAATAGTAAAGCTTGAAACTTGTCAAATGCTACAGAGTAGATCTCTTTCAATTTTCTAATTCTTGGTGGGAAGGGGGGTGTAAAAAAAATGAAATATAAAGGGTTTCTATTTAAATAAGAAAAATAAAAAAACGTTACGGGAACCTCTGTATTTAAAGCAAACATGTCGCGATGGGTTTCCTTGAGGACCATGCCCCGAGTATTTCTAAGAAAAGTGAACTTGTTCTTGATAAATGACTGTGTTGATTTTCAGTCAAAGTTTTCAGTCCATTCAAAAAGTGATCTTTAAGTTGTATCTTTTAAAATCATATTCTTAAATTAAAATGGAAAATTTTGCTTAGATCAAGAATATCAAGAAATCAAATAGATATTTTAATTTCGGATGAATTTTCAGTCTTCCTAGGGTGAGCTCAAAAATAGTTTAATATTCTTATTGGTTTATTCTGAAAAATGTAAAGACCTCGTAGATTTGAAGGGAAAGTTAACCTCCAAAAATTCGGGCAATACTTAAAATAACAGTCAATTGATACAAAATAAAGAGTTCTCATTATTTGGTATGGGATACGAGTAATGTTTTCATTATAAAAACTTTGTAACTTATAAAAACTGATGTGTGCAAACCACCAAGATTCTTGGAAACTGTTCCTCTAAGTTTACTAATATGTGCTTGAAATGACGGGGTTGAATCTGTCTGCATATCTATGTATTATAACTTCTTTTTTAGGGGAAGTAAAGAAGGACTTAGTACATGTTGTGTTCGATGGATGGAAAGGAGCCTTTGACTATTGGTGCCGCTATGACTCCAGAGAAATATTTCCAGTTGGCTGGTGCAAGAGAAGCAATCATCCTTTGCAGTCTCCCGGGAAAACTGGTGAGTATTAGCCCAAATTATCCTTTAGATATTGGTTTTAATAATTTTTTATTAAAATATCTAAAAAAAATTCAGATTTTGGTTTCATTAAATTTTGGTTTTACAAAAAAAAAGGTAACATGTACGTTGACAAATTTCCCCTTTGTAGCATTGACTAAGTCGAGATGTTACGTCAGACGGTCTGGTTGCTTAACGGTAGAAATTCGTTCTTAAATACATGAGGTATTATTCAGTATGACTCTTTTTATTGCTGACAAAAACTGAAAGTTTTGGAAAATAATTTGTTTCGTCCTTATTTGTGGATTATTTGAAAAAGACTACGTTTTCTAAAGAGTTAAAGAGGCTGAGTCACAAGTTCGAGCCTTAAAACGTACAGGGATTAGGAGGTACAGTTGGGGGGCTGCCGCCCCCAAACCCCCCCCCCCCCGCTTTCGCAGCCTCTTTTGTTTAGATTTTTTAAGTCCTGTAGCCTGCAATCAGTTGGTCTTACCAACACGAATGAAACTGTTTCAATGGCATTTTTTTTAAATCTTCAGAGAATTTGGCAATGACAACTCAGTCTGTTACAGTTATAACTACAAACTTGTCTCTCTGCCAGGTATAGTTATGTATTCAGTGTGATTATGTATGATGGAAAAATAGATGAACCTGAACCTACCTGAACCTAAACTGCTTGTTTATGCTGAACCCTTCTTCTGTTCCCTGTTTTTTTCTGTTCAAAATTGTTAAGTTCATCACATTATAGCTTGTTATCGGTTAGGGATAAATCTCCTGTAAAAAATCCAGCAAACAGGCTCAGTACTGTTTCTAATCAAAGAGATTCAATAGGATGTTCTTACGGTAAAAAATTCAAGCAGACTTTGTTCGTGTTGCAAAGCATTTCTTTGCAAGGGAAAAAGTGGGGGTTGAGGGGGGCGGCAGACCCCCAAAATGAAAATCTTAACAAAAGAGGGTGCAAAAGTGGGGGGCAACTGTACCTCCTAATCCCTGTACGTTTTAAGGTTCGAACTTGTGACTCAGCCTCTTTAACTCTTTAGAAAACGTAGTTTTTTTTCAAATAATTTCTGCACGTTTTTCTACAGTTTATTACTTATTATTGCTTGACTAACTGTTAGCTGATCGTGTCAGGAGTTAAAGTTGGGGGCCTGCCGCCCCCCAAACCCCCCGCTTTTGAAGATTCCTACTGAAGATTAACTACTTCTCCTCTTTGGATTCAAATCTCGCCCCTTGCATGACGAGTTTTAAACGACACGTAAGTCCAAGAATCTAATATGTGTAACAGCCGTTCTGTTAAAATTTTGTCTGCAAGTAAAATATATATATTTAAATCCTCTGTTAAGGGAGTCCTTTTAAGCTGAGATAAGAGTGCAAACAAAAGTAGGAAATAACCCTTTTAAAGATTTGTAAACAAATCTAGGTTGAAGTAGTATAGCCTACTAAATTATATTAGATATACATTTTCAAAACAAGACTCAGTGACTTGTTGTGACTGGTGTTCTTGGTAGGTAAAATATAGACGGTAATATTCGTTTCCGACACTCAGGCTTCTTGTTTCATAATAAAATTTAGGTGTAAATAGTTCTCCAAGACTGGCAGGCTCTGCAGTATTGATTTTGCCGTAGGCAGCGCAATAGCGCTGGGCCACTCGTTAGTAGCATCAGTAACCGTAGGAGTAGTAGTAGTAGCAGTAACAGTAGCATGCATATGATGCCTTTTTTGTATATTTGTTAGTTCCTTCCCTTCTCCCCCTCTTAATGTGCCCTAAAAGTTTCAACTTAATGCTTTCAGCCGCTCCTCGGATATTGCTGATGCGCCTATTTGATAACCAGCATGCACATAGTGTATTTTCATTTAGTTCAACATGTCTCTCATCGTTCTCTGAAAATATTCATCTTAGTCTCTTTAGCCTCAGTAGAAGGAGTAGTAGTAATAACAGTTAAAGTTGTAGCAGTAGAATTTACACATAATAAATTTCAGTTAATTCAGCATCCCCTTCAACATGCCAAAAAGTTTCAAGTTAATATTCTATGCCGTTCTCGGAACGCTGTTAATACTCCCATTTGTCAACCAGTATACACATAATGAGTATTGTTGTAGTTTAACTTTCTTCTCAATATTCCCCGAAAGTATACCTTGATACCCTTAGTCTTAGTAATTGTAGTCGCAGTAGTAGTAGTAGTAGTATGCATGCAGCGCCTTTTTGTTAGTTCAAAATCCCCCTCGACATTCTCTGAAAGTATCAGCTTAATACCATAGAGTACCAAAGAGTATGAGTTAGAGTATAGCTTGTTATCGTTAGAGTATAGCTTGTTATATCAAAGAGTAAGAGTATAGCTTATTATCGGTTAGGGATAAATCTCCTGTAAAAAATCCAGCAAACAGGCTCAGTACTGTTTCTAATCAAGGAGATGCAATAGGATGTTCTTACGGTAAAAAATTCAAGCAGACTTCGTTCGTGTTGCAAAGCATTTCTTTGCAAGGGAAAAAGTGGGGGTTGAGGGGGGCGGCAGATCCCCAAAATAAAAATCTTAACAAAGGAGGGTGCAAAAGCGGGGGGTTTTGGGGGCGGCAGCCCCCCAACTGTACCCCCTAATACCTGTACGTTTTAAGGTTCGAACTTGTGACTCAGCCTCTTTAACTCTTTAGAAAACGTAGTTTTTTCAAATAATTTCTGCACGTTTTTCTACAGTTTATTACTTATTATTGCTTGACTAACTGTTAGCTGATCGTGTCAGGAGTTAAAGTTGGGGGGCTGCCGCCCCCCAAACCCCACGCTTTTGAAGATTCTTTTCTTAAGGCTTTTAATTCCTGAATAATCAAATCAAATGCACAGTAAGATTTTCTTTTTTCAACTTTTCTTCGAGCATGCGGGTATACGGCATGTTATCAAAGCAGTGGAGACTTACCTGTAAGCTGAAGGCCGACTGTGATATTCTTCTGGAGACGCCTATTGAGCCGAAGGATTTAATAGATTGGATTTAAAAAAGAAACTGAGTTTCTTTTATAAACTTTAAATTTAAGAGATACTACTTTAAATTCAATATATAAAACATTTACTCTGACGGAGAATCGAACCCGGGTGTTCTGCATGACAGACAGGAATAGTGACCACTGTACTATCAGAGACTCTTGTTAAATTATTTTTAGTCTCTGCAATCTATTTTCGACGCAAGCAAATATAAAATAAGATTTTCGATTTTCGACAAAAAAGAACTTCTGGGAAAGAGCTGGAATTTTGGAAGCTTGCAGTCGGTCTTGTCAGGTTAAGAGGACTATTTTGATCTAATTTAATAATGAAATACTATGCTTTTAGGAATTTCAAAAATTAACATGGGCTCTTATAGGAAAACGAAGTTTTTCGTAAATGTAAATTCGGGGGATAATTTTTTCGGTCTGAAAATATCAAAAGGCCCTAACAGGTCGAATTCCGCTTCGAATGAGTCCCCATTCACCCGGATCCGTTGCCAACTGTGGCCTGTAGGCGTGTCAGATAAAAAAAATAACTTGATGAACATTAAGTGGCTATTTTTGGTTTTTGGAAAACAGGGAAGGAGTGATCGGATTGAGCTGAAATTTTGAGGATAAGCTCCCAGGCCCCAGGAAAGCTTATCCTCTAAATTTCAGCCCGGTCGGACAAGGTTAAAGGGGGGCTGTGGTGGGAGGGTCGAAACTTCCGGCCCACTTTCCCCCATGAAGATAAAGTTTGAGGGGGTGAAATTTTGCATGTTTCTTAGTTTGAGCTTAGGCTACAAAATGCGATCACCGCCGTCTCTCTGCGGCCGCTAGGACCGGAAATCGCTTAACATTGTGGTGGGTCGCCTCTTTAAAGAGGCAAAAGTGTGCCTCCTTGATTAATTTGAAGAATAGATGTGGAATATGGAAAAGTCTTGCTTGAATCTCAATCTCTAGACGCTCTGAGGGCGATCAAGTAAGTTATGCCAATTAATGCATGTACTTTTTTTTCAAAAAGATTTCTCTCTTTTGTGCTAAAGGAATTACCCTAGAATATGCCATACATTTTTCTTTTTCATCTAGATTGTTCGCTAGTTCCCATTATAGACTGAAAAAATAAAACTGAACGAAATCATAAAGTATTCATACCAGTTTTTCCCTTTGTTCTTTTGTATTTCGTATTTTTTTTTTTGGGGGGGGGTGTCTTATTGTGAGTGCAATTTTTACAATGCCCACTCGAGTTTTGTCAATCTACTTTCAATGTTAGTGTATATTTCAAAATTTGAGTCTTTTTACAGAAGTACAGTCAGGGTTTAAACAATTATTTTCAAAGGTTTTTATGTCGAATTACCATCAAAATTCACTCAATCCCAAAGATTAGGTATACTGTGCAAAAACTATAGGAAAAAATATGACAATTGGTAAATCTGGACTTGATGTGGAGGGGGATATTGGTAGTGTTCCTATTATTTCGATTGATCCAAATCCGTAATTTGTATTGATTGTAAACCAGTATTTGGGACTGAGTATCCTCTTAAATATTAAAAGAAAGCAATACCTGGGACAATCCCTTGGATTTCCAATTTGTTTTAATTGAGTTATACAAAGGAACTATCATAAGAGTATAAAACTAATGACGCAATTATTTTAGCTTTGCCACTAAAGGCTCTAGCAACTCCTGGGCGTAACAAGAGACCTAAGCAAAAGAACAGCCCTGCTCCACCCACCCCAAAGACAACCACTAAACGGAAAAGGAAATCGAGTAGCACTCAAGTTGCTGATTCTACATCGAGTCCTCTTCCTTCGCCTCCAAAGGCACCCATTACTGGTCCATGTGAGCCAGACTCACCAACAGAAGAGCTAGTTGTGAATGAAGCCCAGCCAGATCTGTCTTCTCAAAGAACTTGTGAAACATTATCCCCGGATATTCATCCAGGTAAGTTTTTGGATGAAGTGAGAATGAGTGTATCTGTGTATCACATTCTGTTATAGTCGCACAGCTTAATTATAGTGGAAACTAATTTAAGTGAACTGGTAAAGTGACTAAAATAATAGTAATTTGAGAATGAAAAGAGGTTAGTAACCGAAAATAAAAATCTCTAATCTCTAAGTATGTGTGGGGCTAGTGGGTCTTTTGCGGAGGGGCAAGCAAATCACTAGAAAGCATTTTTCTTTATAAACAGAATACTTTGAATTATCTTCTTGAGATTAATGATTTATTTTGGCCTCCCATCTTGGATCTTAATGTGAGGTTGTAATTTATTCATATTAAAAACATTTATAAATTAAAGTGATAATTTGTTTGTTCATAGTTTTATGGCTTCTAATTTGAATTAACTGTTAAACTATGGGAGCTAAAAACTTAAAATGTTGTTGAAGAATATCTTGAAAGCATCAGAAAGGAAGTAGGTTTTCGAACCTCGCAAATTATTGAATAAAAATAGACTTAAGAAAACTAAACTCTGTAGAGAGTCGTAATTTTGATCGATTGAACTACCCTTATTTATGTATCTGCTGGGGATCAAATTCAGTAGGCTTAGGCTCAAATCAAGGGAGATATTCTACAAGCAGTGACAAGAGCCAAAGGCTTGGGCATAGAGGGCCTCACTCCATTGAACCGAGGCTCCTAAGTTGGCAAAGTAGTTTTTGCCAACCCAGGATGGGGAATTGAATTCTGCTCAGTGTTTACGGAACGTTTGGACGTAATGTCTGCTGCATCAATATATTACATTTTGGAAAGCCGGGAGGACAAAAATGGGTGGTTTTCTTTTGTCCTTGAGCCAGAGCCTAGAGTGTGAGAGCTGGAATGTTCTGGTTTATCTTAAAGAGGATTACCTGAAATTTTCTGCCAAGCTTTCTTTTCTTCTAGCCAAATTTTTTGCCTTCGTGCGAAAAGCTCTATTTATACAGGCAATCAAGTGGACAATAATTTCAAATTGAGGTTGGATTAAAATAGGCAAGTGCTTGAGATGTGCCATGATTCCCTGAGCCTGTGGCCCAATTATTCTATTAAAATACAACACAGAATTTTAACAGTTCTCGGAAACTAGCCTAGGGTAGATAATCGTTTCTGGGACAAACTTGTGGCATTTTAAAGAAAATAGCAAATCAAGACAAGTAAAACTTTTGGAGAGCAGCCCATTTGTCAATTCCTGAAAGTCTATGGACGCTTTATTAACCTAGCGTAAATACTTCCTTAAAAAATGAATTATCTAGAAAGCAATTATTTACCTTGACTTGGAAATGGACAAATTCTGAAGATACTCCTGCTACTGCTGACTAGAATAGAAGAGAACCTATAGGCTGAAAGAAGAATCCTAAATTGTTGGAAGAAAAGTAGATCCAGAAGCAATTCCCCTAGGCTAATTTCTAATTACTCACTAAAATTCGGAACTTACTCACTGCATCTAGATATTTTACGTTACAAAATGGAATGTTTTCAAATGAGCCCCAGCACTCCATTGACACATAATTTAGTGGCTCGGTCACACTGCCTCTTGGCATAGATGAGAGTTTACCTTGTCAAATCATAATCTTTATTTAGCTCAGCATGCTTTAGATGGATGGACCTCAAGATGCCACTATTAATTTAGCTCCTGAAACTTTACACCAATTTTCTTACACTAATAGAAATAACAACTCTGAAGCAGTTGTGCACTTTCTTTAATATTTCAAAGTGGTTGAGCTATATAAATGAAACCTGTAGAAATCATTTCAAATGTCAACTCCTTACTATTTCTGAATGTTTTATTCACCCGAGTCAAGTATCTTCTTAATATATATCACAAAAGTGTGTTCAAAAAGTAATTGGAAAGAGCATTGAAGGGGGAATCAAATAGTATATTTACTATTTTTTATCTCATTTCTGTCCCATAAGCAAAGTTAACCAGTAATTGCCTACCTTATTATCTGCCCCCACTATTTAATTACCTGCTAAAATTATAAATGAACTTACCCACACTGATATATATAGTACCTCCAGAGCAATTTTGGCTTTTAAATCCAGCACTTCCTTCAAGATATTCCGTTCTTTGTGTACATATCTCTATGTCTGCTTGTACAAAACATTCCAAGTTCCAGGTGGCTTAGTATATGTATAAAAATCCATGTTTGTAGGCTAATACTTGTTATAAGTTTTTAATTAGCTTCTGTTTTGGCCATTTGGAGCTGGTGTTTCTCTCCTTTTCTCTTTCTCTCCTTTTTATCTGTTTCTTATCTTTTCAATTTATTTTACAGATGATCAGAGCTTAATTTCGGACATAAAGTCCAAGCTAGAATATTGGAAAGTAGTTCTTGCTCCCCACCATCGTCCCGCTCTTCAGTCGACGATTCAGTGCGAGGTTTGATTGTTTCTTGTTTTGTCTTTAATCCTAATTTTTGTAGCTAAAATGAAATAGACTGCTTAAAGTCAGTTAGGTCTAGCCAATTTTTTTCTATATATTTGAAAGAAATTCTTTTTTCCAACTAAGGTCTTCGTCTTTTTTAATAAACTCTTTATAATGTTTACATTATGTCACAAATGTTGTATGTCAGGGAAATCTAGCGCAAATAATTGTGATGTTGGCATCCCTCAATTCCCCTCGAAAAACTAGAGCTTCATTTCTGCTTTATTGACATAATAGCATAAATTAGAAGTTTAATTTAGGCTACTTGTTTGCTGTGCATTTGAAAGGAATGAAGAAACCTTTCTTGAAAATATATTACATATCTGAGGCAACGCTTATAGTAAAGGCCATAAGGCTTAATGTTTTATTATATTTTATTTGTTTTTTCTTAGAGGCACTTTGTATGGAGTTGGGTCTAATAAGCTTTGGAGGGGGCTTATTTGGTTGGAAATCGGAAGTTTAGTGCCTTTTTTAAGAGTCAACAGTGTTCGGAGAGCAAACACACACACCCCGCCCTCTTTTCCCCAAACACATCCGATTGAAATTTTGAGATTTCCATTATGTTCAAAATAGTCCAAATATCAGTTAATGAAACTCCTGGGTCGACACAACCCCTCATGACTCGGGAGCAAGTGCTGAAAGCTATTCCCCAGGGGAATATAAGGTTTTAATGGAAAGGTTGGTCGTATAAATTTTGAAGGAGGATCATTTAATTGGAAATCGAAGGTTTTGGTTCCCTTTTTAATAGTCAAAAATGATCAGGGGCTATGAAGCCCCCCCCCCCATGTCTAAATGCATCCGATCAAAATTCATCTATTTTACCTAAATGCATCCGATCAAAATTTTGAGTCTGCCATTTTGTTAAAAATTGTCCAAAGATCATATAAAAACGCCTCCGGGGCTAACACAACCTCCTTGAATCCAAGGGCAAGGGTTGTAAGTTATAACCCGGGGGTATATAAGGTTGTTATTGAAGGATTGGTTGTATGAACTTTGGAGGAGGCTCATTTGATTGTAAATTGGAAGTTTTAGTTTTCTTTTTAAGAGTTAAAAGTGATCGGTGAGCAACTAGTCCCACTCCCCTCCTCTACGCCCTCTTTTCGCCAAATGCATCCGATAGAAATTTTGAGATAGCTATTTTGTTAAAATTAGTCCAAAGATCATATAACAGTGCCTCTCGGGTCGACACAACCCCCAAAAGCCCCTGGGGCTAGGGTTGTAAGTTATGCCCCGAGGGCATGTAAGGTTCTTATGGGTAGGGAGGCCGTATAAACTTTCGAGGAGGCTCATTTGATTAAATATTGAAAATTCTAGTTCCCTTTAAAAAAAAAAAGATCGGAGGGCAACAAGTATCCCCCTCCCCCCCCCCCCTACACTCTCTTTCCTAAATACGTCCGATCGAAATTTTGAGACGGCCATTTTGTTCAAAATAGTCCAAAGATCATATAGTAATGCCTCCTGGGTTGACACAACCCCAAGAGCCCGGGGACAAGGGTTGCAAGTTATGCTCTAGGGATATATAAGGCTCTTATAGAAGGGGTGGTTCGTATAAACCTTGGAGGAGGCGCATTCGATTGGAAATTGAAATTTCTAGTTTGCTTTTTAAGATTCAAAAATGATCGGAGGGCAACTAGCCCCCCACGCCCTCTTTCCCCCAAATGTATCTGATAAACATTTCTAGATAGCTATCTTTTTCAAAAAAGTCCAAAGATTATATCACAATGCCTCGAGGGTTGACACCCCCCCCCCCCTCCTGAACCCGGGAACAAGGGTGGTCGTATAAAATTCGGAGGGGGCTCTTTTGATTGAAGGTTGACACCCCCCCCCCCCACACACACACACACACACACCTGAACCTGGGGACAAAGATGGTCATATAAACTTTGGAGGGGGCTCATTTGATCAAAAATTGTATTTCTACTTCGCTTATTAAGAGTCAAAGGTAATCGAAAGGCAACTAGCTCCCCCCCCCCCCCCTGAGTACCTCTTTGAGAATGAGATAAATGATGTAAATCTCTACCTCCTAAAATATGGGTCATAGTTAACTAAATACATTGCAATCATAAACGAAGAGAAATTAATTTTTTTCAAACTTTCCGAAAAGAGGTTTTACAAAGAAAGTATAAGCCATATTAAACTTAAAATCATCAGGAATAAATTCCTATAATAATTCAAACTCAAAATGATCAGAAATTACTATTAAAGAATAAATGAAACCGAAAACGAACAGAAATTAAATAAACAATCATAGCAAACAAACATACAACAGGTACTAATATAAATGAATAGATAGATCTTAAAACGAAGAAAAATTAGTACAACCAAGGGTTTGGTTACTGCCCCCTCCTCGTGTAAGCACGTGTGTAACAAGGATTTTTATACAAGTCAAGCAAGCCTTTAAGAAAATGTGTGATCCAAGGGCTTAAAGTAACGCATTTTTAATCGTCCTCCCTTCAGTCCCATTATTTAGAATTTGTATGGTTGGTTGGTGGAAGCTTTCCCCCTCTTAATTCCTTTCATCTGTTTTAATAGAAAGGTGGACACGTTAAATCATGCTTAAACCAGTTTCAAAGAAGGATTTTTAGTCAGAATCATTAAAAGATGGGCCCAAATCTCCTCTGTCCCTCAACCCACCTTTTTGATCCCTTACCCATCCTTTTTTGTCATATTTTTTTAGACGGGTCGACATGGTGCATCTTGTTGAAATCAGATTTATAGAAGGATTTTCAATCTACATTATTGAAGGGTCCATGCCTCCCCCTCTCCACATTTGCGGTTAAGGTGGACATGTTGTACCTTGTTGAATTTAATGTTGCGCAATAATTTGTAATCTTTGAGTTTGAAGGGTCTTAGTTAAGCTGTTGGACCCGTGCCCCCGCACACATGCACTCTTCTCCTTAGGATTAACTTAAGATATAAGAATTTCTGAACTTGTCGACTACAAATTTGAGACTGATGACTCTCTCACTCTCTCTCTCTCTCTCCCCTCTCTCTCTCTCTCTCTCTCTCTCTCTCTCTCTCTCTCTCTCTCTCTCTCTCTCTCTCTCTCTCTCTCTCTCTCTCTCTCTCTCTCTCTCTCTCTCTCTCTCTCTCTCTCTCTCTCTCTCTCTCTCTCTCTCTCTCTCTCTCTCTCTCTCTCTCTCTCTCTCTCTCTCTCTCTCTCTCTCTCTCTCTCTCTCTCTGTCTTTCATCTCTATCCCTCACTGAATCTTGACTTTTCTTTTAAGGATCTGGTTGTAGTCCAACATCAACAACAGCTATGTCAGATTTACCTGTAGATCCTGAACAATGGTCAGTGTCGAACGTCCTTAACTACTTCTCCTCTTTGGATTCAAATCTCGCCCCTTGCATGACGAGTTTTAAACAACACGTAAGTCCAAGAATCTAATATGTGTAACAGCCGTTCTGTTAAAATTTTGTCTGCAAGTAAAATATATATATATATATATATTTAAATCCTCTGTTAAGGGAGTCCTTTTAAGCTGAGATAAGAGTGCAAACAAAAGTAGGAAATAACCCTTTTAAAGATTTGTAAACAAATCTAGGTTGAAGTAGTATAGCCTACTAAATTATATTAGATATACATTTTCAAAACAAGACTCAGTGACTCTTTGTGACTGGTGTTCTGGGTAGGTAAAATATAGACGGTAATATTCGTTTCCGACACTCAGGCTTCTTGTTTCATAATAAAATTTAGGTGTAAATAGTTTTCCAAGACTGGCAGGCGCTGCAGTATTGATTTTGCCGTAGGCAGCGCAATAGCGCTGGGCCACTCGTTAGTAGCATCAGTAACCGTAGGAGTAGTAGTAGTAGCAGTAATAGTAGCATGCATATGATGCCTTTTTTTATATTTGTTAGTTCCTTCCCCCCTCCCCCTCTTAATGTGCCCTAAAAGTTTCAACTTAATGCTTTCAGCCGCTCCTCGGATATTGCTGATGTGCCTATTTGATAACCAGCATGCACATAGTGTATTTTCATTTAGTTCAACATCTCTCTCATCGTTCTCTGAAAATTTTCATCTTAGTCTCTTTAGCCTCAGTAGAAGGAGTAGTAGTAATAACAGTTAAAGTTGTAGTAGTAGAATTTACACATAATAAATTTCAGTTAATTCAGCATCCCCTTCAACATGCCAAAATGTTTCAAGTTAATATTCTATGCCGTTCTCGAAACGCTGTTAATGCTCCCATTTGTCAACCAGTATGCACATAATGAGTATTGTTGTAGTTTAACTTTCTTCTCAATATTCCCCGAAAGTATACCTTGATACCCTTAGTCTTAGTAATATTAGTCGCAGTAGTAGTAGTAGTAGTATGCATGCAGCCCCTTTTTGTTAGTTCAAAATCCCCTTCGACATTCTCTGAAAGTATCAGCTTAATACCATAGAACACCAAAGAGTATGAGTAACTTATAAGAGTAGAAACTGGAGCTAGTATCGATAAAAAAAAATATCAATGCCCGCTAGCGTTTGGCAACGCTTAGAATTGTTCAAGTTTTTTTTTTTTTTTTTTTTTTTTTTTTTTTTTTTTTTTTTTTTTTACACTAAAAAAAGTCAAGTGTCGCCAAATGCAAGATAGCGTTTATAGTTTTAGTTGTTGACACTAGCCCCAGTTCCTACTCTTATAAGTTACCCATACTCTTTGACCATTAGCCTTAATAGTAGTAGTAATTACCGTTGTACTAGTATCAGTAGAAGTAGTAGTATTATGTTCCACATAATGCATTTTGGTTTCTTCAGAATCCCTTTCAACATGCCAGAAAATTCCACCTCAATACTAAATGCTGCTCCTGTTGCTCATACCCCCTTTTGTCAACCTGCATGCATATATTATGTTTTACTGCACATCAACTTCCTCCTCAATATTCCCTTAAAGTGTCACCCTAATACCCTTAGCAGTATTAGTAGTAGCAGTAACTGTAGTAGAGAAACAAGATATTTCATCTCAAGTAACCACTAGATATGTCACTGAATTCCCACGGGTGACAGCTTCGTCGTCAACATTTAAATCCTTTGACCAAGGATAGTATTGTAGACCAAATGAACATAGCAAGCGTTGACGTTTTACAACCGAGTTATAGCTTGTTGACTCGCAACCTTTTTCAGCATTCTATATCCACTGATAGTAAATCCAACAAGTCTAGATCAGATGTACAGTCAAAGTGAAAGATGCATCATCTTCGAATAATACTTGCGCTTTACTAGTTTAGGAAGTCTCAGTATTAACATTAATTTCTTCGTACGCACCAGAGACCGCCAAAAATATTTCATTAAGAAATTTTAATCATCTTCTTTTCACCGCACAGTTATCAAGTTTACGCATTAAGATTTGATTAATCACTGCATCAAAAGTTTTCAAGATGCCCAGAAACACAGTAGCAGTCCTCAGTTTATTATCTAAACCATCATTTACGAAAGCCGTTAAAAACTGCAGCGCCAGTTCAGTTGAATATCCTGCTCTCAAACCAAATTGGTTCCTATAGAAGTACTTCTTATTCTCCAAAAATCGTTGTATCCTACTGTAAACCACTTTTTCCGAAATCCTAGGTAATATTGGTAAAAGACATCTATAGACACAATAATCATCACGATCAAATCATGGAATCAAAGCTGGTTCGATTGCAACTGAACCCTTGTACTCATGCATCAGACTCCAGGTGCAACTTAACCCTCGTGCTACTCCACCCCATTCAAATTAACCCTCATGCAACTCAACCCCCGTGCAACTCAACTGCCGTTTAACTGAACCCTCCTTTTAAGAGAAACTTCTTGTTAATGCTGATTTAGGAATGATGATTTAATTGCGGAAACACATTTATGTGAATTTTCAAAAATAGCTGGAAACGTTGATAAGTCTCCCTTTTTCTGTTTTATTTCTCCTGTGCTAATAGAGCACTAGAACATCGTATAGAAAGTGTTTAAGGTCATTTGAAAGCTAATATTTACGTTTACGCGTTTTTATAATTCCGTCATGACAGTACCATCACAAAATGCATAATGGTACCAAAATGAGAATTTAGGGCCATTTCTTGAGTGTAAAGGCTTGGAACCATACAAAGTCTACTACTGAAATCTCCATGATCGAAAACTCCTAGACTGGTGTTTAAAATTCCCGCCATGAACGCTCTCCTTCCCAGTCACCTTTTTAAGTGGGAAAAAAAGTTTTGAAAAAACCACGAAGTGAAAAACATTCCTTAAATACAAAGCTGATTTGTTAATAATGGGTACTATTTATTTCTTTTCAACACGAAAATTAATTACGGAACAAATTCTTGGGAATTAAGTCTTCTTTTTATTATTTATTTTCCCAGTACTAGCGGGTCACTGGAACATTGTAATGGCGCTGCAAAATGGGTAAACATACGAGGTTCTCGGAACTAGTGTTTTATTTCCCCTACCCCATAAAGGTGGATGTCATTTCCTGCTTAATCTCATGTGGATTGTCCTAAAAAAACTGCTTTATATAACTTTCAAAGTCAAACTGAAAGAGCTAAGGAAACTGGACATAAAATCAGAGTTTTCACTTTCCTCTTAATAAATCCTTAACCAAAATTCATAGATCACAAACTACCGAAAGCTCGCAATAAAGCCAAAAAAAGAACACTTTATGGGGCCGTGCTTTTTTAGATAGACCCATTCCTGAAAGTTTCTTTTGATTTGGAGAAGTTTTGGGGTTACTCAAATGGGTAATATAAGTTTAAAACTGCGAACGAATTGAGAAGCGAAACTTATCCTTTGGCCTTGGGTTTATTTGAGTCAAATGGGGCTTAATTTAAATAGGGGCTCAGTTAAATGCCGTGGAGTTGCATGCCGTACAGTTGAACGAGGATTCAGTTAAATGGGCTTGACTTGCACGGGGGTTCAGTTGCATAAGAGTAAAGTTATATGGGCTTCAGGTGCACGAGGGTTTAGTTACACGAGTGTTCAGTTGTCCGTGAGTTCAGTTACACAGGGGTTAAGTTTCACCTAGTGTCAGAGGCACGAGGGTTCAGCTACATGGATTTCGTTACACGCACAATCAAAGCCACAGTCCTAGCATTTTAAATGAATTGGGAAACATACCTTATTGAAAACAATCGTTCACCATTTCTACAAACCTAGGAAAAATAGATGGCAAAATGAATTTTATAATCCGATTGGTGTTTGTACTTCAGTTCCAATTAGGGAAGAATAATTAACCATTTTGTCAGTGCTCTCCTGTAAAGTAGATTAATTTCATTGTATTGAACAATTGCCCTCACTAAAAATAGATCCGGAAATTCTCCGCATTCAAACAGAGTAGTCTTCAAATTATTTGGTTAAGTAATTCCATTTTACTTTCCTTAACAACTTATTTAGTGCGTCATTATATTTCTTGTAAATATCACGTTCAGTCTCGTTATTACTTATGTGCTTTTATATATAATGAATGTCTCTTATGAATCGAGTTTAATTAACACTATCTTATCCACGGTTTTCTAGAGTTATCACCAGCACTGCTTTTCTTTTTCACTTTTGTTCACAAAGAACAGTAATTAAGCTAAATTTTACACCTGTTGCTCCATACTTGTCCTTCGTATAGTTTATAAGGTGATATTTTTGTTGTGGAGAGAGTATATATTTTTGAAATAGCGGATACGTCTGGCTTCGAAAGGAAATTGAGATGCGTCAGCTTTGACGAACGGTTCAATCCAATGAGATATTATGTGAGATTTCATGAGAGTTTTATGGGGAAGCAGAATTTTGTTCTGAACCTTCCTTGTACATCTTTAAAAGAAAAACATGTCATCTTAAAAAAAAAAATGCTTGTAGTGCTCATAGCGAAGAAAATAAGCTTCTAAAAGTAGATTCATATATTATCTTCCTTTTTTATTGAAAAAAACGTTGAATAGTTTTACAAGTTTGTCTCTCCCATCGATCAATGTAGGTCAATACTGACCTATTCCTTAGAGTAATTGAAGCCCTTTTGCATGGAGGAGTCAAGAATCAAAAAGTTGTATTTTTAGACCATTGTTTTTCAGTGTCACGCGGAGGAGTAGCCCATCCCCGTATACAGGTATGTTTAAAAAAAAAGCCGCCAGTGGTTTCTTGCATGTAGGTGTATGATCCAGCTGCTCCATTGCAGTTGTACTTCTGGTACGAACGAAGTACATGTCAAAAAATCCTAGCATCACCCCTACAAATTTTGCTATAAGATAAAACGACATTTATTGCTGAAAAATGGTTGTCACAAGCCCAAATGGGCCGACTTTAACTTTGCACTTTAACGTCAATAAACAAAAAAGAGCTAAAAACAAACAACAACAAAAACAAGTTGTAAAAGGGTCAATGTCAAATGCGTAAAAATGTCAAAAACAATTAAAGCTCATAAAATTAAAAGGCCAATGCCAAATCTGAAAAAATGTCAAAACAATGAAAACTCGTAAAATAAAAAAGGGAATAAAATTATTAAAGCAAAAACACGATTTAGTTATGCGACCAAAAAATAGAAAGCTCAAAATTTGCAAAATAAATATTAAAATTATAAGGTAAAAGAGAGTGAGGGGGGGGGGGGTGACGAGATTCACTGATTGAATAGGTCAACTATGTAAGGGGTGAAAGTTTTTCTATATCTTTCTGTGGAAACTTTTATTGGGGCAAGTAGGGGGATTTTTGTTGAAGCAGAACGCGGGAGGCGGGGTCGAAGGAATGGATATTGACTAGGGAAAAGGGGAGTTGTCCGAGGGTTGTAAAGGGCATTGTTGGTAAAACGTAAGGAAATTTTTGCTCTCCTTTCCTTAAGGGTGGCTAGATTGGCTTTCCGAAGAAGGAAAATATAAAGCACTTTACCCTCATTGAAGATAATTCTTAGGCATCTCTTTGGACTGCCTCTTCTGTCCGGCAAGTCAATGGAGATGCCAGGATGCTAAACAGGACAGGCGTACTCGAGGGTTGGGCGTGCGAATGAGAGGAAAATTCTCAAACAATGCGATTTAGGATGTTTAAATTTTTAAGGAGTTTATGGAGTGAAAATGTGGCATTTGCATGTTTTAAGATATCATTACTTTGGCAATCCCATTTTAAGTCGCTTAAGATGATAACGCCTAGTAATTTCATAGTGGTAACAGACATTTCAAGGAGGATTGGGCAGGAGAAAGAAGGGGAAGTTTTCAGGAAATTAATTGTTAAAACCGTTGAATTTAAAGGGCTGACTCTCATATTATTAGTAACAGCTTCGTCTGATATCGATTCCAAGATGTCCATTGGATTACTTTTTAAATTTTTGAAACGTGTCTCTAAGACAGATAAATCATCAACTAATTTTCATCTATCCGGAAATCGACACCAAGGTTGTTTATCATTGCAAGAAATAAATTTGGGCCTAAGAGGGTTCCCTGGGGCACACCATTATATATTGGGAGGGGATCAGTATAGACTTTCGGGTATTTGACGACTTGCGTTCTATTAGAGAGGAAAAACGCAATTATTCTGATTAAATAGGGGTCAACTTGAAAGTCATTGGATAGTTTTGCTATCAATGTATTGTGGTTAATTAAATCAAAAGCTTTTTGCAAGTCCACTGCGATAACATTGAGCCAGGTATTGGGTTTTTCAAGTGTGTTACATATTGTGTCCATAAGATGGGCAAGATGTAGAGTGTAAGTTTCCGAATCGTCTTTGGTCAACATCTGGCATTATCTTTACTTTCAACCACTCTGTTAAAAAGCTTTCATATAACTTCAAAAAAACTGGGTTAAGAGCAATGGGCCGGCCACCATCAAAATCTTGCTTTTTACCTGTCTTTTTTTACAGGAGTAATAAAACTTAATTTCCAACTATTTGGGAACTTACCAGTAGAGGTAATTTCATTAAAATGTAAGGAAAAGACTTCTGAAAGATTGTCACCAAGGGCTTTAATTAATGTAATCGGAATGTCTAGCGGACAAGTACTGCATTTTAATGTTCTTAATTTTTTTCCTCCACATTTGAAGGCGAAATAATGGGGAAATTAAGAGACCACAAATCATAAAGAGTGTCAAAAGAGAGGCGAAGATGGCTCTGAACTTTGAAGGAAAGAAATTTGTTCAGATCATCGGCTGTAGCTGAGGACTCTTCTTGGAAATATAAATCTATATTTTTTTATATGTTTTCCTACACTTTTTTTATTCTATTATACAATTGTTTTGGCTTAGTAGAAAGCAAATCCTTGACTTTACATTTGTAATATGAAGAGGTAGATTTACTTATTTCTCTTTTTATATATTTACGCAGTAAGTTAGCTTCGGATGTTTTACCATTCTTGGGTAGATTTATTTTTATTCTAATTAGCTTTTTCAACTGGCTAGTAATGTAGGGTTTGTCATTAGAATATGTTTTTACTTTTTTCTCAGGGAAGGAATCTATGTATTTTGTTTTAGTGTTTTGATTTTTTTTTGTTTTTTTTTTGCAGGAAATTGACGGGCGAGCTCTCTTTCTACTTACGCCGGACATGTGTATGAAATACATGGGTTTGAAGCTGGGACCGTCTTTAAAGATCTGTAATCTTATTGACAACTTAAAGTCAAAGCGATTAGGAAATGCTTGAAGTGTGTTTTGTTACGAATCGTGAACCTTAAGGTTGTGGTTTAAGTTGTTGCTAAAGCGACTTATTATTTGGCTACATGCTCTATTATTTTGTGCTTTCTCCTCTGATGCATGATGTCCCAGCAAAGTGTCAGGGTGCGTTCCTGTAAGGGAAAAAACAGACCATTAGTCTATTCTGCATTTTGAACTAGATAATTATTTAACGTGTAAAGCTACGATTTTAAAGTTTGTTTTTTTAGTTTTTTCAGTTTTACATGCTGATGGTCATTTAAGCATGTATATAATATCAGATGCTGTACCATCCACATATAATGTGACTATTGGTTAAAAGCATTGTGGAAAATATTCGTGTTGTAATTTTAACCATTGAACATTCTAAATTGTAATTAATTAGAACCGCGTCCCAAAAAGTATTGAGGGGTGTGATTTATGAATACCAAAATAGTAGTAATTTTTTATATTAAGCATTGAAGAAATATCCAAAAGTTATTGAAGAAAAAACTATATGTAAAATACATTGAATGATTTATAAAAGTCACACTTGCAAACTGTAATGGCAATCTAGCAATAGTTTGAAAATCCTTCTGCATACAAGTTTTTGGACACAGACTGGCTAACAGCCTGATCCTTTAGGGGAAGGATCTGAGGATTCTTTTAGGGGTGGGTACTTGATAGTGTAAAAAGTAGGACATGGGACTAGTAGTCGTTTTGAAGTAACACTTAGTTGTACTTCGGAGGAAGATAAAGATACTGAACTTTCACTCCAAATCTGTTCGACTCCTTAGTAGTTAAAGCTCTTTTTAATAATAAAAGAACTTTAAATTTGAATAGCTTAAATACTGCAAACTTTCATTTGTATGGTAATGACTAATCGTAATTATGGAGGGTTGGATGTGTTAGTATCTAAAATTTTAAGTTGATATGTGATTATATATCTAACCCAGCATTGGAAGTAAGGAGCAATAAGTTTATGTCGTTATCCATCGGTCATTTCTGTCGAAAATGGCATTTGTGTCGTTAAACTTCAGGATTTTTTATATTTCTACATGTTTATCAAAAATGTATGAGGAGCTGCCTTCCCATTACCCCCCCCCCCCACCCCCTGCGCTCCTCAGTATTTCGTAGGCTTGGATGGCTTGAAGAGTTTTCTAATGGATCATTGGTGGTGAGATCAACTTAAAAATTGTTAATTAGTTTCTCTGTGAACTTCTGACCCTGGTTCCATTGCAACTCAACCGTGTTTAGATCCACTCTTTTCAGCCGAACCCCATTCAACTAAGGTTAGGTTAGGGCAAAACCTCTTACAGGATTATACAGGTCAGTTGAATAAAGGTTGAGATTAATAAGGTTTATATGAGCGGGGTTGAGTAAGTCTAATTGGATGGGGTTGAGTTGTTGAGGTTGACTTGAGTGGGGGTCAAGTTGAATTAGAGATGATTTTAACGAGGTATCACCTGAATTGGGTCGGAGATGAATGGTTGTTGATTTAAATAAGGGGCTGAATTATATGCAAACCCCCCTGATCTTTAATATCCTTATCTCAGTGATATGGGCGCTAAATAGTCGATTGCTGTTTGCTAGGAACCGCTGCTAGTTGCTAAATCACTGCAAACATTTGAGTATAATTTATAGTTCCTAATTTTAAAACTATGTAGATAGTTATGTTTTAATTGTTTCGTAGAACTATAAAAAAAACTGCTGACGTCTTTTTTTAATCTCTCTCTCTTTCTTCCTGTGTTTAAGTTACGGTTCCGTTAGAAATCTTCCTTGTGACTGGGATTTGGAGTTGGTCAATCCTAGCTTGTCTCTTCGTTAGAATTAGTGAATTTTAATCAGTGGTACCAGGGGACCAAGCTTCACTCAGCGAAAAGAAAGACATTTTTTAATCTCTTTCCCAATACGACTTCAATTTAATTTCAAGCTCGTAGAACATAGCCTAAGAAAAGAGTTTTCCTCTTCTTTTTTTTTTTTCTTTTTTTTTTCAATGAAGATACACAGGGAAAGGCATTTTTCAAACTCTAGGGTCAATTGTCTCTCTAATTGGTATCCACGGTAAGTGCAGAGCCTGGGATATCTTATTCTAATGCATGGGGTTTTACAAACGGCAAAGATCAAACCAAACCCAAAATACAAATTTCACATCTGTAGAGCGACCTATTTAAGAATTAAGAGTTTCAAGATATATTATAGATTATTTTATCTTCAAAAAATCAGAATTTCTGTAATAATGGCTTGCTTTCTTTTTTGGCTGATTTGTCAATTAAAAGAGATTGACTTATTAATCGTCAATTAGGCGCATGCAAAGGAAAGGAGCTTTCTGAACTAAGCCAGGGACGGCAATAGTGGTGAGAGATAATTTTGTCAAAAAATGTAGATCCCCAATATTTTCATGAATTTGTGCAAATGAAACAAACTTACTTTTCTAAAAATGCAGTCAAAAATAACAATATGTTGAGTTAAATACTATCACTCTCTTGCTATTGTCGTTCAAAGTTCAATTGACCTGATCCGTTAATTAGCGTTAAACAATGTGGAAAATTTAATAGCATTAAGTAAGGCGGTTAATTAATTGAGCAATAACTACATTCAAATTTGATTAACCCAGATACTTATCAGCGCCGCACAATTTTACAAACAAACTTCTTCCTTTTTTCATTATGGCATTTGATTACCACCTCAGTGCCATCTATCCCAAGTATTATTGTATTCATGGGTTATTAATTTCAATTACCAGACGACTTAGGAAAAATATTAAGGGGACTAGGTGAGGAATCCAATCCAATTTTTCCATAGTCGTGACCAATCTCGATTGTTTTTTTCGTTTTTTTTTTTACCGGAAAATAGTAATATACCTTTGGAATTCTTTGGAAGACTAGTATTTTCTTGATTAAAAAATTCTTTCCTCGTAAATTTGAAAGGCACTGATTTGGTCTACTAAGGTTTCAAGATCCAGTATTTATTAAATGGATACAAAAGAAAAGATTAACCCCTTGTTCCTTTGTTGACAATTGTCAGTCAACCCACCTTTTTGAGTTCTAAAAAACTAAGTCCGCAAATTATATTTGCTAAAATTTTAACTTTTTATAAATCGGCTGTGATAATTAAAAGTACAGTATATACGATTTTGGTCGCAAATGAGTTATGTATGTGCCACGAGAAATCGAATGGTGCAGACAGAGTTGTCCTATCTTGTACCCTTACGAAGATAAAAAGAGACATAAGCCTCTAAGTGGTGTATGTATCGTTTTTATCTGGTCTTGTTGCAATTCAGAATGACAGAAGAGGATTATCTAATGGAGCTATAACATGGGGACCTGGAATTTGTCTCCTTTTTTTGTCAAGAAAAAAGGAGACATACACTATAAAATGGAATAACTTTGAATTTGCTTGGAATAATTGAATTTAATTTATACCACTGAAAAGAACATTTAATTATCACAACGGAAATGCTACTTTGAAAACAGTAATTAGTAGAATTAGACTATGAAGTGAGCATTTTCTATTTGCTGGTGTAGTTGAATCAGATCTTGAATTGATTGACCTTTGGGTATAGGCCTAGATAAGCCCCTTTACATAATGAAACATGTTAAGAAAAACAATTCTTCCTTCATAATATGCAGAATAATCATAGTTAACACATTTTGCATGGGGAGAACCTTTATCTTCACCTCTTTCATTGTTTTATACTTTTTCTACTATATTCCTGAATTTTTTTTTTGTCTATTCGTTAAGTCTTGAAAAACGTGCTTAAACAAACACCCAACCGCCATCTAATCTCACCTTTTTCTCTCTATTAACATGGGATATGAGAAATATTTAGATGGCATTGAGGGTATTTAATTTGTATTTGTAAACGGAAAATGTTTATCGAATCCATGCTTTTTTTAGAAATTTGTTTTAAAAAAAAATTGTACAACAATGAAATAAGTGAAGATAAAGGTTCTCCCCATGCAAAATCACTATGATTATTCTGCATATTATGAAGTAAGAATTGTTTTCTTAACATGTTTCCTTATGTAGAGGGGCTTCTCTAGGCTTACAGCGACCTTTGTAGTTGAGGAACAGAAAAAAAGGTCAGATTTTGCCCAATGTACAAGAGCAGTATCATTCATTTTAATACCGAGGGCTTTCGCTTTTCTTTCTTTTTTTTCCTTTCCTAATTCAACTTGTTGTAATGTTAATTCAGATATCTCTTCTTTTTTTTACAAACGTTGGGAAAAGTTTTACCCGAATTATTAAAAAAAACAATTGTCTCTCTCTCTAACTGTTGTATTCTTATATGGCAGTATGATATTTCCAAGAACTTATACCTGTTTCCAAATATTTTACAAATTTTGCAGAATTTTCTTGTCAATTTTTAATTTCAAGCTAAAGCCCCGAAAAAGTTGAACAATGAGCGAAAGTTCTGCTTTTCCTTTTTTTTAGTGGGTGAACTTGCTCTCTTTTTTTAAGTCGCTTCTGCGTCTAGGAACATTTGGATCTGTATGTTCTGTCAAAAACTAATTATGCCCAAATTCAAAGTTAATGCAGGTACTTAGGTGATATTCTAGAATTCAAGATAGTTAGATTTTTGACAGAAACTGGCAAAAATAGTCCATTATTTAATTCCCTTCGATCCCAGAAATGAACAATTGTCATATCTGGTTGGATTGAGCATGTAGCATGTTCTATTGTAAATAATAAACGGTAAATAGTTGAAACTCCCCTCAGGAAGTTGATAATACTCCGCAAAGAACAATATTGTGTCAGTTGATGTGTGATACGATTTTTTCCTTGAAGGCCCATCTAAAAACTTAATTATACAGCGTTCAAAGCTGTGGTGAGCTCAACAACCATTTCATTGTGTGGAACTGGACCCTGTTTCTAACGAGACAGGTTCGTTGGGAATTGGGTAGTAATATGTCAATGGCTAGTCATTCTATCAGCCCATGATCAACAAGGACCTAAAGAAAGTTAATGCTTTTTGTTACAATCCGCCCAATAAAAATGATCTAATAAGTAAATTTAAGGTGGGAACTTACATTTACTGAGTGTTCGGACAGTTTCATATATTATTTAAAAAATTTGTAGGAGGCGTCAAACCAGAAGCAATTGAAATGTACAAGCTTTTCTTCTGCAACCAAGTGTTTACGTGAGGCCACGTCCTACCTATGGCAAATCATAAAAATATATATTAATCAAATACATATGTGTTGTGTAAATATATATTTGAGGATGAGATTATCAGTTACAAATCTTCAGGCGGTTTCAGAAATATTCATTGAAAAAAGGACTATATTCCATTAACATTTGTCGCCTGCAATTTTGAGGAAATATTATATACAAAAAATGCATAATAGAACATTGTTGTGTTTCAGCCATTTTTGTGGTCAGTTTTTTTTTTTTTTATGTAATGTTATCCTTTATACAATGATAAGTTCAATTTCTATTTATCTTTACAAAAATAAGTACTCTATTTTTTTCGACTCTTAGCTTTGGTTGTCTTAAAGGTTCCATATAATGTAAATGTAGGATAAAAAGAAAACGATATCCCCAAAATTCACAATGACCTTGTATTATATGGTAGTATCTTTGGTATTTTCTTCAAATTAAGCCCCCCCCCCCAAAAAAAAAAAATTCAAATAATGTGGAGATCCCGTGAATTCTTTGTAATTACCTCTTTTCTTACAGCAAGATGAAAAATGGTCCTTTAAGTGTGTCATCACTAATGGTTATGTCTTGCCTTTTTATTCATTCCTAAGTAGCAGTGAAGTTTTGGCATTTTAATTTTAGTCGTTTAAAATACCAGTGAAAGCTCAAGTGTTTATTTCCTGGGCCACGATTGACCCTAGAATAGAAAAACAAAGTTATATTCCTCATATCTAAGTTTTTCTCGGTCTCAGAACTTTGACCATTTTTGGCATTTTGAGAAGTTGTCTAAACGTTTTTTATTTCTTTTAAATTGATGTACTGGGAGTACCTGGTTAGAGTGCCTGTGTTGAGTCTATGCATATACTATTGTGTGATTTTACTTCCGTCTGTGTGTGTTTTTTTTCTTCTTGTTGCTAAATGTGTAATAATTATGAAGTCACCTTTTCTGAGTATTGAATTTGTCAGTATGTCTAGGTTTCGGTTGTTTGATTCTTGAAATTTCCTTGAATAATATCCATTCGTTGGTGAGGTCTTCTCTTTCTTAGTGATATCATTTAATGCAATCCTGGCTTGAAATTCAGTTTAATTCAGTGTTTAAAATTGGGTTTGAGTGGACAATTGCACATTGTAGTTGGTACCTGACTATTGCTAAGTTGTACTACAATGCATTATATTGTTAGTAGTTCTCGCAGCAAAAAAAAGTTTTTGGTATATTGAATACTCAGGACTGCCACTTGGTCCCTAAAGTTCCTAAAACTATTCTCAAGTCCCTAAAAGTCCCTTTTTGCCAGATTAATACTTTAGCCAAGCAGTCTTTTTAGTATGTTAGTGACTTATAGTATCCAAAAGACTGTAGAATAATTTCAAGGCTACAGTGTCTAAGTTTTATTTATCATGAGGGACAAAAAGTTTTGATGTCCATGGCCTCTGGTGGTACCTAAGCTGCCGGGCTTCTTTGTTTTTGACATTTATTACAGGAGGTTCGACGTTTTCTCAGCTTGCTCTCACTGGACTAGTGAGTTCACCAATGTAGCCATTGATGTCGAACCCTTGTCCTAGTTGTACCTAGTCCTTATAGTATTGTTGCAGCGGTAGCTCTAATCTAGTGAAGAAAGATCTTCGACCCATAGTAACCTAAAATTCAAAAACGATCTTAAAAAAAACTCAACTAAAGAAAATCCAGGAGTGGCAACTTTACATTGTCCATTTAAAAGCAATATTTCTATCTTGATATTTTCCATGTCTCCAGAAAATAATTACGCTATAGGCGGTCGTTGTTGACCGTCCTGGTTTCAGATTTTGGAAAGATCAATGTGAATATTGAGTATGATGTTGATGGGTCATTTATACAGTAAACAGAAGCTGGATCAGGCCCCATTTGTTCCTTTTTTGACTCTTTGAACCCGTGGCAGTCCTGAATACTGACCTGACCTGCTTCAGAATTTCAGCGTCATCTATTATAGCATGCTTCTTGAAATGAATGACGTTTGGCAAATTAATTGAACAAAAACTAATGCAAAGACAGATAAAATAAAACAGTCAGGGGTTTGCACCTCTTTTTATTAGTGAAATTGAATAGGAAGAAGGGAAAAAAGCTCTTGGTGTAAATGGTTTCTTTTTTCTGCTTATTTTCATTGACAGCGGATTATTTTCTCCAAACTAGAATTAATATCTGTAAACAATTCATTTTTCTCTTTTTCTTCAGTTTAGCTTGTCGGCTATTAGGTTGACTCTATTTAGCCCTCTTCTTTCTTTTCAGATTTCAATGACTAGGCAAAGTAAAAAAAAAAGTATAAGTAAAATTAAAATAGAAAGGAAATATTGATATACAAATTTTGAAAAAGTCTTTTTACAGCAATGGCTAAGTAATTTTCTAAGCCCTTTAGCCCTTTTGCAGTATATTTCTGATTGTGCGCCTGGGTTGGGGGTTTTTAAGATTATCTTGTACTTGGAGGATGTCGTGTAACCCTCCCACAATTGTGCGTGTAAGTCTATGAATGCAAACTTTTATTTTAGTAAGAAATACCAACCTTGTGCAAAAATGTGCTTTAAGCAATAACACCATGTGTGGGCGAAATGAAGATGCACTTAAAATATAAAAGCAATAAAGAAACGAAAAGCAAAAATCAATCTACAGAGACATGCTAAAAGCTCTCAAAAAGTTTGACACACCTCTAAGTCATTACTAAAAATCGTGCAAAAAGATGTGAAGGATTAAAGTCCAAGAAATGGGCTGCATAGTCAACCAAAGAGAAGATCACTTTTTAATATGGCATCCTAAAAATTGAAGAAATCATGGATATTATACAAAGAATTTTTAAAACAGAATCATGGGCGCCCATAAGCTGAATTCCAGGGGGGGGGGCAAACCTCGTCTAATTGGCACTTTTAATGCTATATAATAGAAATCTCAGAACAAAAATATAAATATAAGGCAGCATCATTCAGCCAGGGGGGGGGGGGCCTTATGGGCGCCCATGAACAGAATCACCCAGAAACCAAAAAATAAGACTCGTAGTGTCATTTTTGGAATGTTATAAAGCTAGCCTTGTAAGAGAGAAAATATTTTGACTTGCGATAGCAAACTGTGTACTTTTATGTGATCATTGCATTTATTCTGTGTCTGCATTCCCTTTCCCTTAAAAAAAAATCAAATAGTATATATTGTATTTATGTATTCGAAACAATAAAAAAATATAAGCCCATATTTTATTGTCTCTAAATTTTGTGTCTCATTTCAATGCTCTTGCACAAGAATGCTGAAAGTAGTGGAGAGAAACTACGCAATTGGTGAATCAGGAGGGGGACATGATACAAGTGTCAAGAATAGAATTCTAAGCTAACAGGAACAGGACGAACTGGAGTAAAAAGTAATGGGAATATTAATTAGCATATTGTAGGGTTGGTTTCCTTTTTTTGCTGTACACTTGTTTTTTTAAAGCCTCTTACCTTTCAATTTTTTGGTTGACTTTTGACAAACTTCTAGCCTATATCATGGTACCCTGAATAAATGATGTATATCAAATATTTTTCACCTACAAACTTCTAAAGTAGTTTTCAAAAAAAATAAAGGAGCGACACTAACATGAATGGTGAAAAAAACGGCGTCTGATTAGTCTTACTTTCAGCTCTGAATTAGTTCTGACAATTGTTTGGATGACTCTGGAAGACTATATTTCTAAATTGGGAATTCCAATAAGACTTGAATATATACAGTAAAAATTTTGCGCACTTATAGTAGCACACTCTGATTTTTTTCGCTGTCTCTCATTGTCAGCGCGTGGGATGCGCCGGCAAGTTAGATTAGCGTGTGGCTGGGAAACTGAACGGAAAATTGAGCCAGAGATTTGCTAGAGTAGCGTCTGCCATTCGGCACTACAGACCCATAGGCACGTTCAATGGCGTTGATGCTTTGCTTAACTATGGATTACCTGGTTTAGCAATCGTTTCTGTAATCATGATACCAAGATATCTAAGCACAGACACTGCAGGAATCAATGGTCACAGGTGCATTGAAGGTTCAAAACTTACACTTATCAATATTGATAGAAAGAAAGTCACGGTGGAGTCGATTCAGGCTATCTTGTAAGCTAGCTTTGGATATACTGAGGAGAAGGACGTCGTCAACGTATGACAAGTAAGAGAGGTTGGAGCAGTGAAGTAAAAGGGGTAAAATGCGAACCAGAATCTTCGAGATTACTTGTTTGAAAATAAGAGGGTAAAAACGCTCCCTTGCCTCACATCTCTTCTGATTTTGGCGGGATTTAAGGTTCTATTTTCCATTCAGGTTTTGGGGTTTTCCCTATGCTAGCACTTGTGCAATTGAGCAGTAGAGCATTAATTGCATGCATGTGGTTGATGGTGTTGAACGTTTTCGATACATCTATAGCACACATATATAGAGAAAATTTGTTTCTCTTCGAGTCCATAAGAACATGATCTAGAAGACGGGGATATCTCTTTCTAGAAGACTACCTTTGATAGGCACAAGCACAGTTTATATAATTATCCAGTATGATCATTCTCTATCTCACCCATTATAAAAACCCGGACCGGGGTGCGAGTGCTCCAGAGAACGTAGAAACATAGGCGGCATCAGATCTTTTCACGGGTAGACAAGTCAGACGCGAAACAAGTGGAAACCCGCTATTACGAATAATGCACTTAGTAACCATTTCTCATTGATAGACGCAAACACACTGATCCATAACTGCACGAAGCAGTGGGAGAGCTTTTTGTTCGCACCGAGAACGAAGACCAGAAATGATCTGCGACAAGCCTACTGGATAATTATATAAACTGTGGGCACAAGGGTGTTGGTATGCACCATATACCCAAATGGAGCCACACTATTCAAATACGCATTGTAACTATACTTCCTCTTTTATTTTTAGTCTTTGTTTTTACTTGAATCGTTGGACAAAATTGTTATTTCGAAAAGCTTCAAAACCACATTTTTGCTCCCCTGTAAAATTGTGGGAGTCGTAGATAGAAGGATTTAGCATTGGTGTCGACAAACATTTTGTATTTACAAACCTGACGGGGCTTTGAAAATAAGTCAAAACGCACCATCAATTATTATTAGAAATAGCCGTCGCTGACGCTAACCAAAGTAGAGTCAAATTACTAAGCTTTTTGAAATTCTGTGTGTTGCAGAGAATTATCGTATTTGAAAGTAACTACATGAAGCTAAGAGAACTGAAGCTACATGACGTAACTACATGAAGCTAATAGACCTTCAATGAAGTTTTTATTAAGGAAGAGTCACCTGAAATTTTTTTTTAATGATTAAGCATCAATAGCTAAAGTAAAGCAAGCAGCTGTAAATAAGCTCGGATGTCAGGTGATGCTAATTTTACATTTTATCGTCTATTACAAGAATAACTAAAGGTTTGTTAGAAGTAGTAGATGTCGTTATAAAGTATTTCGCAATGCTCGATTTAATTGCCAATTTTATGTTTCGAAATTCGTAGTTTATAAGAAATGAAATTTAATAATCTTGAATTTGAAATTGATTTTGTTTTAAAGCCTGGTGACTTTTGAAACGCACTAAGTGAACTTCAGAAATAATTATTTATGTTCAGCTATCACTCTCCCAAGCAGAAATATATATGAATGCCATTGGCTATTTATTCATCATCTTCTATTTTTTCTTAGTTTTTCATCCTGAGTGGCCAAAATTTAAAACATTTTCCGTCAAATTTTATTGAATTTGAGCTGCCAATTTGGCGAGAAGGAAGTGCGTAGCTGCGAAATTCAAGAAATTTTACATGTCATCATTTTGAAACTTTTGTGTTTCAGTCTTTTGCGACTTTCAAAAAGGAAAGCTTTAGCTTTTCTGCTTATCTTGTTATTTTTTTTTCTTGCAGATATCAAAAACTGACAATGTTCTTTAGATATAAAGTTTTCACTGGGATCAGCATTTTTTTTTTTGAGTTCAATTCTGACCAGTATTCATAAAGAGTCGTGCTTCACATCTCAACATTAAGCTTTAATCCTAAAAGGATCCTTATTGAATTCCTTGTTCCATTCGTGCCAGCACACAAAAAAGGTGACTGATCTTGATAAAAGTCACACTACCATTAGAAAATGTACCCAGTTTTCAAAAAAGGGGGAAAGCAACCCAGAAAGGGCGAGTGATTTGGATGAAAATTTCACCACCAAAATCGGAACATGCAAGAAACATACTGTAGAGGTTTTAAACCCTTATCTGAAAAAATGTGAAATTTTGTTTTTTTCAATCAGTTCGTGGTAAAGAACTGTAAGTAGGGAGCAACGCGGCTCGACAATAACCGACAGTCTAAAGAAATGAGTCTTGATATTGATAGATACGTCAAAAGAATTGAATTTTAATGCTGATTCAAAATATATAAAAGTCATTAAGTTTAATTTTACCCATTAAAATATTACGAGCCTGAAAATTTGGGCAATTTTTGAAAAGCATTAAAACTCAAAACGAACAGAAATTATTTCGTATATGAAGAGGTTGCCCCTTCTCAATACCCTGCTCTTTACGCTAAAGTTTGACTGTTTATTCCAATTCCTTAAGGACGACTCCTGAAACACAAGGGCCGTTTAATTAGAACAAGAAGGTTTTATAAAATTGCCCAAAAAAACTTGGGCGTGAAGAGCATGGTATTTAGGAGGGAGCAACCCCTTCATATACGGAGAACTTATCGTCACCTGGAAGTGGTTTTGCCGAATCAGTTTTTCCAACGGGAGAAAAACGAGTTTGAAAATTTTGACATTTGTATCTCAAAATCGGCTTTAGCTAGAGCGTTGAATTTGGTTTCAAAATTAAGAAGAACAATCGCTTATATCGTTGTGCTTGTTTTTATTGGCCTAAGATGAGCCTTTCCTGAGATAAAACAGAATGAATATCAGTTTCGGCAAAACGTCCTTAAAATTGCTGAACATAGGTAAGATATGGCAAAACGGAATTGGCTACGCATGAATTGGAAATGCGACTTACAGCAAAACGTATTTCATCTGATGCACAAATTTTAATTTTGACAATTAACTGGACAATTTCTGGTTTTAACCTTTGGAGCAATAACGGCAGAGGCTGCTTCGGAACACGCTGTGATTTCAGCCGAAGTGCTAGGTATCTCAGCTCTGTTACAACTTCTAGTAAAACTTTTCATATACGCCACATCTACTGCTGGCATTTAACGGTAAAGCGATTCTACGTCTTTTATTTTTGCTGTTGGCAACTCAACTACCGTACTTGAAGATACAGGAGGCAGCAGCCTTTCCACAACATTCACTGCTGACACATTGGGCAATGACCTCCTTGTGCTAGCCTCTGGTGCAACCAGCGCTACAGAAGGGGTAGTATCCGTAAACGAAGTTTTGTAGAACACCCTTGTACATAGTCCTTGCTTAAACTGTAATAATTTCACCTTTGAAAATGGCACTAAGGTATACTAATAGTATTTGGACGTTTTTGCGTAATAAAAAAACTTCTGCTTGGTCATTTGAATAATGACAAACGGGTCACGGGCCGAACAATCAAAATCCTTTTTGTCAAGTCAAGTAGCGAAAGACTTCCTTGTGCTTCAAAGACCTCTCAATGACGCTGTGAACAGCATCGACCTGCTGAATCGTGGAGTGGCCAGGCTCAGAATACTTCATCGTTATACTCTGGACGTGTGAATAGTTCTTCAGGATGTCTTGCACCATGTAGCTCATTATTTGACTACGATTTTGAGGCACACATGAATCTGACCGTGCAATCAAGTTTCTGATGTTAGGATAGGTAGTAAAAAAATTATCAAGGATAGCACAAAAACCAATGGCAATATTATTTCCACTTCTACCAGCAAGACATTCTGACCACAAACAACAATAAACTTTCTTGATTAGCTCTCCTGTATGTCTGCGAAAGGTAAGAATAGAAGTTAAGTTAAAGTAAGTGATCTTCCTTTTTTAATTAAGGACGAAACATCCCCTTTTGGCAAAGAAAAATATTTTCCATATCAAAACACAATACGGGGTCATCCGAAGCCCTGTCCTTACCCCTTTCAATTCGAAAATTGTTATTTTCGGCAAAACCGCTTTCAGGCGACGTTATATTTCTTTTGAGTTTTAATGCTACTCCTTACTTTCGGTTGAAAAAAACTTATTTTTTAATTCAGTTTTGACAAGAATCGTCACGGATACATGCTAATTTGTTTGTTTGTTTGTTTTTTGTTGTTGTTTTTTTTTCAGACGTGATTATATTGAACAATCAGTTCTAAAATATCGGGAAAACGCTCATTAGAAAGAAAATTGAACGTTTTAACTGACCTTTTTAGTAACCAGAAGAGATTATGCCGAAACAGAGAAGCATTTTCTGTCATTAACCTCAACAGATACATCAAAAGAATCGAATTTTGATGCTGATTCAAAATATATAAAATTCATTAAGTTTAATATTACCCATCAAAAGTTATGAGTCTGAGAAAATTTGCTCAATTTTTGAAAAAGGCTAGAAACACCCCAAAACATCAAATGACCATGAAGGGGTTTGATTTACCGGCATTATTTGAAAAACGACCAGAAATTAAATAAAAAAAACAAGTTTTTTTAACTGAAAGTAAGGAGCAACATTAAAATTCAAAACGAAAAGAATTATTTCGTATATGAAAGGGTTGCCCCCTCCTCAATACCTTGATCTCTACGCTCAAGTTTGACTGTTTATCTCAAATCCTTAAGAACGACTCTTGAAACAAAAGTGCCGTCTGATTAGAATAAAGCCTTTTTTAAAAGCGCCAAAAAGCTTTGGCGTGAAGGGCAAAGTATATAGGAGGGGGTATCCCTTCATATAGGGCCTACGGAATAATGTCGGTTTTTTCTGAGTTTTTATGTTGCTCCTTACTTTCAGTTGGTAAAACTTGTTGTTTTTATGAAATTTCGACATGGATTGTCACGGATGCGTGTTTGTTTAGGGGCGTTTTTTCACTCATCAATGTGCTAAGATCTCACATCTTTTGTCAGAAAACGCTTAAAAGTGAAATCTTTGAGCAAAGATCTTACATCTTTGGTCCTTTTTGTTCAAACGTTTTTCATCATTCTGCTCTGATCAGCGGTCTGAGAACAATTATGAGTAGATCATCAAAGTTCTCTCATCATTGTTCTATATGGCAGAACAGTGGCGGTCTTCACCCTTTTCGCTAACATCAGTGAGCTGTAAGATCTTAGAACAAAGATGAGTTAAAAAACGATAATCTTTGCAGAAAGATGTAAGATCTTAGTGCTAAAAAACGGGCCTTTTGTTTGTTTGTTGTTGTTGTTTTTAGACGGAATTGCATTGAACCATTGGTTCTAAAATATCGGAAAAACGCTCATTCGAAAGAAAATTGAACATTTTACTAACCTTTTTAATAACCAGAAAAGATTGTGCCGAAACAAATTAGTGTTTTCTGTCATTTTGCGGTATATAACGACAATTTTAACCCAAAAGGTGCCGAAAAGCCATGGGATTAGAATTCTGAGAAAACCAATCGATTTGATTGATCAAAACAACTACAGGTATATATTGAGCTTTCCAATCTCAGAGACAGTGTTACCTCAGTCTGGCACATTCCTAGTATAAATTTATCTTCAACCCCCTCTGATTCCTGGCAACACTTCTGGAGTTGGGAGTGGTGCTAGGGTTGACAGCAAACCTCCCATTGCGACAGTCTTTTTCTATGTAGGATAAAAGATTCCATTCTTATGCCTACTGCCACAGAAGTGGAAATGCAGGATGGGCATCATAAACTTCACCAAAAAACTTCTTGGGGTGGGAGAGTGGCAGGTGCTACCAGGAAATTTGTTTACACAAAGTTTTAACGGTAATATTTCTCATTTACTATTTATATGAAAGGTTTAATGCCTTCTTGTTTCCCGAGGGCAATGCCCCCCCCCCCTGCTAGCTTCCTCGGGGAACGCCCCTATAAAAAGGCTGATTAAACAAAATCTACTTTAAAACAGTTAAAATGAACCCGTATAGATAATTTTTTATTGTCCAACCCCCACCCTCTGAATAAATATTCGAAGGGTACATTTTTTTTTCAGGGATGACTATCATTGTCGTAGAACTGTTTTACAATTATCAAACTTGAATAAAAAAAGAAGTTAGAAGAAGGGGGTATTATCCCTCCTTCACATTTAAAAGAGAGCCTTAGCTTAAAGAGTTGGTAGTAAACAGTTGTAAGCCGGAACTCTAAGAGAGTTTCGTGGAGAGTTCCGGGAGTTCCGGAACTACCCGGAACTCTAAGAGAGTTCCGGGTAGTAAACACCCGGAACTCTAAGAGAGTTTCGATTATAACATATGTAGCAACAAAATTTATTGTTCATGCTGATTCTGAAAAAGCAAATTGTATTAATTTGAAAGTACTCATTAAAAGCTATTAGTTCATCAAAAATTTGCATAAATTTATAAACAGAAATTGAACTACCGCGAAAAGGGTGCCATCTTGATTAAATCTATGCAATGGAATTAAGCAAATATGAGAGACCTAAAGGTGCTATCTGCAAAACGGGAAATTTTTCTCTTTTCATTTTAAGCGTTAGAGCATATATATATATATATATATATATATATATATATATATATATATATATATATATATATATATATATATATATATATATATATATATATATATATATATATATATATATATATATATATATATATAATATATATATATATAATATATATATATATATATATATATATAGTATATATATATATATATATATATATATATATATATATATATATATATATATATATATATATATGATATATATATATATATATATATATATATATATATATATATATATATATATATATATATATATATATATATATTACAACAGAAACAACAACTTCTTCGAAAATAGCAATAAAGACAACAACTTTTGAAAGGAGAAAAAAAAAAAATAAAAAAAATAAAAAAAAAAAAAAATAAAAAGGGAAACAAAAGGGAAAATTAAACAAGCAAACTTGCCCACTCGTGCTTTAGAATTGCTGGTTTTGTTTTTTGCCGGCTAATAAGTGTCTGAACAGCTAGATTTGGGTCCGCTAGGTTATAGCGCCGAATCAGAAAACTATTTTTTGTCCAAGGTTGCAATTTTAGTAGGTACTTTGCAAAACGGAAAAAATATAGAGCGGATTTTAGACTTTCACGGTTTGCCAATAAATTCCAGAAAGGGGTCACATATAATATATGTGGCAGAGCGGTAGCGTTGTAAATACTTGCCAGTAGTGGACGGTTAAATCTCAGAGTGGATTTAACAATCAAAGCATAGGAGCTGGATATTCGCCGTTCAAGATGTGAGATCAGGAGAGAACGGGTATGCTGTAATGATATCTTTCGTTGAGGGCTGGGTCAGGAGGCGAAAATTCTGACCCATAATATGCGTACCATTCAGAATCAGGGATAGCAGATGCGGATAAAGACTCATCGCTTTTAGAGGAAAGAAAACGCCAAAGGAGAGAAGGATTAATTTTGGCCCGTGTAGATTCGATATCAATCATCTTTTTTCTGTGAGCTTTTAGCTCCTTTGCGAATTTTCTTTTTGTGAGCAGGCGGATTGAATTGACTACCCCCGAACGGGGTCGTCCACAAGAAACCCAAAGTTGAAGCCAAAATTTAGACTTAGAATGGGTATCCACTAACTCTGGATTTTCAGACCAGCCTGGAAGGGTATGATGACGGGGTCTACTTAGAGGGACGGCAGCTTTTTCAGCACAGCGAAGGGCATGGCCAATTTCTGCGCAATAAAAGTCAACTGATAGTTGTGTTTCCTCCCTTGAAAGAGCAGTTAATCCAGAGAGAAGATGGAAAGGGACACGGATCTTACTAAGGACTCTGGCGGCTTCTTCTTGAAATAAAACAGGGTTAATTTTGCGCCAATCACGGCGAGACCTAGGAGGTGTTTTTGAAGTTGTTTGCGTTTGTGTATCTGAGCTGTGGCAAGGAATATCGGCTGAGAACTGTATTGGTAAGTGATCAGACAGCTGAAAATCAAGCACAACCTTGACAGGCGAAATCCTGAGATTTGCGGACGCAACGACGTGATCGAGATCTGATGTGGACATTGAGGTGTGTACATGTGTAAAATTTAAATCTTTGCACTTGAGATCAAACTGGTCTCCAAAAATACTAAGCAACAACGTAGAACGTAAAGACCTAGATAAGAGCGGTTCATTCAAGTCGCAATTGAAGTCACCAACTAGTATGCATTCAAGGCTTAAGGATCTAATACGGTTAATACACTGGCCGAGTTTATCACTAGAATAAGTAAAAGCACGCTCCGAACGCTCATCATGGTAATTTGTAGGCAAATATACATTAATAAAAACACAGCCCTCAACACGAATCGCCAGAAAATTATCATTGACTTCAAATACACTAGATCTTAGAGTCGAACGAACAAAAGTGGCAATACCACCGGAGGGTCGCCCTTTTCCACTTAGCTGCTTCGCTGAAACTGAATAGACCGATACTGAACTATTAAAACTAAGAATACTTTTACTGCGGCTTGTGACGAAATGTTCTTGTAAACAGACAACTTCATTTTGCTCAAAGACAACATCTAAGATCGGAATTTTATTCGTGAACGAGCCATTAATGTTCCACGATAAAAATTTAACTGCATAAGCTTCAGATGTCATTTCTTTTGTGGATTACTATTTGAGGGACATTTTACACTGTAACACGTGTGACTGCCGATTTTGCATTCAACGCAGAATGTCGGCTGTCTGCATGGTTCATCTCGCGTAGAACGATGTTCACTTGAGGCACATCTAGAGCATACAGGCTCAGCCGTACACTGGGAAGCGAGATGACCGATTTTGTGACAGTTATAGCATCGTCTTGGCAAGAACTTATATATATATATATATATATATATATATAGTATATATATATATTATATATATATATATATGATATATATAGATATATACTATATATACATATATAAAAATAAAAGTTCAAAATAGGGATAAAATCCTTTTTAACAGACAGTGTATAATAAATTTCACAAAGAATACCAGATATTTCGGTCACATATACAGTGACCGTCATCAGTAGTAAACTACTGTTTTACTACTGATGACGGTCACTCTATATGTGACGGAAATATCTGGTATTTTTTGTGAAATTTATTATACACTGTCTTTTAAAAAGGATTTTATCCCTATTTTGAACTTTTATTTTATATATATGTATATATATATATATATATATATATATATATATATATATATATATATATATATATATATATATATATATATATATATATATATTATATATATATATATATATATATATATATATATATATATATATATATATATATATATATATATATATATATATATATATATATATATATATATATATCATAATTTAAAATGATAAGAAATGATTCCATATTTCAGGAGGGCTGTCCCCTCCTTTATCCCTCGCTTTTTACGCTTAAGTTTAAATTTTCGTCCCAACTCTCTCATAGTGATACCCTAAGCACAGGAGTCATTGAATTGGAATGAAAAGTGTTTTTAAAGGACTATAAAACTTTAGTGTAAAGACCACGGAGCTTAGGAGGGGGCACCCTCATAGTCTAAATAGTTTCTGTTCGTGTTAATGTTACTCTTTTCTTTCTTTTGAGAATTTTTTTGTGTTTATTCGCAACAAGGATGACCTTGTGTCTTTTATAAAACTTAACCCATCTCTTCACTTAACACAAATAATAACTGGTTTTAGCCAGCTAAAGTATCTTCCTACATAGAATTAAATTTTTTTAAACATTTTTTTTTTTGAAAGTAAAGAGCGATGCTGAAACTTGAAACGGGCAAAAACTGCTGCTTCGAAGTTTATACAACATATTTTTGAAAATGTTTCAAATAGACAGGTTCGTAATATTCCATCTATTTGTAGAATTGTGAATAAAAACTATCCCTTTACTAAAAACACAAAGCCGACGGAATAAAAGAGCATTATAAGCAGAAAAATCCATGAGTAGTGTGGGAGAACTAAAAAGTTCTCAATAGTCTTTTACTGGTCGTTAAATCATTAAATTTTACTATATAATTTTAATTCTCTAATGTGTCATGTGTCATGAAGTGGCATCAATAGTCTAGTCACTACAACTATTCTGGTTCTGTAGATCAGCAAGAGAGCTTATAGCAATTTTAAAATAGGAACCAGTGCCCTACTAGCTGTAGCAAAAAAATAAGAAAATAAAACAGACCCTTTGATGATCCCCATGCAAAAAGTGATTTCCTTTTTGTTCAAAGCAGGGGGTTCAAGTCGGCTGGACAAAGTTTATTGTCCATGCAAATTCCATTTTCGACCCAAGGCCATTTTCAAGAAGTTCTTAGGGTCTTTTTCAAAATTCCTGTAAATTTGTTTTCTAGTATTAAGATTTCTCGGAATAATAGTTATCGTTGACGAACAAGTGACAAATTGTTTTTTTTTTTTTCACTGTACTGTTTTTTTCAAAATGTGTTTTTAAACTGTTGGTCATTATTGGCCTTGGTTTACTCTACCCCTGAAACCATGATTGGGAAAAAGTAATAATCCGTTATACTCATTGTGTTTAAAATTCCTATTACCTCCTCTTTGAATGTACCAATTATTCTTTTCCTCGATCACTTTTGACAAAAAAAATTAAATGAGTCTTTTTTCCATTCAATCTGTATTAAGTCAATGTCTATAAACTTCAAGTTCCTTAGTACATCAATTTCTCAAGTTCATTTCTAAAGCCATACACTTACTCTTTATTTCGTGGTCTGTTTTTTCGCAATAATTCTTTTTAATATTTTTTTGTTTAAGTTTTCCTTTTTTGGTCTTTTTTAAATATGCCATTTTCGGTAGATTTGAAATACATGGTTTTCGGTTCATTCCCAAATTAAGTATTGAAAGTAAAAAGCCGTACAAAGCCCCTCCCTCTCCTCCCGCTACCTTTCCAGGTTCTATGCCATAGATTAATGTTTCTGTTACTACTTTAACACAAATATATTTTTCTAATGTATGATACAGGCTCAAAAACACTAACTACATATGTACACCCCTATTTAGTTATACATTTTAACTTCACTCAATGGTCCAAGGACTCCCAAAGAACTCAACGTGTGCTCAAGTGTTTCGCAGACTAAAGTTTCAGAAATTATTACAATTTGACATCAAGTATAAGATAATCATGTTCAGATTTAAGAGATTTATGTGGGGGGGGGGGTTCTTGATTGCCTTTAGGAAAGATCTTGAAACTTTCTATTTAGTTGATAAAGAAGTTCCACAAAAAACCCTTGGAATAATGAGCATTTGATTAAAATAAAAAAAAACGTTTTGACATAAATCTACCACATAAGAAACTTGTCCCACTGGGCCCCTTTGAGAATCACCTCTAAGGTATCCCTCCCCTTTTTTCAGGCTGGTAAGTACACTCTCAAGGCATAAACGGTAAAGAGGGGCATTGTATAAATGTTCCATAACTAATCAAACAGTTCGTGGTAACGAACTGTAAGTAAGGAGCGACCCGGCTCAATGGTAACCGAAACTCTAGAAAACGGGTTTTTGATACCAATAGATATATCAAAAGAATCAGATTTCAATGCTGATTTCAAATATATAACTTTCATCAAGTTTAGTGCTACTCATCAAAAGTTACGCGCCTGAGAAAATTTGGCTGATTTGCAAAAAAAGGAGGAAAGACCCCCTAAAAGTTATAGAACCTTAATGAAAATCACACCATCATATTCAGCGTATCAGAGAACCCTACTGTAGAGGTTTCAAGCTCCTATCTACAAAAATGTGGAATTTTACATTTTTGCCAGAAGAAAGATCACGGATGCGTGTTTATTTGTTTGTTTGTTTGTTTATTTTTGTTTGTTTTGTTTTTTTTTTTTCCCAGGGGTGATCGTATCGACCCAGTGGTCCTAGAATATCGTGGGAGGGCTCATTGGAACGGAAATTAAAAGTTCTAGTGCCCTTTTTAAGTGACCAAAAAAAATGGAGGGCAACTAGGCCCCCTCCCACGCTTATTTTTTTCCCAAAGTCACCCGATCAAAATTTTGAGATAGCCATTTTGTTCAGCATGGTCTAAAATATGATAAATATGTCTTTTAGGATGACTTAATCCCCCGAAGTTCCCAGAGGGAGGGCTAAAAGTTATGAACTTTACCCAATGTTAACATATAGTATTGGTTATTGGGAAGTATACAGAAGTTTTCAGGAGGTTTTTTTTTCTGGTAGTGGGAGGGAAGGGTGGGTAGGTGGTTATGTTGGAGGATCTGTTCATGAAGGAAGTTTTCATGGGGGAAGGGAAATTGCCATGAAGGGGGCGCCGGACTTGCCAGCATTATTTATTGGTTATTGGGAAGTATACAACCATTTTCAGGAAGGATTTTTTCTGGAGGGGGGGGGGCTAGACGAGGGGGTTAATCTTGAGAATATTTCCGTGGAGGATGTTTCTTTGGGGTAAGGGAAATTTCTATGAAGGGGGCGCCGGATTTCCAAGCATTATTTAAAAAACGATCAGAAATTAAATAAAAAAAAACAAGTTTTTTCAACTGAAATGTAAGAAGGAATATTAGAACTTAAAACGAACAGAAATTATAACATATGTGAGGGGGTTCTCCCCAAGTCAATACCTCGCTCTTTACGCTACAGTTTTTTTTTAGTGCTTTCAAAAGAGCTATCTATTCTAATTAAACGGCCTTTGTGATTCAGGGGTTTGTGAATCAAAATTTTTTTTAACTTTTAACGTAAAGAGCGTGGTATTGACTAAGGGGAGAACCCCCTCATATACGTAATAACATATACGTAATAAAAAAAACAATAAAAAAACAAGCGATACGGCTCAATAGTAATCGAAACTTTTAAAAACGGAATTTTGATGTCAATAAATGTATCAAAAGAATGGGTTTATAATGCTGATTCTAAATATATAAATTTTATTAAGTTTAGTATTACTCATCAAAGGCTACGAGCCTGAGAAAATTTACTCGATTTTTTAAAGAGGGGGGAAACATCCCCTGCATTAACTAAAAAACGATCAGAAATTAAATAAAAAAAAGCAAGTTTTTTAAACTGAAAGTAAGGAGCGACATTAAAACTTAAAACGAACAGAAATTATTCCGTATATGAAAGGGGCTGTCCCCTCCTCAACGCCTCGCTCTTTACGCTAAAGTTTTTTATTGTTTTAAAAAATAAAGTTGTGAGACAGAGTCAAACTTTAGCGTAAAGAGCGAGGCGTTGAGGAGGGGACAGCTCCCTTTTATATACGGAATAATTTCTGTTCGTTTTAAGTTTTAATGTCGCTCCTTACTTTCAGTTTAAAAAACTTGTTTTTTTTTTATTTAATTTTCCATTAAAAACCCAAGGTTTTACTTTCTTGTTTACCACGTGATGTAGGATTAGAGAATGGCAAATTGTGTACTTGAACCTAAGTGACGAAAAGGGACTTTTGGAGTTTAAAAATAAAGTTTTATTTTATGATTTTCTACTATTGTTTATGTTTGATTAATTTTTACACTTTCAGAGATCTGGGGTTTATTAAACCTTATTGCTAGCTACCAATTTCTGGGGATAGCCCCCTCTGAGAATCCTTTTTTCCCCTTTAAAAAACTCAAAAGACGCACCAAAATTGAAAGACGATTCTTCGCGTTCCTTGTGAATAAAATTAGTAATTAGACAACAAAACACCTTTTGTTTTCTCTATGCTTCTATACATCATTTATATACATTAACCAAAATGTGATAAGGGTCGGAAAAACCAAAATTTTGGGTTATAACAAATTAATAGTCAGACACCAAAACCATTAATCATCATCGAACTTTAAATGCAGTGCCGTCTCTCGAAATTGTGGTTAGCGACGGGCGAAGGCGTATCCAGCATTCTTGTTGGGGGGGGGGGTATTTTTTAGGGGGAAGAAGGGGATTGAAAAAATTAAAAACGTATTAAAAATTTATTTACATGCATTTTTGTTATGTTTTTATGAGTCGGGTATTCGGGAATAGGGGAGGCTGAAATGCCTACCCTATGCTTTTTCTCGGGATTTTTTGTGCGAAGTTTCGAATAAAAACCTTGCCAACAGTGACACAAAAATGAAAAATATTTTACCCTTAGCCTAAAAGATTTAACCTATAGAATTAATTTCCTGGACAAATGCCACCATCTTCATGTTGAATGCTAGAAATTTGGACTGAAAACGGCCATTTTCCAGCCTGGCATTTTGTAAAACATCACTACGGAAACGAATGTTGCTCATGCATGGAGCTATGTTAAAAAAAACAAAATGTGTTGGTATAGCTGTCTTTAGAACGGTTCCTTTGGCAGTTTCTCTTAAAAACAACTTTTTCCTGAGAGAATCTTGGCGTAGAATGCAAGTAAATATCAAAGTGTTCTTGCCAAGCCACCAAGCGCTAATAGAAAAATCTCTAGTGTTCGCCTATAGTCAGTTCTAGTTTAAAAAAATTGTTCTAAGTGTACATTAAGGATTTTCAGTGAAAGAAAATTGAGGTACTGTTATATGGGGAAACTTTTCCCTGTATTTATTGCGGCGTTTTTAATGTTGGAGAATTAGATATTTCTTATTGACGGAGTCATCTCAGAATTTTCCATAAGTAATATAACTTAAAATCTTTTGTTGCGCTGAAACAACAGAAAATAGTAGATTTGCTCAGTTGTTGTTTTTCAGTTGTAAAAAAAAGCCCAGTTGAGTGGCTGGAAAAAAAAACTTTCTTCAATATTTCAAGGTCCCAAAACCTTCTTTTTTTCTTAGTTGAAAAATTGACAAATAGCCTACCGTATTTGTAAATACTGCACAGATTAATAAAATATCAAGGCCTTGCAATTTTAGCAGACTTATACGCACGAGGCTTTTGTTTACGTGCTCAAAAAAGGGAGGATAAAGAACATATTGGCCCCCTTCTTCTAGATCAATCGGAAATACTAAATTTAAGCCTAGAAATTAGTTTTTGAGGCACCGAAAAACCCACAGGTGCAATCAAAGACCAACTAATGCCCCCCTAAAAATTTGATACAGAGCAATGGAATAGCGTTCTTATTAAATGAAGTGTGAAATAAAGTTTTCAAATTGTTGCCTGTAATTGTAGCATTCAGATTTGAAGAAAAATAAGCACACATCTAAAAAACGTGGATTGCTTTCATGAAAGCGCAGATGAAACTTCAGTTTAAAAAGAGTAGAATTCGAGGGGCTATTAGCCCCCCCCCCCCGTATTTAGGGCACTTTATGTTCGTTTCAAATTTAGATTTTTCTGTCATCTTCCATTGTAAATAAAAAACGCTTTTTTAGACTGAATTTTGGCCTATAATAGCCGCTAAGATTGCTTGTTAAATATTCATCAAGGTGAATATGTGATTTCTTATTTAATTTGAATAATAATCCACCTTCTCATCCACCCAATTTTTTTTTTTATTGAAACAAATTTTGAATTGCTTTATTTTCTATATTAAAAATTTGTTGCGCCAAATTTGTGCTGATCGAAATTTGTCCGAATGTTCAAATTTTGTCAAAAATTTCAATTAGGATTCAAAATTCTAACTCTTGTGCAATAAAACTAAAAAAAAAACTTTACAAGTATTCCCAATATTTACTAATAACAAATCTACATGAATAAAAAACCAGTAGAAATCAATTAAAAAACATTTTCTACAAAAACAAGTTTTTACTAGTAAAGTAAAGAGCCAGAATAAAACGTATGACAAACACAAACAAACTCATAATAATATAAATGTAAACGAAAAGAATTGCAATCAACGAATAAATGCAGCCTAAAACGAACAGAAATTAAACTGAAAATCAAGCCAAAAATAAAAAAATAGACTTACGGCAGAAGGACTGGGATTGTCGTACCCTAGACCTTCTAAAGACCAGAGCGTCATTTGCACTTTTCTGAAGACAATTTAAATTTCAAGCAGTCTGTTTTTTATTTGTTATAACATCAACAACTGCACAACAAAAATTAGTTTCACAATGCTAAACAAATTTTATGAATTTGAGTGATATTATCCCCTAATTCTCAAATCATCTAAATATTTTGAGTCTTATTTGTGTTTTCTTGAAATGATATCATTTTGAACAGTTTGGATTTTATTTGTTAGAGCATCGACAAAAAAAATCACTATAATAATCAAACCAAATAAAATATATTATAATTTCTTTTTTTTATGCTTATAATATTAAAAAATTAATATACAGTGGAATAAAATCTTGAATTGCTGAAATCCTAAATATCATCATATATTAAATACAAAGTTTTTTTTTCATTCGTTCTTTCCTGGTATCTTGATTATTATAGTTGCTTTTTTGTTTACCCTCATTTTTTTTGTGACTACAGAGTGAACAGTGTGCTGTTGAAAATATGCCTCTATATAGTTTTCAATAAAATGTAAGTGACGCAATAAACTTTAAAATGTTTGCGGTCAGGGGAGGGAGAAAGGGGCAGTAACCAAAATCCTGTTTATTGTAATTTTTCTTCGTTTTAAGTTTGAGTTGAATATTCAATTCAATTTTTACTCGTTTTAAGATTTATTTATTCATCCATATCAGCATTCTGTTAACTTAGTGTTTGATATTGTATTTTAATTTCTGTTAATTTTGGATTTGGCTTATTCTTTAGTAGTAATTTCTGGTAGCTTGAGTTTGAATTATCATAGGACTTTCTGCTGGTCTTGATTTAATATAGCTCTTACTTTTCTTTGAAAAACTTCTTTTAAGGAAAGTGTTCTTAATTAGTTGCTGGATAGAGCTAATGAAAGTTAACTAATTATTTAATACTTATCTTTATATTTGATGTGATTTTAATTTTATTTTCTGTTCGTCTTGGAATGTACTTACTAACGATAATAAATTAGGCTCGTTTTAAGTTTGAATTATTGTAGGCAAAGCCGTACCTAGAGGGGGGGGGGGCGAGGGGTTTGAACACCCCTTCCCGAAGTAGTTTTTGAGTCGTAAAAACGTAACAAGAATAGATATAAACAAATTTTGTATGCTTTTTTTGATGTTTGTTTTATGTAACCCCCCCCCCCCAGAAAAAATCCTGGATACAGCCTTGATTGTAGGACTTTATATCTCTTTGTCTTAAGTTTCAGCATGGTATCTTTCTTGAAAATGTTCTGTAGACATTTTCCTTTTAAATAAAAAAAAATTAAAATATGAAAGCAGCACTGTTGCTTCGCAACACCATTGTTTGTTTTGGGCTTAGCAGTGGCTTAAAGCTTGGCGGCGGTCTTATTTTAATTTCTAACAATTTTTGCGCGTTTTACGTTCCAGTCCCTCTTCAATGACTAAAGAAACATTACTGTTTCTTTCATCCTTTTTTTTATTGTAAATATAAAAACGAAGAGCTTATGTTTTGCATAGAAAATCTTAATTATTATTTTGGAGCGTGAATCATATGAGTCATAATCTATGTATGGTCAATTATGGACTCGAATATTTTTCGGGTATCTCTTACTTGGGCGAACGAAGGACGGATGCTGATTTTCTTGTTACTTTAGTCCTCTCAAACTCGATTAAGAATAATTGCACATTCTTTAGCCGTCTTTTTTTTCAGAAAGGTATTAAATAAACTGGAAAATGAGTGAAAATTTTGAAGCTAAGGATGAATGGAACTCTCGGCTGGGTAAATAGTTTTTGTATTATTACTAGATTTATTTTTGTAGCTTTAAGTTGGGTAAATACGATACGGTGGCCACTTCTAAAGGAAACATGGTAAACAGAGAGGTAGCACCATTAGATTCCTTATTTTATATTGTATTCAAATATCATGGCCTCTTTTCTGGCAATTTCATGGTAATTTTGCAGTGGACCATATAATTTAGCTAGGATGAAAGTGAAAGCATCATTTGATGCTTTTTTTACGCTCTTTCATAATTTATATAAAATACCTTCGGGGGCCCTTTAAGGACTCAAGATGCAATTTGCGATTATTGAATTATGAAAGAGCATAAAAATAGCATCAAATGATGTCCTCACTTTAATCCTAGCTAAATTATTGTGCCACCTGCAAATTTACCATTTTTTTATGTGTTTTGAGGTTTTTCTTTGTGTACCCCCCCCCCCCCCCCCACCAAAAAAAAATCATCTTGTATACAACACCCTCCCCCCCCTCCAAAAAAATCTTGGACACGACCCTAGCGTCATAGTTTCTTTGTTTAAATGGATTTCTGTATAAGGTACTTCCCCATTATATGGGCATTTACAAGGAAACCAGTCACGAAAAACCCGTTTTTGACGGGTTAATTCAAGAGACGGCTATAGAGTAATGCATTCCATAGCGTGGTTTTCACGGGTTTTCATTGCGTATACGATATTTAAACTGTTGTTTTTGGGGTTTGGGGGGGGAGATACCTTGGTTAGGTTAAGCTACGTATTTAATATATGCAATGCTTTAACCTATTATAACCTATTATATCTAAACTATTATATTTTCGCCCTATTGTACTTTATTTCATTAGCATTAACCAAACTTGACTTCCTTCCTGTGTAACATATAATGCATAAGTATCATATACTTGAACATTAGGAGGATGGGGGTGTATACTCTGTTGATAAATAAGTTTTAAGAAACTGATGAATTTCTTAGGAAAACTAGAAAAAGAAGGAAAAAAGTGAAGATAAATGTTCTCCCGCTGCAAAATATATTAACTAGGATTATTGTGCATATTATGAAGAAAGCTTTGTTTTCTTAACATGTCTCCTTATGTGGTGGACTTCTCGTACATCTATACCCAAATGATAATCTGATTAATAGATGCAATTTTGGCTATATAGTCACAATAGGGGGGGGGGGAGGGGGATAGGGTGAAGTACAGTTGAATTGCAGACAGAATGTGTCAGCTACAGTTTTTCTGCGTGTTATGCAGTCAAAATTGTTTTCTTAAAATGTTTCCTTCTCAACACCCCCCATTCTAGGCTTATACCGGGGGGGGGGAGGCGTTGCCAGAGCAACGACAATGACATTTGAAAATAGGCTAGCATAAAACAAGGGATCTAGTGGTACTACTTTTATTTGAAATTGACAACTGTTTCAAATAAATATTGAAATTGACGAGTGTTCACTGTAAAAACTAAACACTACGATTACAAAATTCGGTAATTTTCTCCTTTTTTATCTATTGCTGAACAGTTTGCCGACTCGGTGGGTTTGGACTACTTTTTATGCCTATTTTTCATCAACAATTGGTTTGTAATGCCAGATAGCCTTTTTGAAAAAAAAAAAACCATCAGCGATCTTCTGTATCAAACAGTTAGTGTAGTAGGCTAAACAGTAAGGAGCGATGCAGCTCAATAGTAACCGAAACTCTAACCAACAGAGTATTGATAACAATAGATACACCAAAAGAATCGAATTTTGATGCTTATTCAAAATACATAAAATTCACCAAGCTTAATGTTACCCGTCAACTGTTAAGAGCCTGACAAAATTTGCCCAATTTTTGAATCAGGGGAGAAACACCCCAGAAACATCAAGTGATGTTAATGAAAATCACGCTATCAGATTCAACATGTAAGAGAACCCTGCTGTAGAGGTTTCAAAACTCCTATGGAAGATCACGGATGCGTGTTTATTGTTTTTTTTTCGGTACTTCCTTGTTAGCTAGTACACACTCAAGCAGGGTTACCACCCCAAGTGATTTTTCACTATTTCTAGTGATTTTTTATTTTGCCTAGTGATTTTCTTCTAGCTAGTGGTTTATTGTAATTTTTGTTCAAAAATAGTGATTTTTTCCTAAATCTAGTGATTTTTCACGATATAGCGCGTAGATTCGTGATTCAATCGAATAAATCATACAAGAAGCTAATTAAAACAAAAAAAGCAAAATAGTGATTCACTACAGTTCCTAATATGCTCTAGATTAGTATTCATGCAAATATACCGCCTGTGAAATTTCCGATTTCCCACCATATGTCTATATCAGATATAGACCCCAGAGCGTTATCATCAAGATAACAGACGAACCTAGTTCATAACAAAATTGCAAGAATGTTCTGTACTTCCTATTTCACAACTTTTGTCCAGATCGAATTTTTGTATTTATATTTATTTTTTTTTCTCTATAATCAATCAGTTCTAAATAATTAGATTTTCCTCTGTTAAAACCTTTGAAAGTGGAGAGTGAATGGTGAATATAAATACACCCTCTATATTTGTAAATAGAACAGAAATGAAGTAATTGAAAAATAAGAAGGTAGGTATACATTAAATATAATTTTCTAAATAAAAAAAAATAATTGAAAAAGAAAATAGAACTTAGTGCTTTTATAATAGGATTTGTAATATAACTAGAAAGATTAAATCGATCGTAGTTTGATAGTTGAATTCAGTTGGGAGTAAAGGGGGAGGGTATCTGTTCTGGGAATGTCTAATGGTTTTAATCTTTACTTCTAACATCTAATTGAAACTCCATTATTTCTCCAAATTTTCTTATTTGTAATCGATACATCTAATAAGCGCAGATATCGTCCTATCGTTTAATTTTTCAGATTTATGTGCTAATATATCAGTAGTAAGGCCCCAATTAGTTGAAAATGTACATGCACTTTCACAAGCCTGAGGCATGGATATGTGTATAGTTTAACCGCTACATTGGCTTGCCAGGGTCAAGCACCTATTACTACGAACGATACTTGTCCTACCAGACGGGTTTTCTAATGTGGCACTCATTTTTTTTTTGAAGGTCAAACAGATAGAGAGAGCGGCGGTCACACTAACTTGATTAGTAATTGGATTCAGATATATTACGAACGGACTTTCAGTCCTACATTCACGGGTTTCTGCAAAGTGTTATGGGCTTCATTGAAAAAATACCAGTTAAAAAAAAAAAAAAAAAAAAAAAAAAAAAAAAAAAAAAAAAAAAAAAAACATGTATCCATGATCTTTCTTCTGGCAAAAAATACAAATTCCAATCAAAACTGGTCAAACGTGTTAATAAGCTGTAGGTTATAGCTATCTGGTAACTCGTTCAGTATCGCATGTATTTTTAGCGGTATCAATGGTATTTCATTTGCGTAAAGCTATCTCGATTTGTCAAAACTTTTATCGTTCGCATAAAACTAACTCAATTTGCAAAAATGGTATTCAATTTGCGTAACTCTGCTCTGAATGTCCTTAATGAGGATATAAATAATATAGAATGACATTATGACTTGACCTAGCTTTACCTCTCCGATGTGGTCTGTATAATACAAAACTCTGTGGTCATTATAATACACAAGTTTCATTTGAACAGTGTTGTGAGGTCCCTTACCACAACCCCAAAGGGCTCCGATCCCCCCACCCCAACCCCGAAGGAAGCCCCCGGTCCTCAAAGGTTCTCTGGGCTCCCAAAGGGCCCCCCGGCGCCCCAATGGCTCCTGAGTCCCCCATTATAATACTTTTTAAGGCTTTATTATATCTTTTCAGAACAAATTATTATTTTAGGGAATTATTTCGGTGAAACAGTTAGAGACATTTTAAAAGATGATTTAAAAGATGAATTCAGAAGAGGATTTGAGGGTGAAACTCTGTGGTCGTTATAATACACAAGTTCCATTTGAACAGTGTTGTGAGGTCGCTTACCACAACCCCAAAGGGCTCCGATCCCCCCACCCCAACCCCGAAGGAAGCCCCCGGTCCTCAAAGGTTCTCTGGGCTCCCAAAGGGCCCCCGGCGCCCCAATGGCTCCTGAGTCCCCCATTATAATACTTTTTAAGGCTTTATTATATCTTTTCAGAACAAATTATTATTTTAGGGAATTATTTCGGTGAAACAGTTAGAGACATTTTAAAAGATGATTTAAAAGATGATTTTAGAAGAAGATTTGAGGGTGAAACTCTGTGGTCGTTATAATACACAAGTTCCATTTGAACAGTGTTGTGAGGTCCCTTACCACAACCCCAAAGGGCTCCGATCCCCCCACCCCAACCCCGAAGGAAACCCCCGGTCCTCAAAGGTTCTCTGGGCTCCCAAAGGGCCCCCCGGCGCCCCAATGGCTCCTGAGTCCCCCATTATAATACTTTTTAAGGCTTTATCATATCTTTTCAGAACAAATTATTATTTTAGGGAATTATTTCGGTGAAACAGTTAGAGACATTTTAAAAGATGATTTAATAGATGATTTTAGAAGAGGATTTGAGGGTGAAACTCGGTGGTCGTTATAATACACAAGTTCCATTTGAACAGTGTTGTGAGGTCCCCTACCACAACCCCAAAGGGCTCCGATCCCCCACCCCAACCCCGAAGGAAGCCCCCGGTCCTCAAAGGTTCTCTGGGCTCCACGAGAGTTCAGTTAAGGGGGTACAGTTACACGGGGGTTTAAGGGGTTCAGTTGTATGGGGTTTCGGTTATACAGGGGTTCAGTTACATGGGGGGTTCAGTTGCACGGGGGTTTAGTTAAATGGGGTCGAGTTGCACGAGGGTTGAGTGGCACGAGGGTTCAGGTTGGAATATTTCAGTAGTGTTTTGTTGTGCTTTACCTTGTCACAGTTACATTCTATTGATTTTCATAGTTCATTTTGAATTTCTGTCGTGAAATGCAAGAGTTGGAATATTTCAGTAGTGTTTTGTTGTGCTTTACTTTGTCATAGTTACATCCTCTTGATTTTTCGAAGTTCATTTTGAATTTCCTTCATTGAAATGCAAGAGTTGGAATATTTCAGTAGTGTTTTGTTGTGCTTTACCTTGTCATAGTTACATCCTCTTGATTTTTCGAAGTTCATTTTGAATTTCTATCGTGAAATGCAAGAGTTGGAATATTTCAGTAGTGTTTTGTTGTGCTTTACCTTGTCATAGTTACATTCTCTTGATTTTTCGAAGTTCATTTTGAATTTCTGTCGTGAAATGCAAGAGTTGGAATATTTCAGTAGTGTTTTGTTGTGCTTTACCTTGTCACAGTTACATTCTGTTGATTTTGATAGTTCATTTTGAATTTCTTTCATTAAAATGCAAGAATTGGAATATTTCAGTAGTGTTTTGTTGTGCTTTACCTTGTCACAGTTACATTCTGTTGATTTTCATAGTTCATTTTGAATTTCTTTCATTGAAATGCAAGAGTTAGAATATTTCAGTAGTGTTTTATTGTGCTTTACCTTGTCACAGTTACATTTTCTTAATTTTTCAAAGTTCTTTTCGAATTTCTTTCGTGAAATGCAAGAATTGGAATATTTCAGTAGTGTCTTGTCATGGTTTACCTTGTCACAGCTACATTCTCATGATTTTTCAAAGTTCATTTTGAATTTCTTTCGTGAAATGCAAGAATTGGAATATTTCAATAGTGTCTTGTCATGGTTTACCTTGTCACAGCTACATTCTCATGATTTTTCAAAGTTCATTTTGAATTTTTGTCGTGAAATGCAAGAGTTGGAATATTTCAGTAGTGTTTTGTTGTGCTTTACCTTGTCACAGTTACATTCTATTGATTTTCATAGTTCATTTTGAATTTCTTTCATTGAAATGCAAGAGCTGGAATATTTCAGTAGTGTTTTGTTGTTCTTTACCTTGTCACTGTTACATTCTCTTGATTTTTTGAAGTTCATTTTGAATTTCTGTCGTGAAATGCAAGAGTTAGAATATTTCAGTAGTGTTTTGTTGTGCTTTACCTTGTCATAGTTACATTCTCTTGATTTTTCGAAGTTCATTTTGAATTTCTGTCGTGAAATGCAAGAGTTGGAATATTTCAGTGGTGTTTTGTTGTGCTTTACCTTGTCATAGTTACATTTTCTTGATTTTCGAAGTTCATTTGAATTTCTGTCGTGAAATGCAAGAGTTGGAATATTTCAGTGGTGTTTTGTTGTGCTTTACCTTGTCATAGTTACATTCTCTTGATTTTTCGAAGTTCATTTTGAATTTCTCTCGTGAAATGCAAGAGTTGGAATATTTCAGTAGTGTTTTGTGGTACGAATTGCTTGAGAAAAACCCAAATGAATTAGTTGAAAATAAAGTTTTAACAAGAAATGTATGAAAACTATTTTTTTGGGGGATGGAGCGATGACAGATTGGATGTCTCAGACTAGTGATAGTGCTGTACTGTGGTACGAATTGCTTGTGAAAAACCCAAATGAATTAGTTGAAAATAAAGTTTTAACAAGAAATGTCCGAAAAGTATTTTTTTTTGGGGGTGGGGGCCATGACAGAGTGGATGTCTTAGACTAGTTATAGTGCTGTACTCTGGCATGAATTGCTTTCGAAAACCCGGAAGAATTAGTTGAAAATAAAGTTTTAACAAGAAATGTCTGAAAAGTATTTTTTTTTTTGGGGGGGGGGATGGGGCGATGACAGAGTGGATGTCTTGGATGTGGATGTCTTAGATTAGTGATAGTGCTGTACTGTGGTACGAATTGCTTGTGAAAAACCCAAATGAATTAGTTGAAAATAAAGTTTTAACAAGAAATATCTGAAAAGTATTTTTTTTGGGGGGATGGAGCGATGACAGATTGGATGTCTCAGACTAGTGATAGTGCTGTACTGTGGTACGAATTGCTTGTGAAAAACCCAAATGAATTAGTTGAAAATAAAGTTTTAACAAGAAATGTCTGAAAAGTATTTTTTTTTTGGGGGGGGGGCGATGACAGAGTGGATGTCTTGATTAGTTATAGTGCTGTACTCTGGCATGAACTGCTTTCGAAAACCCGGATGAATTAGTTGAAAATAAAGTTTTAACAAGAAATGTCTGAAAAGTATTTTTTTTTGGGGGGGGGGGGAATCTGAGCTAATTAGGGTTTTTGACCGTAAACTCTAGTTTTTGGCAAGAAAATTATGGAAAATACAATTCTCTGGTTCAAATGTGAAACTTAAGTCCTTTTTAGGATCGAAAAAATTAACTATTTCTGTAAAATCTGAGCTAATAAGGGTTTTTGACCGTAAACTCTAGTTTTTTGCAAGAAAATTATGGAAAATACAATTCTCTGGTTCAAATGTGAAACTTAAGTCCATTTTTGGATCGAAAAAATAAACTATTTCTGTAAAATCTGAGCTAATAAGGGTTTTTTGACCGTAAACTATAGTTTTTTGCAAGAAAATTATGGAAAATACAATTCTCTGGTTCATAGGTGAAACTTAAGTCCATTTTTGGATCGAAAAATAAAACTATTTCTGTAAAATCTGAACTAATAAGGGTTTTTGACTGTAAATTCTAGTTTTTTGCAAGAAAATTATGGAAAATACAATTCTCTGTTTCAAATGTGAAACTTAAGTCCTTTTTTGGATCGAAAAATAAAACTATATCCGTAAAATCTGAACTAATAATTCAATATTTTTTTCATAAAAACAAACTATTTTTTTTTAAAACTTCGAAATTTTTCAACTTTATTTATTTTTTTCTTTTTGTATGTATCTTAAAATGTCAAAGTATGCTTACGGTTCTAACAATTGTGCTCTATGATTGGTCAGAGACACGATGTGGCTTTCCCACTGGTATCCTATGACCGCTTATCGTGACTACCTAGTCTACTGCATGTATTAAATCAGTATTTTTTACACAGTGGAACGATAAACACATAAGTCATATCTTTTAAAAAAGAAAGTGAAGATGGAATATTTGAATAGAGTGTGTTCACATAACAAGGTTATTGTAGCATTGAATGCCGACAAGGAGAAGTATTTAAACTATGAAACAATTACAAGTGGTAGCACTATTGGAAATGTATGCATGCATTGTCATGACAGTAAGGAATTAAATTTCTTTGGGATACCGAAAAAATTCAACTCTTATGATGGTGGTTATGCGAGATTGAGATCTCCAGAGATGATTGCACTCAAAGAGAATGCTAACATAAAAATAATTGTTGATGATAGAGGACAACTCCTTGCTACTGCTGCAGGTAACACATTACCTACGGATACATCCAATCATCAGCTTTCGGGTATTAGCATTCAACGGAAGGCTAATAAAAGAAAGGCCTACTCTGCTACTAATATCGTAAACCATATCTTGTTTACGTGCCGAAACTGCTACCTGTGTAAAAATAATGTGTTAATAGACAGTGAAATTGCAAGAAAAATAAAAATGGCATTGTCAAAAAATATCACTACGGAATATAAAGATGAAACGATGAAGAACAAAGCACCAGCAAACATTACTGGCATTGATCAAACAGTCAATGAATCAAATAATAGCAAAGACGAAAAGCATATTGAGCCTGTTCATGAGACACCAGTAAAAATTGTGTATGATTCAAAATGGAATAATGATTATTCTACTGATTATGAACTAAGAGAAGACAATAACTACAATATCAAGAGAGAACATGGTGAACTATTTTATGGAACAGATTCAAAATGTCCAAAGTTAATCATTGATATTAATAATGTATCATAATTAATATTCTGGATTTTTGGATCGAAAAATAAAACTATTTCCGTAAAATCTGAGCTAATAAGGCTTTTTCGACCGTAAACTCTAGTTTCTTGTAAGAAAATTATGTAAAATACATTTTTTGTACGTATCTTAAAATGACAAAATATCATTCTTGAATTCACCTCTTGGATACACAATACAGAAATTATAAAAAAATTGTAATTCCCAGAACGTGTGTATGACTATGTGTCATAATATAATTTTGTATTAATATTCTACATAGCATTATTTAGCAAAAATAAAAATGGCATTGTCAAAAAATATCACTACGGAATATAAAGATGAAACGATGAAGAACAAAGCACCAGCAAACATTACTAGCATTGATCAAACAGTCAATGAATCAAATAATAGCAAAGACGAAAAGCATATTGAGCCTGTTCATGAGACACCAGTAAAAATTATGTATGATTCAAAATGGAATAATGATTATTCTACTGATTATGAACTAAGAGAAGACAATAACTACAATATCAAGAGAGAACATGGTGAACTATTTTATGGAACAGATTCAAAATGTCCAAAGTTAATCATTGATATTAATAATGTATCATAATAAATATTCTAACTTAAGTCTATTTTTGGATCGAAAAATAAAACTATTTCCGTAAAATCTGAGCTAATAAGGCTTTTTCGACCGTAAACTCTAGTTTCTTGTAAGAAAATTATGTAAAATACATTTTTTTGTACGTATCTTAAAATGACAAAATATCATTCTTGAATTCACCTCTTGGATACACAATACAGAAATTATAAAAAAAATTGTAATACCCAGAACGTGTGTATGACTATGTGTCATAATATAATTTTGTATTAATATTCTACATAGCATTATTTCATTAAAAATATATTATGCATTACATTGTTATGTGTTCATTATTTTTAGAGTAAGCTAGCATATCAAAAGTTTAGAACAGTCTATTAAAACATCGGAGATGTGAGAAAAGGAATTTGCATACATCTATTGTCAGACACATGGGGGAACATTGACAAAATCTAGGTATCAGAATGAATAAATTCTTTATCAACATCCGTTGTTGGATATGTCATTATGTCATTATGAAAAAATTGTAAGTAAGTAGGAAGTAGGTAAGTAAGTAAGTAAGTAACAAACTCTTTCTTGAATTCATCTCTTGGTTACACAATACAGAAATTTTATTATAGGAAATTATAAAAAAAAATTGAAGAAACTCTCTATTAACATTCGTTATCGATTGAAGTCGCTTCCTAGACAGACAATACAGCAATTTCACAAAATCTAAGTGTAAGAGTGATTAAATTCAATATCAACATCCATTTCTCGGATACATCGGAAAAAGTTGACGCAATCTAAGTACCGGAAAGAATAAATTCATTTTCAAAGTTTTTATCGGATACATCAGATAACAGTCATAAAATCCAAGTTCTATTCGTTTTGGCTTCATGTGTTGTTGCGTTGAATTTAGATTAGACCGGTTTTTCTTTTAATTTTGGCTTCATGTGTTGTTACGTTGAATTTAGATTAGACCGGTTTTTCTTTCTATAGTAGAGACTAGCGTATATTTTTAGAGTAGAAAAATAATTCTGGTTAGTCTGAAGCTGATTGTCTGAAAAGTATTTTTTGGGGGAGATACACGGATGGCTGAAACAAAAGCAGAACTTTTAAAATCACTACAACTGAAGATCAGTAAATAATTCCGTTTTTTTTTTTGTTAAACACGATTGGCTGAAATAAAAGCGGAACTTTTAAAATCACAACAACTAAAGATCAGTAAATGATTCCTTTGTTTTTTTTTGTTAAACACAATTGGTTGAAACAAAAGCAGAACTTTTAAGATCACAACAACTGAAGGTCAGTAAATAATTCCATTGTTTTTTTTTTGTTAAACACGATTGATTGAAATAAAAGAGGAACTTTTAAAATCAAACTGAAGGTCATATAAAAAACTAAATAAGCATGAATCACAGCAAGTCACGTAACATAAGTCATAAAGTACGAAACCGTCTAAGACAAAAATGAAATAAAGCTATGTCGACTTTGCATGTTGATTTCATGACATTATTTTAGGTTTTTTTTTTATTTACTGACCTTCAGTTGTTGTGATTTTAAAAGTTCTGCTTTTGTTTCAACCAATTGTGTTTAACAAAAAAAACAAAGGAATCATTTACTGATCTTTAGTTGTTGTGATTTTAAAAGTTCCGCTTTTATTTCAGCCAATCGTGTTTAACAAAAAAAAAAACGGAATTATTTACTGATCTTCAGTTGTAGTGATTTTAAAAGTTCTGCTTTTGTTTCAGCCAATCGTGTATCTCCCCCAAAAAAATACTTTTCAGACAATCAGCTTCAGACTAACCAGAATTTTTTTTCTACTCTAAAAATATACGCTAGTCTCTACTATAGAAAGAAAAACCGGTCTAATCTTAAAAAAAATAGTTTGTCTTTATGAAAAAAATATTGAATTATTAGTTCAGATTTTACGGATATAGTTTTATTTTTCAATCCAAAAAAGGACTTAGGTTTCACATTTGAAACAGAGAATTGTATTTTCCATAATTTTCTTTCAACAAACTAGAGTTTACAGTCAAAAACCCTTATTAGCTCAGATTTTACAGAAATAGTTTTATTTTTCGATCCAAAAATGGACTTAAGTTTCACCTATGAACCAGAGAATTGTATTTTCCATAATTTTCTTGCAAAAAACTATAGTTTACGGTCAAAAAACCGTTATTAGCTCAGATTTTACGGAAATAGTTAATTTTTTCGATCCAAAAATGGACTTAAGTTTCACATTTGAACCAGAGAATTGTATTTTCCATAATTTTCTTGCAAAAAACTAGAGTTTACGGTCAAAAACCCTTATTAGCTCAGATTTTACAGAAATAGTTAATTTTTTCGATCCTAAAAAGGACTTAAGTTTCACATTTGAACCAGAGAATTGTATTTTCCATAATTTTCTTGCAAAAAACTAGAGTTTACGGTCAAAAACCCTAATTAGCTCAGATTCCCCCCCCCCCAAAAAAGAAATACTTTTCAGACATTTCTTGTTAAAACTTTATTTTCAACTAATTCATCCGGGTTTTCGAAAGCAGTTCATGCCAGAGTACAGCACTATAACTAGTCTAAGACATCCACTCTGTCATCGCCCCCACCCCCCCCCCCCCCCCCAAAAAAAAATACTTTTCAGACATTTCTTGTTAAAACTTTATTTTCAACTAATTCATTTGGGTTTTTCACAAGCAATTCGTACCACAGTACAGCACTATCACTAGTCTAAGACATCCACATCCAAGACATCCACTCTGTCATCGCCCCATCCCCCCAAAAAAATACTTTTCAGACATTTCTTGTTAAAACTTTATTTTCAACTAATTCTTCCGGGTTTTCGAAAGCAATTCATGCCAGAGTACAGCACTATAACTAGTCTAAGACATCCACTCTGTCATCGCCCCCCCCCCCCAAAAAAAAATACTTTTCAGACATTTCTTGTTAAAACTTTATTTTCAACTAATTCATTTGGGTTTTTCACAAGCAATTCGTACCACAGTACAGCACTATCACTAGTCTGAGACATCCAATCTGTCATCGCTCCATCCCCCAAAAAAATACTTTTCATACATTTCTTGTTAAAACTTTATTTTCAACTAATTCATTTGGGTTTTTCTCAAGCAATTCGTACCACAAAACACTACTGAAATATTCCAATTCTCGCATTTCACGAAAGAAATCCAAAATGAACTTCGAAAAATTATGAGAATGTAACTATGACAAGGTAAAACACAATAAAACACCACTGAAATATTCCAACTCTTGCATTTCACGACAGAAATTCAAAATGAACTTCGAAAAATCAAGAGAATGTAACTATGACAAGGTAAAACACAACAAAACACCACTGAAATATTCCAACTCTTGCATTTCACGAGAGAAATTCAAAATGAACTTCGAAAAATCAAGAGAATGTAACAGTGACAAGGTAAAGCACAACAAAACACTACTGAAATATTCCAGCTCTTGCATTTCAATGAAAGAAATTCAAAATGAACTATGAAAATCAATAGAATGTAACTGTGACAAGGTAAAGCACAACAAAACACTACTGAAATATTCCAACTCTTGCATTTCACGACAGAAATTCAAAATGAACTTTGAAAAATCATGAGAATGTAGCTGTGACAAGATAAACCATGACAAGACACTACTGAAATATTCCAATTCTTGCATTTCACGAAAGAAATTCAAAATGAACTTTGAAAAATTAAGAGAATGTAACTGTGACAAGGTAAAGCACAATAAAACACTACTGAAATATTCCAACTCTTGCATTTCAATGAAAGAAATTCAAAATGAACTATGAAAATCAACAGAATGTAACTGTGACAAGGTAAAGCACAACAAAACACTACTGAAATATTCCAACTCTTGCATTTCACGACAGAAATTCAAAATGAACTTTGAAAAATCATGAGAATGTAGCTGTGACAAGGTAAACCATGACAAGACACTACTGAAATATTCCAATTCTTGCATTTCACGAAAGAAATTCGAAAAGAACTTTGAAAAATTAAGAGAATGTAACTGTGACAAGGTAAAGCACAATAAAACACTACTGAAATATTCCAACTCTTGCATTTCAATGAAAGAAATTCAAAATGAACTATGAAAATCAACAGAATGTAACTGTGACAAGGTAAAGCACAATAAAACACTACTGAAATATTCCAATTCTTGCATTTTAATGAAAGAAATTCAAAATGAACTATCAAAATCAACAGAATGTAACTGTGACAAGGTAAAGCACAACAAAACACTACTGAAATATTCCAACTCTTGCATTTCACGACAGAAATTCAAAATGAACTTCGAAAAATCAAGAGAATGTAACTGTGACAAGGTAAAGCACAAAAACACTACTGAAATATTCCAACTCTTGTATTTCACGATAGAAATTCAAAATGAACTTCGAAAAATCAAGAGGATGTAACTATGACAAGGTAAAGCACAACAAAACACTACTAAAATATTCCAACTCTTGCATTTCAATGAAGGAAATTCAAAATGAACTATGAAAATCAATAGAATGTAGCTGTGACAAGGTAAAGCACAACAAAACACTACTGAAATATTCCAACCTGAACCCTCGTGCCACTCAACCCTCGTGCAACTCGACCCCATTTAACTAAACCCCCGTGCAACTGAACCCCCCATGTAGCTGAACCCCTGTATAACCGAAACCCCATACAACTGAACCCCCTAAACCCCCGTGTAACTGTACCCCCTTAACTGAACCCTCGTGGAGCCCAGAGAACCTTTGAGGACCGGGGGCTTCCTTCGGGGTTGGGGTGGGGGGATCGGAGCCCTTTGGGGTTGTGGTAGGGGACCTCACAACACTGTTCAAATGGAACTTGTGTATTATAACGACCACCGAGTTTCACCCTCAAATCCTCTTCTAAAATCATCTATTAAATCATCTTTTAAAATGTCTCTAACTGTTTCACCGAAATAATTCCCTAAAATAATAATTTGTTCTGAAAAGATATGATAAACCCTTAAAAAGTATTATAATGGGGGACTCAGGAGCCATTGGGGCGCCGGGGGGCCCTTTGGGAGCCCAGAGAACCTTTGAGGACCGGGGGTTTCCTTCGGGGTTGGGGTGGGGGGATCGGAGCCCTTTGGGGTTGTGGTAAGGGACCTCACAACACTGTTCAAATGGAACTTGTGTATTATAGCGACCACAGAGTTTCACCCTCAAATCCTCTTCTAAAATCATCTTTTAAATCATCTTTTAAAATGTCTCTAACTGTTTCACCGAAATAATTCCCTAAAATAATAATTTGTTCTGAAAAGATATAATAAAGCCTTAAAAAGTATTATAATGGGGGACTCAGGAGCCATTGGGGCGCCGGGGGCCCTTTGGGAGCCCAGAGAACCTTTGAGGACCGGGGGTTTCCTTCGGGGTTGGGGTGGGGGGATCGGAGCCCTTTGGGGTTGTGGTAAGGGACCTCACAACACTGTTCAAATGGAACTTGTGTATTATAACGACCACAGAGTTTCACCCTCAAATCCTCTTCTAAAATCATCTTTTAAATCATCTTTTAAAATGTGTCTAACTGTTTCACCGAAATAATTCCCTAAAATAATAATTTGTTCTGAAAAGATATAATAAAGCCTTAAAAAGTATTATAATGGGGGACTCAGGAGCCATTGGGGCGCCGGGGGGGGGGCCCTTTGGAAGCCCAGAGAACCTTTGAGGACCGGGGGCTTCCTTCGGGGTTGGGGTGGGGGGATCGGAGCCCTTTGGGGTTGTGGTAAGGGACCTCACAACACTGTTCAAATGGAACTTGTGTATTATAATGACCACAGAGTTTTGTATTATACAGACCACATCGGAGAGGTAAAGATAGGTCAAGTCATAATGTCATTCTATATTATTTATATCCTCATTAAGGACATTCAGAGCAGAGTTACGCAAATCGAATACCATTTTTGCAAATTGAGTTAGTTTTATGCGAACGATAAAAGTTTTGACAAATCGAGATAGCTTTACGCAAATGAAATACCATTGATACCGCTAAAAATACATGCGATACTGAACGAGTTACCAGATAGCTATAACCTACAGCTTATTAACACCTTTGACCAGTTTTGATTGGAATTTGTATTTTTTGCCAGAAGAAAGATCATGGATACATGTTTATTTTTTTTTTATTTTTTTTTTAAACTGGTATTTTTTCAATGAAGCCCATAACACTTTGCAGAAACCCGTGAATGTAGGACTGAAAGTCCGTTCGTAGTATATCTGAATCCAATTGCTAATCAAGTTAGTGTGACCGCCGCTCTCTCTATCTGTTTGACCTCCAAAAAAAAAAAATGAGTGCCACATTAGAAAACCCGTCTGGTAGGACAAGTATCGTTCGTAGTAATAGGTGCTTGACCCTGGCAAGCCAATGTAGCGGTTAAACTATACACATATCCATGCCTCAGGCTTGTGAAAGTGCATGTATATTTTCAACTAATTGGGGCCTTACTACTTATATCAAACAGTTTGTGGTAACAAACTGTAAGAATGGAGCGATACGGCTCAATTGTAATCGAAACTAAATAGAAACGGAATTTTGATATCAATTAATATATAATTGGCTTATTATGTTGATTCCAAATATATAACATTCATTAAGCGTCGTTTTACCCATAAAAAGCTAAGAAATTGCGAAAATTTGCCTGATTTTCGAAAGAGGGAGGAAAAACCCACTAGAAGTAAAAGAATTTTAATTAAAATCAAACCATTTTATTTGGCGTATCAGAGAACCCTACTGTAGAGGTTTCAAGCCCCTATCTGCAAAAGTGTTGAATTTTGTATTATTTGCCAGAGGAAAAATCACGGATGTTTGTTAATTTGTTGTTGTTTTTTTTCCAGGGGGATCGTGTCGAACCAACGGTCCTAGAACATCGGGAGAGGGCTCATTTGAACCGAATTTAAAATTTCTGTTTTCCTTTTCTGTCTAATTTTTGGGGGGTACTAACGAAACATCTGATTTGTCAACTGAAACTAGAATAACTCCTGAAAACCTTCAATAAAATAAATTTATTTAACTGCAAATTAAATATAAGAACGAATAGTAAAGCCTATAACAACTCAATATTACTAGGAGACTAAAAGTTTGTAATAAAACCTTACTTTCTTAGAAACCAGCATCATTCATTTATAATTAACAGAAAAAGTTCCCCCAGGTGAGGTTTGAACTCGTTTATATTAAGGAACGAACTGTCGTCCATAGTAACTGAAGTATTATAAGGAATCAAACAGTTCGTGGTAACGAATTGTATAGTAAGAGTGACTCGTCTCAATAGATATATCAAAAGAATTGGATTTTTATTCTGATTTCAAATATTTCAAATATTTAAGTCCCATTAAGTGTAGTTATACCCTTCAAAAGTTACAAGCCTGAGAAAATTTTCATTATCTTCGAAAAAAGGGGAAAAGAGCTTCTAAAAGTCATATAATCTTGAAAATATTACCATCAGATTCAGCGTGTGTGAGAACCTTACGGTTGAGGTTTCAAGCCCCTATCTTCAAAAATATAGAATTCGGTATTTTTGGCAGAAGAAAGATCGCGGATGCGTGTTTATTTATTTTTTCACCAGGGAGGATCGGATCGACCCATTTTTCCTAGAATGTCGCGAGAACAATCATTTGAACGGAAATTAAGAGTTCGAGTGGCTTTTTTTTAATCAAAAACAAAAAATAAAAAATAAAAAATAGAATCATTTTTTACAAAAAACTGCATTTTTGATGTCTTTTCATACTGCAGTCTTTTCAAAGATATTTGAATTTTGAAGTAATTACATAAGGAATAATTATAAAGATTGATCAATGATGTCATAATCGTATGTTGTAGCCAGGTCTTCTCTTACTATTCCAATTAAGAAAAAGCCATAGGTTTGCTTCTTGTAATACATCCGGGTTGCAGCGGTAGCTAGTAACCTAGTAAGAGACGATCACGTCCAATGTTAAGAAATATAAAAACCCATAGTTCCTAAAAAAAAGAGTCAGATCAAAACAAAAAGTACACCATTAGAACCGCCTTGTCCGAAACCCCTGTATAGGAAATTTTCTATCCCTTGGCTCGAACAGTAAGGGGAATATATTGGCTTGAAAATCAAGAAAAGTGGCGGCTACTACAACATTCTGCCTAAACGGCATATTTTTTTCTTTCTTCTTTCTTTTCCACAGATAGCTTGGCACTGGAACATCGTAGAGAGTTGTTCAATGGCTCATTTTAAAGAAAATTAATTGGGTTAAAAATCTTTTTTAACTAAAATAAATTATTTCTAAAAGAGAATAAATTTTTCCACTAAAAACTTCATTTTTGATGTCTTTTCATACTGCAGTTTTTTCAAAGATATTTGATTTTTGTACATAAATCATGATCGTATACCAGCGGTAAGATTTGAACCCACGCCTCCGAAGAGACTGGTGGCTAACACCAGCGCCTTGGACCACTCCGCCACGCTGCCTCTCATAACTATATATGTGAATCCGGGTTGCAGCAGTAGCTAGCAACCTAGTAAGAGATGATCAGTCCAATGCTAAGAAATATAAAAACCCAGAACTCCTAAAAATATAGTCAGATCAAAACAAAAGTACATCATTAGAACCACCTTGTCTGAAACCCTACTAGATAAATAATGAATGTCGTCATAGTTTTATTAGAGCTATGACGCGAATAGAAAAATACGACATTATGTTGTTATTTCTGAAGACGTCATGAAATAATATCATTACGCCATGACGTCACGAAATAAAATCATTACGCCATGACGTCATGATTACCGTATAAAAGGCGACAAAGATATAAATGACAGATGTAAAAGATGTAGATGATAATGACAGATGTAAACAGTACTACACAAAAAACAGAGATAGCATCTTGAAAAGAGAAAAGCAAAGGTATTCAACTGACAAGTCGTATCGAGAAGTAAAAATTGAGAGAGCAAAACAAAACAGCAAGGAGTGTTATCACAATGATGAAGATTATAGACATGCGAAAATTGATAGTGACAAACAGCGTTATTATAATGATGTAGTTTATAGACATGCAAAAATTGAGACAGCCTAACAAAAGAGCAAGGAACGGTATGATAATAATGAAGATTACAGAGAAGCAACAATTGAGCAGGCTAGACAAAAGATCAAGGAGCGTTATCACAATGATGAAGATTATAGAAAAGCAACAATTGAGCAAGCTAGACAAAAGATCAAGGAGCGTTATCACAATGATGAAGATTACTGAAAAATATATAAGAAAAAAAGTTGCTACCAGAATAATGGGTAGATACTGGGGTGACAAAAGCTATAATGAAAAAATTAAATTCTCTGCGAGGTTGTACCGAAGAAAGCATAAAAACAAAGGGAAAAATTTATAATAATAAACGAACTCCTGCCTATACTGACTTGTATAGGCAACTTAACTATAGTTATGAAGCGGTAGCTAGCAACCTTGTAAGAGACGATCACGTCCTATACTAAGAAATATAATAATCCACATCTCCTAAAAATAGAGTCAGATCAAAACAAGAAGTATTCTATTAGAGCCGCCTTGTCCGAAACCCCTACATAAGAAACTTACCGTTCCCTGTCTTGAAAAACAATCCGGGTTGCAGCGGTAGCTAGCAACCTAGTAAGAGACGATCACGTCCAATGTTAAGAAATATTACTAAAAAAAGAGTCATATCAAAACAAAAAGTCCACCATTAGAACCGCCTTGTCCGAAACCCCTATATAGGAAACTTTCTGTCCCTTGGCTTGAACAGCAAGGGAAATTTATTGGCTTGAAAATTAAGAAAAGTGGCAGCTACTACAACATTCTGCCTAAACGGGATATTTTTTTCTTTTTTTTCTTTTCCACAGATAGCTTGGCACTGGAACATCGTAGAGAGTTGTTCAATGGCTCATTTTAAAGGAAATTAATCGGGTTAAAAATCTTTTGTAACTAAAATAAATTATTTCTAAAATAGAATAAATTTTTCCACTAAAAACTGCATTTTTGATTTCTTTTCATACTGCAGTCTTTTCAAAGATATTTGGTTTTTGTACATAAATCATAATTACATTAAAAGACGATCATTGGAATAACAAACATTAGACTTAGTTAGGTAGTTGATTGTTTTAGGTTCGCTTCTTGCTATTTTATGATAAAGAACTAACTCTAGGCCATACTAACTAATTTAATTTTGAAAAGAAAGAGTTACGGCAGAAACCTAAATGGTAATGTAATTTATAATAAAGAACGAACTCTAGCCTAAACTAAATGAATTAAATAAAGGTAATATTTAAATAAGTCCATTAGAAGAACTAACGACTGCGTATATTGGACCTTTTTAGCTACCTTTCATTAAGGAACGAAGTCTATCTCATAGTATTATATTAAAGAACGAACTATAGCCTTTAGTAATTGAACTTTCCGGGTTGCAGCGGTAGCTAGCAACCTAGTAAGAGACGATTACCTCCAATATATTAAAAGACGATCATCGTAATACCAAACCATTGCATAGATTGGACTTAGTTAGCTAGTTGATTGCTTGAGGTTCGTCTTTTACTATTTCAAAGAAGAAAAGGCCGTATGCTTTTACCTGTTTGTAATCATTATAGTGGATAGAGTAAGGACCGAATCCGGGTTGCAGCGGTAGCTAGCAACCTAGTAAGAGACGATCACGTCCAATGTTAAGAAATATAAAAACCCTTAACTCCTAAAAAAAGAGTCAGGTCAAAACAAAAAGTACACCCACCATTAGAACCGCCTTGTCCGAAACCCCTGTATAGGAAACTTTCTGTCCCTTGGCTTTAACAGCAAGGGAAATATATTGGCTTGAAAATCAAGAAAAGTGGCAGCTACTACAACATTCTGCCTAAACGGGATATTTTTTTTTCTTTTTTCTTCTTTTCCTCAGATAGCTTGGCACTGAAACATCGTAGAAAGTTATTCAATGGCTCATTTTAAAGGAAATTAATTGGGTTAAAAATCTTTTGTAACTAAAATAAATTATTTCCAAGAGAGAATAAATTTTTCAATTAAGAACTGCATTTTTTATGTCTTTTCATACTTCAGTCTTTTCAAAGATATTTGATTTTTGTACATAAATCATAATCGTATACCAGCGGTAAGATTTGAACCCACGCCTCCGAAGAGACTGGTGGCTAAGATTACAGTAAAGACCGATCTTTTGCCCATAGTAACTGATGTATCCAGGGGTTTTACATTAAAAGACGATCATTGGAATAACAAGCAATTGCAGACATTGGAATTAGTTAGCTACTTGATTGTTTGAGGTTTGTCTCTTACTATTTCAAAGAAGAAAAAGCCGTAGGCTTTTTCCTGTTTGTAATCAGTCTATTTTCCGGGTTGCAGCGGTAGCTAGCAACTTATTACATAAAGGACCGATATAGTTCATCATAAATGGTGTTTTTCAATTAGGTTTTTTTTTATATGATTCGGTTTGCAGCGGTAGCTAGTAACCTAGTAAGAGACGATCACGCCCCATAGTTAAAACTAAAGTAACCCATAACTCCTGAGAAAAAATTCAGATTAATCTTGGTTGCAGTGGTAGCTAGCAACCTAGTAAGAGACAATCACGTCCAATGTTAATAAATATAAAAATCCATAACACCTGAAAAAAAGTCCGATCAAAACAAAAAGTACACCATTAGAACTGCCATGTCTGAACCCCTCGAAAAGAAACTTTCTGTCATTTGGCTTGAACAGCAAGGGAAATATATTGGCTTGAAAATCCACAAAAGTGGCAGGTACTACAGCATTCTGCCTAAACGGTTACAGTAAAGAACAAGCTCTCTTCCATAGTAACAGATATATGGTGGCTCCAGGGGTAGCTGCAAGCTATCCAAATTGCAGCAGTATCCAGGTTGCAGCGGAAGCTCCATAGACACTGAAGCACCAAGGAAGAAAAAACGACTTTATTTGGTATATATTATTGTTATCTGGAGCAGCTTCAGAGGTTGGTGGATCGAAACCTAACCAAACAGCACTAGGCCTAAAGCCCAGCGAGGTTCGATGAGGTTTCGATCCATCCATCTCTGGGGTATTTGCCCAACGCATCTTCCGCTGCGCTAAGCTGCTCTCGTCAGTGATTATGATCAAAATGGTTTGTGATGTGTTATACGGAAAAGTTTTGCTAAATCCACAGTTGTCTGGTGGTAAAGTTCTAGATGAGGGGCTTCTTGTTCTTTTTGAAAGTAGTTGTGTTAAATGAATTAAACTTTCAGGTTTCGTGATTCACCGGTAGCTGCATCATTAGTGCAGCTGTAGCTGCAATCTGTTAAAAGACGAATTATAGCCCATAGTAACCAAAATTTGAAAAACATACTTTGAAAAAAACCTGCATAATGAAAAAAATGCCATCTGACTCTGATTCAGGAATGGTAACTATTATTTCGTTTAATCTTAAAAATAAAAGTTTATAAAGTTATAATAAAGAACGAACTTTAGCCTATACAAACTGAATATTTATGATAATTAATGTTAAAGATTGATTAATGATATCATAATCGTAGGTTGTAGCCAGGTAATAAAGAACGACCTCTTGCCTATACTAAATTTTATACGCCACTTAATTATAGTATAGGTTATTACATTAAAAGACGATCATTGGAATATTACAGGAATTCGGGTTGCAGCGGTAGCTAGCAGCCTAGTAAGAGACGATCACGTCCAATGTTAAGAAATTTAAAAACCCATAGCTCCTAAAAAAGGAGTCAGATCAAAACAAAAAGTACACCATTAGAACCGCCTTATCCGAAACCCGTATAAAGGAAATTTACCGCCCTTTGACTTGAATAACAAAGAAAATATATTGGCTTGAAAATCAAGAAAATTGACTTTTACCACGTTATTCTCCACAAACGGGATATTTTTTTTTTCTTTTGTTTCCAGAGATAGCTTGGCACTGGAACATCATAGAGAGTTGTTCAATAGCTCATTTTAAAGGAAATCTCTAGATCTAGTGCTATTTGTACTTATTTTTTTTAAATTAATTATTTTTTACGAAAAACTTAATTTTTTAGATACAATATTGATCAATGACGTCATAGTCGCTGGATGTAGTTAGTATCCGGGTTGCAGCGGTAGCTAGCAACCTAGTAAGAGACGATCACGTCCAATGTTAAGAAATATAAAAACCCATAGTTCTTAAAAAAAGAGTCAGATCAAAACAAAAAGTACACCATTAGAACCGCCTTGTCCGAAACCCCTGCATAGTAAAATTTCTGTCCCTTGGCTTGAACAGCAAGGGAAATATATTGGCTTGAAAATCAAGAAAAGTGGCAGCTACTACAACATTCTGCCTAAACGGGATATTTTTTTCTTTTTTTTTTCTTTTTTTTTCTTTTTTTGTATCCAGAGATAGCTTGGCACTGGAACATCGTAGAGGGTTGTTCAATAGCTCATTTTAAAGGAAATTAATTGGGTTAAAAATCCATAGAAACTAAAATAAATTATTTCTAAAAGAGAATAAATTTTTCCACCAAAAACTGCATTTTGATGTCTTTTCACACTGCAGTCTTTCAAACATAATCGTATACCAGCGGTAAGAATTGAACCCACGCCTCTGAAGAGACTGGTGGCTAACACCAGTGCCTTGGACCACTCGGCCAGGCTGCCTCTCATAAATAAATATATATGTGAATTTGGGTTGCAGCAGTAGCTAGCAACCTAGTAAGAGACGATCAGTCCAATGCTAAGAAATATAAAAACCCAAAACTCCTAAAAATAGAGTCAGATCAAAACAAAAGTACATCATTAGAAATACCTTGTCTGAAACCCTACTAGATAAATAATGAACGTCATCATAGTTTTATATTAGAGCTATGACGTGAATAGAGTGATCCGGGTTGTAGCGGTAGCTAGCAACCTAGTAAGAGACGATCACGTCCAATGTTAAGAAATATAAAAACCCATAGTTCCTAAAAAAGGAGTCAGATCAAATTCAAAAGTACACCATTAGAACCGCCTTGTCCGAAACCCCTGTATAGTAAACTTTCTGTCCCTTAGCTTGAACAGCAAGGGAAATATATTGGCTTGAAAATCAAGAAAAGTGGCAGCTACTACAACATTCTGCCTAAACGGGATATTTTTTTCTTTTTTTTTTCTTTTTTCTTTTCCACAGATAGCTTGGCACTGGAACATCGTAAAGGGTTGTTCAATAGCGCATTTTAAAGGAAATTAATTGGGTTAAAAATCTATAGTAACTAAAATAAATTATTTCTAAAAGAGAATAAATTTTTCCACCAAAAACTGCATTTTGATGTCTTTTCACACTGCAGTCGTTCAAACATAATCGTATACCAGCGGTAAGAATTGAACCCACGCCTCTGAAGAGACTGGTGGCTAACACCAGTGCCTTGGACCACTCGGCCAGGCTGCCTCTCATAAATAAATATATATGTGAATTTGGGTTGCAGCAGTAGCTAGCAACCTAGTAATAGACGATCAGTCCAATGCTAAGAAATATAAAAACCCAAAACTCCTAAAAATAGAGTCAGATCAAAACAAAAGTACATCATTAGAAATACCTTGTCTGAAACCCTACTAGATAAATAATGAACGTCATCATAGTTTTATATTAGAGCTATGACGTGAATAGAGTGACGTCATAATTAGTATATAAGGAATTATAATAAAGAACGACCTCTTGCCTATACTAAATTATATAGGCCACTTAACTATAGTATAGGTTAGTAAATTTACATTAAAAGACGATCACTGAAATAAAAAACCATTCCATACATTGGACTTAGTTAGCTACTTGATTGTTTGAGTTTCGTCTCTTACTATTTAAAAGAAGAAAAAGCCGTAGGCTTTTTCCTGTCTGTATTTATAGTTAAAAAACGAACTCAAGTCCAAAGAAACTGAACCCTGATCATATTATCTTCATTATTTTAGCTAGAATGTAAATAAACAAGTTTCTTTTTTAAATTTTAAATTGAAAAGATAGTGCTTTTAATTCAACATATTAAAAGTTCTCCCCGACGGGGAATCGAACCCCCTACTCCCAGGTAACAAGTGGACATGCTTACCATTAGACTATCGAAGACTTATAAAATAAAAGTTTACAATAAAGAACGACACCTAGCCCATGTTAACTGAAACACAAACAGGGATTATGAAATTTCCATCGGTATCATGGCGGTAGAGATGGCTGAAACCTAGTAAAGAACAATACATAAAAGACCGATGTCAGTCAAGAGGATCTAATGGAGTTTATAGTAAAGAACGACAAAATTAACTGACATAATCTACTGACAAGATGACTTAAAGCAAATGTCTTTTGAAAGTTGCTTGTCTACGTTATGTTATACAAATGATCAGTCTAGTTGATCATAAATGGGAACTATGCAGAGGTTTTATTAGTCAATCCAGTGAATGTCATGTAGTTGTTATTGATTGAAGTTTTGTTGAAGTTTTAGATTTTATAATAAAGAACGACCTCTTGCCTATACTAAATTTTATACGCCACTTAATTATAGTATAGGTTAGTAATTCCACAGATAGCTTGGCACTGGAACATCGTAGAGAGTTGTTCAATGGCTCATTTTAAAGGAAATTAATGAGGTTTAAAATTTTTTGTAATTAAAACGAATTATCTTTAAAATAGAATCAGTTTTTTTTACGAAAATGGGAAACATATTGGCTTGAATATAATAAAGAACGACATCTAGCCAATGTTAACTGGAAAATAATTATAATAAAGAACGACCTCTTGCCTTTATTAATTTATATTAAAGTTATTATATTTAGCTAAGAGTTAGGGAAACTGTATAATAAAGAACGACCTCTTGCCTGTACTAAATTTTATACGCCACTTAATTATAGTATAGGTTAGTAATTCAACAGATAGCATGGCACTGGAACATCGTAGAGAGTTGTTCAATGGCTCATTTTAAAGGAAATTAATCGGGTTAAAAACCTTTTGTAATTAAAACAAATTATTTTTATTACGTTAAGAAATTTTAATTATGTTCCTTAAGAAATCATCATAAGTAAAAATTTTATAATACAGAACGACCTCTTGCCTCTACTAAATTTTATAGGCCACTTAACTATAGTGTAGGCTAGTACAGTTATATTTGAGGCCCATATATTAAAATTTTCCATTAAAAGACGACCATTGGAATAAAAATTACATTAAGGGACGATCATTGCAATAACAAACCATTGCAGACTGTGGACTTAGTTAGCTACTTGATTGTTTGAGGTTCGTCTCTTACTATTTCAAAGAAGAAAAAGCCGTAGGCTTTTTCCTGTTTGTAATCATATAGCATAGATTCTGGGTTGCAGCGGTAGCTAGCAACCTAGTAAGATATAATAAAGAACGACATCTAGTTACATAAAGGACCGGTATAACTTATCATAAATGGTGTTTGTCAATTATTATTAGAGTAAAGAACATCCGGGGTGCAGCGGTAGCTAGCAACCTAGTAAGAGACGATCACGTCCAATGTTAAGAAATATAAAAATTCATAAGTCCTAAAAAAAATATAATAAAGAAACTAAAGAAAATTAAACAAGATCTGTCCTTATATCGCAAAAAAATATTAAAAAGCCTGTCAGATGAGAAAAACTCCTGTCCTCATTCTAGTGTCATGGAATCTACCACCTTGGATAGGAATGCACATTTTGACACAGTATTGCAACAGCAGAAATTGAATGTGAAGGATATAATAAAGAACGGCCTTTTGCATATATTAATTTATATTAAAGTTTTTATATTTAGATATTCGGGTTGCAGCGGTAGCTAGCAACCTAGTAAGAGACAATCACGTCCAATGTTAGGAAATATAATCCGGGTTGCAGCGGTAGCTAGCAACCTAGTAAGAGACGATCACGTCCAATGTTAAGAAATATAAAAACCCATAGTTCCTAACAAAGGAGTCAGATCAAAACAAAAAGTACACCATTAGAACCGCCTTGTCCGAAACCCCTGTATAGGAAACTTTCTGTCCCTTGGCTTGAACAGAAAGGGAAATATATTGGCTTGAAAATCAAGAAAAGTGGCAGCTACTACAACATTCTTCCTAAACGGGATATTTTTTTCTTTTTTTTTCTTTGTTTCCAGAGATAGCTTGGCACTGGAACATCGTAGAGGGTTGTTCAATAGCTCATTTTAAAGGAAATTAATTGGGTTAAAAACCTTTTGTACTTAAAACAATGTATTTTTAAAATAGAATCAGTTTTTTACGAAAAATTGCATATTTCATATTAAAGATTGATCAATGACGTCATAATCGTATACCAGTGGTAGGATTTGAACCCACATTTTCGAAGAGACTAGTGACTAACACCAGCGCCTTGGACCACTCGGCCAAGAAAAATATCCCACAAACGGGATATTTTTTTACATAAAGGCTCGATCATCGAATTTAAGCTGAAACTAAGTAAAGGACAATTATGCCTCCATATATTCACAGTGATGTATAAGATTTCCCATTACATCTGTAAACTGTTCCACAGTTGCCGGTCCATACCTTGGAAGCTTTTCACTAAACATGCAACATTTCTTTTGGATATTACTATGAAGTTTTGCGAAAGCATTTCTAGCCGACTTTTCAACAGCATCCGATCTTTCAAAGAGAATTTTAATCTGTAATTTTGAATACTTTTCGTGATCCTGGTAAAACATGCGTAAAATGTTTCTCAATTTACGTTATTCTCCACAAACGGGATATTTTTTTTTCTTTTGTTTCCAGAGATAGCTTGGCACTGGAACATCGTAGAGAGTTGTTCAATGGCTCATTTTAAAGAAAATCTCTAGATCTAGTGCTATTTGTACTTATTTTTCTTAAATTAATTATTTTTTACGAAAAACTTAATTTTTTAGATACAATATTGATCAATGACGTCATAGTCGCTGGATGTAGTTAGTATTACATAAAGGCTCGATACTCGAATTTAAGCTGAAACTAAGTAAAGGACAATTATGCCTCCATATATTCACAGTGATGTATAAGATTTCCCATTACATCTGTAAACTGTTCCACAGTTGCCGGTCCATACCTTGGAAGCTTTTCACTAAACATGCAACATTTCTTTTGGATATTACTATGAAGTTTTGCGAAAGCATCTCTAGCTGACTTTCGAACAAAATCCATTCTTTCAGAGAGAATTTTAATCTTTAATTTTGAATATTTTTCTTAATCCCGGTAAAACATTAGTAAAATATTTCTCAATTTACAAAGATCAGCCTGTGCGTTCTTTGCAGCTTGTGTAAACTGCAAAATATCCATGATATCCGAGCAATAGTTCGAATATTTCAATTCAAGCTAGAAAAATACCTTAAAATGATAAAATTAGTTTTTTACATAAAGGATCGATATTGTAAATGGGAATTTTGTAAGTAACATCGATATCAAGGTTTTATTGATGATCAAACAGTTCGTGGTAACGAACTGTATAGTAAGATGAAGTAGTAAGATCATTGTAACTGAAGTATTCAATCAAACAGTTCATGCTCATAATAAAGAGCTGTGTAATGGCTTATTTTAAGGGAAATTACTGTATATAGGAATCCGGGTTGCAGTGGTAGCTAGTTACCTAGTAAGAGACGATCACGTCCAATGTTAAGAAATACGATAACCCATAGCTCCTAAAAATATCCGGGTTGCAGCGGTAGCTAGCAACCTAGTAAGAGACGATCACGTCCAATGTTAAGAAATATAAAAACCCATAACTCCGAAAAAAAGTCAGATCAAAACAAAAAGTACACCATTAGAACCACCTTGTCCGAAACCCCTGTATAGGAAACCTTCTGTCCCTTGGCTTGAACAGCAAGGGGAATATATTGGCTTGAAAATCAAGAAATGTGGCGGCTACTACAACATTCTGCCTAAACGGCATATTTTTTCTTTCTTCTTTTCCACAGAAAGCTTGGCACTGGACCATCGCAGAGTTGTTCAATGGCTCATTTTAAAGGAAATTAATTGGGTTAAAAATCTTTTGTGACTAAAATAAATTATTTCTAAAAGAGAATAAATTTTACCACTAAAAACTGCATTTTTGATGTCTTTTCATACTGCAGTCTTTTCAAAGATATTTGATTTTTGTACTTAAATCATAATAGTATACCAGCGGTAAGATTTGAACCCACGCCTCCGAAGAGACTGGAGGCTAACACCGGCACCTTGGACCACTCGATCACGCTGTCTCTTATAGCTATATATGTGAATCCGGGTTGCAGCAGTAGCTAGCAACCTAGTAAGAGACGATCATATATTTATAAGTAGAGGTCGTGTATCAGATTTGAACTGGAGTGACGTCAGACCACTTTCTACAACCGCACGCCCATTTCTAGGCCAATCAGAGAGCTATAATACGAACGGGAATGACGTCAGACCCATAATTCTAATAATTCTGATCCTAGACCTGCGCAATAGTCCCAAGAGGTCTTAGCAACTGCTCATAGCAATCACAACCAATATAAGGAAGGATTATTAAAACCTAGATTTAAGATGTTTCTAAGCGTAATAGATAGAGAGGGGAATGATTATGGCTTACCTAGGGAGAGAGATGAAGCCTTTAGATTCTAGTGTATAGTGATATGTAATTTAAAATTCTTTAGGATGAGAGATAAATAGGTGGTATTTATAAGACGAAAGGAAATTTATTTAGTAGCCGTATTGAAAGTAGGAACGAAAAAAGGTAAAGCATGTTGTAATATAATATTAAGAAGTCAGCTTAGAGATATTAAAAAGATCAAAGTAGCTAAAAGGGTTTCAGAGCTAAAATCTTAGGTGTAATAAAGGTTTAGAATCGCTTACCACATAAAGGTATATCTTCGCAACACTTTGTATTTTACTTTTTTTTTGTTACAAGTAAAGCCGCTTGTGGCAGAAACTTTTCCTTTTTCACAAAAGTATAAGTAATATTTAAGATAGTATTTATTTTTCTTACAAGTAGAGCCGTTTTTAATTTATTTTATTATGGTATCTGAAGCATCTTTAGAACACATACATGTAAGTAATATTTAATATAATTCTTCGCATATATTTTACTTTATTTCTTTTTGTTACAAGTAAAGCCGCTTGTGACGGAAACTTTTTCTTTTCCACAAAGGTGTAAGTAATATTTAAGATTGTATTTATTTTGTTACAAGAAGAGCCGTTTTTAATTTTTTTTATTATGGTATCTGAAGCATCTTTAGAACACATACATGTAAGTAATATTTAAGATAATTCTTCGTATATATTTTACTTTATTTCTTTTTGTTACAAGTAAAGAGAAATTTATTATCATTGACGGAAAGGTTGGTGCTATTAGGAAAAAATTGTTACTGTTAAGAAAATACCTATTACTTCTAAGAGAAATTTGAGTGTGTTAAGTATAAGTTTGTTAGTATTAAGGAAAAAGTTGTTACTCCGATGAGAAAATTTGTTAGTGTTAAGGAAAACTTGCTACTTCTGACAGAAAACTTGTTAATATAAACGAAAAAAATTGTTACTTCTATGAAAAATTTGGTATCTTTGACAGAAAACTTTCTACTTCTAACAGAAAAGTTGTCATCATTGAAAAAAATTGTTACTGTTAAGAGAAATTTGTTATCTTTGATGGAAAACTTGGTGCTATTAGAAGAAATTTTCTAGATAACGTGTCATCAGTGACGAAAAAACTTGCTACTTCTGGCAGAAAACTTGTGTTCATAATGAAAAATTGTTACTTCTAAGAAAAATTGGGTGTCTTTGACAGAAAACTTGTTACTTCTAACAGATAACTTGTTATCACTTACGAAATACCTGTTACTTCTAAGAACAATTTGTTATCTTTGACAGAAAACTTAGTACTACTAACAGATAATTTGTTATCTCTGACGAAAAATTGTTACTTCTATGAACAATTTGTTATCTTTGATGGAAAATTTGGTGCTATTAGAAGAAATTTGTTACTGCTAAGAAAAAAAAACGTTACTTCTAAGAGAAATTTGAGTGTGTTAAGTATAAGTTTGTTAGTATTAAGGAAAAAGTTGTTACTCCGATGAGAAAATTTGTTAGTGACAAAGAAAACCTGCTACTTCTGACAGAAAACTTGTTATCTTAACGAAAAAACTTGTCACTTCTAAGAAAAATTTGGTATCTTTGACAGATAACTTGCTATCATAATGAAAAATTGTTACTTCTAAGAAAAATTGGGTGTCTTTGACAGAAAACTTGTTACTTCTAACAGATAACTTGTTATCACTTACGAAATACCTGTTACTTCTAAGAACAAATTTATATCTTTGGCAGATAAGTTGTTACTTCTAACAACTTGTTATCACTGACGAAAAACTGTTACTTCTATGAGAAATTGTTATCTTTGATAGAAAACTTGGTGCTATTAGAAGAAATTCGTTACTGCTAAGAAAAAAAATGTCACTGACACTCTTCATTGTACACCTTCTGCATGTTATTAGTTTGAAAGCAGAAAGGTTATTTCATTAAAGATTGGCTTCCCGATTTTTCTTAATTTTTAATATTTTCCTCCCACACAAATAGGATATTCTTTTTCTTTGAATATTCTCTTTTATTTGATTGAAATTGTTCAATAATAATAAAGGCTATCTGTTTATAGAGAATATTAAATCGGTTTCTCTCGGTTATTATTGTGTTTAAACTTTAAATAAAATGAAAACTTATATGTAGAGTGAAGATGTGTTTGTTTGCTTTTAGTGGCAAAACTTTTTCAAAGCTTTTATATTCTCGCCGGTTTCATTTAGAAATGATGTCTAGGATAAACGAAAAGTACTAATATCCGTTGCTTTATGTCACTGGCACTCGTTATTGTACATCTTCTGCATATTAATAGTTTGAAAGCAGAAAGCTTCTTTCATTAAAGATTGGCTTCCTGATTTTTCTTATTTTTAATATTTTCCTCCCACACAAATAGGATATTCTTTTTCTTTGAATATTCTCATTTATTAGATTGAAATTATTTAATAATAATAAAGGCTATCTGTTTATGGAGAATATTAAATCGGTTTCTTTCGGTTATTATTGTGTTTAAACTTTAAATAAAGTGAAAACTTTTATGTAGAGTGAAGATGTGTTTGTTTATATTTAGTGGCAATAGTTTTTCAAAGCTTTTATGTTCTCACCGGTTTCATTTAGCAATGATGTCTAGGATAAACAAAAAGTACTAATATCCGTTGCTGTATGTCACTTACACTATTTATTGTACATTTTCTTCATATTAATAGTTTTAAAGCAGAAAGCTTTCATTAAAAATTGGCTTCATGATTTTTCTTAATTTTTAATATTTTCCTCCCTCACAAATAGGATATTCTTTTTTCTTGGAACATTCTCGTTTATTTGATTGCAATTGTTTAATAATAATAAAAAATAAAATATTGACCTTCCGAGATCTAGGTTTCACTTAAAATGTCTTCCTTTTCTTTGCATATTCTCGTTTATTCGATTGAAATTGTTTTATGATAATAAAATGTATCAGAATGAGCTTCCGAGATCTAGGTTTCAGGAGATTTCTGTTAAATGACTCGGTTTCTTTCGGTTTTTATTGTGTTTAAACTTTAAATAAAATGAAAACTCTTTATGTTGAGTTAAGATGTGTTTGTTTACTTTTAGTAGCAAAAGTTTTTCAAAGCTTTTATGTTCTCGCCAGTTTCATTTAGCAATGATGTCTAGGATACATGGAAAGTACTAATACCCGTTCCTGTATGTGACTGGCACTCATTATTGTACATCTTCTGCATGTTAATAGTTTGAAAGCAGAAAGCTTCTTTCATTAAAGATAGGCTTTCTGATTTTTCTTAATTTTTAATATATTCCTCCCACACAAATAGGATATTCTTATTTCTTTGAATATTCTCGTTTATTTGATTGAAATTGTTAAATAGTAATAAAAAATAAAATAGTGACCTTCCGAGATCTACGTTTCAATTGCTTTACAGTGTTTTTCCACCTAATGAGGCTTTTTAATAAACATTATAAGCGTTTGACTTGCTAGCATACCCTAAAAATAATGGTAATATAACAAAATAATACATGAAATATTTTAATTGAAATAACAACATGTAGAATATTAACATATAAATATGTTACATACATTGTTTATACATTATTAATATCATTGAACAACTTTGGACATTTTGAATCTGTTTCATAAAATAATTCATCATTTTCTCTCTTGACACTGTAGCTACTCTCTTCTCTTACTTCGTAATCAGTAGAATAATCTGTATTCCATTTTGAGTCATACACAATTTTTACTGAGATGTCATCTATAGGTTCAATATACGTTTCATCTTTGATATTATTAGATTCATTGAATATATGCTCAATAGTAGCAATAATGTTACATGCGCTTTGTTTTCCTCCGATTCATTTTTATATTCATTAGTAATATTGTCTGCCAATGCCATTTTTATTTTACCTGTGATTTCACTGTCTATTTGCACATTATTTTTACACAGGTAACAATTCTGGAACGTCGACATGATATGGTTTATAATGTTGCTAAAAGAGTATGCCTGTGTTCTTCTTTTTAGATTCCGGTGAATACTAATCCCAGAAAGATGGCGATATGATTTATCAATAGGTAACGCATTACCAGAACCATAAGCAAGAAGTTGCCCCTCATTGTCAACTATTTTTATGTTGGTATTCTCTTTGAGCAGTATCATGTCCGGACATCTCACTCTCGCATCATCCACCAACACTATTGTAGAATGCTTTGGGTACTCCAAAGAAATCTAAACTCTCGCTGTCATGACAACACACGCATACGTTTCCAATAGTGTTACAACTTGTACTTGTTTCATAGTTCAAATATAAGTCTTTGTCAGCATTCAACGCAGCGATGACTTTATCATGTGTACGCACTTTCTCCGAATAATTCATCTTCAAAATTAATACGCAGGTGTTTATCCTTCCAATAAGTGAAAATTACTGATTTAATACATGCAATAAACTAGGTAGTGTCGATAACCAGCCATAGAGTACCATTGGGACGGCCGCGTAGTGTCTTTGTGCAAGCGTAGAGTGCAAATGATGTAAGTGCATAAATTTAAATATATGTGTTAGAAATGATAGAATAATGTTGTTTGAAAAGTATTGCTTAGTATTTTTTGTATTAATGCAGATGTATCGATGTTACTCTATGGCTGCTCATAGGCACTACACGCATATCCCAGTGGTACTCTAAGACAGAATAACGATACTATCTAGTTTATTGCATGTGTTGAATCAGTAATTTTCACGCATTGGAAGGATAAACACCTGCGTATTAATTTTTTAAGTGAAGATGAATTATTCAGAGAAAGCTTGTACACAAGATAAAGTCATCGTTGCGTTGAATGCTGACAAAGACTTATAGTTGAACTATGAAACAAGTACAAGTGGTAACACTATTGGAAACTTATGTCTGTGTTGTCATGACAGCGAGAGTTTAGATTTCTTTGGAGTACCCAAAGCATTCTACAATAGTGTTGGTGGAACTGCGAGAGTGAGATATCCGGAGATGATGCTGCTCAAAGAGAATGCCGACATAAAAATAATAGTTGACGATGAGGGTCAACTTCTTGCTTATGGTTCTGGTAATACGTCACCTATTGATAAATCATATCGCCATCTTTCTGGTATTAGTATTCAACTGAAGGTAAAAAGACGAAGACAGGCGTACTCTTCTAGCAGCATTATAAACGATATCATGTCTACGTTCCAGAATTCTTACCTGTGTAAAAATAATGTGCGAATAGACAGTGAAATCACAGGTAAAATAAAAATGGCATTGGTAGACAATATTACTAATGAATATAAAACAAAATCAAAGGAAAACAAAGCGCATGTGAACATTATTGCTACTATTGAGCATATAGCAATGAATCTAATATTATCAAATATGAAACGCATATTGAACCTATAGATGACACCTCAGTAAAAATTGTGTATGACTCAAAATGGAATAAAGATTATTCTACTGATTACGAAGTAAGAGAAGAGAGTAGCTACAGTATCAAGCGAGAACATGATGAATTATCTTATAGAACATATTCAAAATGTCCAAAGGTGTTCAATGATATTAATAATGTATAAATAATGTATGTCACATATTTTATGTTAATATTCTACATGTTGTTATTTCAATTGAAATATTTTATGCATTACTTTGTTATATTACCATTATTTTTAGAGTACGCTAGCAAGTCAAACGTTTAGAATGTTTTAAAAAGCCTCATTTGGCGGAAAAACACTGTAAAGCAATTGAAACCTAAATCTCGGAAGGTCTTTGCTTTATTTTTATTATTATTTATCAAATTCAATCAAATAAACGAGAATATTCAAAGAAATAAGAATATCCTATTTGTTTGGGAGGAAAATATTAAAACTTAAGAAAAATCAGGAAGCTAATATTTAACAAAAGAAGCTTCCTGCTTTCAAACTATTAATATGAAGAAGATGAACAATAAAGAGTGCCAGTGACATACAGGAACGGATCTTAGTACTTCTCATTTATCCTAGACATCATTGCTAAGTGAAACCAGCGAGAACATAAAAGCTTTGAAAAACTTTTGCCACTAAAAGTAAACAAACACATCTTCACTCTACATAAGAGTTTTCATTTTATTTAAAGTTTAAACACAATAATAATCGAAAGGAACTGAGTTGCATTTAAAAGAAATCTCCTGAAACCTAGATCTCGGAACCTACTTATGATATATTTTATTATCATAAAACAATTTCAATCGAATAAAGGAGAATACTCAAAGAAAAAAAAAGACATTTTAAGTGAAACCTACTGAAACCTAGATCTCGGAATGTCATTATTTTATTTTTTTATTGTTAGTAAACAGTTTCAATAAAATAAACGAGAATACTCAAAGAAAAAACAATATCCTATTTGTGTGGGGGCAAAATATTAAAAATTAAGAAATATCATGAAACCAATCTTTAATGAAAAAAGCTTTCTGCTTTCAAATTATTAATATGCAGAAGACGTACAATAAAGAGTGCCAGTGACATACAGCAACGGTTATTAGTCCTTTTTTTTATCCTAGACATCATTGCCAAAGGAAACCGGCGAAAACATAAAAGCTTTGAAAAACTTTTGCTACTAAATGTAAACAAACATATCTTCACTCTACATAAGAGTTTTCACTTTATTTAAAGTTTAAACTCAATAATAACCCAATGAAACCGATTTAATATTCTCCATAAACAGATAGCCTTTATTATTATTGAGCAATTTCAATCAAATAAATGAGAATATACAAAGAAAAACTACCTCAACTGCTGCCATCTTTACACCTATAGTTATAAATGACACTTTACACCTATAGTTTTTACAATAAGGAACGCTTTTTATCCCACAGTAACAGAATTAAGAACATCCAGGTTGCAGCGGTACCTAACATCCTATTAATTACATAATCTGGGTTGCAGCGGTAGCTAGAAACATATTAAGAGACGTTATATTAAAAAACGACCAATAGAAGAACTAGCCATTGCATATATTGGACTTAGATAGCTACCTGATTTCCGGGTTGTTTATATTAAAGAACGAAATTATATGTTAATTAGATTTAACATATAATTAACCAAACAGTTCGTGGTAACGAGCTGTATAGTAAGAGTGGCTCATCTTAATAGTATCCGAAACTCTAAAAAACGGAATTTTAATATCAATAGTAAAAAACGATATTAATAATTATCATAGTAAAAAACGATATTAAAAATTCTTTACGACGGGAAATTGTGCCACAGTCTCCCACGTGACAAGCGAGTTATATAAAATCTAGGTTGCAGCGGTAGCTAGCAACCTAGTAAGAGACGATCACGTCCAATGTTAAGAAATATAAAACCCATAGTTCCTAAAAAAAGAGTCAGATCAAAACAAAAACTACACCATTAGAACCGCCTTGTCCGAAACCCCTGTATAGGAAACTTTCTGTTCCTTGACTTGAACAACAAGGGAAATATATTGGCTTGAAAATCAAGAATAGTGGCAGCTACTACAACTTTCTGCCTAAAGGGGATATTTTTATTCTTTTTTCTTGTTCTCCGCAGATAGTTTGGCACTGGAACATCGTAGAGAGTTGTTCAATGGCTCATTTTAAAGGAAATTAATTGGGTTAAAAATCTATAGTAACTAAAATAAATTATTTCTAAAAGAGAATAAATTTTTCAATTAAAAACTGCATTTTTGATGTCTTTTCATGCTGCAGTCTTTTCAAAGATGTTTGATTTTTGTACATAAATCATAATCACATACCAGCGGTAAGATTTGAACCCACGCCTCCGAAGAGACTGGTGGCTAACACCAGCGCCTTGGACCACTCGGCCACGCTGCCTCTCATAACTAAATATGTGAATCCGGGTTGCAGCAGCAGCTAGCAACCTAGTATAATAAAGAACGAACTCTTCCTATACTAATACATAAAGGATTGAAATAGTTCATTATAAATGGGAAGTACGTAAGTTTCATCGGGAATTGCTGACATATAATAAGGTTTTGAAATTATCTGTAATTTATCTTTAAGTTTTATCCGGGTTGCAGTTTTATAGGAAAGAACGATATCTAGCCCATGTTAACTGAAATAAATAGCGTTATGTAATTTTCATCGGTATCATGGTTACATTAAAGGACGATCATTGGAACAACAAACCATTGCATACATTGGACTTTGTTTAGCTACTTGATTGTTTTAGGTTCGTCTCTTACTATTTCAAAGAAGTTTGTAATCAGGTTGTTTAGAACACAGAGTGTGAGTTTTCTTACTAATGAAGGAGATTACATAAAAGTAGTAATTAAAAGTGAAGATAATACAAACATCTTTTGAAAATGCTTTTCGCATTATGCTTTTCGCATTTGACCTGTGAACATCTATTGATATTTAAGCCGGATTAAATTTGGAATAAGTTACAGTGGATTGTAGTGACCATCAGTTTCGAAATAAGTAAAATAATAAATTTATATTTACGGACTATTTTACCATTTGGATATATTTACTCACTCATATAAGGTCATCTATTATTTTACTATCCTTTTAATTTGGTTTGATATTCTGATTATAATTCAATTTTACTAATAAGCGAGCAGGAGAGGGGAGTTTCTTGTCGCAAGGGCCGTTGTACCTGCCGGGAGTGTTACTCCCTTAAACTACGGGGATCTGGTAGCAGGAAACTACGCTTCCTTCGCTTATTGGTATCTGGTTCTTATGATACGTACAGTGTATAATGAATAATGGACTTTTTTTTCGCCGGTTTTAAATTTTTTGCAGTTTAACCGTGATAATGGAGTGAATGAAAACGAAATACTGAAATTTGGAAAGGAGTTTTTTCTGGACTTACCGAGTGTAATCGAAGCTAAAAAAACTCCTCTCCGATGCGGCTGTACCTGGGACTGAGCTTCCGAGAAGACAGGGGCCGAAGGCTTTGGAAAGCCATCTGAAGGATATGTTAAGTATATTCGAGAAATGTGACAATGAAGACATAGACCTACCGATGTTTGTGATTCGTTCTCCAAATGATGTAACTATCATTCCTGCTTTGCTTTATTCGAGTTTGAACGCGAAAATGAATAGAATGGAACACTTCCTAAAGACTGTTTCAAGTAAGTTCGATTCGTATGATAATCACTTTCCACCACTGCCTGCCCGTGCAACGCCGCCAACTGACTCTCACACCACTGTTGTTGTCTCTAAAGTGCCGCAAACACTAAATGACCCGATAAAACGCAAAGAAGTGCTCGATAAAGTGAGCTGTCATGATGCAGTTACCAAGCTGAGTTTGCGAGGTGACAAATGGCTAATCAATGCTAAAAAATCTGCTGCTGAAGAATTCAAAGACTCTATTTCAGTAATTTTAGCAGAATCTCCATTCAAGGTGGTCACTAAACGGTTTTTCGGGATAGTCAGAGGAATATCGAAGGAATTAGACCTCTCATTCTTTCAAGGATATCCAGGTGTGGTGGAAGCTATGCGGCTCGGTGACACTGGCACGGTTAAGCTTGAGCTTTGTGACTTCATGTCAAAAGCCAAGGCTATGCAAAACGGTGTTAAACTTGGATATGAATATTTATCTGTGAAAAAATATCTGTCGGCACCTCGGTGCTGTCTAAAATGCCGTTCGCCAGACCATAAAGCAGCTGATTGTGCAAGTTTGGTTGCGAAGTGCGCACGCTGTGCGGGCCCTCATATCTCCACCAAGGATTTTCCCTGCCAGCTTGATGCAAGATGTGCCAATTGTGGTGAAAATCATGCCTCCTTTAGTCTTAGATGCAAAGTGCTGAGAGATATCATTGCCAAGGAGAAATGATTGTGCCTGTTTCGATTGTTTCGCTTAATATAAATGGTACTCGTTTAAAGGAGCATTTGATTGATGAATTGTGTGACCAATTTGACATAGTATGCCTTCAAGAACACCTCCTGACTTCTAATAGTATGTACGTGTTAAAAAGAAGTCGTAATCATTCCGTTTTTACAACTAATGCTGAGGTCACTTTTGGTAGACCTTCTGGAGGCCTCTCGTGCATTGTTAAGAATAACCTGAGTTTTCTCTCTCCAGTGTGTTTTCACAGTGATAAATTCATCCTTGCGGTTCGGTTTGGTAATACTGTGCTGATAAATGTTTATCTCCCGTGTAACAAAAAAAACTATTTCCGCTTTAAACGCGTATATGAAAGCCTCGGCTAATCTTAAGGCTATTCTTGCGTCTGTTGTATCGACTGGTTATGATTTCATAGGGGTTGGTGACTTCAACACAGATATTACAAGTCAGTCAGTTCGATCTGATATAGTCCTTGATGCTTTTTCTGCTTATAAAATAGTTGAGAAAAGTGTTGATTATTCATATATTGACCAATCTGGAAGTTTGTCTAATATTGACCATGTAGTTTCCTCGCCAGATATTAATGTATCGACTGTTCTCGTTCATGAAGATTATCGTGATATTGACCATCTCCCGATTTCGTTCTCTGCTTCAGTAGTCGCTTCCCGTTCTACTAGACCATTTACACAAAGTTCCAAGTGGTTTTACAGGAATAACTGGAATAGAGCTAATTTTGCACTTTATATTACTACGTTGTCCGCGTTATTAGGTTCTATAAAAGTTCCTTACCATTTGCTTCAAGTTACTGACCGTTTCTCAAATGATAAGCAGGCTCTAAATGAATATTATGATAAAATAATTTGGTGCTTAAAACAAGCAGAGGCCGCTGCTGTTCCTCTAGAAAAGATTAAAGTTAAAACTAGAAAACCAGAATGGGTTTTGGACCCAGAATTAAAAGTCGTAAAGAATAAAGCTAAGTTTTGGCTACGAATATGGGTGTCTTGCGGTCGGCAAAATCGAGTTGTCTTCGATCTGAAGCAAAGTACCAAGCGTGCTTATAAAAAACGTTTACGGCAGTCTAGGGTAGCTGGTTTTGATTTTCCTGCGTCGAGAAAGGAGTGGGCTCATGTTATGAATTCGGATAAGCTTAGTAGTGATTTTTCTGAAAGTCCTATAGCAGTTCATGCTTGGGTGTCCTATTATAATGATATTTTCGGCAAGGTGAACCGGGAAGTTGAAAAGTTTTTTAGTAACCTTCTTGAGTCGTGTTTGCCTAATCATATTTCTCAGAGTAACGTATTACCAGTTTCTACTGTTGATATTAGTCAAGCTATTAAGAACATATTATCTAGCTCTGTTGATCAAGACGGAATTTCGTCTTATCATCTAAAAGTAGGTTGCCCAACTTTGATAGATCATCTTCAGCTACTGTTTCAGATGTGTTTATCTACTTCTATGGTTCCCGACAGCTTTCTCTGTGGCACAGTCACCTTGGTTTTGAAGCGTGGAAAAACTTCGTCAGAGTGTAGTTCTTATCGACCAATTACTGCTTCGTGCACTCTTAGAAAAGTTTCTGAATATATTCTTCTCCCTTTCATTTCAGAAAATGTTAATTTTGGTGAAAACCAATTGGCTTTCAAAAAAGGCTGGGATGTCAGCACGCCCATCGTGTTCTAGCTTCCCTCCTGTTGCATTCTGTTAATGATAAATCTCCTCTTCATATCTGTGCTCTTGATCTTTCGAAAGCTTTCGATAGTATAGTCCACTCACATAATTTCATGTTAAAGATTGATAAATGATGTCACCCGGGTTGTAGCGGTAGCTAGCAACCTAGTAAGAGACGACCACGTCCAATGTCAAGAAATATAAAATCCCATAGTTCCTATAAAAAGAGTCAGATCAAAACAAAAAGTACACCATTAGAACCGCCTTGTCCGAAACCCCTGTATAGGAAACTTTCTGTTCCTTGGCTTGAACAGCAAGGGAAGTATATTGGCTTGAAAATCAAGAAAAGTGGCAGCTACTAAAACATCCTAACATCCTATTAATTACATAATCTGGGTTGCAGCGGTATCTAGAAACATATTAAGAGACGTTATATTAAAAAACGACCAATAGAAGAACTAGCCATTGCATATATTGGACTTAGATAGCTACCTGATTTCCGGGTTGTTTATATTTAAGAACGACATTATATGTTAATTATATTTAACATATAATTAATCAAACAGTTCGTGGTAACGAGGTGTATAGTAAGAGTGATTCATCTTAATAGTATCCGAAACTCTAAAAAACGGAATATTAATATCAATAGTAAAAAACGATATTAATAATTATCATAGTAAAAAACGATATTAAAAATTCTTTACGACGGAAATCGAGCCATAGTCTCTCACGTGACAAGCGAGTTACATAAAATTCCGAGTTGCAGCGGTAGCTAGCAACCTAGTAAGAGACGATCACGCCTAATATTGAGAAATATAAAAACCCATAGTTCCTAAAAAAAGAGTCTGATCAAAACAGAAAGTACACCATTAAAACCGCCTTGTTCGAAACCCCTGTATAGGAAACTTTCTGTCCCTTGGCTTGAACAGCAAGGGAAGTATATTGGCTTGAAAATCAAGAAAAGTGGCAGCTACTACAACATTCTGCCTAAACGGGATATTTTTTTTCTTTTTTTCTTGTTTTCCGCAGATAGCTTGGCACTGGAACATCGTAGAGTTGTTCAATGGCTCATTTTAAAGAAAAATTAATTGGCTTAAAATCTTTTGCAACTAAAATAAATTATTTCTAAGAGAGAATAAATTTTTCAATTAAAAACTGCATTTTTGATGTTTTTTCATACTGCAGTCTTTTCAAAGATATTTGATTTTTGTGTAATAATATATTAAACTAGATCAATCCCTTATGTAAAACTAACAAAAAATAAAACTAATTTTAAAACTTTCAGGTATTTTTCTATTTATATAAGGTTCCGGGTTGCAGCGGTAGCTAGCAACCTAGTAAGAGACGATTACGTCCAATGTTGAGAAATATAAGAGCCCATAACGCCTAAATAAAGAGTCAGATCGAAACGAAATGTACACCATTAGAACCGCCTTGTTCGAAACCCCTGTATAGGAAACTATCTGTCCCTTGGCTTCAACAGCAAGGGGAATATATTGGCTTGAAAATCAAGAAAAGTAGCAGCTACTACAACATTCTGCCTAAACGGGAATTTTTTTTTATTTTTTTCTTTTTTCTTTTCCACAGATAGCTTGGCACTGGAACATCGCGGAGATTTGTTCAATGGCTCACTTTAAAGCAAATTAATTGGGTTAAAAATATTTTGTAACTAAAATAAATTATTTCTAAGAGAGAATAAATTTTTCCACTAAAACTGTATTTTTGATGTCTTTTCATACTGCAGTCTTTTCAAAGATATTTGATTTTTGTACATAAATCATTATCGTATACCAGCGGTAAGATTTGAACCCACGCCTCCGAAGAGACTGGTGGCCAACACCAGCGCCTTGGACCACTTGGCTACGCTGCCTCTCATAACTATATATGTGAATCCGGGTTACAGCAGTAGCTAGCAACCTAGTAAGAGACGATCAGTCCAATGCTAAGAAATATAAAAACCCAGAACTCCTAAAAATAGAGTCAGATCAAAACAAAAGTACATCATTAGAACCACCTTGTCTGAAACCCTACTAGATCAATAATGAATGTCGTCATAGTTTTATTAGAGCTATGACGTGAATAGAAAAACACGACATTATGTTGTTGTTTCTGAAGACGTCACGAAATAATATTGAAACTTCTACAGTAACGTCCTCTGATATGCTGAAAAAGATGGTGCAATTTTCAATAAGATTCTATGACTTTTAAGAGATGTTTTGCCCTTTTCTTGAAAATAAGACAATTTTTCTCAGGCTCTTAACTATTGATGGATATGAGTGAACTTGATGAAACTTATATATTTGAGATCAGCATAAAAATCCGATTCTTTTTATGTATCTATTGATATCAAAGTTCCGTTTTTTAGAGTTTCGGTTACTATTGAGACGAGTCGCTCCTACTATACAGTTTGTTACCAAGAACTGTTCGATAATATTGACTACAGATCGTTTACCACGAACTGCTTGATATAAACCGCAGATCCTGTTTAATTTTCCCTGTTGCTTCAGTTACTATGGGATTGACTTCGGTCCTTGATGTATTACTGTAAAAAAAAATCTGATTCTTTTGATGTATCTATTGGTGTCAAAATTCCGTTTTTTAAAGTTTCGGTTACTATTGAGACGAGTCGCTCTTACTATACAGTTCGTTACCACGAACATTTAATTGTTTGAAAAATCAAATATCTTTGAAAAGACTGCATTATGAAAAGACATCAAAAATGCAGTTTTTTGTAAAAAGTGATTCTATTTTTATTTCTATTTTTTATTTGTAAAAAAGGCACTCGAACTATTAATTTCCGTTTAATTGAGCCCTCTCGCGACATTCTAGAACTACTGGGATGATACGATCACCCCTGGTAAAAAAGGGCAAATAAACACGCATCCGTGATCCTTCTTCTGGCAAAAAAATACCAAATTCCACATTTTTGCAGATAGGAGCTTGAAACCTCTACAGTATGGTTCTCTGATTCGCTGAATCTGATAGTGTTATTTTCATTAAGATTCTATGATTTTTGAGGGGTGTTTTAACCTTTTTTCGAATATAGGGCAAATTTTCCCTGGCTCGTACCCTTTGATGAGTAAGACTAAACTTGATGAAACTTAAATATTTAAAATCAGCATAAAAATCGAATTATTTTGATGTATCTATTGATATTAAAATTCCATTTTCAGAGTTTTGGTTACTATTGAGACGAGTCGCTCTTACTATACAGTTCGTTCCCACGAACTGTTTGATTTTTCCCTATCTCATTTTCTCTTATTTATCTTTAAATATTCTAATTTGTGTAAATTGAAGAACTGCAAAGAATAAAAAAAATCCAAATTGTAGTTATTGTTCATGATAAACCGTAGGATTCGTTTCTATCGCCAAGGCTTGTAAGCTCAATTGGTTAGAGAAGAGTGCTTTAAAGTGTGAGGGTGGTGGGTTCGAATCCTTCACAACCCAATTTCTTTCAGGATAAAAATAAATCCAAAACCATGTCGTTGTAAATAAATTTTAAAAATCAATTAAAGATAATTTCAAAACCTTATTATATGTCAGCAATTTCCAATGAAACTTACATACTTCCAATTTATAATGAACTATTTCGATCCTTTATCTATTAATAAAGGCAAGAGTTCGTTCTTTATTATAAACTTTACTGTAGAAACCCTTAATATAAACCTGATTACAAAGAGGAAAAATCCTACGGCTTCTTATCCTTTGAAATAATAAGAGACGAACCTCGAACAATCAACTAGCTGACTAAGTTTAGTGTTTACAATGGTTTGTTTTCTAATCATCGTCTTTTAATGTAATATGATTACAAACAGGAAAAAGCCTACGGCTTTTTCTTCTCTGGAATAGTAATAGACGATCCTTAAAGAAGAATCAGGCAGCTAACAAGTCCATAATTTCTTCTTTATCATAAACTTCATTAATCAGATATTTTTTATATCCTATATAGTCTTGTTGTTGGGGCTAGCTCTCACCCAGTTGGCTCGAGTTCGATTCCCGGTATGGGAAATATTAGAATTCCTTTCATTACTTCATTTACTAAGGGCTATCAAAAATATTTTTGCAGCTACCTCCTAGACCTTCAAATTTACATTAGATATGGCTGAAAAAGCAGATGGTTGGAAAAGCAGTTGATAAAAGGCCCTCCATCAATATCGACTGTCCCCCCCCCCCTAGACAATTTGCTTCCTACGCCCATATAAACAAAACTTCTATTAATAACTAGTACATGACACCAACTGTCTTGACTAATATTACCGCTGCAGCCCTGATTAATATAAAAATCACAAATAGGATAAAGCCTTTGGCTTTTTGTTACTGGGAATAGTAAGAGAGGAACTTCGAAGAATAAGACAGCTAACTAAGTCCAATATATGGCATGGTTTATTCTTTACTAGGTTTCAGCCATTTCTACAGCCATGATCCTGATAAAACTTACATAATCCCTAATTATGATATCGATCCTTTGTGTAAATTTGTTAAAACCCCCCAAAAATTACTGCATTTTACATAATAATGGATAATTATATTAAAAAAAACCTAATAGACAACCACCATTTATTATGAACTATATCAGTCCTTTATGTAATATCCGTTGAAACTTACATCGTCCCCATTTATAATGAACTATATCGATCCAATATATATGTCTTATATTATCTTGTCGAAACATAAGCGCGTATAAATATTGCATTCACTTATTACTTCATATATGGTTACTAACTACAATTATGACGTCATTCATCAAGATTGGCCAAAAATACAGTTTTTAGTTAAAAAATTGACTGAGCCTTGAAAAACTCTACGATTTTCCAGTGCCAAGCTATCTGTGGAAAAGAAGAAAAGAGCGAAAAAAATGCCGTTTGGGCAGAATGCTGTAGTAGCTGCCACTTTTCTTGATTTTCTAATCAGTATATTTCCCTTGCTATTAAAGCCAAATCACAGAAACTATCCCATATTGGGGTTTTGGACAAGGCGGTTCTAATGGTGTACTTTTTGTTTTGGTCTGACTCTAGTTTTAGGAGTTATGGGTTGTAATATTTTTTAACGTTGGACGTGGTCGTCTCTTACTAAGTTGCTAGCTGCCACTGCAACCCGGTTTTGCTTTAAAATGAGCCATTAGGAATCTCTACGATGTTCCAGTGCCAAGCTATCTGTGGAAAAGAAAAAAAGATGCCGTTTAGGCAGAATGCTGTAGTAGCTGCCACTTTTCTTTATTTTCAAACCAAAGTATTGCCCTCGTTGTTAAAGCCAAAGGACAGAAAGTTTCCTATTTAGGGGTTCTGGACAAGGCGGTTCTAATGGTGTACTTTTTGTTTTGACCTGACTCTATTTTTAGGAGTTATGGGTTATGACTTTTCTTAACTTTGGACGTGGTCGTCTCTTACTAGGTTGCTAGCTACCGCTGCAACCCGGATTACGAGGAAAAGCAATCCCTTTGTACCTTTTCAGCATATTGTAAACAGTGACCTTTTCAATATGGTTTCTGCGATACAAATCACCGCTGCAACCCGGATTACGAGGGAAAGCAATCGCTTTGTACCTTTTCAGCATATTGTAAACAGTGACCTTTTCAATATGGTTTCTGCGATACAAATCCTCACTCTTGAGTATTTGTTTCTTTGTTTCCAAGAGACTGATTTGATGTGATTTTTACGATACTCTTCATTATCTCTGTATTTAATGTTTCTCCGGATTGATCCAGACTTGATAGTATTCAGGCGATAAGCCTCATCATTTCTGTATTTGTCCTTCACATGTTCTGATGATGGTTTGATGCAATTGTGACGAAACTCCTCGTCAGATTTATATCGTTTTAAAACTCAACGTTTGTTTAGAACTGCAGCTTTCTCATCATATCTATTTTTGGCAATCAGTTTGAGAACGTCCTTGTTTTTCTCATAATACTCTTTCTTTTTTCCAGCAACCTGTTTAGCTCGACTTTCCTATCTTTCCTTCGCCTTAAGTTTCTTTTTCTTACTTGTGAAACCATTGCAATAAGTAATTTTCTTATGGAATTAAATATTATCAAAACGTTCGTGTTTAAGTCTCGTATCAAGTATCAAAAACCTAACAACAAATAAAACTAATTTTAAAATTTTCAGGTGTTTTTCTAGTTTAAATTAAAAGGTTAAAATTATTGCTAAGATACCAGAAATATCTTTGCAGTTTATAACTTTAGCGATTCTGAACTGAAAATTAAAATAAAATGTTTTTCACTTATTACGTCACGTCACTCATTACGTCATATATAGTTATTAGTACACAATCGGTGTTAGACATTATCGCTTATTACGTCATATATGGTTATTAGTAGATGAAAAGACATAAAAAATGCAGTTTTTTTGTACAAAGTGATTCTATTTTTAAATTTATTTTTTTTTAATTAAAAAGACACTAGAACTTTAATTTCGGTTTAAATGAGCCCTTTCGCAAACTTCTAGGACCAAGGGCTCGATACGATCACCCCTGGAAAAAAAACAACAAATGAACACGCATTCGTGATCTTTCTTCTGGCAAAAAATACCAAATTCAACATGTTTGCAGATGGGAGCTTTAAACCTCTACAGTAAGATTTTCTAATACGCTGAATCTGATGGTGTGGTTTTCATTAAGATTCTATGACTTTTAAGGGGTGTTTTCCCCTTTTTTCGAAAATAAGGCAAATTTTCTCAGGCTATTAACTTTTTATTGGTAAGAATAAACTTGATGAAACTTACATATATAAAAGCAGCACAAAAATCCAATTCTTTTGATGTATCTATTGGTATCAAAATACCATTTTTTAGAGTTTCGGTTACTAATGAGACGAGCCGCTCTTACTATACAACTTAGAATTAGAGCCCTCATTTTAATTTTTTTCATTATATTTTCTTAAGCCTGATATAAATTGAAAATAAGTTAAGCTTTACTCGTTCTATTTAACAAAAATCCCAGACACCTTGCTATTCTACAAATAAACTGAGACGAAATAATATTTAAGACACTTGGAAGTTTCAGCTCATTTTTTCCAAATATACCTTCCCTTATCGTAGAGAGCCCCTGGCACCGACTAAAGCAATGCATTAAACAATCCTTTTTAACTCTGCAAAGCGGGCAAGTATATCTGTCTTCCTTTAGGCATCTTTCTTTAGAATACCTCCTAAATCTTGAGTTAATTGGCAGGCAGTTAGCCCTGAGTTCCATCCACAATGTCAAATATCAAACAGTTCGTTACCACGAACTGTATTGTCACAGCGACTCGTCTCAATAGTAACCAAAACTCTAAAAAACGGAATTTTAATATCAATAGATGCATAAAAAGAATTAGATTTTTGTGCTGAATTCAAATATATAAGTTTCATCAAGTTTAGTCTTACTCATCAAAAGTTACGAGCCTGAGAAAATTTGCCCTATTTTCGAAAAAAGGAGGAAACACCCCCTAAAAGTCATAGAATATTAATGAAAATCACACCATCAGTTTCAGCCTTTTAGAGAACCTAACTGTAGATGTTTCAAGCTCCTATCTGCAATAATGTGGAATCTGGTATTTTTTTTCAAAAGAAAGATCATGGATGCTTCTTTATTTATTTGTTTTTTCTTTTCCCCAGGAGTGATCGTATCGACCCAGTGGTCCTAGAATGTCGCGAGAGGGCTCATTCAAACGGAAATTAAAAGTTCTAGTTCCCTTTTTAGTCAAAAAACAAAAAAAAAATTAAAAATAGAATCACTTTTTACAAAAAAGTTGCATTTTTTATATATTTTCATGCTGCAGTCTTTTCAAAGATATTTGATTTTTAAAACAATCAAAAAGTTCGTGGTAACGAACTATATAGTAAGAGCGATTCGTCTAAATAGTAACCGAAACTTAAAAAACGGAATTTTGATACCAATAGATACATCAAAAGAATCGGATTTTATGCTGATCATGTTAAAGATTTATCAATGATGTCATAACCGTAGGTTGTAGCCAGGTCGTCTCTTACTATTCCAATTAGGAAAAAACCATAGGCTTTTTCCTGTTTGTAATCAAACAGTTCGTGGTAACGAATTGTCTAGTAATAGCGGCTTTTCTTTTAATTAAAAAACTACAAAAAAATTAAAAATAGAATCACATTTTACAAAATAAAATAAAGGAATGAAAATCGAATGAAGTTATATTAAATTAAAACAAATGTTATACTAATAAACACAAAGTAATTCTACTGTCACAAAAATTGGTCTGTCATCATTAGCATTTGTAAAAGCTATATATTTGGTACAAAAGCCAAAATCTGCCAGAATACCCAAGAAAATCAAAGAGAAGGCTAAACCGTCCAAAATGCCATTAAGACTATTAGAAAAGACCACCGAGATGCCTATTTAACGGCACAAATCAGGCAGAAAAGAGTAAATGTATTATTTATTTTTCAATTCAGTTGTTTCTAGCTGGTAAATTCAGCTTAAGGTAGAACTCCTGCCCATAAACAACCTTAACATCCTTATAAAACTTTAAATGTTTCTGATTTTTTCATCTCTTCACTCCATTTTTGGATCATTTGGTTCTCTAGTACTGTCTTAATTTCATTCTTCCAATTTGCCTCAACAGCAAAGGAGGCACAACATTGAAACGCCACACAAGTGCGATATATGTAACGAGACTTTCCATCGTTTTGGTATTAGCTACAAAGGCTTAAATTCCTTTTTATGGTAGTTATACAGAGAGAGCTCCAATCGTAGTTGCATCTGAAGGTGTTGAAACCTTTAAAAGAAAAGGATTTGAAACCAATTTTGTTGACACAAGATGTTATTTTTGCGATGGATGCGTCTTGGTCAAGTATGTGAAGTTCTAGCTAAAGCATTCAAACAAAAATTGGATGTTGGTTCTGTGACTGTTATTAAATTACAAATTTTCTTTTTAAACCTTTCGAAATGGCACAAGGAATAGATTGGTGACGAAGTGAAGCTGATCAAAAAAGAAATGAAGCCATATCCTAGCAATCATTATATTTTCGGTGAAGTGGCTGGACCCATAGTCCTTCTTCTGTATGTGTTCTTGGAACAAAGTATCTTACTGACTTTACTGACTTACTGACCACAAATAAGAATCTAACGTGGCTCTCACTAGAACTGGTCTTTTAGTGCCCAACCGGTAATAGTATATGCCTTTCCAACTACTACGAAAGCTATAGGACAAGGTCTGATGACTCCATATAGTGGTATACTTTTTACGGTTTGTCCTAAGGACCAGACAATCAGTGGCCTCATGCACCTCAGTTTTGCAAAATACTGCCCTCTCTTTGCTTTCGGCCCTAATTTGCAGTTAACCGAACTGGTAAATCCTCTGTTTCAGATTGTTTTTTTTCCCTTTTTTCTCTGCTTTTGGTTCAAATATAAGTTTTTGAGAGTTTTTTCGGCGGTGCTCAAATCATTAATCGGTTCAGTCTTCTTTCTTGAAAAGAAATTTGAAAACCATTCAGCCCATTTTTGAGATTTTGCTTTACTTTCTTCCGGAGTTTTTTTCTTTTTCTCGTGTTCTTTCATATGTTTTTGGCGTCTGTGTTGCTTTTCATCTTTCTCATTTTGTCGATCTTTTTTCCTTTTTCCTGACTCAGTATTTTGTTTCAGGCCAGTCACGATAAGTCTTTCAAAAGTATCCGAATTAAAAGTTTTTGATGAGGATTTATTTGTTTTTTCTTTATTATTGACCATTAGTAAACGATGATTTTTAGGGCCCAAAATCGGAGATTTTCCTTTACTTTCTTCCGAATTTTGTTTCTTTTTCTCGCGTTCTTTCATATGTTTTTGGCGTCTGTGTTGCTTTTCATCTTTCTCATTTTGATGATATTTTTTCCTTTCTCCTGACTCCTCTTGCTGATGATCTTTTTGCCTTTCTATTTTATGATGTTTGGGCCTTGTGGTCTTTTCATTTTCATTTAGAAATAAATTGATACCTGACGATTTGTCAGTGTTTTGTTTTAGGCCAGCCACGATATGCCTTTCAAAAGTATCCGGATTAAAAATTTTAGATGAGGATTTATTTGTTTTCTCTTTATTATGGACCATTAGTAAACGATGGTATTTAGGTTCCGAAATCATGTGTCGAGTACTAAGAACCTATCTAAAATCAAAACTGATTTTAAATTTTTCAGGTATTTTTCTAGTTTTAATTAAAAAATTAAAATTATTGCTCAGACACCATAAATATTTTTGCAGCTTACATAATAACTCAAGCTATCCAATAAGTTTTTTTATTTAACATTTTCAGGAATTACTCTAGTTTCAATTAACCAATCAGATATTTTGTTAAAACTCTAAAGGAATTACATCATTTTATATAACTATACCTACAAGCTTTTGAATATGTTTAATTTTAAAAACCTATCAAAAATCAAAATTAAATTTCAAATTTTCACTCATTTTTCTAGTTTTAATTAAAAAATTAAAATTATTGCTTAGACACCATAAATATTTTTGCAGTTTACATAATAACTCTAGCGATCCATTTAAATTTTCAGGAATTACCCTAGTTTCATTCACCAATCATATATTTTGTTAAAACTCTAAAGGAATTACTACATTTTATAAAAACTATATCTACATGCTTTTGATTATGTTAAAAATACTATTTTTATCTTCATATGCAAGATGATGTTAATAACATTTGCTATTACAGTATTGTAAAAAAATATAGTTTTTCGTAAAAATAGAATTTATTTACTATGTGCAGTGGTTTGTTTTTTACTAGGTTTCAGCTATATCCGATGACACTAGCATATGCCCCACTTATTATGAACTGAATCGATCTTTACGTATTAAATAAAAGTATTTTAGTTTTAATGTCGCTCCGTACTTTCAGTTAAAAAAAAGCTTTTTTTTATTTAATTTTTGGACGTTTTTAAATTAATGCAGGTTTTGATTTTGGCTCACCGTACTTGAATAATTAAAACGAAGTTTACAGATTAATTTTACTTTTATTTGGTTAAATGGCTTCCTCGAAAGTTGTTTAACTTTATTTACGAACGTTTTTAGTTGTAATAAATATACGTAACTTACGTACATAACGAGCTTCAATATTCATATATATTTAATACGTAGGCCTATATTAGAGGGTTCGCCCCCTATTCAATACCTTGCTCTTTACGCTAAAGTTCGAATTTTGTTCCAATTCCTTAAAAATGACCCTTTAATCACAAAGGCCGTTAATTAGAATAAATAGTACTAAGAAATCTTAGGCGTAAAGAGCGAGGTATTGACTAGGAGGCGAACCCAGATCATATACGTAATAATTTCTGTTCGTTTTAAGTTTTGATGTTGCTCCTTGCTTTCAGTTGAAAAACTTGATGTTTTTTATTTAATTTCTGATCGTTTTTTTTAAATAATGCTGGGAAATCCGGCGCCCCCTTCATAGCAATGTCTCTTTCCCCATGAAAAATTTCTCTAAGGAAAGATCCTCCTACGTAACCCCCTTTTTTGTAGTCATGGCCCTTTATAGATATAAGATGTAAAATACATCTATCTATGTATTTTAGTTTAATGGTATTGTGTGCTTTATTATGTTTTTGTTTTGTTTTGTAATTTTGCTTTGTTGTTGTTATGTAGGCTACTATACTTTGCTATGAGTGTTGTAATCATGTGCTATTATTTTGTATGATTTTCCATTTTTTTTTGCCATGGCCCAAAGCGGCCTTTATTGCAATAAAAAATATACTTGCTCAACTAGAGTAAAAAGAAAATAGTTCCTATGTTTTTTTGAAAAAACTGGGATTTTGAATCGACAAGAAAAACAAAATTAAAATCAAATACTTCGATTAGATCGCTGATAACCAATCTTCAGTGACTGGGATATAAGCCAAGGAAAATGCATACCCGTTTTGGAAAATACAAGGAGGAAGGATTTTATTCAATTCTCTGCATAAAGATGCAAAAAGGCATTTTTCAAAATTTGAAGGGTAATTTTCGCTTGAGAAAAAAAAAACGTCAATCTAAAGGTATTTTTCAACATCTAGGGGGGTTAATTTACCCCCTTCCTGCAGGTGTGCCTGTATAAAACATGGTAAAGAAACAAAACAATTATCAATTACAATGATAAAGTGTAATATAATTCTAGTGATTTCTAATGATTTTTAGTCAATAATCTAGTGATTTATGTGCTGATTCAGTGAATTTTTTTTTTCAAGAATCTAGTGATTTTTATTTTCACCGGGTGGTAACCCTGCACTCAAGAATGGAAGTTAGGTTAATAATAATGAAATATACCAAAATATGATGAAAATATGATAGTTTAGTAACAAAATTATGGAGACTAGAACAAAAAATTATGGAACGGGGGCTGCCCAGAATGCATTATATTGAATACCTAACCTAACCCATCAAAATACCATCTTTGCATATTATAAATATTTAATAAAATTATATCTCAAACATAGATTCAACTGAGCCTAAGCTAATTGTCTGGTATTCAGTAAAAAACGGCTATTGTCTGATCTTCGCGATCCAAATTCTCGAGTGTGTACCAGCTAACAAGGAACTACCTTTTTTTGAAGATCGGGAGAGGGCTCATTTGATCGGAAATCAAAAGCTCTAGTGCCTGTTTCAAGTGACAAAAATACTGGAGGGCAGCTTGCCCCTTCCCATGCCCCTCTTTTCCCAAAAGTCGCCCAATCAAAATCTTGAGATTGCTATTTTTATCATCTTAGCCGAAAAATCTAATAAATATGTCTTTGAGGATGACTTGACCCCCCACAGTCTCCAGGGGAAGGGCTGCAAGCTATGACCTTTGCCCATTGTTTACACACATATTGTATTGGTTATTGGGAAGTATACAGACATTTTGCTGGTGGGGGATTGCGTAGGAGGATCTTTCCAATGGAATAATTTTCTATGAGGGAAGGGAGTTTCCCATGGAATGGGAGTCTGGTTTCCTTGCATCATTTAAAAGACAGTCAGAAATTAAACAAATAAAAAAGTTTTTTCAACTGAAAGTAAGGGGCAACTTTAAAACTTAAAACTAGCAGAAATTTGTACGCATATGAGGGGGTTTGCCCCTCCTCAATACCTCGCTCTTTATGCTAAAGTTTTTTTTGCGTCTTTCAAAAAAGCTCATTATTCTAAATAAACGGTCCTTGTGTTTCAGGAGTCATTCTTAAATAATTGGAGCAAAAAGTCAATTTTAAGCGTACAGAGCGAGGTATTGAGGAGGGGGCAGCCGCCCTCACATGCATAACAATTTCTTTTCGTTTGAAGTTTTAGTGTTGCTCATTACTTTCAGTTGAAAAAACTTGTTTAAAAAAACATAACTTAGGGCTGCATCCAGTCCCATTAGCGGGTGGGGAGCTTGGACGCATTTGGGACGGTAGTGAGTAGTATATTGGAAAGAACGTTAAAAGGGCCATTGTTAAATATATAGGTGTACGAGAGAAACATAACTGACGTCGGGACAAGGTGAATGCACTACTTGATTCCTTTTTTATCCTCTTTCCAAATAGGTTATGCTAATCAATTCACTCGTATATACACTTTCCCCTCCTGATGGTCCCATATATAGTCCTAATAAGGGATTTCTCCATTATACAAATCTAGTCATACGTCGTAGCCAAGGGCTTATCCAGGATTTCTGTTCGGAGGGGGGGGGGGTATTATTTCCGGGGTGTGTCACACACCTAAAAATTAAAATAAACATCATAATGTGCTTATATGCATTTTGTTACGTTTTTACGAGTCGTATTTTTTTTTTTTTTTTGGGGGGGGGGGTTGTGGTCAAACCTGGTACCTCACCCCCTGGATACGGCCTTGGCAATAGCTCCTATATTAAATCGATTGTTTTCTCAGTCTGCAATTTATCTCCGAGCGTAATTGAGTGCGTAACCTACCAAAATATTATTTGAAATAATATGGGAAAGTGTGTAATGATGGAAGGAAACATGATTATCTGATTAATAAAAACATCGTGCATTTTATAAAGTAAGAATTTTATTGTTTTACTTTTTAGACAGCCCTTGGGCAATACATGGGACCATCGGGGGGGGGGGGAAGGTGCATTTCTGACGGAATTGATTAGGCGATTAGGCTAATATGTTTCGTAAGAACATTAAGAAAAGGAATCGAGAGTAGTGTGGAATATTGCTACACAGGACGGGATTAGGGACGCGATCGTATAATGCCACCAAACACACTATATTTGGAACTATAATGCGACCAGACAGGTTTCTGAGTCAACACCCATTTTCTGGACCAATCAGCGACAATGGATGCGGAGGGTACTCAATATACGATGACTCGATAAATAATGTTTCTACTAACGATACAGCCAAGCCGGACATGTTTCTGAGTCAAAACTTGTCAAACAGATTAATAACCTCTAGCTTAAAGGTATCTTGCATCTTGTCAGGTTTGGATAGGAATGCGTCGCGGGTAATTACAGAATGGGGAATGGAATGCTACAGTCAGAACTATTTTAACTTGAAAGTTAAATCATTAGCGTAAAGCTAACTCAATTTGTGAAAAGGTATACCATTTGCATAACTCTGCTCTGAATGATCTTAATTGATGATTGATTAATAGGGATGAAACAGAGTTCGATAATATTCTTTATTTTTAATTGGATTGTATGAAAGTGCTAAAAGGGTTAAACTGCTTACCAGTCAAGGTAAGTCCGAGGGGATGGTAACTCTTACACAATTTAGTATAAATTTGAAATAACATCATTAGTATCAATCTATGGAAACGGTTAGCGATGACAAGAAGATTTTGTGACTTAACTTGGCTTTACTTCTTGGCTGTGTTCTGTATAATTCACAAATACCAGTTGAGCAGTGTTGCCAATATAAAATATGCTTTAGCATTGGAGTCTGCCAAAAAGTTGGAACTAATAGAGTCATAGGCGCCAAGATGACCTTGTGACTTGACCTAGCTTTACTTCTCGGCTGTGTTCTGTTTAATACACAAGTACCATTTGAGCAGTGTTGTCAATATAAAATATGCTTTAGCATTGTAATATGTTAAAAAGTTGAAACTAATAGAGCCGTAGGCTCCAAGAAAAGATCACGTGATTTGACTTAGCTTTATTTCTTGGCTGTGGCCGCTATAATAGACAAGTACTTAATGTGGGATATGGTTGAAAATATGCTTTAGCATTGGAGTATGCTAAAAAGTTGTAGCTAATAGTTATAGATGCTAAGAAAAGAATTTTAATATAGAATTTCAGAACAATCCTTAGAAATCCTTAGAAATCAACTAGTGAGATTGCTGTGGATTTGAACCATCAAGGACCGAAACCACCAATGACCCTAACCATCAAGTACCTCAACCTCCAAGGGTCCCCTCTACCCAACCTCCAAGTCGCCCCCTCCCTCCAACTTTTTGGGGTCCCTCCCCCCATTTTTTATACTTTCTTTAAAGTTTTTTTTAACTTTTTTTTTATTTTTTTAACATGGTAATTTTTTCAACTTTTTTTTACTTGTCTTTGAATGACATAAAACATGCTTAAAACATAAAACATTCACATTTAATATTTTCTAAAATCAAAATGAGAATGATATAGAAATGTTAGTCATGATTTTTACTATTAGAAAAATAATGTTTGTAATAGCACTTTTTTTACTGAATTTTTTTGGAATTAGAAAATTATTCAACTTTTTTTTGATTTTTTTTACATATCTTAGAATGACATGAAATATGCTTGCGGCTGTACCAATCTTACTCTATGCTTGCTCATTGACACGACGTTGGCTTTCCCAGTAGTACTCTATGGCAGGTTATCGACACTACCTAGTTCATTGCATGTATTAAATCAGTAATTTTCACCCATTGGAGGGATAAACACCTGCATTACGTTAAAAAAAGTGAAAATGAATTATTCGAGGAAAGCGTGTACGCATGATAAAGTCATTGTTGTGTTGAATGCTGACAAAGAAATATAATTGAACTATGAAACAAGTAGTAGTGGAAATCTTATCGGAAATGTATATGTACGTTGTCATGACAGCGTTGAGTTAAATTCCTGTTGAGTACCCAAGCATTTCAATCGTGTGACTGATGGATATGCGAGAGTATCTTTACCAGAGAAGTTAGTTCTCAAAGAGAATGCAAACATAAAAATAATCGTCGATGATAGGGGACAACTCCTTGCTAGAGTTGCTGGTAACACATTACCTGTTGATACATCGTCATCTTTCCGGTATTAGCATTTTAAAGAAAACAAGAAGAAGAAGACAGGCATACTCTTGCACTAATGTCATAAATCATATCTTGTCTACGTGCCAGAACTGTTTTCTGTGTAAAAATAATGGGATAATAGACAGCGAAATCCCATGCAAAATAAAAAGGGCATTTGTAGACAATATCACTAATGAATATAAAGATGAATAGATGGAAAATCAAGCGCAGATGAACATTATTACTACAATTGACAATACAGTCAATGAACCTAATGATACGATAGATGAAATGCATATTGAACATGTGGATGGCCCCCCAGTAAAAATTGTCTATGACTCAAAATGGTATAATGATTATTTTACTGACTACGAACTAAGAGAAGAGAGTAACTATAGAATCAAGAGAGAATATGAAGAATTATTTTATGGAACAAATTCCAAATATCCAAAGCTGTTCAATGATGTTAAGAATGTATAATAATGCATGAAATATATTTCTATAATAATATTCTACATGTCATTATGTCATTAAAAATATATTACACATTACTTTGTTACGCGATCATTATTTTTAGGGTATGCTAGAACGTCGAACGTTTAGAATATCTATTAAAAAGTTGAAGATGTAAAAAAAGGAATTTTCAGAAATATAGATACTACTACTAGCAGGCTCATAGGGGATATATTAGAAAATGAGATAGGGTAAAAGTAGTTTTACCAAAGTCGGAGAGAGATGAGCTGATTTTTTTCTCAAAATTCTCCACAGACATGCAAACATCCGTCCAGACACACAGGCAGAGAGAGTTTTCGGGTTTCAGAAACAGGAACATCCATGTTTAAAATACATCTGATTTTATTAATAATATTTGATATTGAGTAAATTCGTGACAAACTCTTTCTTGAATTCACCTCTTGGATACACAATACAGGAGTTTCATGTTAAACAGGAACATCCATGTTTAAAATACATCTGATTTTATTAATAATATTTGATTTTGAGTAAAGTCGTGACAAACTCTTTCTTGAATTCACCTCTTGGATACACAATACAGGAATTTCATTCAAGAAATTATGAAAAAATTGTAAGTAACAAACTCTTTCTTGAATTCACCTCTTGGATACACAATACAGAAATTTCATTCAAGAAATTAAGAAAAAATTTGTAAGTAAGTAACAAACTCTCTTGAATTCACCTCTTGGATACACAATACAGAAACTCCGTTCAAGAAATTATGAAAAAATTGTAAGTAACAAACTCTTTCTTGAATTCAACTCTTGGATACACAATGCAGAAATTTCATTAAAAAATTATGAAAAAATTGTAAGTAACAAAGTCTTTCTTGAATTCGCCTTTTGGGTGCACAATACAGAAATTTCATTCAAGAAACTATGAAAAAATTGTAAGTAAGTAAGTAATAAGCTCTTTTCTGAATTCACCTCTTGGATACACAATACAGAAATTTCATTTAAGAAATTATGAAAAAATTGTGAGTAAATAACAAACTCTTTCTTGAATTCAACTCTTGGATACACAATACAGAAATTTCATTCAAGAAATTATGAAAAAATTGTAAGTAAGTAACAAGCTCTTTCTTGAATTCACCTCTTGGATACACAATACAGAAATTTCGTACAAAAAATCATGAAAAAATTTATAAGTAAGTAACACTCTTTCTTGAATTCACCTCTTGGATACACAATACAGTAATTTCGTTCAAGAAATAATGAAAAAATTGTAAGTAAGTAACAAACTCTTTCTTGAATTCACCTCCTGGATGCACAATACAGAAATTTAGTTCAAGAAATTATTAAAAAATTGTAAGTAAGTAACAAACTGTTTCTTGAATTTGCGTCTTGGATGCACAATACAGGAATTTCATTCAAGAAATTATGAAAAAATTGTAAGTAACAAAATCTTTCTTGAATTCATCTCTTGGATACACAATAGAGAAATTTCATTCAAGAAATTATTAAAAAAATTGTAAGTCAGTAACAAACTCTTTCTTGAATTCCCCTCTTGGATTCACAATACAGAAATTTCATTCTCGAAATTATGAAAAAATTGTAAGTAAGTAACAAGCTCTTTCTTGTATTCGCCTCTTGGATTCACAGTACAGAAATTTCATTCAAGAAATTATGAAAAAATTGTAAGTAAGTAAGTAATAAGCTCTTTTCTGAATTCACCTCTTCGATACACAATACAGAAATTTCATTTAAGAAATTATGAAAAAATTGTAAGTAAATGACAAACTCTTTCTTGAATTCACCTCTTGGATACACAATACAGGAATATCATTCAAGAAATTATGAAAAACTTGTAAGTAAGTAACAAGCTCTTTCTTGAATTCACCTCTTGGATACACAATACAGAAATTCCATCCAAAAATTATGAAAAAATTTGTAAGTAAGTAACACTCTTTCCTGAATTCACCTCTTGGATACACAATACAGTAATTTCATTCAAGGAATTATGAAAAAAATTGTAAGTAAGTAACACTCTTTCTTGAATTCACCTCTTGGATACACAATACAGGAATTTCATTCAAGAAATTATGAAAAAATTGTAAGTAACAAAATCTTTCTTGAATTCACCTCTTGGATACATAATAGAGAAATTTCATTCAAGAAATTATTAAAATATTATAAGTCAGTAACAAACTCTTTCTTGAATTCCCATCTTGGATTCACAATACAGAAATTTCATTCTCGAAATTATGAAAAAACTGTAACTAACAAGCTCTTTCTTGAATTCGCCTCTTGGATTCACAGTACAGAAATTTCATTCAAGAAATTATGAAAAATTTTTAAGTAAGTTAGTAATAAGCTCTTTTTTGAATTCACCTCTTGGATACACAATACAGAAATTTCATTTAAGAAATTATGAAAAAATTGTTAGTAAATGACAAACTCTTTCTTGAATTCACCTCTTGGATACACAATACAGGAATTTCATTCAAGAAATTATGAAAAACTTGTAAGTAAGTAACAGGCTCTTTCTTGAATTCACCTCTTGGATACACAATACAGAAATTTCATCCAAAAAATTATGAAAAATATTGTAAGTAAGTAACACTCTTTCTTGAATTCACTTTTTGGATACACAATACAGTAATTTCATTCAAGGAATTATGAAAAAATCGTAAGTAGGTAACAAACTCTTTCTTGAATTCACCTCCTAGATACACAATACCGAAATTTAGTTCGAGAAATTATGAAAAATTTGTAAGTAAGTAACAAACTGTTTCTTGAATTTGCCAAGAGTGGAATTCAAGAAAGAGTTTGTTACTGAATTACAATTTTTTAATAATTTCTTGAATGAAATTTCTCTATTGTGTATCCAAGAGGTGAATACAAGAAGGATTTTGTAACTTACAATTTTTTCATAATTTCTTGAATGAAATTTCTGTATTGTGTATCCATAAATTTGAAATAACATCATTAGTATCAATCTATTGAAACGGTTAGCGATGACAAGAAGATTTTGTGACTTAACTTGGCTTTACTTCTTGGCTGTGTTCTGTATAATTCACAAATACCAGTTGAGCAGTGTTGCCAATATAAAATATGCTTTAGCATTGGAGTCTGCCAAAAAGTTGGAACTAATAGAGTCATAGGCGCCAAGATGACCTTGTGACTTGACCTAGCTTTACTTCTCGGCTGTGTTCTGTTTAATACACAAGTACCATTTGAGCAGTGTTGTCAATATAAAATATGCTTTAGTATTGGAATATGTTAAAAAGTTGAAACTAATAGAGCCGTAGGCTCCAAGAAAAGATCACGTGATTTGACTTAGCTTTACTTCTTGGCTGTGGCCGCTATAATAGACAAGTACTTAATGTGGGATATGGTTGAAAATATGCTTTAGCATTGGAGTATGCTAAAAAGTTGTAGCTAATAGTTATAGATGCTAAGAAAAGAATTTTAATATAGAATTTCAGAACAATCCTTAGAAATCCTTAGAAATCAACTAGTGAGATTGCTATGGATTTGAACCATCAAGGACCGAAACCACCAATGACCCTAACCATCAAGTACCTCAACCTCCAAGGGTCCCCTCTACCCAACCTCCAAGTCGCCCCCTCCCTCCAACTTTTTGGGGTCCCTCCCCCCATTTTTTATACTTTCTTTAAAGTTTTTTTAACTTTTTTTTTATTTTTTTAACATGGTAATTTTTTCAACTTTTTTTTACTTGTCTTTGAATGACATAAAACATGCTTAAAACATAAAACATTCACATTTAATATTTTCTAAAATCAAAATGAGAATGATATAGAAATGTTAGTCATGATTTTTACTATTAGAAAAATAATGTTTGTAATAGCACTTTTTTACTGAATTTTTTTTGGAATTAGAAAATTATTCAACTTTTTTTTGATTTTTTTTACATATCTTAGAATGACATGAAATATGCTTGCGGCTGTACCAATCTTACTCTATGCTTGCTCATTGACACGACGTTGGCTTTCCCAGTAGTACTCTATGGCAGGTTATCGACACTACCTAGTTCATTGCATGTATTAAATCAGTAATTTTCACCCATTGGAGGGATAAACACCTGCATTACGTTAAAAAAAAGTGAAAATGAATTATTCGAGGAAAGCGTGTACGCATGATAAAGTCATTGTTGTGTTGAATGCTGACAAAGAAATATAATTGAACTATGAAACAAGTAGTAGTGGAAATCTTATCGGAAATGTATATGTACGTTGTCATGACCTCGTTGAGTTAAATTCCTGTTGAGTACCCAAGAATTTCAATCGTGTGACTGATGGATATGCGAGAGTATCTTTACCAGAGAAGTTAGTTCTCAAAGAGAATGCAAACATAAAAATAATCGTCGATGATAGGGGACAACTCCTTGCTAGAGTTGCTGGTAACACATTACCTGTTGATACATCGTCATCTTTCCGGTATTAGCATTTTAAAGAAAACAAGAAGAAGAAGACAGGCATACTCTTGCACTAATGTCATAAATCATATCTTGTCTATGTCCCAGAACTGTTTTCTGTGTAAAAATAATGTGATAATAGACAGCGAAATCCCATGCAAAATAAAAAGGGCATTTGTAGACAATATCACTAATGAATATAAAGATGAATAGATGGAAAATCAAGCGCAGATGAACAGTATTACTACAATTGACAATACAGTCAATGAACCTAATGATACGATAGATGAAATGCATATTGAACATGTGGATGGCCCCCCAGTAAAAATTGTCTATGACTCAAAATGGAATAATGATTATTTTACTGATTACGAACTAAGAGAAGAGAGTAACTATAGAATCAAGAGAGAATATGAAGAATTATTTTATGGAACAAATTCCAAATATCCAAAGCTGTTCAATGATGTTAAGAATGTATAATAATGTATGAAATATATTTTTACAATAATATTCTACATGTCATTATGTCATTAAAAATATATTACACATTACTTTGTTACGCGATCATTATTTTTAGGGTATGCTAGAACGTCGAACGTTTAGAATATCTATTAAATAGTTGAAGATGTAAAAAAAGGAATTTTCAGAAATATAGATACTACTACTAGCAGGGTCATAGGGGATATATTAGAAAATGAGATAGGGTAAAAGTAGTTTTACCAAAGTCGGAGAGAGATGAGCTGATTTTTTTCTCAAAATTCTCCACAGACATGCAAACATCCGTCCAGACACACAGGCAGAGAGAGTTTTCGGGTTTCAGAAACAGGAACATCCATGTTTAAAATACATCTGATTTTATTAATAATATTTGATATTGAGTAAATTCGTGACAAACTCTTTCTTGAATTCACCTCTTGGATACACAATACAGGAGTTTCATGTTAAACAGGAACATCCATGTTTAAAATACATCTGATTTTATTAATAATATTTGATTTTGAGTAAAGTCGTGACAAACTCTTTCTTAAATTCACCTCTTGGATACACAATACAGGAATTTCATTCAAGAAATTATGAAAAAATTGTAAGAAAGTAACAAACTCTTTCTTGAATTCACCTCTTGGATACACAATACAGAAATTTCATTCAAGAAATTAAGAAAAAATTGTAAGTAAGTAACAAACTCTTTCTTGAATTCACCTCTTGGATACACAATACAGAAACTTCGTTCAAGAAATTATGAAAAAATTGTAAGTAACAAACTCTTTCTTGAATTCACCTCTTGGATACACAATGCAGAAATTTCATTAAAAAATTATGAAAAAATTGTAAGTAACAAAGTCTTTCTTGGATTCGCCTTTTGGGTGCACAATACAGAAATTTCATTCAAGAAACTATGAAAAAATTGTAAGTAAGTAAGTAATAAGCTCTTTTTTGAATTCACCTCTTGGATACACAATACAGAAATTTCATTTAAGAAAAAATGAAAAAATTGTGAGTAAATAACAAACTCTTTCTTGAATTCACCTCTTGGATACACAATACAGAAATTTCATTCAAGAAATTATGAAAAAATTGTAAGTAAGTAACAAGCTCTTTCTTGAATTCACCTCTTGGATACACAATACAGAAATTTCGTACAAAAAACCATGAAAAAATTTATAAATAAGTAACACTCTTTCTTGAATTCACCTCTTGGATACACAATACAGTAATTTCGTTCAAGAAATAATGAAAAAATTGTAAGTAAGTAACAAACTCTTTCTTGAATTCACCTCCTGGATGCACAATACAGAAATTTAGTTCAAGAAATTATTAAAAAATTGTAAGTAAGTAACAAACTGTTTCTTGAATTTGCATCTTGGATGCACAATACAGGAATTTCATTCAAGAAATTATGAAAAAATTGTAAGTAACAAAATCTTTCTTGAATTCATCTCTTGGATACACAATAGAGAAATTTCATTCAAGAAATTATTAAAAAAATTGTAAGTCAGTAACAAACTCTTTCTTGAATTCCCCTCTTGGATTCACAATACAGAAATTTCATTCTCGAAATTATGAAAAAATTGTAAGTAAGTAACAAGCTCTTTCTTGTATTCGCCTCTTGGATTCACAGTACAGAAATTTCATTCAAGAAATTATGAAAAAATTGTAAGTAAGTAAGTAATAAGCTCTTTTCTGAATTCACCTCTTCGATACACAATACAGAAATTTCATTTAAGAAATTATGAAAAATTGTAAGTAAATGACAAACTCTTTCTTGAATTCACCTCTTGGATACACAATACAGGAATATCATTCAAGAAATTATGAAAAACTTGTAAGTAAGTAACAAGCTCTTTCTTGAATTCACCTCTTGGATACACAATACAGAAATTCCATCCAAAAAATTATGAAAAAATTTGTAAGTAAGTAACACTCTTTCCTGAATTCACCTCTTGGATACACAATACAGTAATTTCATTCAAGGAATTATGAAAAAAATTGTAAGTAAGTAACACTCTTTCTTGAATTCACCTCTTGGATACACAATACAGGAATTTCATTCAAGAAATTATGAAAAAATTGTAAGTAACAAAATCTTTCTTGAATTCACCTCTTGGATACATAATAGAGAAATTTCATTCAAGAAATTATTAAAATATTATAAGTCAGTAACAAACTCTTTCTTGAATTCCCCTCTTGGATTCACAATACAAAAATTTCATTCTCGAAATTATGAAAAAAACTGTAACTAACAAGCTCTTTCTTGAATTCGCCTCTTGGATTCACAGTACAGAAATTTCATTCAAGAAATTATGAAAAAATTGTAAGTAAGTTAGTAATAAGCTCTTTTTTGAATTCACCTCTTGGATACACAATACAGAAATTTCATTTAAGAAATTATGAAAAAATTGTTAGTAAATGACAAACTCTTTCTTGAATTCACCTCTTGGATACACAATACAGGAATTTCATTCAAGAAATTATGAAAAACTTGTAAGTAAGTAACAAGCTCTTTCTTGAATTCACCTTTGGATACACAATACAGAAATTTCATCCAAAAAATTATGAAAAAATTTGTAAGTAAGTAACACTCTTTCTTGAATTCACTTTTTGGATACACAATACAGTAATTTCATTCAAGGAATTATGAAAAAATCGTAAGTAGGTAACAAACTCTTTCTTGAATTCACCTCCTAGATACACAATACCGAAATTTAGTTCGAGAAATTATGAAAAATTTGTTAGTAAATGACAAACTCTTTCTTGAATTTGCCTCTTGGATACACAATACAGAAATTTCATTCAAGAAATTATGAAAAAATTGTAAGTTACAAAATCCTTCTTGTATTCACCTCTTGGATACACAATAGAGAAATTTCATTCAAGAAATTATTAAAAAATTGTAATTCAGTAACAAACTCTTTCTTGAATCACACTCTTGGCAGTTGGACTCAATGTGAGAATTGTACAATTAATAATGACTATAGTGAAAAGTGTAAATTATGTAATCCTTGTAAATTACATAGAGGCTATGCAATACAAATTAAAGGATGTAATTCATGTATTGAGGAGATTTGTGACTCTCACCCTAGAGGACATCTGTGTTCCAATTGTCACTGTGATAAATGTGATCAGTGGGAGAATACTTACCCCGCTATGATTGGAAAGAATCCCAAACGTGATTTTAGTTTATTTCTACGAGATTGGTATCGTCGTGGATTTAAATTATTCTCGGAAGAGGAATCTGGTCTACGATTCAACTGTTGGGGTAACAAGACAATTTGGTTTCTACGTCATCGTTGGGACGACACTACCTATTATGACTATAAACCAAGTGATTTTTATTTGTCAGTTACCGAATGTGATTCACCATTTGAAAACACTGTATGTGATATTGCTTCAAATAGACAGATTGAAACTATTGAATTTCATAATATGAATGCAAATAGTATCATTGACTATACAAAGAGATATGACAAGAGTGAAGTTACATTATACTGTAGAAAATGTGCCCCTGATTTTGCATCCAATCAAGAGCAATATACAGTGAATCCAAATGATTTACCAGCATTAGTGGTTCACGACAGTTGCCTATACACCGAAGAAGAAATCTAAAGTGAAGAATAAAGCAATGTTGCATATACATTTTTCATTTATTAATAAACAAATTCACATACATTTTTAAAACACTTTACTCGTACGGTATTGAAATTTATATTACGTATACAGGTCTGAGAGGATATTTTCCACCATAAAGTCCTTCAGACGTGGATTGTCTACATAAATGTTGAGAAACTGCTTGTAAGTATAGCCACGACATCGGAACACAAAATATAGTAGTGTATGGAAGCCACAGCTTTTAGTCGTCAGATCCTGCACTCTCTTTCGATTTTGAATAATAGCTTTCCCACTGTTCTCAATATAGTTGGTGATGTGTGGAGTGTAGAATGTATAGAGTAGGCCAAGAGGATCAAAAAATTTAATCGTCTTCATTGTTTGAAATATGCACAACCAATGACCTGTCAGCACAGTCGACGGACTGCTATTAACAATAATTAGGGTATTGTTGGCACTTTGAATTTTTCCAAGAAAGTCCGAGGGCAGACAATAGGATTTATATTTGAACATGTAGGGGTCCATATTAAATTCTTTGATTATTTGAGTGTTCATGGTGCCAAGTTTAGTAGAATACTGCCTTCGGGAGTGATTTCCCAATAGGTTTCATATTGATTTAGCGAGTATAGTGCAATACTCTCAGCTAACGGGTCGGTAAATGTACACTCTAAACGGACCTGAGCATTACTGGGTATTTTCCCTCTAAACAAGTGAAATCTACAATGGGAATATTGGACCCCAACTTCCCATGTACAGGCAAATATTCTAAATTTGTCTTTTTAGCGTCATTTCGTAGTGGTTCGAAAGCTGAAATGAGGAAAGCGTACATGAAACATTTTTGACCTGTTTCAAAACAGATTCGCTGAACGCCCTGACATCCTTCTAAATCTGGATTATATTTTAAAACTATTGCCCCCTCCCCATGCCCCCCTCTTAAAATAAAATCTTTTTTAAATTTACAAATATTAACGCTTAAATTTTCAACAAACAAAACCACAGACGCACTCCCATTTTCGCTATAATTTTCGAGATGCGTAGTAATGTGGTGTATCCAATCCAAAAAAACTGTTTCATAATTTTCTAAATGTGGATAGACCACTCGCATCTCGGTATGTACATAATGATCATAAACCTCGCTTTTACCTTCATTTATATAAAACACCTTTAAAAGAATTGAAACCTTAATTGAATCCCTACCCCCCACAACTGAATCTGGTTTCCTAACAGTGCACGAATTCTATCTATATATTCATGAACAATTTCTATAGGGTCAAATATAAAATTACCCCCCAAAAACGAATTAAAATAATCCCCAAAAGTCGCAGTGTAAACAACTATCGTATTTAATATTGAATTTGAGAGCTGAAAGTTGGGAAAAGTCATGAATTGGGTATTGTCATCCTCCCCCTCCCCCTTTTGTATATTATCACCACCCCTCCCCCACATTGTTCAATAATAGGGTTGTTCGATGCCATTTCATTAGTTTGAAGTGGAAGTATGTAATCAGTGGGGGGAGGGTTCCCTGTTAATTCATTGGTAAAATCCTCTAAAAGCTGCAAAGTATTGGGACTCAAGTCCCCCTGCTCAACTGCGCTACTATCTACATTAAAATAATCAGTTAAAAAATCGTCAATATTATCTGGAATTTCGTTAATGATACCATTCCACGGTGAATTGTTGCAGAACTCCACAGGCGTGTCTTCTTCTCCAACTGACGAGCAAGGGGGTGATGGTGAATATTGAACCAAAGTAACCTATAAAAGAAAATAGCTTATTTTTAAAGTGTCTAAATCACCCTATTTTTAAAATTGGGTTATTGTTTACGTATTATTTAAAACTAGTAGTAGTAGCAGTATGCACATAGTAGCAATTGGTTAATTCACTGTTCCCTACTCTATATATTCTGAAAGTTTCAACTTAATATAAGATATTTACAATCTACAGGATGACATAGTAGGTTTTGATTTTGTTCAAACAACCCCTCAAAAAATTTCATCCTAATAGTTTATCTGGTTTAAAAAAAATCCGGGGTCTTGACTTGATTTGCAATGGATAGCCATATCCTCTCATGATATACAACTCATTCCGATAGAAAATTGTTTTTATAATATTTGTAGAAGCAAGATTAAGCATTCGTTAATAAAGCAGTTTATATCGCAAAAATTTTGCTACTTACTATGGGAAATTATGACCGGAATATAGTGCCTTTTTATTTGGCTTCACTATGAGAATTCAGCTGGCTGAATGTATGCAATAATTAAACAATTCAAAGGGAGAACGATATATTTTATCAGGTTGAAAATGTCTTTTAATATCTCTGACACGCTTTTACTGTGTTGAAAAATGGTAAAAATGCTTATATTCCCATATTCCGGCTGCAGTTGAGTGCTGGATGGTCCTGGCAAAGCATGATGGGGGATAGATGGGACGGTGACGTCCGTTTCTTGCATAGATGTGGTGGCGATGTCGCTGGCTTGTACAGCGGGGTTCGCCATCCTTGTTGCCCATTGTCTTTTCGGTTTTTGACCAGACTGTATTGCTGTCTGCATGGAGGACACAGGGGGCTGGTAAAGCGTGGCCCTGGATGGCTCAGCTATTTCCAGTTGTTGCATTGGAGTAGCACCATTAGCCTTAGCTCTCTTTTGAAGGGGAGGCACGCATTCTTCAAAATTGTCCTTAAAAAGAAGCCAAAATTTAGTATGGAAAAACGATTCCCCTTTTTACAGAAGAAAAATTAGTACCCCCGCTCTTAACCAGAATTTATTGTCAGGCATATTCTTGTCTAGAAAGCATTTATATCCCTTTTCAGCAAAGCCAAAAGTAAAAACTTGCGAGAAATATACTAGGCTTAGAAATCAAAGCGTTTTTATTACACAACTTGTGAAAAATAAACCTTGACAATCAGTAGTCTGTAGCCTTAGGATAGAAATCAATGTTTCTATTTTTACCATTTAGAAAATAATTTAAAAAACATTATTCTTTAGAGCCAACAACTGCATCAAATCCTTTACAGTGATTTAAAATATGGATCCCAAAATAGTCAGCCATAGATATGATATAATTAAAAGCTAACCAAACACTAAACTTCAGTGTTGCGTGTCGGAATGATCACATTAGTTTTCTTGTCAAAGGGTGTACATGTCTGCACAAAGAATCCCCCCTTACTTTTCACTCGAAGAAACAGTTTGTTTTCACCTTACAACGAAGGTGTTAGAAGCGAGGCATTGCCCCTTCCTCCCAATATAAACATTGATTACTCAAAATGCAAGATAATAATTTAGATAGTTCCGTTGGCTACAAACCCATAGCATAACTTTCGAAATGTTATAAGCTCAAGAAACAGAGGGTATTTAGATATAGACTTGTTAATTCAGTTCCAGTCTATAGGCTTTAAATTAGATAAAAAAGATCGTTAACCCAACGAATAGGCCTGAAATTTGCGATCATTGGTAAAAATGCTATTCAATTTACACTTAATATAGTCTTCATGCAACTCCTAAAGACTTTTCTTTCTAGCCTTGTGTATTAAAGTTAAAAAACCATAGTTTTCACGCTCCCTCTGGGAATATAAAAGAAACTTATCGAAAGAAAGCTAGAAAAAAAAAAATTAAAACATGCCTGGAGACGCAACGCATATATTTACACATTATTCCTCTATGGTCAAAGGTTTATATAATTTAAAAGGGCCTGCGCTTCAGTAAATCTTCTCATTGTAGCTATGTATCTTTTTCTTAAACTCCCCCCCCCTTTTACATAATGTCCTAAAAATATTTGTTAGGCATTAATTTTGGAAATAACTCGTTTCCCTCTTCCATACAACATATAATTTCGCAAAGCATGTAGCCTTTCAAGCTTAATCAACAGCAATCTCTTTCTGCGTGAAACTCTTTTAATTTGACGGGAAAAAGTATCATTTTTTTCAGCGGAAGCTTCGCTATCCAAATTCATAAGGATTTAGCAAAGCCGGGTGTACTTTAAAGGGTTCATTAATTACATCTGTTTAAATCTTTGCGGAAATGCTTAAGTCAAGTTAGCGGCATAAATGGAAACAGTATATTAAGGGTTGACAGAAAGTTGACTGTCACTTTTAGATAGGATACAGAAAGAATAAATTCATTAAAAACAGAATTATTTCCAATGAAAGAATTAAAGTCGTAAACAAGGGGGAGGGGGTAGGTTAACATGGTAAAAAAGAGTGTATTTTACGCTTTCTATTGAGTATAAATATCACATAGTGGATTTTGTATTGTGGGGGGAGGGGGTATACCCTGAATTTGAATTTACTGGAGGGATGACTATGTAAAACGATTTTATTTGGAAATAAGCTAAGAATATTTACTAAACAGAACTCACATTATAAATCAATTTAGCCAAAGTTTCCATCTCATCAATAATCAATGCTTTATCCATGATGTCTTAAAACTCTATGATAGTTTAACCACAACGCATGTCCGTTATATACAAAATCTTAAGGGCGAATTCTGAGGTAATGGGAAACCTTACGTAACTTCCCTGATTGGCTTAGAAAGAGACACGTGATCCTGTTCCCGTTATCGGATCAATAATTCCCCGCCGATTATGTAATCAATTTCTCAGAAATCTACTTCCCCTCGAGTGGATCAATACCTTGTTCCTGTTAGAATTCAATGCGCATGTGCAAACTTCTTCCCGGAGTCATTACACCTAGAAACAACAAATAAATCGACCTTGAAAATGGGGTCATTGACCGACTTGGCTGTATCGTTGTCCGGCTCGGCTTGGCTGTATCGTTAGCAGAAACATTATTAATCGAGTCATTGTATATTGAATACCCTCCATATCCATTGTCACTGATTGGTCCAGAAAATGGGTGTTGACTCAGAAACCTGTCTGGTCGCATTATAGTTCCAAATATAGTGTGTTTGGTGGCATTATACAATCTCGTCCCTAATCTCGTCCTGTGTAGCAATATGCCACACTACTATAGACTAGTGTCTTCACTTTGTCCCTATGTTAGATTAAATAAAACAGAAGGTTTTTCAACTGACAGTAAGGGGCAACGTTGAAACTTAAAAAGAACACGAATTATTTCGTATCTGAGTGGGGTTGCCCCATCCTCACTACCTCGCTCTTTGTGCTAAAGTGTTTTTTATGTCGTTCAAAAAAGCTTATTATTCTAATTAAACGGCCCTTGTGTTTCAAGAGTCGTTCTTAAAGAATTTGGACAAAAAGTCAAATAACTCGATTCTTTTGATGTATCCATTGTTATTAAAACTCTACTATTTAGATTTTCCTTTTGATTCAATTTCAGGGAAAAGAATAGAAAATGGACGATTCAATCGAACTTTTAGGGTGTCATTAGCAATTTCGGTTTAAAGGTATTCATTTTGCTCAAGTACTTTTTTGATTTGGCTAATAAATGAACTATTTTTCAATGTATTTTCTATCCTTTTGAGTAAATGGAGTAAATATTGATGACAGATTATTCCATACTAGACCAATGAAACAAGACGGAATGTTTATGATAACCTGACTTGTAAAGAAAGCAGTTCGTGGACGTTAGAGCAGTATTCACTTTTCAATGTTATGATGAAGAATTAAATATTGTTGGCAATATATCGCCGCCATTACGTCGAAAATTCGTATCCGACATTTTCAAACTTCTGAAATAGGTACTTATGTATTATATAAAATATACTCAAGAAGTGAAGTTAGGTTAATCAGACTGAAATATGCCAAAATATATTGAAAATATGATACTTTAGTTTATATGCTAATACAATTTGGGCTATATATTTGCAGATAAGGGGGCTGGAGGTAAGGTAACCTAGCCTCCACCCCCTACTGGGCAAATACATAGCTCAAATGATACAAGTCCAATGCATTCTGTCACCCAATGTATGTCTTTGCGGCCACGAAACTGGTTTTCATAGATCTTACATCCAGCAAACTTCTCGACTGTATTTGGCATAATACATAAGTACCCTGAAATAGTTGCCAAAAACCGGAGGGAATACCTACAGAAATCACTTATACCAGATGACGCGTACCAATCATGGTGAAAACTGTGCCACTCGTGGCAGAGATCATGTCAAGTGTGGTAAAACCTTATAGCACACATAGCATCCTGAGATGTACACCAAATGTCAGACAGTAAGTGCCCCCTCGCAAAAGCCGTTTACTGAGCTGTATCCAAAGGAAGGATCAGCAGAGCAATGTCTGTCCAATCACACTTCAATCCTCCAGATCTATATTACCTTGCTGATCCTCCCTTCGAGAACAGCTTAGAAAAGGATTTTGGCAATTACCTCACAAGTGCAAAAACATCAGAAGCGACCTTTAGGCGTGACAACGACGATATTTTGTTTTCAGGTGCAGAACGGAATACATTAAAAATTAAGATAACTTGTTTTCTCTTCACGTACATTTCCTATTTGATTACTCTTTGCATCCTTGTGCACAGTTAAAAAAACAAGTTTTTTTTTAACGGAAAGTAAGTATATGAGTGGGGATGCCCCTTCCTCAACCCTCGATCTTGACGCTAAAGTCTTGAAGGATACTTGAATGTTATATCGACTACACTTTGTTATTGATTTGTTATGAAACCTGGTTTTCTGTGTATACTCGGAGATAATCAGCTTAGCCTGAGCAAGATAAAAGGTATGCAGGTATAGTTTAATTGAATATTTAATCTATAGAGTTGGTTAAATTCCGTTAGGTATTTAATATAATGCGTTCTGGGCGGCCTCCTTTCCATAATTCTTTGTTGTATTTTCAATAATTTTGTTACTAAAGTATTATATTTTCATCATATTTTGGTATGTTTCATTGGGATTAAACTAACTTCACTTCTTTGGTGTGGTCACTAAACCACGTAAGTGCCTCTTATAGTTCTTCAAAGATGCATCTCATTCAAATTCAAAGGCCCTTGTATTTGAGTAGTTTTTTCTTAAAAAAATTGTGACAAAAAAGACGAAACTTTAGCGGAAAGAGCTAGGGCTGAGGAAGGGACATCACCCCTCATATTTGGAATAATTTCTGTTCGTTTCAAGTATAATACTCATTACTTTCAATTGAAAAAGAAGGGAAATCTGACTCCCCCTTCACGGAAAAATCTCTCCCCAATGACAAAATTCCCTATGGATTTTTCCTCCAACACAAAATTCCCCCCCGACGGTTCCATACTTTCTGAAAATTCCCCTCGGAAAATTTCTTCCGGACGACATCACCTGAAAAATCCTCCTTAGCGGACTTTCATTTGACACAGACTTCGATTTCTGATGGTTTTTAAAATCAAATCCTCTTTCCATGGAATTTTCTCCCGGCAGCCCCCCCCCCCGCGGATAGTTGCTTCTGTGGAAAATTCCCACACGGAGAATTTTTCCTGCAAAAAGTCCCCCCCCCCAAAAAAAAAGTCATCCAGATAATTCTGATCTCGCTGAAAGTTTCATATGAACATTTCCCTCAGAATATCTCAGCATGTAAAATTGAGTCGGCAAAGAGAAAGTAAGACAAATAAAAATAATTTTGTATAGGATTTCTGGCAAATTCTCGAGTGTAGAATTTTCCGTGGAACGCTCACCCCCGAAAACTTCCCTTCCCAAGGAAAATTCTCCCTTTGGAAAATCCACCCCCAAAATAGACCCCCCCCCCCGTGAAAAATGTCTGTATTCTTCCCAATAAAAAATACTATACGTAAACTATTGACAAAATTCGCAACTTATAGCCCTTTCCCCATTGGCTGTGGGGTGCCTTGTTATCCCAAATGCATAGTTATTGGACTTTTGTGGCTTTCACCCCCGGCTTTGCTTTTAAATCAGGCAAATTTTCTCAGGTATACTGATGAATAACAGTACATTTAATGAATCTTATATAATTGGAATATAATTCTTTTGATATATCTTTTGATGTCAAAATTCCATTTTTTTAGAGTTTCGGTTACTATTGAGGCGAGTCGCTTCTTAGTTACAGTTCGTTACCACGAACTGTTTGATATTCTATATGTTGTGACTATTGGAAATAATTTTTTGGGCATAAAATATTTAATAACACTGAACAAGTCCAATATTGGTAACATGCTTTTCTTTGCAAACGCTTTAGTTGCAGGAATAAACTGGTTAATTCCTTATATGCTACTTATTTGTAAGCTGAGCGTGTTGTGTCTGTATCTTGGCTGTTTTTTTTTTTTTTTTGTTTTTTTTTTTCTAGATTGTATGCTAGACGACTTGCAGATGACAGTTTCCCCAAAACCAGGGAGCTACCAGCTCGTTACACAAAGAACGAAAACCACAGGATACGAGAACAGCGATCGCGATGCACCAGTAAGAATGATGGTTAATACATAATTTGGGTACTCGTTAATGTCTAGTAGTTAACGGCTTGCGCAACCTATCCAACAGAACACCCTAATTAATGAGGCTTTGTAAAATATTACATTGCTTCGGGACGTTTTTGTTTAGATGGGTGACCAGAAGTTTATCTTCACTAAGGGAATACCCTTGTAAGCTACGAGCAATTGGGGTGCCAGTTCTTATAAAAGTTTCTAATTTATTTTCTATTTCTGTCATTATTTCTAATGCTAATTCATTTCTATTATCAAATTTCTTTTGCCGTGGTTGCAGCCTTATCTGCAACCGAGTAAAGAGCAAAACATGGCGCATAATAACCGGAAGCTTGAAACGAGCTTGAAAAAAAATGTCCATTCCCAAATAATTGCCATTTGAAGAATTGATACTTTTTGCTGATATATAATATTAGCTGATAATATTTTATTATCATTTTTTTATGTTTAATATTTGCTGATAATTGATATATTAGAACCACTGATTTTTCTCCTTTTTTTCTTATTTTTTCCCCCTGGGATGATGGTATCGATCCTACGGTGGTCGTAGAATGTAGCGAGAGGGCTCATCTCAAAGAAAATCACCATATCTTGTGCTCTTTCTGAGTTATAAAAGATAGTGTGCAACAGGAAAGAGGTGTTTTTTGCAATTTTGTGCCACAAAACATCACAGAAGGGTCAAAATGCAAGTTAATGCAAATTATAAGGTATCCAATCGATGTGTCGTGGTCTAGAAACTCAAACAGGAGGTTTTAAGCTATCCATCTTTCCAGATCTCCATCGGAATCACTCCAAGATTTTATATCTCTATGATTGAGAACAAGAGTAACTCTGTGACTAACGATCCACTCACTGACAGATTTTTAGCAGAAAGGTAGGCATATCGCAACTTGTTTGAGCTAGATATTATGCCTGGATTTCAAATCCGTTAGGATTGAAGGACTGAAGTGGATCTACGATCCCTTAGATACCCTCAGTGTCAATCGTTTTAGTAGAAAGTTAGGCATATTAGGCTTGGTTTGAGCCAGAATCACAAGCAGATTTTCGAGCTGTATCTGTGGAAAAGAGAAGTGGTCCTGTGTCCCTCTAATATCCCCTGCCAAATTTTTGGCACAAAAGAGGACCTGATGCATGTCATTTAACACGAATAAATTTTCAACCTTCGTGATTACAGATACGAAGTGGACCCATAACCCCTGAAAGGGCAAGGCTTTTCCACCAACGGGGCTGAAAATAGCGGGGCATGTACCATGGGTCAATGAGACATAAGAATAATGATTTTTAGTTATTTGGTCTTTGTACCAAAGTTTCCAGACCTGCTCGATATTTATGGGGCAAATACCTTGGGCTATTGTGATACGGAGATGGAGAAAAACGTTTACGCCACTATAGTCCAGCCTATCTTTCGCGCTAAGTTGCCCAGAATCGCTTGAAATTCGGAATGCAGTTACCTACAGCGAAGTACAGTTTTCCCAAGATATTTACACCGTTAACCTTTACGGTAGGCGCTAGCGGTTCTACGAATTTCATTATTTTGAGATTTCTCCTCTATCACAGAGAGTCAGTTGTAATCAAGAATCCTAAATGCTGTTTATCTTTTGGGGGAAAGGGGTGCATAATTATGTTAATTGATGAACCATCATGTTACTTAATTTTTATGACACATTTGAATGAAAGAACAAATTTGTTTTTTACTCGCGAATACAACGAAGCAAATACAGAGTACAATACAGAAACGAGAAAAACAAAAATAAACACGACAAAAAGAAAATGGAAATAACCACAAAAAACACACAATGGACAGCGAACTTCACATATAAATAGAGTGTCTGAAGTGGGTTGTATGGACCCAAATGGTCTCGCGTCTTCCATGCTAGGTTAAACGCGAGTTCAGCTAGCTGTGTCTGGGTAGCTGGCGGCAGACACTTGCCGGCAATCTTCCCCTTGCGGTATGACCGAGGGAGGTACTCTAAGTACTTATAGTACCTAAAGTAACCTAGACTTTGTAATTTCTCGTCTTTTTCCACAGGATGTGATGAACACCAATGAGAAAAGCATTGTCGGGGAGTAGTAACTGAAATGTAGCTACGCCAGCGCTCTTCTGTTTTCACTGAAAACTGCTCCCGAATTCAGCTCACGAGAAGCACCTCATCGGTGTAATTGATGAAACTCATGTTGGTCTTTTTGTAAAATAGAAAAGTGAGGAGAGGACGCATACATCTGGCAAGAACACATTTGAAAATATAGTGATAGGATACTACCCTGGCAAACGCCTTTTAGAGCCTCGATATCTTCAGATACCTTATTTGACCATTTAGCTCTAACAGACATATTAGTATACCAAAAATTAAGCACCGAAGCTACAGACCAATTTGTTCCCTCGCGGAAGAGCTGAAATACAACTTGAGAATAAACTACTTTGTCGAAAGTGCCGTAAATGCCTAACACACAAAGATATAAAGGACATTTCTCTTTCACCGCATCCTCCATCATTCAGGTCTTTTCCTGTTTTTGGTATAGACGTTACAAGGCCGCTAAGGAAACTATCAGGCATCAATGATTGCAGGAGACACATTTGAATAAGTAACTGAATATGTGACACAAGTAATGGACAATCATACTTAAAAAAAAAAACTATAAGAAAGACCATCTTGATCCAAACTGTCAGATTTCTTCATGCTTTTTAGAGGTGGGGTAATCTGGCTCGTCGAAACAGAGAAACCAGCATTTAGTGAAATTTTTTGAGCGAAAAAATCACGAATCTGCTGATTACGCGCAGACAACACATGCTTACAATGTAACATAGAACCAGACATCTTCAAACTTTAAGAAATCTTGACAATACATTTCGCACTGTTGATAACATTTGACTATGATTTTTTGTCCGTCGGAGCATCATGGCCGTTGAGAGAAGCTTGGGGTAACAATGATTTATACTCAGGTTTGGTTTTCTCTTTTATAGCATATACTTGTCCTACGTTCGGTCGATAAAATTCAACCCACATGCGTAGCCAGAACCTGGCCGAATTCTTAGCCGTTTAACTTCAAGACACAAGTTTCATACGGGTTTTCGAGTCCCAATTGGGATCTTTTCCGTGGGAACAGCGGTGCTCGCTGAAAATCTGAGACAACGCACTACGTCGTCGTAATAGAGCAAGAGCTAATGCATAATAATCCAAGAGCTTTCTTGCATTTGGGCAAGGGGCTGAGGTTTGTAGCAGCTGGTACGGGACCTTGATAACCAAAAGCAGTGCACAAAGAGTAGTCAAATATGATTGAGCGTTCACACGTTTCCAATTTAGCTTACTGTACTATTTCTGGTGGGTGTGAGCGGAAAAGGACTATAACGTACAGGAGATAGGAAGATGACCGTCGTCAATTTTGTCATCATGGACGCGCACATTCGAAGTGAGGGATGAAGAAGATGTAATTACGTGGTTTATATTTGAACTGCTCAGGCCTCTATTTTGAATGGCCAGGAAAATTTGTCTTCTTGCTGTTGAGTACTTAGCGATCAAATATAATAAGCAACACAATTACGTAATTCCGCAGATGTCAGTAAAGTGCTTATGAGTCGATCACTCGGTAAAGGCCTTACAACAAGATTGTTGCTTCCATCAAGTACACGGAAAACAAATAATAGGTGCTATTTTTTGAGGGAAAGTGACATAGTCTTAGTTTGTATGGGCCATATTTTTACGGATCACTATTAATGCGACGACTTTTTATGTTTTTGGACAAAGCACAGCTTTAGCTTGCATATGCGGTGCATTGTGAAGTAAGACCTCTGATTGAATGTCAGAAAATAGAGAATAAAGTTGGTTTTAAGCAGAAATAACATGGTCCGAGATCACCTTCAAGGAGCTTTGCAATTTTTTTCAGGGAGGGGACAAAAAAAGATCTTGTGACGTACTATTCTCAAAGTTTGAAAACTACAGCATTCAACTGAGGGTAAAAAAAAGACCTGAGCGTTTCTCCCATAATATTTTTGATGACGAAGATTGATATTGCTCAGGCAGCGTAAATCTGGTTATTAGTTTATTTAAGAATCTAAACACTTTAGTTTTCTTTCAATCAATAGAATAATAGAAATTACACCAAGAATTTGTTTTTAATAAACAAAAAATCTTCCAAGAAAAAACATTCAAATTTACTTCTTTGGCATAACGAAAAATAAACTTTACGTAAGCGTTAGACCCATATTTGAATGCTTGTCCTTTTAAGGCAACAAAAATGCTTTGACAGGTTTCACGTAAAAACTTCTTGACGGTGAAGCCAAAGGAAAACAAGTATTTGTAAACATTTAACAGCGTAATTCAACTGGAAATGGAAAGATAAGTTCTGACACGATCTGTTTTGCCAGAACAAATACGTATGAAAAATATGATTATAACTATGATTGTGACAAGTGCTAGAGCCCGATATGGTGCCTGGCAATAAAAAGTAAACAAATACAAGGGAAGTAGTCGTAATGATACAATGGGTTCAGCAATTTCATAGAAGTAGCAGATGTAGGTACTTGTCGGTTATTGGAAACACATTCAAGAATTACGCTTAGGATACATTTCAGAAAACCAGTTTCATAGCTACAAAAACAAGTGACGGATGATACAATGCATTGGACTGACATAATGCATTGGAATTGCATAATTTGGGCTATATATTTGCACATTAGGGGGATAGGGTTAGGTTGGGTTAGGTTTCCATAATTTTTTCCTAAAGTATTATTTTATCATTTTGTTTTGTTATATTTCGTTAGGATCAACCTAACTTCACTTCTTACAAACTTCACTTTGTGTGGTCGCTATAACACGTAAGTACCATTCTTTTTTTTAAGACACAAACTTGATTTTCATATTCAATTTAAGCATTACTAGCTTTAAGATCTATTTATTCATTTATATTATTACTTGTTGTATGTTTTTTCCTATGATTGTTTATTTAATTTCTGTTCGTTTTGGGTTTCATTTATTCTTTAATAGTGATTTCTGGTCGTTTTGAGTTTGAATTTTAACAGGTATTTTTATCTGCTGAGCTTAAGTTTAAAATGGCCTTTACTTTTCTTTGAAAAACTTATTTTTCGGAAAGTTTTTTTTTTAATTAATTTTTATTCGTTTTTTATTGCAAAAAATTTCAAGTTTTTAAAAATTCCTTATTTCAAAATCAAACTTAAAAAAAATAAAATCTTCATCAAAGTGAAAAAAGTTTGCCCCATTTGAAATAAGCCCCCTTTGAAGTTTATGCAACGACCCCTTCTATATGAAGTGCATCTGGGAAAAAGTAAGTGGAGTGTGGGGGGAGGCTAGCTGCCCTCCGATCACTTTTTACTCTTCAAAAGTGAATTACAACTTTCAATTTCCAATCAAATAAGCCCTCTATGAAGTTTATACAAGCATCCCTCCCATAATAACCATATATGCCCCCACGGCATAACTTACAACGCCTACCCTCGGACCCTGGGGCGCTGTGTCGACACCGGAGTGTTTGTTATCTGAACTTTGAACTTATTTTATCAAAATGTCTATTTCAAAATTTTTATATGATGCATTTAGGGCGTGGACGGGGGGGGGGCTAGTTGCCCTCCAATCTATTTTGGCTCTTAAAAAGTGAACGAGAACTTTCGATTTCCAATCAAATGAACCCTCTCCGAAGTTTATACAAGCGTCCCTTCCATAAAAACGATATATACCCCAAGAGCATTACTTACAACGCCTGCTTCCGGGCCAAGGGGGGTTGCGTCGACACAGGAGTTTTTTCTTATCTGACCTTTGAATTATTTTTAATGAAATGGCTATTTTAAAAATTTTATCGGATTGGCTTGGAGAAAAAAGGGTGGTGGGGGGGGGTCTATTTGCCCTTGGATATCTTTTGACTCTTAAAAAGTGAAGTAGAACTTTCAATTTCCAATCAAATGAGCCCTCTCTGAACGCCCCCACGACAACAATTACAACGCCTAGCCCCTGGGCCCTGGGGGGTTGTGTGAAAATAAACTTTACGTAAGCGTTAGACCCATTTTTGAATGCTTGTCCTTTTAAGGTAAAAAAGCTTTGACAGGTTTCGCGTAAAAAACTTCTTGACGGTGAAGCCAAAGGAAAACAAGTATTTGTAAATATTTAATACCGTAATTCAACTGGAAATGGAAAGATAAGTTCTGACACAATCTGTTTTGCCAGAACAAATACGTATGAAAAATATGATTATAACTATGATTGTGACAAGTGCTAGAGCCCGAAATGGTGCCTGGCAATAAAAAGTAAACAAATACAAGGGAAGTAGTCGTGATGATACGATGGCTTCGGTAATTTCATAGAAGTAGCAGGGGTAGGTACTTGTCGGTTATTGGAAACAAGTTCAAGAATTACGCTTAGGTTACATCACAGAAAACCGGTTTCATAGCTATAAAAACAAGTGACGGATGATACAATGCATTGGACTGACAGAATGCATTGGAATTGCATAATTTGGGCTATATATTTGCACATTAGGGGGGATGGGGGTAGGATAGGTTAGGTTTCCATATTTTTTTTCCAAAAGTATTATTTTATCATTTTGTTTTGTTATATTTCGTTAGGCATAACCTAACTTCACTTCTTGGGTGTGTTTCTAATAACCGGCCAGTACCCAGGGAGAATAGGGAGAAAGTAGGTTAGAAACACCCCCCAATAGTTGCGAAAGTTATAGCGTTTAATGTTTGAATAATATTTAAAAAATCACTTTTGTTGTAATTTATTTAAATTGGAAAACTTATTTTCTGAAGAAAGTAAAAATCGCTGCTAAAGAAGTTTAAACATAAAACCTGCAGAAATTAATTTGGATATTAGACGGCTACGATCCACGAGACACAGCTCGTTACGCTAACATTTAATTTGTGCTTTAATGAACAACAATACGTCGACGGAAAAACCATTCTACTGACATGAATCCAATTTTCGAAATTTAGCAAATCGATTATTCGTTCGGTACTTACTTGTTATATCGACCACACTTTGTTCTTGATCCTCAATAAAACCGGTTTTCTGTGTCTACTCGGAGGTAACCAGCTTAGCCTGAGCGAGATAAACGGTAACTCTGCAGGCACATTTTAATTAAATATTTAATACATAGAGGTGGTTAGGTATTTAACACAATGCGTTCTGGGCGGCCTGCTTTCCATAATTATCTGTTTTATTTTCCATCAGTATGTTACCAAAGTATTATATTTTCATCATATTTTGGTATATTTCATTAGGATTAACCTAACTTCACTTCTTACTAACTTCACTTCTTGTGGTCGCTATAACACGTAAGTACCATTCTTTTTTTAAGACACAAGCTAAATGGTAGTCTAGAGAGCAGGGAATCGCAGCCCCCTGATATCTAGGGTAGCTCCGGCACGTTCAAATTTTTAACATTCAGTGCAGACAAGGATACTTAAAGCCATTGCGACGACTATTGTCGCAACATTCCGTTTCTAAAAAAGGAAATTTATCAAATTCATGTATTCGGAAATCCACTTGCGCAAAAGAGCTGAAAATCAACTATTGCTTAATAATCAAACGCAGTGAGACTTTTAGTTAGATTTTGTCAATAATTTTTTTTAAATAAATCAAATCAGCTGTCCTAATAGCCGTGTCTTAATGACGCGAATCTTTCTTAAACTCTTTCATTTAATTTCGCCTTTTTTTTTGTAAAATCTGGTAAGAAATATTTCCGATCGAGCTGAAATTTTGCACACGTAAAAGGAAGAGGTGGTGTTTTGATTTCAGTAACCGACCTCTAGACGAGAAGTAATAATCTATTACGTTTAAATGTCTCGAAATTTTTTAAAATACGGTATTTAAATATACGTATACAAAATTTCGAATCAAGGGCGAAAATTGAACTCTAGATTTACCAAGCAAAAAATAAATAAAAATACCTGTATCTCCAAACAACCTGTAAAAAAAATTCCCGCTACCCAGAAGAGTTAAGTTTGAAAGATTAAAATGAATGCGGAAAGTGATCATTACTTAAAATTAATTAAAAAAAAACTTTCCGAAAAATAAGTTTTTCAAAGAAAAGTAAAGGCCATTTTAAACGTAAGCTCAGCAGATAAAAATACCTGTTAAAATTCTAACACAAAACGACCAGAAATTACAATTAAAGAATAAATGAAACCCAAAACGAACGGAAATTAAATAAACAATCATAGGAAAAAACATACAACTAGTAATAATATAAATGAATAAATAGATCTTAAAGCGAGTAATGCTTAAATTGAATATGAAAATCAACCTCAAAACGAAAAAAAATATTTTGCTATTGAAGCATAAATGAAACTCAAAACGAAGAGAAATTAAATAAACAATCAATGCAAACAAACATACAATAGATATTAATGTAAATGAATAAATAAACCTTAAGACGAGTGAAACTTAAATTGAATATGCGAATAGAGCTTGAAACGAACAAAAATCACTACAAACAAGAGTTTGGGTATGACCTCCTTCTCTCACTGTAAAAGTCTAAAACCTACTGCGTCATTGGTGCTTTACTTAAAACCAATTTTATTACAAATATTTTCTTTTGTACTTAATATTGAAAATAAACATTAAAATTATAGTAAAATTTTGAACTGATGAGCTTTCAGCAATTAATATCATTATACATTAAATATTCAGTTTAATTTATTAGTTCTTTCTAAAGTTGTTCAGGACGAATATAGTTTCACTACGAACAAGAGTTTGGATACTGCCCCCTTCCTTAACTGTAAATAAAAACCAAAAGCCTACTGCGTCATTGGCGCTTCACTGAAAACGAATTATAACAAATATTTTTTTTTTCCAGTTCTTACAGCACTGAAAATGAAAATAAAATTAGAGTAAAATAAATTCTTGTACTGATGGATCTTTCAGCAACTTATATCATTATATATCAAATATTCAATTTGATGTTGTTTATACTTTCCAAGACTGTTTAAGACGCATATAGTTTTCAGTAAAGCGCCAATGACGCAGAGGGTTTTAGACTTTTACAGTGAGAGAAGGAGGCGATACCCAAACTCTTGTTTGTAGTGATTTTTGTTCGTTTCAAGCTTGATTTGCATATTCAATTTAAGTTTCACTCGTTTTAAGATTTATTTATTCATTTACATTAGTATCTATTGTATGTTTGTTTGCATTGATTGTTTATTTAATTTCTGTTCGTTTTGAGTTTCATCTATACTTCAATAGCAAAATATTTTTTTTCGTTTTAAGCTTGATTTTCATATTCAATTTAAGCATTACTCGCTTTAAGACCTATTTATTCATTTATATTATTACTTGTTGTATGTTTTTTCCTATGATTGTTTATTCAATTTCTGTTCGTTTTGGGTTTCATTTATTCTTTAATAGTAATTTCTGGTCGTTTTTAGTTTTAATTTTAACAGGTATTTTTATCTGCTGAGCTTAAGTTTAAAACGGCCTTTACTTTTCTTTGAAAAACTTATTTTTCGGAAAGTTTTTTTTTAATTAATTTTTGTTCTTTTTTGATTGCAAAAAGTTTCAAGTTTTTAAAAATTCTTTATTTCAAAATCAAGTTTAAAAAAAAAAAAAATCAAATCTTCATCAAAGTGAAAAAAGTTTGCCCCATTTGAAATGAGCCCCCATTGAAGTTTATGTGACGACCCCTTCCATATGAAGTGCATCTGGGAAAAACATAAATGGAGTTTGGAGGGAGGCTAGCTGCCCTCCGATCACTTTTTACTCTTAAAAAGTGAATTACAACTTTCAATTTCCAATCAAATGAGCCCTCTATGAAGTTTATACGAGCATCTCTTCCATAACAACCATATATGCCCCCAGGGCATAATTTTCAACGCCTACCCTCAGGCCCTGGGGGGATGTGTCGACACCGAAGTTTTTGTTACCTGAACTTTGAACTTATTTTATCAAAATGTCTAATTCAAAATTATTGTCTGATGCATTTAGGGCGGGCCAAGGGGGGTTGCGTCGACACAGGAGTTTTTCTTATCTGACCTTTGAATGATTTTAATGAAATGGCTATTTTAAAAATTTCATCGGATTGGCTCGGGGAAAAAGGGGTGGTTGGGGGTAGGGGCTAGTTGCCCTCGGATATCTTTTGACTCTTAGAAAGTGAACTAGAACTTTCAATTTCCAATAAAATGAGCCCTCTCTGAAGTTTAAACGAGCATCCCTTTCATAAGAACCATACACGCCCCCAGGACAACACTTACAACGCCTACCCCTTGGGCCCTGAGGGGTTGTGTTGACACCAGAGTTTTTGTTATCTAATTTTTGAGCAATTTTTAGAAAACTAGCTATCTCAAAACTTGTAGCGCATGGGTTTGCAGAAAAAAGGACATGGGAGGGGGGGGGGGCTAGTTGCCCTTAAATCTCTTGACTCTTAAAAAGTGAACTAGAACTTTCAATTTCCAATCAAATGAGATCTCTGTGAAGTTTGTACGAGCATCCCTTCCATAAGAACCATATATGCCCCCAGGGCATAACTTGCAACGCCTGCCCCCGGGCCCTGGGGGTTTGTGTTGACACCGGAGTTTTTTTTTATATGATCTTTGAACTAGTTTTAACGAAATAGCTATCTCAAAATTTTTATCGGATACATTTGTGAAAAAAGGGCATGGGGGGGGGCTGATTACCCTCCCAATATCTTTTGACGCTTAAAAAATGAACAAGAACTTTCAATTTCCAATCAAATGAGCCCTCTCTGAAGTTTATACGAGCATTTCTTCCGTAAGAACCATATATGCCCCAGGGCATAACTAATAGCCCTGGCGCTGAAGACCTTGGGAGGGAGTGTCATGCTCAAAGATATAATTTCCAGAACTTTCAACTACGTTGAACAAAATGGCTATCTCAAAATTTTGATTGGATGTGTTTGGGGAAATGCTGGGCGTGGAAGGGGTGTTAATTGCCTTCCAATCACTTTCGACCATTAAAAAGGGCACTAGCCGTTTAAATTTCAAATTTAATGAACCCGGTTTGAAGTTTCTTCGACAACGCTTTCTATAAAAACCTTATATGCCCCCTGGGTATAACTTACAATCCTTGCCCTGTGGGCTGTGGGGGGGGGGTTGGCATCCTCAAAGACCTAATTTCCAGAATTTTCAACCACGTTGAACAAAATGGCTATCTCAAAATTTTGATTGGATGTGTTTGGGGAAAAGGTGGGCGTGAGAGGCGGGTTAGTTGCCCTCCAATCACTTTCGAGTATTAAAAAGGGCACTAGCCCTTTGAATTTCCAATCGAATGAGCCCTTTTTGAAGTTTTTACGACAAAATCTTCTATAAAAAACTTATTTGCCCCCAGGGCATAACTTACAACCCTTACCCTGAGGGCTGTGGGGGAGTGTTCTCCTCAAAAACATAATTTTTACTAACAAATCAACTACGTAGAACAAAATGGCTATCTCAAAATTTAGATTGGATGTGTTTGGGAAAATGATAGGCGTAGAAGGGGTGTTCGTTGCCTTCCAATCACTTCTGACCCTTAAAAAGGGTACTAGAACTCTCGATTTCCAATTGAATGAGTCTCCTTTGAAGTTTTTACGACGACCCCTTCCGTAAGAAGTGCCTCTTGGAAAAAAAATAAAACATTGGAGCCGTATGGTCTTTACTATAGGCAACGCTATAGCGTTGCCTCTGATTCTCTACAAGTGCCTAGAGAATTATCGTGGCGTTAGTGATAATCGTGGCGGTGTAATCTTTATGTTAACATTGAAGGGATACGATGTCGTCAAGGTCTTTCAATAGTTATAAAATATGTCGCTACCGCTGTGCACTTTCAAAGAATTTTGTTTTATAGTGTATTTGCAGAGAAAATATTTTGAATAGAGACTGTTTTCATTATATTTTTATAATTCTCTAAATTTAGATCATTAACTCGCCTTAACTTTTCAACTAAGCCGCTAAGGCTAGGTATAAATGAAGATGAAAAGGTGATTTGGGTAACGAAAAGATCGTTCAAGTGGATACCTTCACTTACCTTTGTAAGTGAAGAAATAATACTAATAGTATTACTAGTAAAGACGGTGGGAGCAGTGAAGATATCAAAAGTAGAATAGCCAAGGTTCAGGGTGTTTTTTCACAGTTGAAATTTTTTTTTGGAAGAATAGGAAGATAAGTCTGCAAACCAAGATTAGAATATTGGAAGCTGCAGTGATGAGAGTGGTCAAATATGGTTCTTAAACATGGCCGCTCCGCAATACGGATGAAGGTTCGCTAGATGTTTTCCAGAGAAATTGCCTACGGATTGTTCTGGGTACTCGGCTGACTGACCGTATGTCAAACAGTAGGCTGTACGAAAAGTTTGGTTCAATCCCGCTTTCTTGGGCTATAATGAGAAAAAGGCTGAGATGGCTATGGCACGCTCTGCTGATGAATGATAACAGATTTTAGAAGATTGTTCCTTTTTGGCCAACCGTCAAGGGCTAAACGGAGAGCAGCTCGTCCGCGGTCTGGGTGCGAGGATGCCATAAAGAAAGATTTAAGGGCAACGGGAAATTCCTGGGAGGGTGTAAAAAAGGAAACTTTTGATAGATTGGGATGGAGGAGGAGCGTGCGTAGCTGTGTTGGCCTCAGGTGGCTTGGTGCTGCGGTGAGTTGTTGTTAGTAGCAGTAGCAGTAGTTAACTTTTTATTGTCATAAACAAGGTTGTAAAAAATAAATGTCAGACTGTATATATTTTTAACTAAACTAGTTGGTTGTGATCCTAAGGGCTTTTCGCAACTATTTGGGAACATTTGACCTAACAATATACTCTTGAAGTTCTAGAACCCCTCTCCAGGAAGGGGGGGGATTTTATCCTGCAATGGAGATTTGCATGACTATGAACCGAATACAAAACTTATTATTAAGTCCAGTGGTGTCGATTCGTGAAAATTTAGTGAGAGGATGGGGACTAAATGTGTTTTTTTAAAATCTAAGGGAGGGTATTTTCTTCAGCTTCTGTAATGAAATATCAAAGAAGGCATGAAAGGCATGATATGTCAATGGTCATATGAGTGAGGCAAGTTGAAGAGTTGTGTAAATTAATTGAATAAAACATGTTATAAATTAATAAAGAAAGAAAAACAAAAAACGTTAACTACGATTAAGTAGTAATTACTTGAAACAGTGCTGCGAGTCTAGAAATTATACTACACAAGAATTTATTCGGGGTGAGATGAGAGTGAAGTTTTAAAAAGAAGGCAAACTAAGTGGAAAACAAAGGAAATCAGAGTAAATCTTTAGATTCTTGAGATATCGAAGAGGGTGCGAGCATTATACCCTCCACATCTGCACAGGTGGTGATGGTGAACGCATTTTGTATTACAAAAGACTGCTGAGTATTTTTATTTCCTGGTTCGCAAACAAAACATTCACCTTGGCATTTTGCTTAGTATGTAATTTGGCAACATTTACTGTCACTATGTTACTAATATTTAAAAGGAATTTTCAAGAACCGGATTCTAGACTAAGGATATAACAAGAAATTTGCGTCTCCTTTATTGGAGAGAACGTATTCTGTACTGCTTTACTCGCAAAATACACCAAATTTGGACATGGGTCGAAAAATTTTGGTCCTATACCTTTGAAAAAATCGATAAGCTTTTAGTGCTTGACCACTTCTATAAGAAATAAAACAAAAGCAGTACCGTTTGATTCCTTATTTTATGTTCTTTTCAATATAATGATAGCTTTTCTGGCAAATCACCCCGCCTCCGCTGATGACCACATATATAGCCCTAGGATACAGGGACGTATCCAGGATTTTTTCCGGGGGAGGGGGGGAAAGAATTTTTCGGGGGGAGTACTAAAAAAGTTTTGAAAAACACAACAAAAATTGGTTTATATTCAATTTTTGTTACGTTTTTACGAGTCAGACAAATGTTTAAGGGGGAGTTCAAATCCCGTTCTTACATGCAACATGTTTCTATTATTCAATTTATCATGTTTCCTTTCATTGAATATCCACATTTTCAAATCATTTGTAAATAATATATTTATCCAACACTTCCATTGCCATCGCTCAGACTCAGAAAAGAAGTTTTTCACTGAGTCCAGAATGCAACAAACTGATTTGCAAAGAAAACCTAACGTTGTAGCCCTGTCACGATATGAAAAACAACGAATAAATATGCTATTTGGGGCTATACCCGGGACCATCATGGCGGTGGAAGGCCCTGTGAGAAAAGTGACTGAAATATTTGGAAAGAGCATGAAATAAGGAATCTAATGGTATTGATTTTGTTTTATTGATATTACTTTAGAAACAGTGGTGCTTACGTGTTATAGTGACCACGCCAAAGAAGTGAAGTTAGGTTAATTCTAATAAAATATACCTAAATATGATGAAAATATAATACTCTAGTTACAAAATTATGGAAAATACAACAGAGAATAATGGAAAGCAGGCCGCCCAGAACGCATTATATTAAATACCTAACCTAACCACCTCTATATATTAAATGTTCAATTAAAATATACCTGCATAGTTACCGTTTATTTCACTGAGGCAAAGCTGATAATCTCCGAGTGGACACATAAATCCGGTTTCATTACAAATCAAGAACAAAGTTTGATCGCTATAACACGTAAGTACCGAACCGGTCAATCCCTAAAAGTTTGCCTAAAAATCTGTTCTATGAGTTTTATTTGGCACAACAACTTTTTCTGCATTGCAAAAAACTGCAATATATAACAGCTCAATTAGGTCGTGGCTGCTATTGAAATTTTTGACAAGAATGTTGAAAGAAAAACGAAACTACCCTGTCTAGCACTAACAGTATCGCTTTTTGCAGAGGGAGGGATAGGAGGCTGAAAGAATCCCCTTCAAAGTAGCTGGTGTTTAAAAGTGTGCCCTAGTTACTGCAGAGAAACTCGATATTTTGATGATTGTCCTAATTGGTTTTAATTAAGCTAACAGAGAAATAATTACAAACGATAAGTTTGCTACTTTAATTTGCGTTTCTCTCCAATACTTGTTAATTTATATTTTGCTTTAATATTTGCAAAATTTTAAATGAAGACTACAAAAGTAAGTTAAAGCCTTACCGTTCCCCCAGATAAATTTTTCTTACTAATTTAATGGGTATGTTCCTCCTTATAAGTAGTGAGGCATTATAAGATTTGACGACAGGTTGCATAATACGACCAAACACTCTATATTATGGACCTATAAAGCGACGAAACACGCTATATCATGGACTTATAATGCGACCAAGCAACCAGACAGGTTTTTGAGTCGACACCCTTTTTTTGGGACAATCAGAGAGAACAAATACAGAGGGTACTTAATATACGGTGACTCAATTAGCATAGCTATGATGCTATAGCAACCAATCTATAGCAATCAGATCCAATATAAGGAGTGATTTTCATTATAGTTCATATTAGTAAGGGAATTGAATTCAGAGAGAGAAAGAGAACACTTTATTTTTGTACTCTATTATTTGACACGATATTAGCATAGAAAATGAGTGGTATGTTTACACTATTGGAGCATGATGGTGGTGCAGGTAGCAGCAATGATACAAAGGCGAGAGTACAAAACATGGCAGTGGAAATTACACGAGGATGTAGACTAAGCCTTGAATGGGACGATATGTATGCAAGATGTGTGATCTCATTGAGTAAATTTAAATTGGAGGAGCAATTATGCTTTGCAGCAAAACTAAATAAAGTGCATATAAATAGACTTCAAGGTGCTTTAGATACACTAGTGAAATATATCGAGGAGAATAAATTGTATCAGTGATTATTATTATTGTTGTAATTATATTTAGTAAAATTGTTTCTAAATCGAAGGTATTTTTTCTATAGTAGGTTAGCGTATATTTTTAAAGTAGAAAAAGAATCTTGGTTAGTCTGAAGTTTGTTTTGAGAGTGTTAGGACTCTAAAAAATGGATAAATTTGAGAAAGAGAAAATTATAGGGAATCTTGTGTTTATGGAAAAACGTTGGATTCTAGATGATGATTTTCTGAAGTTATCTCTTCAAAGGAAGATATTTTCTCAGGGAATGCTTATCGATATAATGAAAACTGATTTTCCATCATTAGACTGTTGAATGAAGCTCTTACGTCGTGGTCCAAAGGCATTTATACTATTTATTGACATATTGATCACGACAAGACAAAATGATATTGTGGATTTGATTTTAAACACACTAGCTTAGAAATTTAAGACTATGATTTTTTCACGAGAAATATGTTATTCAAAGAGGATTTACTCCTCTCTCTCTCCCGCTCAATTTGATGATCGTAGCTCAGTTTCATTATGGCGGTGAGAGTGTCAGCACATGAAAAAAAGTTCCATACATGCCCACTATGCATGTATACACTGGGCAGCTGGTCATTATGTGAGAATTGTACAATGATTGATGAGTATGATGAAAAGTGCAGATTAGGCAACCGGTGTAAATTGCATAGAGGATATGTCGTACAAATTAAAGGTTGTAATTCCTGTCTTGAAGAGATGTGTGACTCTCACCCTAGAGGACACCTATGTTCTAATTGTCGCTATGATAAATGCAATCTGTGGGAGAATACATATCCGGGTATGATTGGAAAGATAGCTAAACGTGATTTTAGTTTATTGCTAAGAGACTGGTATCGTCGTGGCTTTAAATTGTTTTGGGAGGAGGAACCAGACCTACGATTCAATTGTTGGAATAACAAAAGAATTTGGTTTCTATGTCATCGCTGTGAAGACAATGGTTACTATGATTATAAGCCTACTGATTTTTATTTGGCTGTTACAGAATGTGATTCACCACTTGAGGACACTGTATGTGACATTGCTTCAAATAGGCAAATTGAAACACACGAATTTTACAAAATGAATGAAAATAGTATCATTGACTATACAAAGAGGTATGATAAGAGTGAAGTTACATTATACTGTAGAAAATGTGACCCTGACATTGCAGCACATCAGGATCAGTATACAGTGAATGCAGATGATCTACCCGCATTAGTTGTTCTCGACAAATACCTATAAGTAGTCGAAGAAGAAATCTAAAGAGTAGAAAAGTCGTTTTTTATCATGTATATACATTATTTTCTATTAATAAACAATTTTACATACATTTTTGGAACATTTTATTCGTAGGGCACTAAAATTAATATTAAACACGCTTGAAAGTATATTTTCCACTAGGAAGTCTTCCAGTCGAGGAAAGTCAACGTAAATGTTGAGAAACTGCTTGTAGGTATAGCCACGACATCTGAACATGAAAAAGAGTAATGCATGAAAGCCACATGTCGTAGTCGTTAAATCCTGTACTCTCCTCTAATTTTGAATAATAGTTCAACCTCGACCTCATTGGCGGATTTCGAAAGTTTGGCAGAAAGTGGGACAGCTGCTGGCTCCGGTTTGCTGAAGAGCTGGCACAAGATCGCGACAAATGGGAGTCAATCATACGTAATCTTCTAGATGCCGGGTGAGGCGTCCGCGTCTGGTTCCGCAACAAGTACAAGTAAGTTAGTGCTCAATAAAATTGTTGATGATTGGAGTGTAGAATTTATATGATAGGCCAAGAGGATCAAAAAATTCGATATTCTTCGCTGTTTGAAAGATGCATAGCCAATGACCTGTCTTCAAAATCGATGGACTGCTATTAATAATGATTAGGACATTGTTAACACTTGGAATTTTTTCAATGAAGTCCGGTGGTATACAATAGGACTTATATTGGGACATGAATAAATCCATATTAAGTACGCTGATTATTTGGTTTGTGTTCAGGGCGCAAGGTCTAGTAGAAAACTGCCGTCGGGTGTGATTTCTCAATAGGATTCCAATTGACTCAGTGATATTAATGTGATACTTTCAGTCAAAGCATTGGCAAATGTGCACTCTAAACGCACATTCCCCGTTCGTACTATGCGCATATCCTGAGTGCCAGACAAGTCCAAAACAATTACACCATGATTTTTTGAAAACATTTAATCGGTTATTCCATTTTCAAATAGTTGTGAGTCATGACCTAGGGATTGCATGGTCAACACTTACAGAGTTTTGTACGATTTTTTCATCAAATGATAGAGTGTACAGTGGAATTCCATTCACTTTGCACACAAGGCTAGATAGTCCAAAAAATCAAATCATGGGGGTATGCAGTCCAGGATCCAACGGCACTAGCACTCTTCACAAAGGCCAAAGCGGGTTTTGGTGGGATTTCCCCATTGATAAATGATGAATCGGTATAACTGCGTTGATTGGTGTGATGTTGATTGGTGATCGTATGGGTGACAAGAGGTTTAATATTGTTACCATTGGCTCTCAGCTTTTCCACTGCCAATGCAACATAGCTCATAACCTGTTGTTTTCGAACATGAAGAATTGCTGAAGTGATAATGACATTTGCATCAGGTGCTGCTGCAAGTGTTTTTCTCAAAATGAAATTCGATGGAGCTAGTTGTAACTTTATATCAGCAAAAATAACATGATTCATCCCGCTAACAGTTCCAGCGTTTTTACCACTGGTCATATTCTTTTTAAAGCCAATAACATCTCTCAGATTATCATTGAGATGAATCATTTCAGCGTCAACAGGTGAGCTAATGTAAATCCTATTGTGTTCCATTGAATAATTAAAATGGAATGAACCATTCCTACGATATGAGATTTTTCTATTGATTATACAACACAAATCGGCCATAGTACCATATTTTTTATATTTCAATGTGACATGTGGATATCCACTAGATTTAAGTGCTTCAACCCATTCATACTCGACAAAGAGTGACCAATCGAATGGTATAATTTTTATCTCATACACACGATCCTTTCTCAGGATATCATTTGTATTTTCAAGAACACAATCGACAAGAGCAACTTCATACTTTCCGTCATCGAATTTGATGGTGGGGGAGAGTTTTGTCCAAAAATTACATGTTTTATTCAAATAATTGTAGAGAGGGTCCGATACGTTCGACATAAATGTTACATAAAAATCATTGGGCATTGTTAATGTCTTCAACACCGATCCAAGAATCAAAATCAGAGTTGTATCCTAGCCAACGAACAAGTAACTGTCTCTTGCCCCTGTGGGTACAGCTCTTTAATATCTTTTCAATTTGATAAATTTCACTATTATTTTTAACTGTTTGCAGTTCATAGTCATAAAAGCCACCAGGAATCTTCATCTTTTGTGTCTCGTAGACGATAAGTTGTAAGTTTGGTGTCTAGGATTTTTGCCACTTTAAAAATTTCAGTGGACCACAAGTAATTGCCCTTTTCAAAAACATTAGTTGTTCTATTAATTCGAACAGTTTCACCAACATTTAATTTTTTCTTCACAATCATTTCATTGGAATATTGTTTAAGAAAAGTATAAAATGTATTATGATCAGAATGATGAACTTCAGTTTGTGTTGAGTTGGACAATGATCGATGGGGTCTTTGATTATAAATCAACATGATTTTATCTAAATCATGAATAAAAGCAGGTGTATTTTTCAATGTACAGTATCTCGAAATTAAAAGTTGAATAGTTCTTATCAATCGTTCGGTCACTGCAGCCTTTATAGGACTATCACAATGATAGAGCATTGTATTATATTTCATTAGTACGTTTTGACAGATGGATTAACAAATTCACTACCCCGATCCGTTTGAATTTTATTATACGCATCTTGTTCAAGAATACTTTCTATAGCCTGAGCAACTTCAACACCTCTCTTTGTCCGCAATGGAATGGCATACACATAGCGACAAAAAACACTGATTGCAAGTAGAATGTACTTGTATGGTGTATTTTGACGCCTTTGAATCTCATCTAGGGTTAAGAGATCTGCTTGCATTATGTGCAATGGGAAAAAGGTTTTATTTTTTTTATAATGATTAGCACGAAACTTATGACTTCGATGTAGAGTATAACTTGATTCATTTTGTAGATAGTCTTGTATACTTTTAGTTTGAGCACCAGTGACTTTGGAAAGAGTGGTGGGGGAACTTGAACTTCCCGCTTCACCAATATTTTCATAAACACTTTTCAAAACTTCAACCATTTTGAACTAAACACGTAGTGTAACGTCCATTACCCTTTTGCCTACTAGTGGGTGATGATGGTGACGTTGAGTTGATATCAATACATCTTCGCTTTTTCTATAGCTATCAGCGGTCTCGTCCTCTTCAAATCAATGTTTCCACTAGGTATGGTAGTATTTTCCAAGATTGATTTAAAATCTTCACCTGTTTCTTCTTTTTCTTCTTCTTCTTCTTCTTGTTTTAATGTTGATGATGATGACGATGGACTTTGTTCATTTAATTTTTTAGAATTTGCCTATTGCTAATAAGAGTTTTGGGGAAGTTTAATGTATTTAAAAAGTTTTATAGATGAGTGTCAAATGAGAAAAGTTCTATACGATTTGCAACCACATCGTAGATTAAATCAAGTAAATTATAACTCTTCTCTTGAATTATAATTCGTTTCCCATTGCTATCCACCTGAATATGATCTTGACCACTTTCCATGAGATATATTATGAGTCGTTTACTTTGTTCACGATATGAGTTTGGCATTAGATTTCCAATGCTCGACGCTATTGAATTCAATTCCTCCTCCTCCTTCTTTAATTGTTTTCCAGCAGCAGTAGCAGAAGAATCTTGAAGAGATGTTTTTTTTGTGATCAATGACACTCACATTGACTGGTCTCGCACGATAGGGCTCATGTTTGTCCACTTGGCGAAGTGCATCTTGAAGTCAAAGTAGTTTCTTATCATCGTCAATATTCTCATTGTTAATGAATTTACACAGATTGTCCTAAAAGTGTTCCACTGGTGAAAGAGCGAGTTCTATTGGAGTTAATTTATAGGGTTTAGCCTTCTAGAGAAAACTGTTTACAAGTCCTGCAATTATTGGCAGTAAAAGTGTAAAAAATCTACCACCCGCCTGAAGAAGACGTTTCCTTTAAAAAACTTTTCCTCTCTTTTTCTAAGCCAAGGCACGTACAATGGGAACGATGTTGCTTTGCCTGCTGCTTAACTACTTCTGGCAGTTGAACATTGCCTTCGGTTAAATTTATCCAAAGCTCAGATATTTGATTAATGAAATCATTGTCATTACCATGTTTGAATATGGCTTTCCTAAGTGGGGGTGTGGGGGTTTTGATGTGGTTAGAACGGAAAATAAATGTCTATTTTCATGTAGTTTCTTCAGTGTCATGATGGCAAATAATAGCCTTTTTTACTGTTCATTGGATGATATACTGTAATTTCATTGTCAAAAATATCTGTGACTACACGTAAATCTTCGGGTGTATTTTTATTAAGATCCAATATAATGTAGCCCTAGGGTTGATTAGTTGCCTGATTATACGCTGAAAGTAGAAATTTTGGAGCACCGGGATAAATTTGTTTATTGAGAGTTATTAGTGAGCTTGAATCACGAATAACTGTGTAGATGATATAGTAGGTACAGTTCTAAGCAAGTGTTCGCATACATTTGCTCTGATGAAAGAGATTGTGTAGAACTAGAGTAACGGAAATCTGTTCATGATATGAGCAAATAGTAAACAATTGTAGCATTTCCTGGCACCATTTTTTAATGGATTCAGCTAAATCGTCAATAATCAGCCAAGAGTTTGGTTCAATAATGTGGAAAACATCAAGCCCCCGTATAAATTGTATCTGCGCCGATGTAGCAATAGCTTTTATTTTATAGTATGATTCCTGCCAAACACTCTAGCGATAATAGATTTTTTTGGCCTTTCGATAAACATTTTATCACAATTTTTAATTATTTTAGTTAAGAGTGTCGTTTTGTGTGACATTGATGGACCACACAGGAACGATCTGAATAGTGTTTTAAATTGATACTTGTCGCAGTTCGCATCAACAGCTCGCCTACAACTAAGTGTAAACTATAGATATCTAATGACTAAGTAATTTCCCTATTACTACTCCGCTCAAGAATAATAAGAAGAACAAAACCAATAAAGAATTATATTTTTTTATTTTTAACATAAAAGCAGCATTCTACAAGTAATAATAATGCAATTAGAAAAAAGCACTGTTTTATTAAACAAAAAATACACATAATCAATATTTTTTTGATTTATAACAAAAAACAAAAACATTTGTTTGAAATAGGCACTAGGAAAATACTTTTTAGTAAACAGTAAATACACTGATAATAATATCAGTTTTCTATTCATTTATCTACAAAAAATTACGACCTTTATTTGAAATAGGTACTAGGAAAAAAAACCTATAGCTTTTGAAATAGGTACTAGGAAAACAATAAATACACTTAAAATAATATCACATTTTTTGGTTTATTTTATTTACCAAAAAACAACATAATTAATAAACATCATTTTTAATTTGAAATGGGGTCCACCCCCCTCCTCCCCCACCCCGGGGCGGCCACTGCGGCGGCTGAAGGCCGAACCGGAAAGCACGGGGGGCCCACTGCGGCGGGTCGGCCACCGGGCTGGGAACATTAAATTATGAAGAAATAACTCTGCCTTGCATAAGCACACATTGAAAATTTATAAATTTTGATAAAAAAATATGTTTCCCCAAAACCACCCATCCACCTTGTATTATGAATGAATTTAAGTTAATTTATCCAGACCGAGTTGTTTTCTGTACTCTATACATTCACCTTGATCTGAAATCATATAGTGTCCGTGTGGAAGTACCTTCACACCATCCTCAAGTACATAAACTTTGTCTGATGTGGCCGACATGGCGTTTTTCTCAACTCTAACTGTGTAGTTTTTAAATTGTAATGAGCGAATCGCCATGACTTTCGCTCTTGGGACTAAACTACTTTCCACACTGTTTCTATAAATACTCATATTTACAAAGTGTGTAGGCACCTCCTTGCAAACTTGTTTGATATCCTTGTTCTGCGTTTCCAGACAGGATACCTTCGGCCCAGGAAACACACCACTGGATATAAGATAGCTTCCCGTTTCAGATTTTAGCATTAACAAGACTTGGGGCCTGGTGTTTCGCTAGCTCTGGATAGAGGGATTCATTCCAGTTGGTGTAGTCCATCCGAGAGCTAATGCACTCTCCATTTTCCAACTCATTCAACAAATTTTCAGTTTTACCTTTTAACAGGAGTAAATAAGTCTCTCCATAATACACTTGAATTTGTCCCTCAATCTGCCATTGTACCTTGCATACATTATAATAAAATGACAACATGAGTTTTTATTTTGAAATTTCCGTTATTGCACTCCCACCTGCAATATTTTTATTTAAAATAACGTTTCTTTTCTTGCGATGTAGGAGCACCATATTAGAGTCTATGATAGTGAAAAATGTGAAGTTCGGGTTGGCGATGATTCGAGCACAATCTTTGGGATTGGTTACAATGCCACAGCGACTTCTGTTTCGTACGCTTTCGCACATTTTACCGAAGGCTGAGTTCAAAATGAGTTTATAGATCTCTTTTTCAACCTTCATTTTTGCTTGTGAACGTTTACTGACAAAGGTGTCAATAAACGTTTTCCTGTAAGGTTTTTGATCAAATTGGAGGGCTCTATTTATCTATGTGACTTTGAAACCATTGGACAACCCAAATTCCCCATAGATTTTATCCGTGCTTTTGCACACAATGTCCAAAAGAGTCAATACATCACTAGCCAAGTACAGTTTATAGTAATCCCACCCATTTTTGCATCCTCCCTTTGCCCAAACCCTCTTGGCAAATTCATAGTCGCCAGTGGTGCATTGACTGTCCGTAAGGGAATTGTAAAATGCTTCGATAGGCGGTAATGACACCTCATCTAACCTCGAGGTAGAGTTGTATTAATTATATGCGTATATGCCCTTACACTTTAATAAGTCGTACATTTCATCATGGGGGAATCGCTGTTAAGGAGGGGGAAACTATCAAAATTGTCGCTTTTCTGTACCTGAATCAATTGACTTAGAGACTTGGGGAAGAAACTGAAAGAGTATAAAAAACGGATTTTATTCAGGCACGTGTTACCCTTGTCAACTGTTTTCCATAGGAATTCTAGCAGCAGCAGCTTCTCCGATGATTAACCATCTACCCATGGGTTATCTACAACTCCCACCTTGGCCATGCGGGTCAACGCCAGTAAAATAAACTTTAAATCGTAATTGGAATTGTGTATAAAAACTGGTACTAAATATTGCTGACTAACGTTATATTGAACGATTAATGTGCAACCCCTCTAAAGTTACTCCCTCCCGGTGAAATTCTCTGCCATAAATGATCATGATCGATCACCTTCCCCTTTCTCCCAGCAGCATCATCAAATTCTCGCTTACAAACCCAACATATTTTACGATTTTTAATGGCCAATCTATCGTCTGGTGATAGAACCCTAGGATAGTGTGTATAGCGTAGGCGTGAAATTGCGTCATTTGCTGTTTTAATAAGACTGGTCAATGCCGTGCGCATGCAGTCTTCCCCACCCAACGACTCAACTACATCCAGTACTTACATGCTATTGCCAGAGTCTCTTTAAACGTGAGCGTAAGAGACCCCTATGGCTTCATGTATTTTAACACGATTTGGATTTGACGAATCGAACACGTCTGTGAGTTTAGCTTCGCAGTCCAAAGCGATCTTGTTGCTCTGCCTGAGCGAGTTTTGAAAATTCTTAAAACGCAAGATCGCTCTATCTCCGCTAACTGTTTACACAGCCTGGTATCCATGACGTTTACAGTGTTTCATGTGATGCTTTAGCTTTAAATCACTACAAAATCTGGACAGGCATGTTGGACAATAGTAGCATACACACCCCTTTTTACCCTCCCCCCAAACCCTACTAATATCTGTAATTAGATTAAAATGTCCAATTGAATCAGGCTCTGAAGGAGGCGTGTATAGTAGCCAGACCCAATGCTTCACTGATTCAATAGACGGAGCCCTCACTGGAAATAATACACCCTTTTTATCAGAGCGTTGACCCTCCTCAAATTCTTCTTCATACTGTAACACCGTAACACCAATCTTTAAATGTTCATTAGCCCGCTCAAAAATATCTATCCCTTGTAGTGTTACGGGAAATTCGCCATTTAAACAATTGAAATATACTTTAGGAAAAGTTTGACCCATCCCCATTAGCTGCCAATTTGTCCAACTTTTTCTTAGAAGCATTATCACGCAGGGGTCAGAAGGCCGCAATCAAAAATGCATGCTTGAAACACTGTAGCCTCGTGTCGAAACAGATCCTTTGTATACCTCTACAACCCTCTAAATCTGAATGATATTTTAAAACTATAGAACCCTCCCCCTCCCCACCACCGCTTAAAATAAAATTTTTTTCAAATCTACAAATTTTAACGTTTAAATTTTCTATGAATAAAACAACCGACTCACTACCCCCCTCATTATAATTATCCAGTTTAGTTATGATGCTGTTGATCCAATCCAAAAAAACTCCTCATAATTTTCCAAATACGGGCGAATTCTAACATCTCTGCACGCAAATATATTGAATAAAGTTCGCTCGCATTTTCATTTAAATAACATATTTTTAGTGCTATTGACGGTTTTAAACTGTCCCTCCCTCTCCACACCCTCATCTGTTGTTCAAGAAGGGCTCGAATCTTGTTAACTTAGGAATGAGTGATAGCCAGGGGGTCCACACCAAGCATGCTAGATCTGGCATCGACCTTTGGTCGTTTTTGCTCGGGATGACATTGAGCATCAATTTCCTTGAATAAATATTAAATTTCAGTTTTTTTGCCAGGTAAGTCCCACAGATAGGGTTAGATAATCACTTTCTTATCATGCAGGATAAAGGAAAAAATGTATGCTTTGCCAACTAGGAAAAACACAATTAAAACTTATGGGGATAAATTATTTCGTTCATAATTTTAAATCTGCTTAAACTCGTAAAAAAAGAAACATGACCCCCTAAGACGAAGAAGAAGAATTCTACGCTTTCAGTTGATAACACGAAAACGATGTAACATGAAAAAAATATAACACAATTTGTGAGATAATCTCTCACGAAACATGGTAAAAGAAAAAAATGTATGTTTTTTTTCAATTATATATGACACGATTTAAAACTTATGGGGTTCAATTCCATTTGCTCAAGCTTGTAAACCATATAAAAAGAAAGAATTTTGCTAGTCCCAGAAGGACCCTAACCTATCTATATTTTAAATACGATATGCATAAAAAATAACACAATTTTGCGTATTAGTTCCGTCAGATTTTTATTCAGAATATTAATAATCCTCACCCTCCCCCCTGCTCAATACCAAAGCCCCCACCCCACACATGAAATATATTCTACATATTTAAAGTACACATATTGCTCGTTTCTTAAAATCAGTTTTAAGTCTCAAATATACGATATTTTTGCAAGCCACTTAAGAAGCGTTTACCCAAATTGCCTTATACCTGAACGGCTATTACAAAGCGTGGGAAATATGTGATAGATATTTACACCAGTCGATTGTCTATCAGAAACCCATATGGCAGATAATTAAAGCTAGCTATATTAAAAAAGTCTCGTTTTTTTATAAAACAAGAAAAAAAAACATTCACATACCAAAATTCTCTTGCTACTATCCATTTGAATACGAATAAATTTATCAAGAAAGGTGATCTGTTCGGCTTGTTTTTTCAAACTGATGCAGAAAAAGTTGTTCATCTACATTTATAGAAAAAAAACCTGATTATTTTACCCTCCGGCTGAAACTAGTATTTTTACAGGAAGTCCATTAAACTTTCGTTCACGTTATACCAAGGAGATCTCTTTAGTTTTGGGTATTGACCCTAGAAAAACCTGTCTGACAAGTCATGTTTGCATTATAGGTCCATAATATAGCGTGTTTGGTCGCTTTATAGGTCCATAATATAGTGTTTGGTCGTATTATGCAACCTGTTGTCAAATCTTATAATGTCTCTCTACTCTTATAACCTGCTGGAAATTTTTAGCCGAATCAACATTAGCTTCAACGTTAAAAAACATATATCTAATTAAAAATGAGACTTATGAAATTCAATCTAAGTTGGCAAAATAAATTGTTTATTCAGTGTTTTAAGGAAAATAGTTTTAAAAAGCTGTGCATTAATAAAGTGCTAAGCAATCCCATACCCAAAAAACCACTCATTAAAGATTATGCCTTTTGTGTTATACTAGCGAAAAGATAAAAACCGTAGTGTATGCTCTTTTGTTAGGACTGCGGAAAAAATATTCTGGCCCATTCCCGCAAACACAAAATTCGAAGTTATTTCATAATTCCCCCAGATTGCCAGTTGCAGGATGACAGATTGCCAAAGATTGTGCTTTTTGGCCATGCATCTGAAGCCAAGAGACGGTCACCCCCCCCCCATGGACTTGGACGAGGTCATAAGGAATGATATGAAGAACACCAAAACTTCATAAGTAGGGCGAAGAGTGAAGCTTTGAATAGATTGGGGATAGAGAAGGAGTGTGCAAAGCCGTGTTGGCCTCAAACGGCTTAAGTGAGTTGTTGTTAGTAGTAGTAGCAGTTACAGGTACTGTGCTAAAATCCAGGACACATGCGAGAAGTGAAGTTTGGTTAATGCTAATGCAATAAAACAAAATAGGATGAAAATGTAATAGTTTATGAACAAATTTGGGCTATATCTTTGCACATTAAGGGGGGGGGTAAGCATAGCATAGGTTAAATACGGAACACGCTGAATAACGCGAGAAGTGGAGTTTCTAATGAAATAAAACAAAATAGGATAAAAATATAATAGTTTGACGTCAACAACCCCTTATCTTGGAAAAATTTAACTGCCTCTTTTTCTGTCCTTGGCAAATCCCAAATTGTAATTTTGGCATCCCTGTTCATTCAATCACTTATCATTGCAGGTTAACAGGTTTTTATCTGATGTTAGCATTATCACTTCTCGCATATGTCCTAGATTTTAGCACAGGACTAAAAAAAACTCCACAGGTAAAAAAAAACTTCCTGAGAAATTCGATCCGCAGCTATGGCACAAAACATGGTTTACTTACCAAACCACTCATAAAATCCATCATTTTTTTAGCAAAACCTATTGACTGTATGCAATATCTACAATAAAACTGATTAATGGACACTAAGTTTAGTGACTGGCTAAATCTAATGGGCGCAGCAATTATATACGCAGAGAAGCCCTAATATCTCCGATCCCTCACCCCTGCTGCCATCTACAATTTAGTTTAATGCCGACGGGGGTCCACAGATGGGCATAGAGTCCCTAGGGAGATGGTTTTTCTCACTGTGAATGAAAAAACAGGATTTTTCTCACATGAAAAACATGATTTTTCTCACTTTTATGGATGTTTCTTGGACGGTTATGAGTGTTAGTCAATTTATTTGTTGTTTTTCATGGATGTCAACAGCAATTTATGTCTGTTTTATGATTTTTGTCACTGAGAATGAAAAAACAGGATTTTTCTCACTTTGATGTATTTTCAAGGTCGATTTATTTGTTGTTTTCAGGTGTATTGTCTCTGGGGCGAAGTTTGCACATGCGCATTAATGGAGGGAAGAGATATATTGATCTAGGACTCGAGGGGGAAAATGGATTTCTGAGAAATTGATTGCGTAATCGATTATGATTTGTATTGATCCAATAACGGGAAACAAATTACGTGTCTCCTTCTAAGCCAATAAGAGGGCTGGTTACATATTAGCGGCGGAGGATTGCAGAGAATATAAGGAAAGGATTTTTACTATAGTTTTTATTAGTCTGTGAATAGAATTCAAAGGAGTGAGAACAGTTTGACTTTACTCATTTGGATATATATTTGTGTTGGTGAGTGGAATTTTTACCCTATTAGAAGTTGATAGTGGAGTTGATGGCAATAATACAAGAGCACCAAACATTGCGGTGGAAATCACGAGAGGATCACGACTTTGTCTGGAATGGGATGAAGTATATGCAAGATATGTGATATCCTTGAGCAAATTTAAAATGGAGGATCAATTATGTTTCGCTGCAAAAGTTGATATAGCACATATGAATAGACTTCAATGTGCTTTAAGTGCATTAGTGAAACTTATTGAAGACAATAAACTGTATCGCTAATTGTACATGCTTAGTATTATTGTTGTTGTAATTATTCAATAAAATTGTTTTGAAATCGAAAATGTTCCCTTTCTTTTCTGGTCAGGTTAGAATGCTAGGGCTAACGAATCATGATTAGTCTAGAGTCAGCAGTCAGAGTGAAAGGATTGAAAAATGAATAAATTTGAGAAAGAGAGAATTAGATCAAATCTAGTGTTTATGAAAAAACATTTGATTTTGGATGACGATTTTCTCGAGTTATCTCTTCAACACAGGATATTCTCTCGGGGAACGCTTGAAAATATAATGAAAACTGATTCTCCCCCATTGAACTACTGTATGAAACTCTGTCGATGTGACTCAAATGCTTATACTCAATTTATTGATATATTAATTGGAACAAAGCAGAATAATATCGTGGATATACTTTGAAAATATTGCCAATGGATTCAATGTAGATGGCTCCTCCTTCGAAAGAGGTAACGTCACAGAGTTACTCCTCTCCCCATTCCCCTCACTGAATTTATCCAACGAGGGTCAGTTTCGTTTTAGCTGTGAGAGAGTTGACATCTGAAACCAAAAAAAAAATGTTCTATACATGTCCACTGTGCATGTACACTCTTGGCAGTTGGACTCAATGTGAGAATTGTACAATTAATAATGACTATAGTGAAAAGTGTAAATTATGTAATCCTTGTAAATTACATAGAGGCTATGCAATACAAATTAAAGGATGTAATTCATGTATTGAGGAGATTTGTGACTCTCACCCTAGATGACATCTGTGTTCCAATTGTCACTATGATAAATGTGATCAGTGGGAGAATACTTACCCCGCTATGATTGGAAAGAATCCCAAACGTGATTTTAGTTTATTTCTACGAGATTGGTATCGTCGTGGATTTAAATTATTCTCGGAAGAGGAATCTGGTCTACGATTCAACTGTTGGGGTAACAAGACAATTTGGTCTCTACGTCATCGTTGGGACGACACTACCTATTATGACTATAAACCAAGTGATTTTTATTTGTCAGTTACCGAATGTGATTCACCATTTGAAAACACTGTATGTGATATTGCTTCAAATAGACGGATTGAAACTCGTGAATTTCATAATATGAATGCAAATAGCATCATTGACTATACAAAGAGATATGACAAGAGTGAAGTTACATTGTACTGTAGAAAATGTGACCCTGACTTTGCAGGCAATCAAGATCAATATACAGTAAATCAAAATGATTTACCAGCATTAGTGGTTCACGACAGTTGCCTATACACCGATGAAGAAATCTAAAGTGAAGATTTAAAGACATTGTTGTATATATACATTTTATTAATAAACAAATTCACAAACATTTTTTAAGCACTTTACTCTTAGGGCACTGAAATCAATATTATATAGGTCTGAGAGGATATTTTCCACTAGAAAGTCGTTCAGACGTGGATTATCACCATAAATGTGGAGAAACTGCTTGTAAGTATAACCGCGACATCGGAACACAAAATATAGTAGTGCATAGAAGCCACAGCTTTTAGTCGTTAGATCCTGCACCCTCTTCCGATTTTGAATAATAGTTTTCCCACTGCTCTCAATATAGTTGCTGATGTGGGGTGTGTAGAATGTATAGGGTAGACCAGGAGGATCAAAAAATTCAATCGTTTTCATTGTTTGAAAGATGCACAGCCAATGACCCGTCAGCACAGTCGACGGACTGCTATTAACAATAATTAAGCTAATGTTCGCACTTGCAGTGTGTAACTCGGTTCATTTTCTAGATACTCTTTTGCTTTTTTTAATGTGCTGCCATCTATGTCAGAAGCAACTTTAGAAAGTGTTTTGGGGGAATTTAGACTCCCCGCTTCACCAATATTTTCATAGACATGCTTCAGAACTTCAACCATTTTGAACGCAAACACGTAGTGTAATGTCCACTCCCCTTTTTTACACTGGAGGGTGAATCAATCCGTCTTCGCTTTTGACTAGCAGCCACAGGTATTATAAAATCATTGCTGCTGCTGCTAGTATTTTCAAATATTGAATCTTCTTCTTTTTTAAATGGTGGTGGTGGTGTTGTTGGAGGACTATATTCTCTTAGTTTCTTTAGAATTTGCTTATTGCCAATAAGACTTTTGGGAAAGTTTGATGCATTTAGAAAGGTGTATAGATTATTGTCAAATGATAAAAGTCCTTTACTATTCGTCACCATATCACAAATTAAATCAACTAGATTATAACTTTTTCCATGAATTATAATTCGTTTCCCTGTGCTGTCGACTTGAACTTGATGTTCATCACCAGTTTCCAACATGAGATATGATAATACTCTTTTACTCTGTTCACGATAGGTCACTGGCAATAGGTTTCCAATTTTCGATACAATTGAATTCAATTCCTTCTCCTTTGATTGCACTGCTGCAGAATCTTGAGAAGATGTTTCCTGTTTAGAGGGATCTGTGATGACGGTGACAGCGGCGGGTCTCTCACGATAAGGTTTATGTTTGTCCACACGTCGCAATCTATCTTGAAGTAAAAGCAGTTTTTTTGTCATCGGCAATATTCTCATCATTAATGAATTTGCTTAGATTGTCTTCAAAATGTTCGACGGGCGAGAGGACAAGTTCAAATGGTGTCAATTTATAGGGTTTAGCCATTCTCTCTAGATAAAACTGTTTACAGGTCCTGCAATTATTGGCAGTAAAAGTGTAAAAAAGCTACCGCCCGCTTGAAGGAGACGTTTTCTTTTAAAAGTTTTTCCCTTGTTTTTGCAAGCCAAGGCGCGTAAAGTGGAACGATGTTGCTTTGTCTGTTGTCTAATACCTTCTGGGAGTTGAACATTGCCCTCGATTAAATTTAAACAAAGTTCAGATATTAGATTAATGAAATCATTGTCGACACCATGTTTGAGTATAGCCTTCCTGAGTGGAGGTTTTGAAGTGCTTAAAACGGAAAATAAATGCCGTTGTTCGTGTAGTTTCTTCAGTGTCATAATGTCAACTAATAGCCTTTTCTACTGTTCACCGGAAGATATACTGTAATTTCTTTGTCGAAAATGTCGGTGACTACACGTAGATCCTCGGGCGTGCTCTGATTAAGATCCAGCAAAATGTAACCGTAGGGCTTATTAGTCTCCTGAGTGTACGCTGACAACAGAAATTTAGGAGCGCGGGGTATATCTTTTTATTGAGAGTTATTAGCGAGCTAGAATCACAAACAACTCGATAGATAATATATGGTGCAATTCAATGCAAGGGTTCGCATACATTTGCTCTGATGAAACAGATTGTGTAGAACTAGGGTTATGGAAATCTGTTCATGGTGGGAGCGAACGGTGAACAGTTTAGCATTTCCTGTGAGAACTGTTCAATGGATTCAGCCAAATCATCAATAATCAGCCACAAGTTCGGTTCAATACTATTGAAAACATCAAGTCCCCGTATGAATTGTATTGGTATGTTTGTGGCAATAGCTTTTATTTGATCGTAGGACTCCTGCCAAATACTATAGCAATAATAAATTTTCTCTGGTTTTCCAAAAACATTTTCTGACAATTTTGAATTATTTTAGCTAAAAGTGTTGTTTTCCCCGACATTGAGGGACCACACAGAAACGATCTGAAGGGTGTTTTTAAATTGATACATGCTGCTTTTGTTGACAACAGTCGGAATACAACTGACTGTAAATCATACGTTTCCAGTGAATAAGTAGTAATAATTTTCCCGTAGATCTATCGTCGTTAACAAGAACATCAAAAACAATATTTCATGGTCATTTATTCAACATGAAAACTCTATTTGTTCAACATGAACAACAACAACAACATAAGAATAACACTTGTTCAACAAGAACAACTATATTTCATGGTCATTTATTCAACATGAAAACTCTATTTGTTCAACTTGAACAACAACAACATAAAAATGACACTTTATGTATATCATAAAAAAAAACACTTTTGTTCAAACATGAACAGCAAGAACAACAAGAACACTTATTGTCTTAAAAAAAACACTTTTTGTCCAGCATCACTTTATGTACATTAGAAAACACACACTATTTGTATAGTAAATCAATCACTTGAAAACAACAAAAAACACTTGGAACATGAAGTTTTAAAAATAGCACAGTTGAACATTATGAATTTAAAAAGAGGTCCTCCCCCTCCGGGGCCGAAGGCCGGCCCTGGGCGGGGCCCCCCACCCCCCGGGAGCCGCGGGGCCGGCCGCGGATGGGACCCTCCACCCCCCGGGGCCGCGGTGGAAAAAAAACTGTATGCAATAGTTGTCGTCACTGCTGCAGGTTAGGTTGGGTTAAGGTGGTTAGATTGGGTTAGTTAATTTATGAAAGCTTAGTGGTTGGCTTAGTTGGTTAGGGTTAGGCTAATTTATCCAGACCAAGTTGATTGCAATAGTCTATGCATTCAACTCGGTCTGAAATAAGGTAGTGGCCATGAGGCAGTACACTTACACCATTTTCGAGCACATAGACTTGTCGGATATACACGACATTGCTTTTTTTTTCCACTCTTACAGTATAATTTCTATACTGTAGAGAGCGAATTGCAAGTACTGTGCTCTCGGCACTAGGCTACTTTCTACACAGTCTCTATACACGCTCATGTTGAAATTGCTCTTTACAAAATGTGTAGGCACCCCTTTACACGCCTACTTTACATCCCCATTATGAGTTTTCTACGCAATAAACTTTAGGACCCGGGAACAACCCCTGGATATCAAATCACTCCCCGTCTCTGATTTTAACATCAGTAGTTGGTTGGGGGCTTGACGTTTCACCAAGTCGAGGTAGAGGGATGGATTCCAGTTGGTGAAATCCATCCGTGAGCTGAGGTGTTCCCCCATTTTCTAAATCACCCAATAAATCCTCGGTTTTTACCTTTAACAGCAGAGAATCTGTATCCCCATAGTAAACTTGAACCTCCCCCTCCCGTGGCCATTGCACCTTGCACACATTGTAAAAAAAAACGACAACATGAGCTTTTTGGAAATTTCAAGTATTGAACTACCTCCTGCTATATTCTTGTTCAGTACCATATTTCGCTTTTTTTCCTGTGTAGAAGAACCATGCCAGCCTCTATGCTCGTGAACGATGTAAAATTGGGGTCGGCAATAATTCGTGCACACTCTAGAGGCTCAGTCACGACGTCGCAGCGAGATCTGTTTGCGAACGCTTTCACACATTTTGCCAAACGCTGAATTTAGAATGAGTTTGTACATTTCCTTCTCTACTTTGGAGTTTGCCCTAGAGCGTTTATCAACAAAAGTGTCGATAAACGTTTTCAAATATGGTTTCTGATTGAATTGCAGGACCCTATGTATTTTGGTGATCTTGAAACCATTGTTCACCATCCAGTGCAAAAGCACATGGTGAACAACGATATTCACCTTAGGGTCCAAATCAGCAATCAGTTTTTTGCTTAGAGGGGGTCCAGTGCATCCCCATATCCTCAACCAATGATCGATTGTAGGGGCTCAGTGAGTCCCTGCTCACTGGTCGATTGATACAGGGAAAAACAAAATCTCTGACTGAATCGTGAAGCGCCAGTGGAATATGTCCGTCAATTTCAAAGAACCATCCTTGTGGCCCATTGTCATCGACGGTGGTAATGTCGGGGAACTCACAAGGATTCTCAAGCCATTGATAGTTCCCACACGGCAAAGAGTAGTGAGACATTGCCGAGGGGTACAATGAGTTCATGTCCAAGAACACTGCATTTGACTTTGCACCGGTGTTGCTGTTTTGTCCGCTCGGATCGGTTGACAAGACGCGATCCCCATGAAAAACATACCCTCCCCTCATTGAACGCTCTACAAAAAGGTGTTGATCTACGTCGGTGATTAGGCCTATTTCCTCCCTACTAATTTTTAAAATCAAGTCCATCACCAAATGTGGCGTGGAAAAATAATAACCTAAATCTAGCCCGAACTCTGAATAGATTTGGTCTGTGTTCTTGCAGACTATATCCAACAGAGTTAAAACGTCACTGGCCAAGTACAGTCTACAATAATCCCACCCATTTTTACAATTCTCCTTAGACCACACCTTCTTGGCAAACTCATATTCCTCGGCTGTGCATTCACTGTTGGTGAGTGAATTGTAAAAAGCTTCAATTGGAGGTAGTATCACCTCGCTTAAGCGAGCGCCAGAACAGTAATAGTCGTATGCGTATACACCTTTACAGGTCAATAGGTCATACATTTCACTGTCTGGAAAGTGCTGTTTAAGCAAAGGAAAACTATCAAAATGTCGCTTTTCTGCACTTGAATCAATTGACTCAATGCCTTGGGAAAAAAATTAAAGGAATCTAAAAACCCTGATTTTATTCCAACACGTATGCCCATTATTTACTACCTGCCATTTCAGCTCGAGAAGCAACAAATTCTCGGCCGATTTGGGAATAATGTTATAGGTAAATGAATTATTTACCCATGGACTGTCTAATCCCCCTCCCTCCCTGTGCATACGTGCCAGTGCCGGTAAAATAAATTTTAAATCATAATTTGCATTGTGGATAAAAACTGGGATAAAAAACTGCTGGCTAACATTTAAGTTACACGATTGATGCGCTACCCCTATAAAATTACTACCCCCAGAGGATATTTCCTGCCACAAGTGATTATGGTCTCTGACTTTCCCCTTCCCCCCTCTAGTCCCCTTTCCCCTTATCCCCCTCTTCAAACTCCCCCTTACAAACCCAACATATTTTTTTGATTTTTAATCGCGAGACAATCCTCTGCAGACAACACCATAGGATAATGCGGATTTCTCAAACGAGAAATAGCGCCATTAGCTGTGCCAATTAATTTAGTCAGTGCCTTGATCATGCAGTCTCCCTCATCCAATGTTTCTACTATTTCTAACAACTGCATGGTGTTAGAAGTGTCTCTTTGGGCATGGGCATAGGACACTGCAATAGCTTGATGTTCTTTGATTCGGTTTGGAAATCGAGGATCGTTCACTTCCACCAGCTTAGCCTCACAATCCAAAGATATTTTGTTGCACTGGAGGAGGGTGTTTTGAAAATTTTTAAAGCGTAAAATGGCCCTATCCCCTGAAACCGTTTCCACTGACTGGTAGCCATGCCGTCTACAGTGCTTCATATGATCCCGTAGTTTTATATCGCTACGGAATCGAGACAGGCATGTCGGACAGTAAAACATACCCCCCCGCCCCCTTTTTACCCTCCCCCAGAACTCTACTAATGTCTGTTATTGGATTGAAATGGCCAATTGAATTGGCTAGGTCACTAGATGGTGGTGTGTACAACAACCAAACCCAGTGTTTAACCAAATCAATCGACGGGCCCCTTACTGGAACACCACCCCCTTCTTTTCTGAACGAACCCCATCTTCAAATTCAGTTTCATACTGAACCACAGTAACGCCGATATTTTAATGGGCATTGGCCCTTTCAAAAATACCAATAGATCTTAGCGTTACTGGGTATTTATTTTCCCTCTAAACAAGTGAAATATACAATGGGGAAATTGGACCCTTCCTTCCCATGTACAGCCCAATCGTCTAAATTCGTCTTGGTAGCGTCACGTGCTAGAGGCTCGAATGCTGATATGAGGAAAGCGTACTTGAAACATTTATGATCTGTTTCAAAACAGATCCGTTGGACACCTTGACAACCTTCTAAATCTGGATTATATTTTAAAACTGTATCCCTATCATACTCCCCACCTGCCCCCCTCTTAAAATAAAATCTTTCTTAAATTTACAAATATTAACACTTAAATTTTCGACATAAAGAACTACTGAGCCGCTCCCATTTTCGTTATAATTCTCAAGATGCGTAATAATATGACCTATCCCCTCTGAAAAAAACACCCTCAAAATTCTCTAAATTTGGATAAATCACACGCATCTCGGTATGTACGTAATGGTGGTAAACTTCACTTTTTCCCTCATTTAAATAAAACACCTTTAAAACAATAGAAACCTTAATTGAATCCCTCCCCCCTCTCCATAATTGAATTTGGTTCTCTAGAAGTGCACGAAATTCTATCTACATAGTCATGCACAATTTCTACGGGGTCAAACACAAAATTACCACACAAAAGCGAATTAAAAGGATCACCAAAAGTTGCAGTGTAGACAACTATGCCATTTAAAATTGTGTTTGATAGTTGAAATTCAGGGAATGTCGTAAAACTGAATATTACCCCCCTCCTCCCCCTCCCCCTCTTGTATATTATCAACACCCCCTCCCCCCACATTGTTCAATAATAGGGTTATGGGAAGCCACTTCATTTGATTGAAGTGGAACTATGTTATCGGGGGCTAGAGGAGGGTTCCCTGTTAATTCCCGGGTAAAATCGTCTAAAAGCTGCAAGGTATTTGGACTCAAGTCCCCTTGCTCAACTGCGCTATTATCAACATTAAAAAAATCAGTTAAAAAGTCGTCAATGTTGTCTGGAATAAATTCAAGTGAATTACCATTCCAAGTTGAATTTTTTTGAGTGCCCCATAGGCGCGTCCTCTCTCCTTCTCCAACTAATGAGCAGGGGGGAGATGATGAATATGGAACCAGAACGACCTATAAATGAAAAATAGCTTATTTTCAAAGTGTCTAAATCATCCCCTACTGTTTTTAAAAAAAATGGATTATTATTGCTTAAAAACACACTTAATAGCAGTAGCATATACACTACTCAATATATTCTGAAAGTTCCAACTTAACGAAAATCTAATTGATGACATAGAAGGTTTTGAAATGGGTAGTCTAACTCATTCAGAACATCTCCCGAAAATAGCTTATTTTGAATGTGTATAAACCGACCTCTTTTTGACATTACATTCGTTAATACAAGTCTGTTATTCTGGAAAATGTAATTAAATGGGAACCGTTAACTCCTATTGAATGTCTCCCCAAAATCTTGGCAAGTTATAATTGAAAGTTGTCAACAATATTATGCAAATTAGAATCCATATGTGTAAGAGATAAATGGTATAATCTCTGTCCTTCAAATTGATTGGGGAGAAAACATCTTTTAAAATCTTTGACACAATTTTACAGTGCTGAAAAAAGAAGCGAAAAGAAAAGGCCTAAAAAGATGGAAGAAATAGGTAGAAACTAGAGGTGAAAATGCTCACATTTGCAAATTCCGGCTGTATTTGGCTACCGGATGGTCCTGGCATAGCATGCTGGAGGGCAACCTCCTGACCTATCGTAGGTGGGGCAGCTTTTAAAGGTCCATGGAGAGCGGATGGGCAAGCGATGTCACAATCCTGTGCAGATTGGGCTGCGGCTTGGGTAGGCAACACTTGTTTGGGGGGCCTCGGCCGGCGACCATATTGTATAACTGTCGCCTTCGCAGGGGTCGCATTATTACCCCTTGCTCTCTTAGGTGGAGGGGCCGCAATATATTCTTCACAATTTGCCTTAAAAGAAGAGAAAACGTTAGTATCGAAATAATTTCCCCCTTTTTTACAGAAGGAAAATTAGTATCCCCACCCCCTAACCATAATTTTGTCTAGAAAACATTTATCACAATGAAGTCCCCCCCCCCTAAGCCAAAGGCATATGTGTATTTTTCAGTTTGTTTCGCTTCGCCGCGCAATGGTATTCAATTTACACATAATAAAGCTATCTTTTTCTTAGAAATTCCAGCCCCATACTTTTCACGTGAAGAAACAGTTTTGTTTTTTTCACTTTACAATGATGGTGCTAGAATTGAGGCATAGCCCCCCCCCCCCCCTTTTTACATAATGTCCTATAAAAATATTGTTAGACCATAATTTTGGAAATAAGTCGTTTCTCTACTTCCTTACAGGTTTTGAACTCATGAGCTTAATTATTGTAATCTCGTCTGTTATTTCCAAGATATTCAGGAAAATACAATTAAATGGGAACCGTTAACTCTTATTGAATGTCTCCCCAAAATCTTGGCAAGTTTGTAAGGTTGAAAGTTGTCAACAATATTACGCAAATTAGAATCCCTATGTGTAAGAGATAAATGGTATAATCTCTGTCCTTCAAATTGAGTGGGGGGGAAAACATCTTTTAAAATCTATGACACAATTTTACAGTGTTGAAAAAAAAAGCGAAAAAAAAAATTCCTAAAAGATGGAAGAAAAGGTAGAAACTAATCAGCTTTGAAAAAACCGCGGTCTTTACTTGATAGCCTATCCCTTTCCGATAGAGAATTGTGTTTAAATAAAAGCAGTTTATAACGTAAAGAATTTTCTATGAGGAAATATGATCAGAATATAGTGCCCTTTTCGGCTTCACCAGGAGAATTCAGCAGACTGAATGTATACGATAATTGACCTGATTTAAAAGGGGGAACAATGTCCTTTATTATCTCTGACACACTTTTACTGTGATGAAATGAATCGATTGTTGGAAGGCCCCTTAAAACTATGATCGCGAAAAATAGCATTTTGAGATAAAAAGGCTCTCTAACAGTAAACTAGAAATTAGCTAAAAATATTATTATGAGGTTGAAAAATAGCGAAGATGTCTACAGTAGGCAGAGAAAATAGGAATGATTAAAAAAGAGTGGTTTCTTTGAGAAGCAAAAAAAAATATATTATATTTAGATATTTCTGAGGGAGGGGGGAGCAGAGAAATTTAAAACAATGGGGTGGGGGATTATAGAGAAAATAACATTTTTAATATATCTGACACACATTTTTACAGTGTTGAAAAATGGGTTGGTTTAGATATTTCTATATCCAGGTAAAAAATGCTCACATTTGCAAATTCCGGCTGTATTGGGGTACCGGATGGTCCTGGCATAGCATGCTGGTGGGCAACCTCCTGACCTAGCGTAGGTGGGGGCAGCTTTCAAATGTCCATGGAGAGCGGATGGGCAAGCGATGTCACAATCCTGCGCAGATTGGGATGCGGCTTGGGTAGGCAACACTTGTTTTGGGGGCTTCGGCCAGCGACCATATTGTATAACTGTCGCCCTCGCAGGGGTCGCATTATTACCCCTTGCTCTCTTAGGTGGAGGGGCCGCAATACATTCTTCACAATTTGCCTTAAAAGAAGAGAAAAATTTAGTATCGAAATAATTTCCCCTTTTTTAAAGAATAAAAAAATTAGGACCCCCCCCCCCTAGCCATAATTTTGTCTAGTAAGCATTTATCACTAAGAAGCCCCCCCCTCCCCCTAAGCCAAAAGCAAAGCAAAAAGTAAAATTTATGAGAAATGCTCCTATTTTTACTATGTTGAGAAAAAATTGAATACACAACTTGTGAGAAATCGAACCCGAAAAGCATAGAAATTCTATTTTTTTAACCATTTAGAAAACAAATCCCCTTCCCCCCTCTCCCCCATATAAACACTGAGTACTCAAAATGAAAAACAAATACTATATGAAACTATTTATCATAAGCAACACCTGACCCCTCTTGCATTTCATAAGATTTACTGTAGAAAGTTATGTCGCTAATTTGACCGGAACAATAAGTGTCTTTCTGTGAAACCTACAAAAAGCTTAATCCTCTGGTTTCGTAGATACCGGATGACTGTTGACAGGATGCGGTAATTAACCCTATTTAAATCTTTTACGGGACTGATAAAGGATAGGGTGACAGCTTAAATGGAATCAGCATATTAATAGCTGACAGAAGTCAGTTGTCACTTTAGATAGAAATATGAGAGAAAGCAAGAATTTTATCGAACAAAGACAATTATTTCTATTGCAAGGGGGGGGGATAGGTTTAGGTGGTAAAAAGAACATATTTTACGTTTTCTATCGAGTATAAATATAGCATAGTGGAGTTTTTTGTGTGTGGGGGGGGATTTATCTGAATATACTGTAGGATGAGCAAGGAAAATAATTTTATTTTGAAAATAAAAAATGAAAATGTACTCACATTGTTAATCATTGTAGACGAAGTTTCCTTATCAATAATATTCATTGTTATATCCATTGCCTCACAGAACTATATGATAATTTAATCACAATGCATGTCCGTTATATACGAAATCCCAAGGACGAATTGTTATGCAAAGGGAAAAACATATGTAAGCGAGCCTCTGATTGGTCTAGAAGGAGATGTAACCAGCCCTCTGATTGGTTTAGAAGGATGCATGTACTTCCGGTTTCTATTCCTGGATCAAAACATTCCCCTTAGCGTGCACCTGGACGAAGAACAACAACAACAAATCAATTGATCCTGAAAGAGGTGTTATTGACCCTGTCCCCGTTAGACTCAATAATCCAGCAATTGTTGATGTGAACTCTTGTTGACATCCAAGAAAACAACAAATAAATCGACCTTGAAAATACATCAAAGTGAGAAAAATCCTGTTTTTTCATTCTCAGTGACAAAAACCATAAAACAGACATAAATTGCTGTTAACATCCATGAAAAACAAGAAATAAATTGACTAACACTCATAACCGTCCAAGAAACATCCATAAAAGTGAGAAAAATCATGTTTTTCATGTGAGAAAAATCCTGGCCTTTTATGTCATATAATATATATATATATATATATATATATATATATATATATATATATATATATATATATATATATATATATATATATATATATATATATATATATATATATATATATATATATATATATATATATATATATATATATATATATATATATATATATATATCTATATATATATATATATATATATATATATATATATATATATATATATATATATATATATATATATATATATATATATATATATATATATATATATATATATATATATATATATATATATATATATATAATATAATGTTTTTCATGTGAGAAAATCTGTTTTTTCATTCACATTGAGAAAAACCATCTCCCTAGGGACTCTATGCCCATATATGGACCCCCGTCGGCATTAAACTAAATTGTAGATGGCAGCAGGGGTGAGGGATCGGAGATATTAGGGCTTCTCTACTTATATAAAGTAAGAATTATTTCTGTGTTATGTTTCCAAAATTTACAACAGTATTCAGGCAAGTTTCCATGGTTTTGTCTTCGGGATACTTGGTGTCTTGAATTCTATTAGTTCGACTGATATTAATCATCCCCATTCTCATCTTTTGATCTAAATTTTTATTTCCTGGTAGCTGTAACCTGTAGCTAAACTAGGGGCACCAGTTCACGAAAATGAAAGACCAGCAAAGATTTTTGATTTTTTAAATATTTTTCGTAAAGACACAAAAAAATAATTTCAAAATATAAGGGAGAGGGGCATTCGTTTTTCAAAATGAAATGTCAAAAAAATGACGATTGATGCCCCTGAGATAAACCAGAAATATATGCATCTGTTTAGTGTCAATTGACGGATCCGTGTGTAATATTTTCCATTTTTTTATATATAGAGAAATCACTTTACTTACATAAATATTTACAAACTTCCAGAAGCCTGGTTATACAGGCTTGTCAGGCACTATCTCTTTTCAACTTAACATTCTCACATCTTTTAAATAAAAAGAAAAGAAAAAAAAGACGAGACACCTCTTGCTCACTCAATTCCCCGACGGGCACCATTAATATTCATTACCAATCCTCATACTGTTTGGCACTACTTGAGGTAAAAAAAAAAAAAAAAACAATCAAAATCAAGACAACCAACACAATGGCCCCTTAGCAGCTTACGGAAATCGAGTCTAACCGTCTGGTCTAGAATTTCACCTGGTAGTCTTTCCCACGTTAATGGAAGCTGGTGTCTGAGCGGGAGGCCAGACCGAGTCGAGGCTTTCCTTGGTCGTTGAATCATAACTGTGTTACGAGTGCCATATAGATGACTTTCAGTAACGTAACAAAAGATGTTATGCAGGCATTGTCTATAATTCTTAAAATATCCACAATTTATTACAGGAAATTCCACTGCTAACGTCAACGGCTTCGGGAATTAAAACCGAGACAAGAACATATAAGGAATGGAGTTTGAGTGGGTTTGCTGAGCCAGCTCAGCAAACAACAATTCCATCCAGAGAAACTATGGGTTTCAGTGATCAATCAACTGGAAATGCTACTAGAAACATTCATAGTTATGAACAGATGGTTAAAAGTGGTTCAAACCTGGAAAAAGATACCGCAGATACAGTTTGGTGGTGTCGATTCAGGGCTTGATGACATATTGAAACTGTCAAAGCAACTGGTGGAAACGTCAACACTATTCAGGTAAAAAAAAATAGTTAATTTTCTTACTCCTTCTTCGAATATTAGAACGTCTAACAATAAAGTTTGGCTCTTGTATCTCAATGCTTCAGAATAAATATTGTAACGCCAAAACAATGTAACAAAAGTATAACTTTTTTTTATCTTGGTTTACAACGGGTTCAGTATATTCCCTTGGAACAATATAATGTTAAGTACAAGTTTGTTGCAATTATTGACTGAATATTTTTTTTTTACTGAACATAACAACTGTTTAGGAAAGAATTAGTTAAACTACAGTGCAAAGAGCAGGGGTTTCTAAGGGAGGCAGCCACCCTCCTGATGTAATGGATAATTTTTGTTTAATTCAAGTTTCAATGTTGCTCTTTATTTTCATTTTAAAAATCTTCTAATTCAAAAGCTCCTTATTCAATTTCTGTTTGCTTTTTAAACCATTTTATGATTTGTACTAAATATAAGAGGGATGCTTCTCCTCAACTCCATGCTCCTTACGTGAAGTTTTATCTTTAGCATTTAAAGCTCGACTCAAATTTTGTATGGACTGTATCTGTGTCTAAGAACGGATCAGTGTTGCCAGATGTTTGGATTAAAGTTGCGCCACCATAAAAGTGAAATTACGCCGAAAGCTCCAATTTTCTTAGAACAAAATGCGCCGCTTTTGGAAAAATTAATGCGCAAACGCCTCAAAAAAGTGAGAAAGTGGCGCACATGCGCTGCATCTGGCCACTCTGGAACGAATGCGTATCGGCACAGAATGACGGCCCTCTGAAACTTGAAGGCTATGTAGATAACCTTTCAATAGCTCTAAAATCGATTGCCTGGATATAATTTTAATTCGATAGCATCTAAGCATTCGCTGGGCCAAAATATACAGGCCTCCAGTTCTCTTCGGGCGCTATATATAGGATTGTTTCTGTTAGGTTTAAGTTTTATGTCTTTACTTTTGTTCAAAATGACTTAATTGTTGTTTTTTTTTTTTTTGGGGGGGGGGGGGCTGATTTCCATTCGTTTTGTACCGTGTTTAGGTTTATACTGAAGTTTATCTCAAAGATTGGGTCAAGGGTGTTTCCCTTTTTCTAAAAGTTTGAAAAATATTCTCATGCTTATAAACAATATATTTGGAATCAACATTAAAAGGTGATTTGTTAATTTTTGTATCGTCACCAAATTTGTACTTTAAAAATTTTATTTTCCCTGACGAAGTTCAGTATTCTCAGCACCCCTATTGCACAATTAATCCAAATATATTCCTTCCAATTTTAGGGAGACTGAGACTAGGGAGTTAACTCCTTTTTCCCCTCGACTTGATTCGGAGGACCTGCTGGGACTAAAAAGGAACTTTTTGGGGCTTCGGCCACCCCCCCCCCCCCCAGAAAAATATTCACTGACATTTGTGTACTTGTGCAATCAAATAGTTCGTGGTAATGAACTGTAATTAAGGAGTGATGCGGCTCAATAGTAATCGAAACTAAAAAAAAAAAAAAAAAAAAATGGAATTTTGATTTCATTGGATATACAAGAAATCGACTTCCAAATATATAAGATCTATTAAGTTTAATGTTACCCATCAAAGGCTACGAGCCTCACACCGTCAGGTTCAGCTTATCAGGGAACCCTATTGTATTTTTTTTTTTTTTTTTTAACTGAAAGTAAATAACAACATTAAAACTTAAAACGAACAGATATTATTATGAATATGAGGGTGATTACCCCTCATCAACGCCTTGCCTTTTACGCTAAAGTTGGATTTCTCCCCAAATCTTTAATAACGACTCCTGAAACACAAGGGTCGTTTAATCAGAACGATAAGAAGCTTTTTAAAAGTACTAAAAACTTTAGCGTGAAGAGCAAGGTGTTGAAAAGATGGCAACCCCCTTTATATACGTAACAATTTCTATTCGTTTTAAGTTTTATTGCTGCTCCTTACTTTCAGTTGAAAAACTTTTATTTATTTAATGCTTTATAAGCTTTAATTCTAATGTATAAACACTACATTAACCGTAAATTTTTTATGGACTCTTTATTTAGGAAGAAATGTGCCATCGCATGTCAGTATGACCTACTAAATTGGAAAGCTATTTTGATGGCTTTTCAATAATTATAAGCCAATTTGATATCTCATTATTTTTCACTCAATAGCTTTTTGCCCCGAACCGGATTAATGTTTTGTTTAGCGGCAGAAGATGGATTAATTTGGCACTTTGCTGTGACACGTTCTATTTTCTAAAGCTGCACAAACAAATTTAAATCAAAACCAGAAAAACATAATATGAAAAAAACATTTATCCTTCTGTGAAATTCTTGTCTTGTTGTCAATCAGATCTAACACGCCACATTATGTCACTTTCTGGCAAAGAAACGATTTCTTGCTACGAAACAACAAGGGGTGATGAATCACGAATTTTCCACTGAACGGCAGCCAAATCAACATCCACATATGGATGCCAAAGATGATCCATAACCGTAGAAATACTAATATTGGCACAGCAACTAGATTTTTGCAAAATTGCTCAACTAATTAAAAAAGAATGAAATACGGTATCACATTTACTTCGTTGCCCCTTTGGTTTGCTTTCTACTGTACGGATCTCTTTTTTTAGCCCCCCCCCCCACCCACTCCCCACATCCGAATGCAAAGCTGAGGTTTAAACTAAGATTTGTGGTCAATATTCAGTATTTTTGAAACTGCTATAAGGTCTTCAAACTGTATTGATGGAGCTAAACTTCCCCATCTCTCAACGCAAGGGCTCTTTTGTCCTTCCGATTAAAGGAATGCTATTTCTACTGATCTTCTGAGAACATTTCCTAAATTTTAATGATTTGTTGATATTGACATTTTCTGCAGAAGTCGCATCAGTTGAGAAGTCAAATAGATCGCGGGAAACGGTCAAAAGTAGTTGATTGTTTTGAAAAAAGTCGACAGCTGCTTGTGTCTTTTGGTGGCTCCTCTTCTGTTTTTATGAACGACACATCGGTCAATTCCTGCGTCAAAAGATTAAAACTAATAGAGGCTGGACTTCAAATTACCAAGTCAATTCGCAATACTTTTGTAGTCCCTTGATATGCAACAACCTTTTTTTATGCACATACAAAGTATTATAATTGTGTGTGGTAAGGCTCGGCTACACATAGAGCTTTGTTTATCTAGAATAGCTGTGTTGACCAGTAAATAAAGGGGGTGTATGCAAGACGGATGCCAAATGAATCAGCGACAGAGGGGGAGAGAATATTTGTCATGAAAAAAAACTCGGGAATCTTGAAATACCAGCTTTGATGAAAAAGAAAGATTATTCTTAAAATATTAGCTTAATGTGATTTAATTTTAGAGTTCCAAGTTGAAATAAATGCATCAGGCTTATAAGCAAGAAGCTCCATAGCTTTCAAATGCAAATTTTGATGGCAATTAAGCGTTAAGACTATTTATAGAGAACACTTGGGTCTTAAGCACTAGAGTGGGTGGGAGTCTGAAGTTGGGAGATGGGGAAGGTGCGCTGGTCCAAGGAGCCCATTTATCCAAATTAGAACAGAAAATCTATGCACGAGTCTCATGTCGACAACGTGCCGTGTGCACAATTTGTGAAATATATAATCAGCATGTTGATAAGGACACAGGCTAATACTGGAACACTGAAGCCTAAAATAAAAATATATTAAAACCATATTTCGCATGCATTGCTTAATTAAACCAGAGTTGGTATTTAATGATTTCTGGGGTTGTTGATTAGAAATCTTAGGCTATTATTGCAATATAGAAAAATAAAAATAAAACACACTGAAGACATATTTCACTAATATTGGTTTGGAGATTTCTTAGATATTTCTGCTTCAACCCATAAACCTAGTTCCATTCCCTCAGTAGCGGAGAACCTGGGTGATCTGATTGAATTGAGATATCCACTCCATATGTTCTACCAGTAATTTGTAAACTAGAACCAGACTCAGTTCGAAGTTCTGGTTTTTTGTCTACAAAACAGCATATTTTGCATGCATTGCTTAGTTAAACTAGAGTTGGTATTTAATGATTTCTGGGTGTTGTTGATTACAGATATTAGGCTATTATCGCAATATAGAAAAATAAAAAGAAAACACACTCAAGACATATTTCACTAATACCAAATTGTCTGTATTAGTTGCAATGATGGGGTTTTGTAGATATTTCTCTTTGAATTGGGAAACCCCGCTTTCGCTCTGTACTTCGATGGCTGCAGTCCCAGAAATCTCTAATGTGTACTGATCAACCACCCGCAAACTTTTCTGTAAAAGTTTTGATTGATTTTAGTTGGATATTTTTGCCCATAATTAGTTTTAAAAAAAACAAGGTTTTTCTGAGGGAAGTAAAGAGCGAAGTTGAAACTTAAAAAGGACAAAAATTATTGCTTCTTAGCCTGTTTAATATATATTAATACAACTAGTATAAATAAACCACTAATTATGTTTCCCTATGCTTTTATGATTATACAAAACTAGCGCTTTACTAAAAACACAAAATAATATAGGAGTTTTGGTACAGTAAAAGCAAACCAATTAAGGACAAACCTTTTATAGAATCAAAATATTATCAATCCCTTTTAGGATCAATCCCTTTTAAGATAAAGCAACAATCCATTTTAGGATTTCCTTTATTTTTACGTTTAATTTGGTATCACTTCTGCACAATGGCTCAGTTCAATGACTGGCTCTTGTTTTGGTTCTTAAAAGGACATGTCATGATTAGTTTGTACACAAGTTCGAAGTAAGGCCATCTTGATAGTATTAGGACTATTGACTAGCTTTATAATTTGTATGACAGCTTGAAATTCACTCTTGTATAGAGAGAAATAACGGGATTTCCAGAGTTCATATTATGTCTTATTTGATCTTCATTTCAAGTGATACTAAAGCATATTTCTTACAATTTAATGCTGTATATTACCCACTATTGGTATTATAGCTGGTGAGAGCAAAATGCTGCTTGATAAATCAATCCAATATTTCAGTATGCTGTTCAATTACTTCGCGGCTATTAAAAAATATTTAGTTTTACGCTTATGTTTTTAAGATAATTTTAATTGCATATTGAAAGTTACTAATGTCGAAACTGGTGTAAGACTATGAAAAGCTTTATAGAATCGTTTAGTGTTGTCAGGCTACATACTCACTTTTGACTCTTAAATCAATAATCCTGTTTTTTTATACTTGACTTTTGTGTTTTCAGTAAAGCGCTAGTTTTGTATAATCATAACAGCATAGGAAAACATACATATTTGGTTTATTTATACTAGTTATATTAATATATATTAAATAGGCTAAGAAGTAATAATTTTTGTCCGTTTTAAGTTTCAACTTCGCTCTTTACTTCCCTCGGAAAAAAACCTTGTTTTTTTAAATTAATCTTTGTTCCTTTTTGAGGTAATATTCTACTTTAGCTACTTTTGGCTATCTTAGAAAGGGGTTAAGTTAGAAAAATAAAACTTTTAGGGGTGGGTCTACAGGCTAAAGTATGTCCCGGCAAGGTATTTTGAAGTACCTACCTCCACTCCTTCTCCCTCTAGAGGGTCCTGATATTTTCCTACATTACAGGTCAATTACCTATTGAAATTTTGACAAAACAACATTTTACCTTAATTTTCAGTTATCAGTTTCTTTTTCTCTGGCTTTAGTTCTGAAAATGCAATTTCTGTTATTTGAGTAGAATTTTAAGCCATATAAATGTTTGTCTTTTTTCAAAATTTAGGAAATGTATTTACATATCTTTAAAACCTTATAATTTGGGATCGAGCAAAGTTGTAAAGTTGAAAATAATTTTGTTGTACTCCATTTAAGCAGAAGATCCATTTTTCAAGGTTTCACTTTTATATCACACAGGTTTTTAAAGATCATCAAAGGTCAGAACCCTCTAGAAGGAGAAGGAGTGGAGGTATATACTTCAAAATACATTCCCGGGACATACTTTAGCCTGTAGACCTATCCCTGAAAGTTTTCCATTTTCCTAACCAATCCCCTTCCGTGATAGCCAAAAGTAGCTATGTTGTTTTTTTTTTCAAAATTTAGGAAATGTATTTACATATCTTTAAAACCTTATGAGTTGGGATTGAACAAAGTTGTAAAGCTGAAAATTATTTTGTTGTACTTCATTTAAGCTGAAGATCTATTTTTGCAAGGTTTCACTTTTATAACACACAGATTTCTAATGGTCATCTAAGGTCAGGACCCTCTAGAGGGAGAAGGAGTGGAGGTAGGTACTTCAAAATACCTTCCCATGACATACTTTAGCCTGTAGACCCGTCCCTGAAAGTTTCATTTTCCTAACCTAACCCCTATCCAAGATAGCCAAAAGTAGCTAAAGTAGAATTTTACTCCAGCTGCTTGTTTGTTCAAAATTTCAATTGGTACCTGTCATGTAGGCAAATTTCAGGATCCTCTAGAGGGAGAAAGAGCGGAGGTAGGTACTTTAAAATATCTTCCCGGGACATACTTTAGCACCTCTTCAGAATACTGTCGACAATCTCGAAAGTTACGAAAAACTTTCAGTTTACGACAAAAAGTTTATTATCCATACTTTGCAAAACAATACATGTTTAGGCACTGAAACAGAAATGCAGCTATAGTAAAATCACACAGCGGTATTGGCCATGATAGAATTGTCTTCTCATTGTGTATTCATTCATCATCAATGAGTTAGTTTTTTTTAGTATGTTTTTTCTACAAGGAAATACAGCCATACCACGTGGTATTTACCTTAAGGAAAATAGAAGATTGGACAATTCCATTATGTTACACTTCCCCGCCGCGATGAGGCGCCACTGCTTATACTTTGTCTGAGAATCGTTAGTTACAGTAGTAGACTAAGGATTCCTTTAAAAGAGGAAAAATAAAAAAAATAAAAAATTCTTTAAATATAAAATTTAGGAGTTTGCTTGTTAGGAGCCTCCAAATACTCGAGCTATTTATAAAAGTAGATATAAATTTTTTATAAGATAATAAAGCTTTTTAAAATCTTCCACCGAAAAATTTAGAATTGAACTTTAAATTTCTTTATGTCTTTGTGAAATAAAGAACTGAAGTGGAAGATTTTGTTTTCTCTGGAGAAATTAGAATTGAAGTGTGTTCTTTGGTAAAGTTCAGAGGAGAACTTGAACTTTTCTTCACTTCGTTGAGAAAATTTTAAATTGAACTAGAACTTTTTATCTTCCGGGAAAATATTCACAAGTATGGTATTACTTTTTCTATCTTCCACCGAAAAATTTAGAATTGAACTTTAAATTTCTTTATGTCTTTGTGAAATAAAGAACTGAAGTGGAAGATTTTATTTTCTCTGGTGAAATTAGAATTGAAGTGTGTTCTTTGGTAAAATTCAGAAGCGAACTTGAACTTTTCTTCACTTCGTTGAGAAAATTTTAAATTGAACTAGAACTTTTTATCTTCTGGGAAAATATTCACAAGTGTGGTATTACTTTTTCTATCTTCCACCGAAAAATTTAGAATTGAACTTTAAATTTCTTTATGTCTTTGTGAAATAAAGAACTGAAGTGGAAGATTTTTATTTTACTCTGGGTAAATTAGAATTGAATTGTGTTCTTTGGTAAAATTCAGTAGAGAACTTGAATTTTTCTTCACTTCGTTTGAGAAAATTTTAAATTGAATTAGAACTTTTTATCTTCCGTGAAAATATTCACAAGTATGGTATTACTTTTTCTATCTTTCACGGAAAAATTTAGAATTGAACTTTAAATTTCTTTATGGCTTTGTGAAATAAAGAACTGAAGTGGCAGATTTTTGTTTTCTTCTGGAGAAATTAGAATTGAATTGTGTTCTTTGGTAAAATTCCGAAGAGAACTTGAACTTTTTTATCTTCTGTGAAAAATTTGGAGCAGTATTTTAAATTTTTCATCTCTTCGAGACATATCTGAACTAAAGTGGAAAATGTTTATATTATTTGGAAAAATAGAAATGATCAAAGACTAAGTTCTTTTTCATTGAGAAAATTCAGAAGAGAACTTGAACTTTCCTTGACTTCGTTGAGAAAATTTTAAATTGAACTAGAACTTTTTATCTTCCGGGAAAATATTCACAAGTATGGTATTACTTTTTCTATCTTCCATCGAAAAATTTAGAATTGAACTTTAAATTTCTTTATGTCTTTGTGAAATATAGAACTTAAGTGGAGGATTTTTATTTTCTCTGGAGAAATTAGAATTGAATTGTGTTCTTTGGTAAAATTCAGTAGAGAACTTGAACTTTTCTTCACTCATTGTGAAAATTTTAAATTGAACTAGAACTTTTTATTTTCCGTGAAAATATTCACAAGTATGGTATTACTTTTTCTATCTTCCACCGAAAAATTAGAATTGAACTTTAAATTTCTTTATGTCTTTGTGAAATAAAGAACTGAAGTGGAAGACTTTTGTTTTCTCTGGAGAAATTAGAATTGAAGTGTGTTCTTTGGTAAAGTTCAGAAGAGAACTTGAACTTTTCTTCACTTCGTTGGGAAAATTTTAAATTGAACTAGAACTTTTTATCTTCCATGAAAATATTCACAAGTATGGTATTACTTTTTCTATCTTCCACCGAAAAATTAGAATTGAACTTTAAATTTCTTTATGTCTTTGTGAAATAAAGAACTGAAGTGGAAGATTTTTGTTTTCTCTGGAGAAATTAGAATTGAAGCGTGTTCTTTGCTAAAATTCAGAAGAGAACTTGAACTTTTCTATCTTCTATGAAAAATTTGGAACATTATTTTAAATTTTTTCATCCCTTTGAGAAAAATCTGAACCGAAGTGGAAATTTTTTATATTATTTGGAAAAATAGATAAAAACTAATTTCTTTTTCATTGAGAAAGTGGTGAAAAAGATAAGTGCTTCAAGTTGGAAAATGGGTTTAGGAGGGACATTAAGAAAGTAACTTGCTCTGAAATGGTCTTTGAAAAGTATTTCTTAGTGTTTTTCGATAATCAGGCAATTTTCTCAAGCTCTTTTCTCAAGGTCATAGCTTTTGACTGACAACACTAACATCAAAACTTAAACGGTCAGAATTAGAGGCTGTTTCCAAAGATTTAGAATAAGAAAAATTGTCAGGTGTGGGACTCGAACCCACGACCCCATATGGGGACCAGATCTTAAGTCTAGCGCCTTAACCACTCGGCCAACCTGACTTGTAAACAATTCTTGATCATATTCATATTGTAATTCAGTTTCATTGGTAAAGTTCAGAATTGAGCTAACTTTTTTCTCTTCTTTAAGAAAATTCAGAACCTCGTCTAAATTAACCTTAAAAAAAATGAAATAAAAGCTATGTCGATTTTGCATATTTATTCAACATATCCGACAAAGCGCTGGAGGGGGTGCATTCCTGTCGACTTTTGGAGGATGTTTCCCCATTTTTCGATAATCAGGCAATTTCCTCAAGCTCTTTTCTCAAGGTCATAGCTTTTGACTGACAACACTAACATCAAAACTTAAACGGTCAGAAATAGAGGCTGTTTCCAAAGATTTAGAATAAGAAAAAAATTGTCAGGTGTGGGACTCGAACCCACGACCCCATATGGAGACCAGATCCTAAGTCTAGCGCCTTAACCACTCGGCAAACCTGACTTGTAAACAATTCTTGATCATATTCATATTGTAATTCAGTTTCATTGGTAAAGTTCAGAATTGAGCTAACTTTTTTCTCTCTTCTTTAAGAAAATTCAGAAGAGAATTTGAACATTTTGCACTTTTCTAGTTTTTTTTATTTATTTAATCTATTAAAGGCCCTAACAATTTAGGTTCTGCATAAATCCTTTTACAGAAGTTATTTAGTGAAATCACAAGACATGATTAAAGAAAAAAAGTACATAAGAAAAAATTGTCAGGTGCGGGGTTCGAACCCACGACCCCGTATAGGGACCAGATCTTGAGTCTAGCGCCTTAACCACTCGGCCAACCTGACTTGTAAACACTTCCTGATCATATTCATATTGTAATTCAGTTTCATTCTGTGTGTGTGTCGTCTCTTTGTGTGTGTGTTGTCTCTCCATTCAGGCTGGTGGACTAAGACCCCAATATTGAGCTAGTGGATTTCCACCATTCAGGCTGGTGGACTAAGACCCTTATTCTAAGCTAGTGAATTTCCACCATTCAGGCTGGTGGACTGGGACCCCAATACTGAGCTAGTGGATTTCCACCATTCAGGCTGGTGGACTAAGACCCCAATTTTCCAACTCTTGCATTTCATGAAAGAAATTCAAAATGAACTTCGAAAATCAATAGAATGTAACTGTGAGAAGGTAAAGCACAACAAGTCACTACTGAAATATTCCAACTCTTGCATTTCACGACAGAAATTCAAAATGAAATTTGAAAAATTAAAATCCAACTCAGAAAAGCCCGAAATAGTAATTTACATATCCCAAATCATAAGTTTCAGACAACAAACGCCTATGAGAGACTAAGAATCATAGCTCTGAAAAGCCTGAAATAACCAACTACTCATCCCAAACTTGAAGTTTCAGACAACAAACACCTATGAGGGACTAAGAATCCTAGTTCTGAAAAGTCCAAAAAGCAAACTATACCTCCCAAATCATAATTTTCTGAAGGCACACACCTATGAAATGCTAAGAAATCTAGCTCAGAAAAGTCAAAAAATAGCAAACCAGTCATTCCCAAATCATAGGTTTCAGTCAACACACACCTACGAAAGGCTAAGAAATCCCGCTCAGAAAAGTAAAAAAATAGCAACCCACACATCCCAAATCATAGGTTTCAGACACCACACACCTACGAAAGACTAAGAAATCTGGTTATGAAAAGTCGGAAATAGCAAATTACATACCTCAAATCATAAGTTTCAGACAACACACACCTATGAAATACTAAGAAAACTTAGCTCAGAAAAGCCTGAAATAGCAAACTATTCATCCAAACTATAGGTTTCAGACAACAAACACCTATGAGGGACTAAGAATCCTAGCTCTGAAAAGTCTAAAAAGCAAACTACAAATCCCAAATCATAATTTTCTGACAGCACACACCTATGAAAGGCTAAGAAACCTAGCTCAGAAAAGTCAAAAATAGCAATTTAACCATCCCAAATCATAGGTTTTCAGACAACACACACCTATGAATGGCTAAGAAATCCAGCTCAGAAAAGTAAAAAAAAGCAACCCACCCATCCCAAATCATTGGTTTCAGACAACACACACCAACGAAAGACTAAGAAATCTAGCTTAGAAAAGCCCGAAATAGTAATTTACATATCCCAAATCATAAGTTTCAGACAACATTCACCTAGGAAATACTATGAAACCTTAGCTCAGAAAAGCCTGAAATAGCAAATTACACACCTCAAATCATAAGTTTCAGACAATACACATCTACGAAATACTAAGAAACCTTAGCTCAGAAAAGCCTGAAATAGCAAACTACTCATCCCAAACTATAGGTTTCAGACAACAAACACCTATGAGGGACTATGAATCCTAGCTAATAAAAGTCCAAAAAGCAAACTACACATCCCAAATCATAGGTTTCAGACAACACACACCTATGAAAGGCTAAGAAATCTAGCTCAGAAAAGTCAAAAAT
>CM051257.1:44155154-44398170 GCA_027921565.1 Artemia sinica
GAATAATAGACTAGCAAGAACATATATAACTACAGGAAGCACGATAAACCCAAAGGAGAGATGGCTCTGCCAGCTCTTGGTGGGGAATATTCGTTAGTGGCACCAAATCAAAGTGTCCAGCATTCATCAGAGGTAATCAATCACTATCTCTGGGGTATAAGGAGGAAAAGGAATTAATATGACTTGTAAATAGCTTTAAGTATAAGTATTGACAGCTTTATAGATCAAATTTAAGTCAGCTGTGTGACTCCAGAAACAGATGGTCAATACCACAGACGGGAATTAATTTGGGGGGGGGGGGGGGGATTCGTCAGCAAAAGAGGTGAGATATATGAGAACCATTAAGACTTGCGGGAAAATAATAAAAGTGGTGAGATTACAAGGCCGTCCTGCATGCGTGCCTGTTGCGGCATGTACAAGTGCCTGACGTGGCATGTACGCGTGCCTGTTGTGGCATGTTTCATATTACTGAAAAATAAAATGTGAAGGTTTCTTTTCTGCTATTATATCATGAACTAATCTATTATTTCAAACAAATGCCTTGTTTGTTTGCCAGTTGCACTTTCAACTATGGGATGCACTTTGAAACAATGGGATGTTCACTTTATTGAACTATGGGAAAATCTCTATTTATAGCCATTGAACAATCGAATAATGCATGTTCCTGTATTATTTTTCCCATTTAGGTCTGAGGGGGGGGGGCAACCTTCCCTCCTGAATATAGCTTGAAAATATGGAACTGTACCTGAATTCAAGAATGAAACTTTAGCAAACTCCAAAGAGGTTTAGTGGGGTTTACAGTACAATAGATTATTCTTTAAAAATGAATTTTCTTATGAATATACGAAATGCAGGTTTTTTTTTATTGAAATTCATAAAAAAGAATATACATGGTAGAAGAAATCAGTTGTTTGTAAGCAGTTCCTGGCAACAAACTGTAGGTAGAGAGTAACCCGTTCTAATAGTAACCAAAGCTCTAAAAACGGAATTTTGAAGCAATAAATCTGTTGAAAGAAACGAATTTTCATGTGTTTTTGAATATGATAAATTCGTTTTTGTAAGGCACTTGTTCAAAAGTTACAAGCCAGATACAATTCGCGTACTTTTTGAAAACAAAGGGAAAACACTCCCAAATTATGAGTGACCTTGATCAAACTAGCACCATCAATTTCAACTTATCAGAGTACGAAATAAAAGAATATTCAAGCCCCTGTATACAAAGTTCGATATTTAATTTTTTTGCGAGGGGGCTGGCCAGGGATGTGGGTTTATTTTTATTTTGTGGGTTTATATTTATTTTTATGTGGGTTATATTTAGCTCGATTTGTGTTCGATTCCATTCCATTAGAAAGCCATTGTTTTTTGTCAATTAATTAAAAAAGTAACTTTCTGAAAGAGAAGTTTTCTAAAGAAAAGTAAAGGCCATATTAAACTTAAGATCAGAGGGAAATAGAAACCTACAATAACACAAACTCAAACGACCAGAAACTAAATAAACAATCATAGCGACAAAAATACAACATGTACTAATATAAATGAGTAAATAAATCTTAAAATGAGTGAAACTTAAATTAAATATGCAAATTAAGCTTGAAACGAACAAAAATTTCTAAAAGAAGAGTTGGGGTTTTGCCTCCTTCTCTCAGTGTAAAAGTCTAAAACCTACTGCGTCATTGGCGCTTTACTGAAAACGAATTATATTACAAATATTTTCTTTTGTGCCTATTACAACTTTAAAATAAACATAAAAATTACAGTAAAATTTAATTTTGAGAGACTTAGATTTGCCTCTTGAAACCCTACTTTAGTGCAGTCGTGAAGTGACAACTTATGAGTGTGCCCAAGAGCTAAAATGGTGTTGGTTTGGTATTCGAAACACTTAGAATTCGTTCAATATTTTAGTCAGCTTAGCGCTGACATCCCAAGTCGCCTAGAATATGTGGTGATGAATATAATAATGACTACTTTTAAGAACTATCCTATATTATGGTGATGTGTGGTGATAAATATAATAATGACTACTTTTAAGAACTATTTTATTTTATGGTGATGTGTGGTGATGAATATAATAATGACTACTTTTAAGAACTATTTTATATTATGGTGATGTGTGGTGATGAATATAATAATGACTACTTTTAAGAACTATTTTATATTATGGTGATGTGTGGTGATGAATATAATAATGACTACTTTTAGGAACTATTTTATATTATGGTGATGTGTGGTGATAAATATAATAATGACTACTTTTAAGAACTATTTTATTTTATGGTGATGTGTGGTGATGAATATAATAATGACTACTTTTAGGAACTATTTAATATTATGGTGATGTGTGGTGATGAATATAATAATGACTACTTTTTAAGACTATTTTATATTATGGTTATATGTGGTGATGAATATAATAATGACTACTTTTAAGAACTATTTTATGTTATGGTGATGTGTGGTGATGAGTATAATAATGACTACTTTTAAGAACTATTTTATATTATGGTGATGTGTGGTGATGAATATAATAATGACTACTTTTAAGAAACTATTTTATATTATGGTGATGTGTGGTGATGAATATAATAATGACTACTTTTAAGAACTATTTTATATTATGGTGATGTGTGGTGATGAATATAATAATGACTACTTTTAAGAACTATTTTATATTATGGTGATGTGTGGTGATGAATATAATAATGACTACTTTTAAGAACTGTTTTATATTGTGGTGATGTGTGGTGATGAATATAATAATGACTACTTTCAAGAACTATTTTATTTTATGGTGATGTGTGGTGATGAATATAATAATGACTACTTTTAAGAACTATTTTATGTTATGGTGATGTGTGGTGATGAATATAATAATGACTACTTTTAAGAACTATTTTATATTATGGTGATGTGTGGTGATGAATATAATAATGACTACTTTAAAGAACTATTTTATATTATGGTGATGTGTGGTGATGAATATAATAATGACTACTTTTAAGAACTATTTAATATTATGGTGATGTCTGTTGATGAATATAATACTACTTTTAAGAACTACTATCAATGGGTAATTGTCGCTAATGACTTTTATCAAGGAATGTTTACACCCCCTAATCGAATTTGTATCGTTGGAACAGAAAACAGTCCAGATATAGATAGGGAGTTCTCGTTCTTAAGGATTATAAGTGTTTTTTTTTGAGCTTCAAAAATAAAGAAACAGCTGTTCTACTGGAACACACCAACTAAATAACCTGATTTTTAAAAGTGGGGCAAAACGCTCCAAAAGGGCGATTGAACCCGATCAAAATTACACTACCGAATTCAGCATTTAAGAGAAACATGATTGTCGAGTTTTCATGGAATTTTACGTTTTTTTTTAGAAGAATGATCATGGATGCGTGTTTATTTCATTGTTTGTTTTTTTTGCTTTTTCACAAGGCTGATTGTATTAAACCAATGGCCCATGAAAATTGGGAAAGGGCTCATTCGAGCTGAAATTGAAAGCTCTAGTACCTCTTTTAAGTTTAAACTGTGTCACAGCAAAGTTGTGTTTTCTTCCATTTTGTCGCGCAAGGAAATAATTTTGGCCCAAAGGGTGCCAAAAACCTATCAAACCAAAATTTCAGGTAGCCAATGGTTTCAGTTTTCTTTACTTCAGTTTTCATATTTTTTAATTACCAGGAATTACCACGAGTCGTTTTATTTGAGCTAGGTTTATGGCTTTGTGTTGCATGGGCTGAGTGGAGATCCTTTTTTTTCTTTTTTTAGGCTTAATTTTGTCCTTTTACATTCCATTAGAAAGCCATTGTTTTTTGTCAGTTAATTAAAAAAATAACTTTCTGAAAGAGAAGTTTTCTAAAGAAAAGTAAAGGCCATATTAAACTAAGATCAGAGGAAATAGAAACCTACAATAACACAAACTCAAACGACCAGAAAATTACTATCAAAGAATAAATGAAACGCAAAACGACCAGAAACTAAATAAACAGTCATAGCGATAAAAATACAACAGGTACTAATACAAATGAGTAAATAAATCTTAAAACGAGTGAAACTTAAATTAAATATGCAAATTAAGCTTGAAACGAACAAAAATATCTAAAAGGAAGAGTTGGGGTTTTGCCTCGTTCTCTCAGTGTAAAAGTCTAAAACCTACTGCGTCATTGGCGCTTTACTGAAAACGAAGTATATTACAAATATTTTCTTTTGTGCCTATTGCAACTTTAAAAATAAACATAAAAATTACAGTAAAATTTAATTTTGAACCGATGAGCTTTCATCAATTAATATCGTTATATTTAGAATGTTCAGTTTAATTTTATCAGTTCTTTCCAAAACTACTCAAGCCAAATACAGCTTCACTACAAACAAGAGTTTGGCTGCTGCCCCCTTCTCTAACTGTAAAAGTCTAAAGTCTACTACGTCATTATACTACGTAAAGCCTACTACGTCATTATAGTAAAGCGCCAATGACGCAGCAGGTTTTAGACTTTTACTGTGAGAGAAGGAGGCAAAACTCAAACTCTTCTTTGTAGATATATTTGTTCGTTTTAAGCTCGATTTGTATATTCAATTTAAGTTTCACTCGTTTTAAGATTTATTTACTCATTTATATTAGTACCTATTGCATGTTTGTTTGCTACGATTGTTTATTTAATTCCTGTTCGCTTGGGGTTTCGTTTCCACGTCTATAATGATTTCTGGTCGTTTTGAGTTTGAGTTATTGTAGGTTTCTATTTCTTCTGATCTGAAGTTTAATATGGCCTTTGATTTTCTTTGGAAAACTTCTTTTACGGAAAGTTTTTTTTTTTTTTAATTAATTTCTGTTTGTTTTTTATTGCCAAAGTTTCAAGTTTAAAAAAAACTCTTTATTGAATAATAAGATTTTTTTCAACATCAAACTTTTATCTAAGTATCAAAACTAGTATCAAAGTAACTATATCGAAGTACCAAAGTATCAAAGTAAAGAAAGTATCAAAGTAGACAAGGTATCAAAATAAACAAAGTATCAAAGGGACAATTAGAAACTTGCATAACTTACAGCCCTTGCACCATAAATCGAAGTTACCACGTAAATCACCAAATCCAAGTATCAAAGAAAACAAAGTATCAACGTAACAATAATTAAGTTCCTTAACTCAGAGCCATTTCTTGGGGTGTGGAGGGGGGCGGGGCGTCAACCCCGGAAAGCATAGTTATTTAGCCTTTGAACTATTTTGAGCAAAATGGATATCTAAAAATTTTGACCAGATGCCCTTTGGGAAACTGGGGCGTGGGCTAGTTGCCCATTGATCACTTTTGACTCTAGCTAGAAGTTTCAATTTCCGATCTAATGAGCCTCTTCCAAAATTATTACGATCACTCCTTCCACAAAACCCTTTTATTTTTAATAATGGGCAACTTACATAAGTTACAATCCATGTCCCGGGGCTAGGGAGGATTTCTCAACCCCTAAGCTGTAGTAATTTGAATTTTGGACTGTTTTGAACAAAATGACTGTTTTTAAAAAATTTTGATAAGGTACATTTTAAGAAAAAGGTACATGGGGGGGGGGGTACTTTTTGATTACTTTCAATTCTTAAAAACTTACAACTTACATGGCGTGGGGCGTGGGCTAGTTGCCCATTGATCACTTTTGACTCTAGACACAAGTTTTAAATTTCCGATCGAATGAGCCCCCTCCCCCCCTCTAAAAAAAAAATTAATACGACCACCCCTTCCACAAAAACCTTTTATTCTACTAATGAGCAACTTACATAAGTTAAAGTTCTTGTCCCGGGTGCTATGGCCCTAAGTTATAGTAATTTGAATTTTGGACTATTTTGAATGAAACGGCTATCTTAAAATTTTTATCGGATGCATTTGGGGAAAAAGGGTGTGGGGTAGATACCCTCCGATCACCTTTGATGAGTCTTAAAAAGTTAACTAGAACTTTCAGTTTCCAGTTAAATGAGCCATCTCTGAAGTTTATAACGACCATTCCTCACATAAAATTTTATATGCCCCGATGCATAGCTTACAACACTTGCCCTGGGGGTCTGGGGGATTGTGTCGACCCTGGAGTTTTCGTTATTTAATTTTTAAACTATTTTGAAAAAAATTACTATCTCAAAACTTTGATTGGATGCATTTATGGAAAAAGAGCATTGGGGGGGGGGGGCTAGTTGCCCTCAGATCGCTTTTGACTCTTGGAAAAGGCACTAGAAATTCTAATTTACAATCGAATAAGCCCCCTCCAAAGTTTATGCGACCATTCCTTCCATAAAAACCTTATATACCCACAGGCCACATTTTACAACACTTGCCCCCGGATTCTGGAGGGGGCTGTTTTATCCCCTGGAGTTCTTGTTATATTCACTTTGGTCTGTTTTGAACAAAATGCTACATGCAAAATTTGATTGGACGCATTTGGGGAAAAGAAGGTTGGGAGGAGAGGGGGGCTAGTCCTCATCGGATCACTTTTGACTCTTAAAAGTTGAATTAGAACTTTCAATTTCTAATCACTTGAGCCCCCTCCAAAGTTTATATACGACTACCTCTTCCATAAAAACCTTATACAAGTTTTATGTATGCCCCCCGTGGCATAAGTTACAACCCTTCCCTGGGCTCTGTGGGAAGGGTCATGTTGACAATTAAGTTTTTGTTATCTGGTCGTTGGACTTAAAAAAAAAACTGGCTTTCTCAAAATTTTCCTTAGATGCAGTGTGTGTGTCAGGGGGGGGGGTAGATGCCCTCTGTTAACTTTTGACTCATAAAAAAGGTAACTAGAACTTTCAATTTCCAATCAAATGAGCCACCTTCGAACTTTATACGACCACCCTTTACATAAAAACCTTATCCGCCTCCGGGGCATAACTTAAAACACTTGCCCCCAGGCTCTGGGGGGTTGTGGCAAAACCCCGTAATTTTTGTTATCTGGTGTTTGAACTATAAAAAAAATGGCTATCAAAGTTTGTATCGGATGGGTTTGGGGAAAAAATGGCGTAGGGGGGGGGGCTAGTTGCCCTCGGATTTCTGTCGACTCTTAAAAAAGTGAACTAGAACTTTCAGTTTATGGTCAAATGAGCCCTCTCTGAAGTTTATACGAGCATCCCTTCCATAAGAACCATATATGCCTCCAGGGTATAACTGACCGCCCTGTTCTTGTTCCTTGGGGGTTTGTGTCGACAAGTTTTGTTGTGTGATCTTTGACCTATTTTAAGAAAATGGCTATCTCAAAATTTTAATCGGATACATTTGGGGTAAAAGGGCGTGGGGAAGGCTATCTGCCCTCTGATCACTTTTGACTCTTAAAAAAGGAACTAGAACTGTCTGATTTCCAATCGAATGAGCCCCCTCCGAAGTTTACACGACGACCTTCCATATGAAGTGCCTCTGGGAAAAAATAAATAAATGAAAAACATTGGAGCCGTATGGCGTTTACTATAGGCAACGCTATAGTGTTGGCATCTGATTATGATTAAATAAAAAAAAAAGAAAAAATAACTGAAAGTAAGGAGCGACATTAAAACTTAAAATCAACAGAAATTATTCCGTATACATACATACATACATACATGCGTGTATTTAAAACCAGTGGCCATATACACAAAAACAAATAAATAAAAAAACAATAAGGAAAGAATAATAGCATTCAACAAATTCAGCTACAGCTTCTTTCCGTGCCATCAGACTATTCTCTATAAAAACAACCTAACGCAATAATTAGGTCCCTCGAAGTAGTCCCCAAAACACCCGGGAGCAGAGGTACATCCCCGTGAAAAAATTTACCCCTAAAATTTGCCAAAACTTGCATCTACTCAGAAAATAGTAGATCCCAAAATTTACAGAGGGGGCAGGCTCTTAAGACTGGAAGTCTTCTAAGACTCCCCCAGTAGCCTTTACGCAGTGGTATGCAATTTACCCACGCCTGCAAATACTTAAGGGTTCTCCAGGGTAGGTTCAGCTTCAAATAAAACTGCTCCCCACACTCCCGCCCCCTTTTAATCCGTCTATAAAAATTCAGGCTACTAGACTTTTCCAGACCCGTTTAGCCAAACCTGAATCTCCTGGTCCCGAAGGCCTTGCAAATTTACCGAGGAAATCTTCAGGTGTACTCAGAGGGGCCCTTCATTTCATGCCCATGATAAACCAGCATTATCCAACAGTCCTTTAACTTGTTTTTGCCATGCTTCCTTTTTGGTAAAACTCAACATCTCTGTGTAGGCCGCTTTCGCCAGGCGGTTATCAGGTAAGCGCGTAACCTGGTAACCAAAACTTAATCATTTGTATAGTTCATATGACGTAGATCCTGCAAACCCAAATCCCCCCTCAGGACCAAACTACTAAAATTATTTTGTATAAATCTTTTAAGATACATAAACTGCAGAGATTCCAGTTTTTTATTTTAGTAGTCCCCCACAACTTTACATCCAAAAAAAGGTATGACTTTTGTCATAAAAAGGTACTTGTGCATCTCATATTTTTTTGATTCCCATGATTATTTTTGTCGAAGTAGAGCACAAGGACCACGTGAAAAACTCATCAATTTAATGTGAAACATTAAAACTTAAAGCGAACAGAAAAATTCCGTATTTGAAAGGGGCTGCCTCCTCCTCAACGCCTCTCTCTTTACGCTAAAGTTTTTATTGTTTGAAAAAATAGAATTGTGGGAGTCCAAACTTTAGCGTAAAGAGTGAGGTGTTCAGTCCCCTTTCAAAATACGGAATAATTTCTGTTCGTTTTTAAGTTTTAATGTTGCTCCTTACTTTCAGTTAAAAAAAACTTGTTTTTTTTATTTAATTTCTGAACGTTTTTCGAAATTAATGCAGGATTTGCTTTTGGCTCACCGTACATGAACAATTAAAAACATAATTTGCATATTAGTTTTACTTTTTTTTTGGCTAAATGGCTTTCTCTAAATTTTAATCTGACTATTTTGAGAAAAAAGGGGGGAGGAAGGGGCCTAGTTGCCCTCCAGTTTTTTTAGCTACTTAAAAAAGGACACTAGAATTTTTATTTTTTACGAACGTTTTTATTGGTAATAAGTATACCTAACTTACGTAACAAACTTCTATGTTCGTATATTTTTATAAAGTATTTTTTCAATACCTTTGTTCGTCTTCTAAAGTTCAAACCCTTTATTTTTTTTTTTTTTTTTTTTTTCTCGTTCGACACCGAGTACCTTGCTCTTTACGATAAAGTTCAATCGTGTTTTCTTTAAGAGTGACCCCTTTATCACAAAGGTCGTTATCTAATATAAATCCTATAAAAGTTAAAAAAAAAAAAAAAAAAACTTTAGCATAAAGAGCGAGGTATTGACTAGGGGGCGAACTCGATCATATACGTAATAATTTCTGTTCGTTTTAAGTTTTGATGTTGCTCCTTAAAGTCGAAAAACTTGTTTTCTTATTTTGAATTTCTCATCGTTTTTTTAAATAATGCTGGGAAATCCTGCACTTCCTTCATAGCAATGTCCCTTCTCTCAGGAAAACTTTTTCCATGGAAAGATCCCCAAGTAACCCCCAACCCACCCCCACCCCCCCACTACCAGAAAAAATCCCCCTTGAAAACAATACTTCATTACTTCCCAATAACCAATAAGTAAACATTGGGCAAAGTTCATAACTTGCAGACCTTCCCCCGGAGACCTCTGGGGGATTAAGTCATCCTCAAAGACATAGTCAAAATATTTTTTGACCATGCTGAACAAAATGGCTATCTCAAAATTTCTGATCAGGTGACCGTGGGAGGTGGCCTACTTACCCTCCATTTTTTTCACTTAAAAAGGGCACTAGAACTTTTAATTTCCATTCGAACGAGACCTCCCGCCTCAATATTCTAGGACCACTGGGCCGATACGATCATCTGGAAAAAAAAAAACAACAAATAAACACGAAGTGATCCTCTGGCAAAAATACAAATTCCACATTTTTGCAGATAGATAAAACATTGATCCGCTGAATCTGATGGCGTGATTTTTCATTAAGTTTTCTGCGACTTTTAGGGGGTGTTTCTCCCTTTATTTTTGAAAATAAGGCAAATTTTCTAAGACTAGATGGAACTTATATATTTGAAATCAGCATAAAAATATGATTCTTTTGATTATCTGTTGATTGACTCCTAATTGAAAAAAAATTGAGTCTCATAATTGACTCAACAGTTGGTATAGAAAAGGATATAAAGAATAAAAAATAGATATAGCTAAAAAGAACAAAGGATAAAAATGTTAATCATTTAGGTATTGATATAAAGATTAAAATTTAATGCAAAAGTATACTTTTGTATCTTTTTATTAGTTCGCTAACTATATATATATATATATATATATATATATATATATATATATATATATATATATATATATATATATATATAGTATATATATATATATATATATATATATATATATATATATATATATATATATGTATATATATATATATATATATATAATATGTATATATATATATATATATATATATATATATATATATATATATATATATATATATATATATATATATATATATATGTATATATATGTATATATATATATATATATATATATATATATATATATATATATAATATATATATATATATATATATATATATAATATATATATATATATATATATATATATATATATATATATATATATATATATTATATATATATATATATATATATATATATATATATATAATATATATATATATATATATATATATATATATATATATATATATATATATATATATATATATATATATATATATATATATATATATATATATATATATATATATATATATATATATATATATATATATATATATATATATATATATATATATATATATATATATATATATATGTATATATATATATATATATGTGTATATTATGCTATATCAATATCTTCTTTAAGACTCGAAGACAGCAGCAACGGACTGTCGTCAAGACTTATCAATATGAACAGCAATATATGACATCTGGTAGCGCCGAGAAATCAGAATCACGCTTTGAAGGACCCCGTTCAAGTAAGTAGAGGCTTTCATCTTTTAATATGTGGCATCTATCAGTTAATGTTCTTTTTTTTTTTTTTTTTTTATATGTTTTTCAATTTATTTTCACACATACAATAGCAAGAACGTACCCTTACAAGTTAACAAGCAGGATTTGAAACTTCTTAAACTTCTTGTTTTTTTGGTGAAAATACAGTCTTAAAAACTAAAAAAAAGTAAAGTGAAACGCAAACGCTGCAAAGTTTCGGAAAAAAATTCATCCAGTTAAAAATTAATTCTTTTTTGAAACTTGTGCTCTAAAATGGAGATATTTGGACCTAAAAACCATTTTTTATTATTTTTCACAGGCCCCCCTCACTAGAAAATTTATGTAAAGCTCTCGTCCCTTGAAGTTTTAAATTAAATTTTCTCTGAGAGTATATTGCATCTTGTCGTGTAGAGAGGGTCTGCACAGAGCAGGTTACTGATTTTATGTGATTTCTCGGTTTTTGAAAATGGATATTTGAATCCTAAATAGAAACAATGTTGTTCTAAAGAATAAAAAGTATTGTGTATTTTCTCTTTTGTTTTTATATTTTCTTATTATGACTAAAAGACGTATTTTATTTATGTGTTAGCGGAAAAGGCTACTCCATCAGAGCGATTTTCAATTAGGTGCAAAAGAGCGAATGCTATTTTTTCTTAGCAACTAAATCGTTAACTTAACTGTGAGTAGATGTCCTTGTTTAGAACCACACACATTTTATTTTTTTCGTCTAATTAGAAAGTCCCTGTAGAAATTATTCAGTGATACAGTTACTTACTTACTTAAACTTAGATCCTCTGACACCTGGTGACCTATAGGGCAGCAATAGTGGACCTCAACGTCGAACGATTCTGAGCCAGGGACCACAGCTCACTGAGGGATGATCGACTCTTTTCTCAGACTTCAAGGAAATGACCAATGGTTGCATACCACTCTTCCGGAGGCCCTGAGATGTCCAGCACCAACTGTCACAGGGAAGTCATTCTTGCCTTATTCAAGTCATGTGCCCCCCAGTATTGCCACCTTCTAAGTCGAACTGTCAGTTATTTGAGGATACTTTGTGAGAAACCTGATGCTGGTGTTGAGCACTTTACCAGCCTAACAAATCGCAAGTATTCTTCGCAAGCAATTATTCTCAAATCCAAGTAACCTTTTCTCTACAGCTCTAGACAGGCTCCATTATTTGCATCAATTGGTCAACATGGAGATTAAGTTGCTACTGAAGAGACGCAATTTCAACTTAACCGATACTTGTTAGATCTCAAAATGCTATTTAACTGAAAGAATGCTGCACCTTCATAGGCAATTCGAAGGATGATCCCTCTGTCGCACCTGCCATTTTTGAGTTGGTGTACTACCTAGATAGTTGAATTTTCTTACCTCATTGATTTCCGATTCCCCACGCTTACGACATCCAGCTATCGAAGTGATGACACCGTTTGACATTGCCTTGCTCATGTTAACGTTAATCTTCAGGCCTGTTTGGGAGGTTTTTGAAGTGAGCTCCTTAATGTTCCGTTGCATATCTTCTGTGAAATGAGTAGCAAGAACTATGTCGTCGGCAGAGTATCAATCATAAAGTTATCTTTGAGGTTTCAACTGTACCCCGCCACAGAAGTTGCCAGATTTCAGAATGAACTTGACGATTTTGGCCAATAAGATTAGGGAGAAGAGGCATTCTTACCTCACACCAGATTCAACAGCCAACCATTCGTCTGTCCCTTTTCGGCCTGTACTGCGCACAAATGCCCTTCGTGCAGGGTTTTGATCATCTTTATAATTTTACAGGGATTCCGTAAAACCAAAGAATTTTCCACATTATTCCACAATGGACTGAATCAAAAGCTTTCAGAAAGTCTAAAAAAACCAAGATGATCTGTACCTGCCATTTATTCGATTCTTCAAGCAGTGCCCGAAGGGTGAAGATAAGGTCGCATCACAACTGACTTGGCTGAAAACCTTGTTCATCTCTTAGCACAGAATCTACTTGTCTTTGAGTTCTATTTTATAATTTTTGGCAGTGATCCTTACTTCCAATCGTCTAAAATGTTATTCCTCTCCAGCTATCACAACTGATTTCTTTCCTTTCTTGAAAAGTTTGACAATCATGCCTTTTTTTTCTATTCTGATAGAATAGGTTCAGTAGTCCATATATATGTTTCTTGATAGCCTTTCTGCCATATTTAAGTACTTCAGATGAGATTCCGTCGTGGGCAGCTACTTTACCATTTCTTGGGGACTTAAGAGCAGTGTCAACTTCATCATAGAGGATTGGACCTGAATATATAGTAAGATTAAAGAGTGGTGTATTTGGGATTTCAAGGATTTCCTTCTTCTTCTTCTTTTTTCTTATTATCATTCTTTAGTCTTATTTAAAAATTGAAAAAATATTCCCAAGGATTTGTCAAATTTAATTATGTTTATTTTTCTGGGTTTTTCTAGTTTCATCTCTACGCATTAATTCTTTTAACCTGCTCCCGCGTTGGATTACAGAGTTTTGAATTAGGTTGATTTATCTCAATGTTCGGGTTTCCATTTCCTGGAAAATTAAAGCAATTATTGACGTTTGAAAGTCAAGTCTTTTAGGGTTTAAGCGAAAACAAAAGACAAGTATCCATTTGTGCAGTTAGTTCTGATTCTGTCCTTGTCATGTGAACATTTATTATTGAAACTGTATTATATGTAATTTAATATTTTATATCACATTTCAACTTTACGAAAGCTGGAGATGCTAGAAAGCCTCCAACGGTCGAACCTAATATCGTTGGCCAACACTGCCATAAGAATGCCAAAGAAGACCAGCACTGCATAGGACTGTAAAAGAAGACATTAAGGAAATAAACGACAAAATGAGAAACTTTACAGATTAAATTTTTTTTAGAATTTGGGCTCATACAAAAGGGGAAGGAGCGCTGCTTTTTTTTTGTTTGTTTAAAAAGAGGATGGAAAAGAGGACAAATACTAAGTCATCTCGGTTTTGTTATAATTTTCCTCTTGTTTGTCCATTATCTTTTTCTATTTTACTCGGTCTAGTTTGAAAAATGGAAACTATTTCTGTTCACATTTTATCTCTTTTTTTTTTAATATTTTTCTAATTGTTAGAAGAATAGAGCAATTGTCTTTGAATTCAAAACCTTTCTGTTTTTTAAAAGAAATAAACGGGGAAAAACTTTTCTATTAATTATAAGCCTAGAGAATGAAAAATAAGTTTTAAGGTTTGCGAAGATTCTTGGGCTCTTATCAAATGATGGATGTAATATATGGCTATTTTTTATAGTGGCAACACTATTGAGTTCAATAAACAGCCTATACCAGTAAGACGAATGAAACATCTGAGCCCTGATGAACTGGATTCTGAGATAGATGTACGCGCGACTCTGTCCGGAGATGAACCTTCAACTATAAAGAAGTCTTCAAAAACGCTACAAGGACAAACGCGACAACTTGATAGCCCTATAGAAGGTCAACTGTGCAATATTGAATCACATCCCAGATTTTCCTAAGTATTCTCGCACCAAAATGGCTCAAGATGTTGAGCCGCTTTGTACTATACCGTCCCATCCACGCCCTATGTGCAACGTGGAGTTTCATTCAGGTTTTCCAATATTTAAAATTAGCTGTCCGAGTGCAGAAGAACCTTATTGTAACATTGAAGGTCCTGGACACCCAAAAATAATGTGTAATATTAGGTCTCATCCTGAATATCCTCGATTCAGAGCAGGAACTGAAAATGAAAGGCGAAGCGTGTGCACCGTTCCAAACCACCCTATAACCCTTTGTAATCTACCTGACCACCCCTTCTTTCCAAAGTATACTCGTCCAGGATCTGAACACGAAGATCCATTTTGTAATATTGAAGACCATCCAACTATCAATGTAATATCCCAGGACATCCTTCTTATCCAGATTTTATGCCATTAGGAGAATCACAAACAGAACCTATTTGTAATATAACAGGCCATCCAACAGGAAGATGTAATGTAAAATTCCATCCAGATTACCCAAAACTTGTTGGGATAACGGATTTAGTACTGCACCTTTCTGTTTTATACCAAGTCATCCCGAGCTTCTATGTAATATTCAGGGACATCCGGAATACCCTGGTTACATGACTGAAACCGATGCTCTAAAAGATCCTTATTGCAATGTTCCAGGTCATCCTGAAACTGGGAATTGTAACATCCCAACTCATGAAAACTACCCAAAGTACGCTCAACCGGCGGAACTACTTCCAGGGTCTATGCCATTTTGTAATATCCGCTGTCACCCGAAGAAGCTACAATTTAATTGTAATATTTCAGGACACCCAGATTACCCGATTTATGTCCCGGATGATATTAAAAGTCCTCCAGTTTGTGACATACCAAATCATCCGGAACTACTTTGTAACGTCCCTAAACATCCAGATTATCCGAAATTCAGTCCTGGTCTTCCAAATGATGGATATTTTGTGTGCAATATCCCTCTGCATCCAATTATGGAATGCAACATACCATATCATCCTGAATATCCAATGCATTTGGGAACGCTTAGTACAATAGCTCCACCCAAGTGCACACTGCCAGGTCATCCTTCTCTTCTCTGCAATATTCCCAAACACCCCAGACTACCCTAATCATATCGAGGATGAAATAAGCGCAAGAGGTCCGCCAATATGCAATATTCCTGGTCACCCAGAGCTCCTTTGTAATGTGCCACACCATCCGGACTACCCCAGACTGTCAGCTAGAACTCCACAAGAACCATTTTGTAATGTTCCCTCACATCCTCTGACAACGAAACCTAGACTATTCAAACCTGGTGGTGGCTCTCCTCTTCCATTACGAAGGACTGGTTCACCAGAGCCTCTTTCTCAAGATCCGCCAAAGAAGTTAGATGATCTTCTTGCATCATTAAACCCTTCACCAATGGTAAGCTCTGTTCTCTTCTCTCTTGTTCTCCTTTCTATCTATTTCTATTTCTCTTTTTTCCTGTCTCTTGAAGTAGGACTTATTTGGAAAGATGGTTTTCAGAAAAGACTCTTAGTAAGTAGCCTCTTTCAGATCTTGAGGGGTGATCTTCCAAGTTGGATAAAATACTGTTAAAATTTGTGCATCTAACAAAAAGATTACAGGATAACCCCTTTCCAAAATAAGGAAAATGATTTGAATATTCTTGGAACAATCCTGTAGTGGATCAAAAAATCTTTCTTTCTGTTTTGAGGGAAAATATTTAGCATTTAGTTTCATTTATAATATCCTCTTATGACATAGACATTTCAAGATTTTTATTAAATGTTCTACGACAATTATCCGCTCTATATATAGGAGAACAATTTTTATATATGGTAAGGTGCATAAATACATCCAATCCAAAAATTGAAAGCCCTTCTACAGAATCATCGATCGAAAAGATTGAAGTTTGATTTCAAAATTTGACTAGCATTTTCTGTTCTTTCGCTTATCTTTTTTATATCAAGTTGGTAGGAATAATGGAAACGGCAAATCGACAAATGAATGTTTTTCTTAATGTTTTTCATGGGTTTTTTACTCGTAAATTAAACTGCAATGGAAAAGAGAAAAAATAGAGTGGATTCTTAAAATTAACAGATGTAAAATTTACCATATAAAAAAGTAAATACACTGCGAAATGTTTATCTTCCTATTAGTATTACATAAAGAAGAAACTCTAGCTCATCTAGCCGGCGTTGGAAGAAATAATTCCAACTATGTCACTATGTACCAGGATCGGAATAATATGGATGCTTGAAAATACGTATTTTTGTTATGTTAATTCGAAGAACCTTAGACAAAATTTCTCTGAAAAGAATTTAGCCTATGCTACTGGTATTTTGGTCGATTGGGTAAAGGGCTGGATGTCTCTGATTAGTCTGGGATGCAATTAAAAAATGAACTGTAATCTTTGATACTTCTTGGGATATGACCAAAAAAGACCTTTTGCTCCTACAGTCAGCAGGAGTAGAACTTTGACAAAAAAAAAAGCAATCAGTTTATAAAACAAGCATATACTCGTACTGATCGGATAAGAATTATCTCAAATTTTTTAGCGCTATCACAAATTGGAGATCTGAAAAGCAGTTGATTTGAGGCAACTTTTCCTCCTTGTTGGTAAAGTTAGTATACTCTCATCATCTAAATATGCGGGAATGCACTAAAGCAGTTTGTAAAAAGTGTCTAGAGCACCTATACCCTTATTAATTTCTGTTTATTTTTAAGCCTTACACTACATCAACACCTGTCCCGAGTCTGACGTTACAGCCAGAACGTATCTCTGAGCTTGCTGCAGTGAAGCCCGTTGAAGTGCCAAAGAAGAAAAAGGAAACCCAGCCATGCTCCGGTGCTCCTGTGTATTATCCACAGGGTGATATTTTCACAGGAAAAGAGAAACCTGTTTCGGTAGGTCAAGCTATGGGGATTGTAAATAAATCGTAGGAAACCAAATGGGGCAGGATTAATGCGACTCGATTTCACCTTTTCTGGCATCAATTATTTTATTTTTTATTCTTGAATTCAATTTTGAAAACAATGATTTTAGTCCAAATATCTGGCTGTCACTAAACACCAAACCTTCTGCCGAAAGACGCTAATGACAAAAGAAATTTTATATTTACTACCTGTATTGGTCGAGTTTCTTTTTCAAACGAATATTTTTGTACCATATTCAAGTGCAACATGTGCAGCGAGCTGGCAATCCCAAGTTTTTTTATTTACCAATTGCTTTCAAAAATATGTGATCCAAAAGTTGTATTATTTAACGCAAATTGAATAAACACGCCCCTTCATTCTTTACGTGGTGTAATAAAATACAAAACTAAAATATAAAACAAAAATAAAAATGCTTTTGTGTTACAGCATATTTTCTTGAAGCTCTAGAAAAAAGTCACCTTTCTCCAACATATTGGGATCATTTGTTCAATTTGGTCACCAATTAAAAAAAAACTTTTTGTAGTTAAAGGTTTGATGGTTGTGTTAGGGCATTCTCGGATATGTAGAATTTGATTATGCAATTTAAAACAGGACTGAATCCCTGTTTGTTTTGGAGAGGGAGTGTTTGCCTCTTTTCTTCTGAAACTATGCAACTTTGTTAATGTTCATAACTTTGGATAGATACCTCTCAACTTCGTAAACTTTAAAAATTCGGAATCAACATAAAATGGAAATTCGTTTCATGTAGACACTGTTTTCAAAATTGTATTTTTTAGTTTCGATTAACATTGGCATCGGTTACTCCTTACGTAAAGTTTGACACCATGGGGTGTTTGATTGCACAATCAAAATCAGCATGTCCAAGGACTCTAAACAGGAAGTTTCAAGTTCTTATAAGTAAAAAAGGGTCGTCTTAATTGAAATTTAAAAGTTCTTTTGTCCCTTTTAGGAACAAAAAAGATCATACCTCGACAAAGTTCTAATTCCTGCCATTTTTTGCCACTAACAACAATTTTGACCTGTAAAGTGTGCATGAGTGTTGTATAAGAAATTTCCGAGGTAGGGGGCAAGTACTACCAGGAGCTTTAATCTTACAAAGATTTAAATTGGAATATTTTTCACTTTCTCCTCTGTTTTACAGGTTTTAAATTATCTACTTTTTCCAGGAGCCCATTTCCCCCTTCCCCCCCCAGCCTCAATGAAACTGCGTTTACGCCTGTAAATTGGCCGCTTATAACAACATTTACTTACTTGTGCTTGTGGTGGAAATCAGGGGTTTCCACCTTTCCCGGCATCAAGGATCCTCGAGACATGTTAGGACCAAGTAGTGTGGTCTGCTGCCAGCGGCTCTACAAGTGGGAGACATTGAAGGGTCCATCTGTGTCAAAAGTTTCTGAACCCCCCCCAATAGGTTCAAGATCTGGTTTAGCCAGGTTCCACCAGTTTTTTTTCCGCGGATGGGTGGACGGGCGTTGGGTGAAGAAGGGGGGGGAGCCGGTTCCTTCTTGGCGTCTCTTTCATGAGCTGGGGGCTCAGCTAGAAGGATTCGGTGAGGTAGGTACTCTTGAAGCATCTGTAAGACATAGCCCAAACCTTTTCAGTCGGCATTCTTTGATCGTGAGGGCAACGTTTCTCTTAATGCCGCACGTTCATCATATATCCACGTTTGATATGTGGGTCACGCAGGTGTATCCTGAGAATGCTTCGGAAACAGGTATGTTCGAACATATTCAGTGGATTTTCATGCAACTGCTTCACCGACCAAGCTTGCCATCCATAAAGAAGGATGGTTCGAACCAAAGCCAGGTAAATTCGAACTTTAGTGCGTGCACTAATTTCACGTCGGTTCCACAATGGCTTTCTGAGGGAAGCAAAGACCTTCTGTGCATTCTGCAATCGCTGTTTGGATATTGGCGTCTGAAGATCCATCAATATAAAGCAGGGAGCCGGGTTATGTGAAGCTGTCGACCTGTTCCAACTTTTCTTTATTTATAGTTAGCGAAAAAGGATCAGCGTGGTTATTGCCATAAATTTTGTCCTCTCTGTACTTCAATTTCGGATACAATTTCCCAAATCAGGGGAAAATGACAGTGAAAAACTGAAAACTAAGCCATATGTTACCATAAAGACAAAGATATATTAAAGGAAACTGTCCTGTTTCTGTGGATACTTAAATTATGCAGACTTATCTTAGTTTTGACAAGATTTTTGAAGAAACTAAATTTCGGCTGGTGTGGGGGGGGGTGGGGGGGGGGGGTGATGGCTTCAGGCCCCCAATATACAAAAATTTGTACAAAATCATATATCCCATAATTTCAAGACAAAACTGTTATTCATAGTTTTTTTTTTTTCAGCAAGTGATGCAAATCTGCAATGCATAACTACAAAATAACCTAGAAAAACCTTTCAACTAAACTTATATCATCTAAAATTTGCAAAAGAAAATTTATCTTGTTTTTTTTTTTCACGAATACAATGGATGTATTCTGTACAATCAAAATTAGATACGAAAATCTTTGAACTCCAAAGTTTTTTGAAGAATAGCTGTATTTCCTGCTCTTTTTTAAACCAATCAAGTGAATCTATTCTATATAACTGCAATATTCGCGGCAATAATCTTTACGAAACCTTTATCCTGTAACGTTTTCGAATCAAAGATGTAATGCTATCATTTTTCAATTAATTTTATGGAAGAATTTTTGGGACTTTTAGGGGGAAATGCCTATCACCACTTTATTAATGTCTAAAGTAATGTAGACTAATTCTTTTACCCATCCTAAACACATCCGAATTTTGGATTTAATTCCTTATTCTTATATAAAATTCACTTGTAATGATGTTTTTGAATCTAACTCCACTGAATTTGACACCTATGAAATAAATTTATGACCCTGCCTTTTTGTCGTCATAAATGGACGTATAATATAATTTTGCAATCAAGTTGAACTTAAACTTCAATTCGTTGTATTTAGTAATTTTTTTTTTCAAATTCAGCTGAGACTAATATTACAAAAGTCTCGTTTCCTGAAAAAGCACTAACTACTTCAAAGAGCTCATTTTTAATAAATTATTTTCTACAAAAACCATTTGAACTTCTACGTAAAAGCTATTTTATTTAAAAGAAATGTTTTTGTATAATAAAACTTAAGATATAAATTTAAAATCACCTTGTCCATTTACGCATCATTTTTTTATTTGCTTGGGGAAATATATTTCTAAAATTGGTTCTAGGCATTTACCCCCCCCCCCCCCCCCCCCAGTAAAATATCCCCCCCCCCCCCCCCCCCTACCCACCCCACTTCGAAAAATAAACCCTTTCCCGTGGAAGATACTCCCAGGATAAATCATCTTCGCTGAAAGGGAATTATTCCCAAAATTTACTCCCCACTGAAAGTTCCCCAGACAATCCCCTCCCCCCCTGCAGAAAACTCCCCCACGAAAAATGTTCGTATGTTTTTCCCAGTAACAAATACTATTTGTAAGTAACGGACAAATTACAAAACTTAAAAAAGCCCTACTTAAACTTAACAAACTTCTACAATGGGATTCACTGATTGTTTTGTGAATGCCAAAACATCCCAGCTTTCATTGAGCCATCAGATAAATACAGAATTAGTTGTAATGAAGAGATGAGGGGAGGATGGAGGTAGAAATTGATGTATGATCCCAAGTACCTTAACCAGGATATTGTTGGGGGGGAGGGGAATTTTAAAAATATGTATCAAAAACGTGAAATTGATATCTACTCCTTTATGATTTCTGGGAACATTTCTAATCTACGCTGTTATTATGAAAGTAAAGAGTAACATCAAATCCTAAAATGAGCAGAATATATTCCGTATAGGAGGGGAACTGCTCGTTCCTCATCCACACCTTTACCTCATGGTTGCAGAAACTTCAGATGATTTTGCACGGTTTTTTCCTCGGGAGGTATTTTCCGGGGAGGGGGGTAAACACCAGCCACGATAAAATTTTATGCTAAATATGTATATGATAATGTGATATGTATCAGAGGCAACGCTCTAGCGTTGCGTATAGTAAAAGCCATACGGCTACAATGTTTTATTATTATTTTTTTTTCCAGAGGCACTTCACATGGAAGGGGTCGTCGCATAAACTTCGGAGGGGGTTCATTCGACTGGAAGTTGAAGTTCTAGTTCACTTTTTAAGAGTCAAAAGAGATCGGAGGGCAACTAGTCTTCCCACCCGACGCCTTTTTTCCCAAATGGATCTGATAAAAATTTTGAGACAGCCATTTTGTTAAAAAAATAGTTCAAAGATCATATAACAAAACTCCAGTGTCAACACAACTCCCCAGGGCCCGGGGGCTGGGCGTTGTAAGTTATGGGGGTATATATGGTTCTTGCGGAAGAGATGCTCATATAAGCTTCTGAGAGGGCATTGAAAATTGAAAGTTCTAGTTCACCTTTTTAAGAGTCAATAGAGATCGGAGGGCAACTAGCCCTCCTCCCTTCCACACCCTTTTTAATCAAACCCATCCGATACAAAATTTCGAGATAGCCATTTTTTTTTTTTTAAAATAGTTCAAAGATCATATAACGAAAAACTCCGAGTTCAACACAACCCCTCCAGGGTCGGGAGGCAGGCGTGGAGTTATGCCCTGGGGGCATATAGCTTATGGTTTTGCGGAAAGAGTTGCTCATATAAACTTCAGAGAGGGCTCATTTGATTGGAAGTTGAAAGTTCTAGTTCACTTTTTAAGAGACAAAAGAGACCCGAGGGCGACTAGACCCCCCCCCCCCCCCCCCCCCCCCCCCCCACGTGCCCTTTTTCCCAAACGTATCTGATAAAAATTTTGAGATAGCCATTTTGTTAAAAAAATAGTTCAAAGATCATATAACAAAAACTTCGTGTCAATTTAATCCCTAGGGCCCGGCTCAGGCGTTGTAAGTTATGCCCCGGTGGCATATATCGTTCTTATGGAAAAGATACTCGTATAAACTTCTGAAAGGGTTTATTTGATTGGAAGTTCAAAGTTGTAGTTCACTTTTTAAGAGTCAAAAGAGATCGGAAGGCAACTAGCCCCCCCCCACACACACCCTTTTTTCCTCAAACCCATCCGATACAAATTTCGAGATAGCCATTTTTGTATATTAGTTCAAAGATCATATAACGAAAACTCCGGAGTCAACACAACCCTCCAGGGCCCGGGGGGCAGGCGTTGTAAGTTATGTCCTGTGGGCATATATGGTTCTTATGGAAGAAATACTCGTATAAAACTTCAGAGAGGACTCATTTGATTGGAAATTGAGAGTTCCAGTTCACCTTTTAAGAGTCAAAAAGAGATCGGACGGCAACTCGACCCCCCAGCCTTTTTTCCCAAATGCATCCGATAAAAAATTTGAGATAGCTATTTTGTTAAAAATAGTTCAAAGATCATATAACAAAAACCAGTGTCGACACAAAGAACTTTGAGATTTTCATTTTGTTAAAAATAGTTCAAAGATCATACAAAAAAAAAACCTCATGGTCAACACAACCCTCCAAGGCCTGAGGGCAGGCGTTGTAAGTTATGCCCTGGGGGTATAAATGGTTCTTATAGAAGGGATGCTCGTAAAAACTTCAGAGGGCTCAATTTATTGGAATTGAAAATTTTAGTTCAGTTTTGAGAGTCAACATGGATTGGAGGGCAACTAGCCCCCCACGCCCCTTTTCCCCCAAATGCATCCGATGAAAATTTTGAGATAGCATTTTGTTAAAAATTTGTTCAAAAGTCAGATAACAGAGACTCGGGAGTCGACACAATCCCCAGGGTCCGGGGGCAGGCGTTGTGCGTTATGCCCTGGGGGCATATAGCCTATGGTTCTTGTGAAAGGGCTGCTGGGCTCATTTGATTGGAAATTGAAAGTTCTAGTTCACTTTTTAAGAGTCAAAAGAGACCATAGGGCAACTAGCCCCTCCTCCACGCCCTTTTTCCCGAACGCATCCGATAAAAATTTTGAGATAGCCATTTTGTTAAAAACAGTTCAAAGATCATATAACAGAAACTCCGGTCTCAATGCAAACCTCCAGTGCCCGGCGCAGGCGTTGTAAGTTACACCCTGGGGTATATATCGTGCTTATGGAAGGGATGCTCGTATAAACTTCAGAGAGGGATCATTTGATTGAAAATCAAAAGTTCTAGTCCATTTTTTAAAGTCAAAAGAGAGCGGAGGGCAACTAGCCCCCCCTCCACACCCGTTATTCTTAAACCCATCCGATACAGATTTCGAGATAGCTATTTAAAAAAAAAATAGTTCAAAAATCATATAACAAAACTCCAGAGTCAAAAAACCCTCCAGGACCCGGGTGGCAGGCCTTGTAAGTTATGCCATGGGGGCATATATAGTTCTTATGGAAGGGATGCTCGTAAAAACTTCAGAGAGGGCTCATTTGATTGGAAATTTAAAGTTCTAGTTCAGTTTTTGAGAGTCAAAAGAGATCCGAGGGTAACTAGCCCCCCCCCCCCCAAGCCTTTTTCCCCAAACCCATCCGATAAAAATTTTGAGATGGTCATTTTGTTATAAATAGTTCAAAGGTCAGATAAGAAACACTCAGGTGTCGATGCAACCCCCCAGGGCCCGGGGTAGGCATTGTAAGTTATGTGCTGGGGCATATATGGTTCTTATGGAAGGGATGCTCGGATAAAACTTTGGAGTGGGCTCATTTGATTGGAAATTGAAAGTTCTAGTTCACTTTATAAGAGTCAAAAGAGATCCGAGGGCAACTAGCCCTATCCCCTAGCCCTTTTCCCCCAAACCCATTCGATACAAATTTTGAGATAGCCATTTTTTTTTAATAGTTCAAGCATCAGATAAAAAAAAAACTCCGGGGATCGACACAGCCCCCCAGAGCCTGGGGCAAGTGTTTTAAGTTATGCCCTGGAGGCGTATAAGGTTTTTATGTATGGGGTGGTCGTATAAACTTCCAAGGTGGCTCATTTGATTGGACATTGAAAGGTCTAGTTCACTTTTTAAGACTCAAAAGAGATCGGAGGGAAAGTACCCCCCCCCCTTCACGCCCTTTTTCATCAAACCATCCGATAAGAACTTTGAGATAGCCATTTTTTAAAAATAGTTCAAAGATCATTTAACGAAAACTCCGGTGTGTGACACAACCCCCAGGGCCCGAGGGCAGGTGTTATTCATGACTTTCATCAAATGAAAATTATGAGATAGTCAGTTTGTTTGAAATAGTCAACGATAAGACTACAAAAACCTTGTTATCAACATAACCCTCCCGCCTCCCGCCCCCCCCCCCCCCAGAGCCACGAGAAGGGTTGGAACTTATGCCGCGGGTGCATATAAGCCTTTTATGGAAGCAGTGGTCGTATAAAATTTTGGAGGGGACTCAAATGATTAGAAATTGAAAGTTCTAATTCACCTTTCAATTGTCAAAAGTGATCCAATGGCGACTAGCCCCCCTCCCTCCCGACCTTCTTTTTGCCAATTGCGTCCAATCTAATATTTTATACAGCCATTTTGTTCAAAATAGACCAAAGATAACATAACAGAAACTCCAGGGATAAAAACAGCCCCCTCCAGAATCCAGGGGGTAGTGTTGTAATATGTGCCCTGGGGGTATATAAGGTTTTTATGGAAGGGATGGTCGTATAAACTACGGAGGGGGCTTATTTGATTGTAAATTAGAATTTCTAGTACCCTTCTCAAGAGTCAAAAGTGATTGGAGGGCAAAACTATCCCCCCCCCCCCCCCCCCCATTTCCCCCAAATGTATCCAAAACAAAATTTGTAGATAGTCATTTTATTCAAAATAGTTCAAAGGCCAAATAACTGTGCTTTCGGGGTTGACCCTCCCCCACCCCGGGGAAATGGCTCTGAGTTACGAAACTTAATTATTGTTACTTTGATACTTTGTTTGCTTTGATATTTAGATTTAGTGATTTACGTGGTAACTTCGACTTACGGTGCAAGGGCTGTAAGTTGTGCAAGTTGCTTATTGTTACTTTTATACTTTGTTTACTTTGATACCTTGTTAACTTTGATCCTTTCTTTACTTTGATACTTTGGTACTTTGATATTGTTACTTTGATACTAGTTTTGATACTTTGATGAAAGTTTGATGTTGGAAAAAAAAAATCTTATTTTCAAATAACGAGTTTTTTAAAAACCTGAAACTGTTTGCAATCAAAAAACGAACAAAAATTAATTAGAAAAAAACTTTCGAAAGTTTTTTTCCCCAATTCCTTCCGAAAGAATCGGGGTGTATTTCAAATGAATACACCCTTCACTACAAATAAGAGTATCGCTACTGCCCGTTTCACAAACGGTAAAAGTATCATTCTCTTGCTTAAATAACCAATTATCTTATTAGAATTATCTCTTACTTAAGTGGCTACAAAGTTCTGCAAAAATTAGTTTATCTTTTTTTATTATAATAATTGGGAGAACAGAATTCAAAGACAAGTGAGAATTGGATTAAGGATTGGTTGTTCAACCGCGGTCGTCTTCAGGGAGTAGGGGTTATGTACTTCTAATGAATGGTGTCTTCACTACAAACAAGAGTATGGCTACTGCCCGTTTCCCTAACGGTAAAAGTATAAGGCATACGCTGCGTATTTGGCTTTACTTTACAAATATTCTCTTTGTTCTTATTACAACATTCTCTTAAAATAACCAATTCCCTTACTTAGAATTATCATCCTCTTACTTAAGTTGCTACGAAGTTCTGCAAAATTAGTTTACCTTTTTTTTATTATAATAGTTACGAGATCAGGATTCAAACATAAGTGAGAATTGGATTAAGGATTGGTTGTTAGACCGCAGTCATTTTCAGGGAGTAGGGTTATATGCTTCTACTAAAATGGTGTCTTCACTACAAACAAGAGTATGGTTACTGCCCGTTTCTCAAACGGTAAAAGTATAAGGCCTACTGCGTATTTGGCGCTTTACTAAAAAGAATTATATTACAAATATTCTCTTTTGTTCTTATTACAACAAAAATAAAATGAAAATTCCAGTGAAACCAGACAAGGATTTACCAATAAGCCCCACTAGGCCCTGTGCTTTTAGCTATTCCCGAAGTTTTGGGGATTTCCCCGAAAATCTTGCAAAAACAGAGCGGCCAAAACGCTTGGGCCTAGAGGCGTCAAAGCTTTAAACCCGGCCTGGGTGAAACAAAATCTTAAGCTGGTGAGCTTTCAGAAATTAATATCATTATGTATCCAATATTCAGTTTAATTTATTAGTTCTTACCAAAACTGTTAATTTATTTTGGAATAAAAAAAATTGAAATGGGGAATTTTGAAAAACCTGAAACTTTGACAATAAAAACGAACAGAAATTAATTTAAAAAAAAAACATTCCGAAAAAAAAGTTTTCTAAAGAAAAAAAAGTAAAGGCCATATTAAACTTAAGATCAGAAGAAATAGAAACCTACAGTAACTCAAACTCTAAACAACCAGAAATTACTATTAAAGAATAAATGAAACCCAAAACGAACAGAAATTAAATAAACAATCATAGCAAAAAAACATACAACAGGTACTAATATAAATGAATAAATAAATCTCAAAATGAGTTAAGCTTAAGCTAAGTATACTAATCAAGCTTAAAACGAACAAAAAAATTTTCTTATTGCAACATAAATGAAGCTCAAATAGAACAGAAATCAAACAGTTCGTGGTAACGAACTGTAAGTAAGGAGCAACCCGGCTCAATTGTAACCGAAACTCTAGAAAACGGTATTTTGATACCAATAGATACATCAAAAGAATCATATTTTAATACTGATTTCAAATATATAAGTTTCATCAAGTTTAGTCCTGCCCATCAAAAGTTACGCGCCTGAGAAAATTTGGCTGATTTTCGAGAAAAGGGGGAAAGACCCTCTAAAAGTTATAGAACCTTAATGAAAATCACACCATCATATTCAGCGTATCAGAGAACCCTACTGTAGAGGTTTCAAGCTCCTATCGAAAAAAATGGGGAATTCTGCATTTTTTGCCAAAAGAAAGATCACGGATGCCTGTTTATTTATTTTTTTTATTTATTTATTTATTTTTTTTCCAGGGGTGATCGTATCGACCCAGTGGTCCTAGAATATCGTGGGAGGTCTCATTGGAATGGAAATTAAAAGTTCTAGTGCCCTTTTTAAGTGACAAAAAAATGGAGGGCAACAAAGCCCCCTCCCACGCTCATTTGTTTCCCATAGTCACCCGATCAAAATTTTGAGATAGCCATTTTGTTCAGCATGTTCGAAAATATTAAAAGTATGTCTTCTAGGATTACTTAATCCCCCGAAGTTCCCGGGGGGGAGGGCTGAAAGTTATGAACTTTACCCAATGTTAACATATAGTATTGGTTTTTGGGAAGTATACAGACGTTTTCAGGGGGGATTTTTTCTGGTAGTGGGGGGGGGGGGGTGGGTCGAGGGTTATGTAGGAGGATCTTTCCATGAAGGAAGTTTGTATGGGGGAAGGGATATTGCTATGTAGGGGACGCCGGATTTCCCAGCATTATTTAAAAATTGATCAGAAATTAAATATATAAGAAAACAAGTTTTTCAACTGCAACAGCAGCAACATCAAAAGTTAAAACGAACAGAAAATATTACATACATGATTGGGTTCACCCCTAGTCAATACCTCGCTCTTTAAGCCAAAGATTTTTTAGTACTTTCATAAGAGCTATTTATTCTAAATAACGGCCTTTGTGATTAAGCGGTCATTTTTAAAGAATTGGAACAAAATTCAAAATTTAGCTTAAAGAGCAAGGTATTGACTAGGGGGCGAACCCCCTAATATACGTATTAAAAATATATGAATAAAGAAGTTCGTTATGTAAGTTAATTCGTAAGTTACGTATATTTATTACTAATAAAATCGTTCGTAAATAAAATCAAACAAGTTTCGAGAAAGCCATTTAACCAAATAAAAATAAAATTAATATGCAAATTTTGTTTTAATTATTCATGTACGGTGAGCCAAGATCAAAACCTGCATTAATTCAAAAACATTCAAAATTAAATAAAAAAACAAGTTTTTTTAACTGAAAGTAAGGAACGACGTTAAAACTGAAAACGAACAGAAATTATTCCTTATATGAAAGGGGCTGTCCCCTCCTCAACGCCTCGCTCTTTACGCTAAAGTTTGACTTTCTCACAACTCTATTTTTTTTAAACAATAAAAAACTTTAGCGTAAAGAGCGAGGCGTTTTGAGGAGGGGACAGCCCCTTTCATATACGGAATAATTTCTGTTCGTTTTAAGTTTTAACGTCGTTCCTTACAAAAAAAACTTGTTTTTTTTTTTATTTAATTAAATAAACAAGCATAGCAAACAAACAAACGATAGTTACTAATGTAAATGAGTAAATAAATCTTAAAACGAGTAAAACTTAAATTGAATATGCAAATCTAGCTTGAAACGAACAAAAATCTCTTCAAACAAGAGTTTGATTGTTGCCTCCTTCTTTCACTGTAAAAGTCTAAAACCTACTGCGTCATTGGCGCTTTACTGAAAACGAGTTATATTACAAATATTCTCTTTTGTACTTATTACAACATTGAAAATAAGCATAAAAATTACAGTAAAATTAAATTTTGAACTGATGAGCTTTCAGCAATTAATATCATTATATGTCAAATATTTAGTTTAATTTTATTAGTTCTTTCCAAGACTGTTCAAGACAAATATAGCTTCACTACAAACAAGAGTTTGGATACTGCCCCCCTTCCCTAACTGTAAAAGTCTAAAGCCTACTATGTCATTGGTGCTTCACTGAAAACGAATTATATTACAAATATTTTCTTTCCAGTTATTGCAGCATTGAAAATGAAAATAAAATTACAGTGAAATAAAATCTTGAACAATTAATGATGATCTTTCAACAATTAATAGCATTATATGTCAATATTTAGTTCGATTTTATTTGTACTTTTCAAGACTGTTCAAGACACATAGTTTCAATAAAGCGCCAATGACGCAGTCGTGATCTATTTCAATAATTTACTCCTTTATGCGATAGGCAAAGAGATCACCTTCAAATGGCAGAGCATTTTCTTTTCTTTTTTGTAAAGAACAAATTTAAATGACAAAAGATCATGCAAAATATTACCCTCCAAGATCACTTTCATGAGAATATCTGAAAAACATATATTTGAGAATAAAAACATATAAAAATTTGATGGAAAATTACTTTCCATTTCAACAATTGTGTTCTTTTAGTCATTTTCTTAACATAGACCATTTCTCATTTTATTATCTTTTCTTGTGAAACCTAATTTTATTATCAAGTTAAGAAATCAGCTTCTATTTCACAATGTTTTTTTATTTGCTTTGTTGAACATAAGTATGAGCTATAAAAAGTTCTAAACATTCGGTTTAAATTACATGAAATGATAGAATATATGTCGAGAATAATTATATTAATATTTAAAACAATAAGAATAACAGTTTGCTTTGAACATTTTAAAGGATAAAGGTTTTTAATAGCTAATTTTGCAGTAATATAAATTGATACACTTTATTTGTTTCAAAAAGAGTAAAAATACCTGTTTTGTCTCGAACGCTTTGCAAGAATAAGGGTTTTTTTCCATAGGTTCTTGCAAGTTGTTTTGCTGCAATAACCTTACAAGTTTTGTAAGGTTTTTTATAGCTAATTTTTGTAGTTGTATTGAATAAATACACTCAGTTTTGAAAAACAAAAAGAATTATGGTTTGCTGAAAAAAACTTTATAGGATAAAGGTTTTTGCTGCTAATTTTGCATTTATACAGAATAGATAGAGCCATCTGTAGAAAGAGTAAGAATATAGATTTTTCCTTTGAAAACTGTGCTAGATAAGGGTTTTCTGCAAAGGTTTTTACAGATCATTCCGAAGTTGCAAATTTGCAACTTCGGAATGTGGTGCAAATTTGTCATACCTTTTTATATAGAGAGACTCTTCAACCAACATATTCCATAATTCAAACACCTTCAGATCATTAACAATATGGTTAGTCTATACTCTACTAACCGATTGGAGGCTTCAATTCCGTAAGTGAAAAACCTTGTAAACTGGCTATTGTATAATAATAGAAAACTGTTTCCAGATAGGTGTGAAATTTACAGAGCAAAATTGTGTAGCTACAAAAAAAATTAACACCCGAGTGCAAATAAAAGAAAAATTCATTGTCATTGGAAGAAAATTAACTGTTATTGTAACAACTAGTAAAAATATGCAAGTTTAAAACCCTATAGGGATAGACAATGCCAATTTGCTTTGAATGCACAGAGGTATAGATAAACAAAAAGCTATTGATCTGATCTTGAAAGGAAGCTAGTTCATGCATCGTTTTCCAATAAAAAGGTATACCAACTACATTCAGATGAATGATACCTGGAACGAGGTCAAGTAAATCTGCTCAGATGAACACCGCTCCAAGGAGTTGGTACCTCCTGGAATCTGTGCTTGAATTACAAATCCCATAAGGTTTTTCTTTTTTCAGGGAAATACTCTCCGAAAACGAAAACCGAAAAATGATCCTTTGAAGGATATTGACGATCCCAAAGCTGGTGCGGCCATCATCCCTGTCTGTTTACCAGTTTGTTGTGCTATGCCTTGTGTGATATTGTGAATTCGATGAACATACTTAGATGAACTTTTTTTTGTGAAAGGAATCGTTTAAAAGCTCCATAGTTTCTATTGATTCTTTATTTTTAAAATGAAGTAAAAGGATTGCAGAAAACAAGAAGAGGATAAGAACGTAATAAAGACCAATTGTGATTTACAACTGTTAACCAAGGACTTCGAGTTACTTATGTAAGAGATAATTCAATTTACCTAAGACGCCGATGCACTGTTACACATATAACCCAATGCCAGCTCATTTAATAATTCGCAACGGACCAGAACGCTTTAACTGAAATGATGGAACAAATATAATTATTTGTGAATTCCGTATTAACCGCTTTATTTAAAGTTACAAAACCCCAAAAAACATAACTTTCAAAAAAAAGGAAAAAAAATGTTTTGGAATCATAATGCTCATTTTTGATTATCAGGTAATAGCAAGAATAAATCATATAAATCCAGAAAAGGAACCTGTTTAAGTATTTAAGGTCTACGCATTAAAATAAGTACCTTCTTTTGATTTATGACACATATTGATGCTCGCACTCTAGTTAATCACAAACTAAAAGTTAACAATTAAAATAAGTGCGAATATTGTCAACCTGAAAATGCGGCAAGTAACTAAAACCATGTATTGGACTTAAAAAGTATGTTTACTGTTTATCTGTAATAATAATATTGCTACTAACAACTCGTTTCAGCACCAAGTCTTCCGAAGCCAATACAGCTGTCTACAGTCTTTCCTTCACCCCGATACATAATAGAAAAGATAGTAACGGTGCATTGAAGGGGATGGGGTATTCTTTTTTCAAGAGAAATGAGGGCTAACCCGCAGATTTTAAATAGAAGAAAGGTAAAGAAACACGAAATTAGACTTTACAGTCCCTACCGGTGGTGCTGATCTCCGTTTAAAAGGCTCTTTTAAAGAGAATGTGCATCCCCTAAAATTCATCTCATATTGTTTCCCCTTTGACAGTTGTAAAATAAAAAGATATATTGTTCTACTGCATTGCCTGGCTTCTTAGTTATTAACTTATCACATTTTAGCCCTAAATTAGTAAGTTACCCTAAATATGAGAAGTGGATGCTTCAATCGATTAGTTACGAAAACTTAGTTGAAGAAGTACTTTTTTTATAACTGTCTATGAAATAAAAATTCGAATTGTTACATTTCTGAACGAATGTATGGTTTTCAGTCTTCTAAAATATTAGAAACGGTATGATTACCTTCTATTGTTCATCTAACACAGATAAAATGATGCTTTTTTATGTGAAAGTTTGTGCTAAAATTTCCTACTTCTCTAACAGTAAATCCTACTTCTTTAAAAGTAATAATCCATAAATATGTGTTTTTTAATTAATTCTTGTCTCTTTTTCAAAAAGTATGTGAGAGTCTTTAGTTACTGCTTTTATTAGTATTATTTACGATTTTTTCCTGTAAGACAAAGGACCAAACTTGTTATTCGGTTTGGACAACTGAAATTTTAAACATCTGGTTAGGTTTTATTTTTCAGTTTTGTTATTACTTGATATTACAGATGTTCCAGAAAAAGTGTGATTCAGTGTTATCTATTTGAGCTAATTTTATTCTAGCTACTAATTATATTCTAGGACATAGTATAATAACTATAATCTAGTTTAAAATTTGCCGTTTTTGTTACCTCTACGAAAAATGTTCTGCTATTTGCTGTCAAATAAATATAACGCATGCCGAGTAACTGTTTTGTGTGACATTTTTCTCTAAAAAATATATTTTGGAAATTCCTATGTTCATTGAAGATTTATTTGTAAGTTTGAATAGTACTTGAATCCTTTGTACCAACTATTGATCTAAATAAGCCATCACAGATTGTCCTGAGGTTGATTATTCATGTTTTCAAACCTTACATAATTTCCATGTGGAAAATTATATATAAATATACATGCATATATATATATATATATATATATATATATATATATTATATATATATATATATATATATATATATATATATATATATATATATATATATATATATATATATATATATATATATATATATATATATCTATATATATATATATATATATATATATATATATATATATATATATATATATATATATATATATATATATATATGTATATATATATATATATATATATATATATATATATATATTATATATCTCTATATATATATATATATATATATATATTATTTTTCTCTCTTTACACGAGCAACCGTGTGTATATTTATTTATAAATTTTTCTTGAAAACGGCTCCATTTTTTTGGGAGGAGGGGGAAAAATTGACACCCTGGGGTTTTCTGGCCTGAAAAAAACGATCGAGATAGATCATGAGTTTGAGAAAGTTGTTTAGAGCCTTATTTAAAAAAAAAAATCATATGAGTGACGTCATATTTATGAGCATATTTCAAGAGCATAAATTACATCATTTTTCCCCCAAGAGTGGTCGTATCGTTTGTAATACCTACAAAAAGAACAAAAAAACTCTCAGGATTCTATATCCAGATGATGAAAACTAGTATAGTCAGTTAAACGAATATTCAATGCGACTTCGGAATGTTTTAAAAGGTAATAAAAGAAAAGAAATTGACTTGGAGAGACGTGGAATAATATGAGATGAAGAAGAATATGAATATGACGAATTCGATATGAATATCGAACTCGTCTTTGAAAAATACCTGATCTTAAGAAAAACGCCAAAACTGTGTAAACTTCAAGCCCAAACTCAACGTTCGGCTCGAAGTAAAGTTACGTATTTGTTAAAGTACTCTTTAATTTTTATCTAATAAATCATTTGCAGTGCAATAGTGCTGCCTAAGTAAAGAACGATGTTGCCACAATGTATTATTATTTTTTTTTCCTCCATACCCGGGCACTTCGTATCGAAGGAGTTGTCGTAGAAACTCCGAAAAGGGCTCATTCGATTAGAAATTGGAGTGACTATTGCCCTTTTTAGTAATCGAAAGTGATTGGAGGGCAACTAGCCACCCCCCCCCCCAACGCCCATTATTCCCCCAACACATTCAATCAAAATTTTGAGATAGCAATTTTGTTCAGCGTAGTTGATTTCCAGATAGAAAATATGTTTTTGAGGAGGACACAACCCTTGGGGTAAGGGTTTTAAGCTATGCCCTGGGGGGCATATAAGATTTATAGAAGGCGTTGTCGTAGAAACTGCAAAAAAAGATTCATTCGATTGGAAATTCAAAGAGCTAGTGCCCTTTTTAGTAGTCAAAAGTGATTGGAGGACAAATAACCCCCCCCCCTCTCACACCCACCGTTTCCCCAAACACATCCAATAAAAATTTTGAGATAGCCATTTTATTCAACGTAGTTTTAAGTTCTGTAAATTAGGTCTTTGAGGATGACAATCTCCTCACAGCCCTCAGGATAAGGGTTGTAAGTTATGCCCTGGGGGCATATAAAGTTTTTATAGAACGCGTTGTCGTAGAAAATTCAAAAAGGGCTCATTCGATTAGAAATTGAAATGGCTAGTGCCCTTTTTAATAGTCGAAAGTAATTGGAAGGCAACTAACGCCCCTTCCACGCCCACCATTTCCTCAAACACATCCAATCAAAATTTTTAGATAGCCATTTTGTTCCACGCAGTTAAAGTTCAGGATATTATACTTTTGAGCTGGACACTCCCCCTACAATCTTCAGGGCAAGGGTTATAAGTTATGCCCTTGGGGCATATAAGTTTTTGTTGAAATCTTGTCGTAGAAATTTAAAAAAGGGCTCCGATTTGAAATTCAAAGGTCTAGTGCCCTTTTTAATAGTCGAAAGTGATTTGAGGGCAACTAGCCCCCCTCTCTCGCCCACCTTTTCCCTAAACACATCCAATCAAAATTTTTAGATAGCCATTTTGTTCAGTGTTGTGGATTTCCAGATAGAAATTATGTTTTTGAGGAGGTCACTCCCCCACAGCCCTCATGGCAAGGGTTGTAAGTTATGCCCTGGGGGCATATAAGGTTTTTTATAGAACGCGTCGTAGAAAGTTTTGTTCCACGCAGTCCCAAGGCCAGAACATAATTTGCACTTTACTGAAAAAAATATAGATGTTTTTACTTTTATAACTTTAATAAATCAAATAATATTAACATTTTGATTACTAAATATCAGTATATGTATATTAAACTGACAATGCACATTCATTTGTATTTTTTTCAGCAAAGTGCAAATTATGTTCTGGCCTTGGGAAGGCATAGGGGTTTTGAGCCCAACTTATGTTAATTTCTGCTCGTTTTGAGTTAGAGTCGGTTATTTATTGTAATTTCTGTTCGTTTTGGGTTTCATTTATTTATCATTGCTGATTTACGGTAGTTTCACGCTTCGTAGATTATCTGATTTTATTTTTGCTCGTTTTTTGTTTAATGGAGTTGTTTACTTTTCTTTGAAAAACTTATTTTGTGGAAAACAGTTTTTTTTAATAAATTACAGAAAAACTCAATTGTCCCATTCACTTACGGAAGCGTCGACACATCGACTAATGCATAAGTTTTCAAATATAGACAAGATAAAAATTCCCCCAAAAGTGGTAGTAACTGATTATCAAAAGGATATAATTCGGTTCCAACGAGATGCAAAACAAAACAAAAAACAAATTCCGTCTAAATCCTTAAATGAAGACATTAAAGATACAGAAATATGGTTAGAATTCTCCGATCGTTATAATAGGAAGAAAATATTACTACTATTTAGAATGCAGACTAGTAAATTACTAGTCATACAGACTAGTAATTTTTACTATGATTTCAAAATAAAGCCAATAAAGAAAAGTTTTTCCAGAGAATGGAAAATAGAGAGTCAAATTAATATTCATACCGTTCTATGAAGCTTTGAAAAGACAGAAAACAAAACAAACTAATTTCGAAGATTGTAAAAATAAATGAGAACAGGACGAGGATATGAATGCTTTCTTTTTCGTCTGAGATTTATCCAATTCCAAGAAAAACTTCAAAACTGGTAAATTAGAAATTCGTATATATCGTACGATCCGGAGTAAATAGTACTGGTCATACTTACGAATGTAAAAGTGGCTTCCACATAAAAACCCTTTGAAATATCTGTGACATTTCAAAAGATGTTATGTGACATTTTTTGTCAACTGGGAACTACAGCCTGCATTCTTTGTCTTAGCAAGTTCTATCGACGGGTTCAATCCGACTTCTTGTATCTTTATTTGGCTCTCAAGACATTTGGAAACATTAAAATACTTTTTTCTCACTCATAGATATTGCTGAAAAATGAAGCTTTTGATATCAAAATTGACCTTGCCAGATCTTCGATGCCCCCAAAAAATTGTCCTACAAAACAACCTTTGTTAATATCAGCAAAAAAAAAAAAAAACAAACAGAAAACCTAATTTTTTTCTGTTCTCTATAAAAAAAAACAGCATTTTTCTACTGAAATTAAGGAGCAGCATTAAAACTTAAAACGAATAGAAATTATTTCGTAAATTAGGGGGCTGCCCCCTCCTAAATATCCCGCTCTTCAAACTAAAGTGTTTTTTTTTAATACTTTTAAAAAAGGTTCTGGTTCTAACTAAACGGCCCTTGTGTTTTAGGAATCGTTCTTAAAGAATCGGGACGTAAGCTTGAACTTTATCGTAAAAAGAGGGGTATTGAGGAGGGAACAGCCCCCCTAATATACGTAATAATTTCTGCTCGTTTTAAGTTTTAATGTTGCTCCTTAATTTTAGTAGAAAACATTTGTTTTTTTTAATTTAATTTCTGATCATTTTTCAAATAATCTCAAGAAATCCACCTTCCCCTACATGGAAAATTCCCCCCACAAATGATTCCTCCATGGATAGTTCCACTTAAATATAATCCTTCCCCCGGGAAATTACCCCCTGACAATTCCATCCTCGCTGCGAATTTTCCCAGAAAATTTATTACGCAAGATTCCACTTGAAAAATATTCATTAGCATACTTTTGTTTGAGAAAAGACCTTTTATTCAATTTTCTAATCGTTTTTTGGTCATGGCGGAATCCCCTCTGTGTGGAAAATGTTTCTCTAAAATTCCCCCATCCAAGGGAAAGTTTCTGCCTCGGAAAATTACCCCATGTAGAATTTTACTGGTGGTAATTCCCCCCTGGAGAATATCTCACTTAGGAAATCCCCCCCACGTAAGAATCCCCCAGAGATTTCAAACTCCATTGACAATTTCCCCTGGACAATTCCCACAGAGCATCTCCACATGTAAAATGGGATCACTAACGAGAAAGTAAGACAAATAAAACGGAATTTCGTATATGAATTCTGACAAATTCCTTCGTGCAAAATTTCCCTGGAAAGTTCACCCCGGAAACTTCCATCCCAGTGGGAAATTCTCACCGCAGAAAATCCATCCCCAAAAAATCTTCCCTCCCCCTGAAAAATGTCTATACGTCCCAATAACAAATACTATACGTAAACAACGGGTGAGTTTCATAATTTGCTGCCCCTTCCTCCGGGGGCTGTGGGGGGTCATGTCATCCCCAAAGACATAGCTATTGGACCTTTCGAGTATACTGAACAAAATTTTGGTCGGACGACTTTGGAGAAAAAGGGGGCATGGGATTGGAGCTAGTTACCCTATTTCTTTGGTCTTTTAAAAAGGCCAAAGAACTTTTAATTTCCGTTCAAATGATCCCTCTCGCAATCTTTTAGGACTATCAGTTTGATGCGATCATCCCTGGAGGACAAAGAAAAAAAAAACACATCCACAATCTTTCTTCTGGCAAAAAATGCAAAATTCCACATTTTTAAAGATCGGAGCTTGAAAACTCTGGTAGGGTTATCTGATCCCCTGAATCTGATGGTGCAACTTTCAGTAAGATTCCTTTTTTTGGGGGGGGGGGGGGGGGGTCCACTATTTCAAAAATCAGGTAGATTTTCTCAGACTTGTAGCTTTTGATGGGTAACATTTGGAATCAGCATAATAAGTCAATTCTTTTGATGTATCTATTGTTATCATAATTCTTTATTTTATAGACGGATAATCAAACAAATATTTAACAAGAACCTTTTGAATTTTAAAAAGACATATAAGAAAAAGAAACAGTCTTTAAGACTCAAGAAAATAAAGAGCTCAATTATGCCAAAAAAAGTGAGAAATTAAAATATTGAAGTCTTTTCTGACACCTTAAAAATATAAAACTGTGTAAAACTGAAAACTATTTCCATCATGCGACTTGCAATAAAGAGTATTGATTAAAGAAGGGAAGGATAGCTTGCATCTCTCCGTTTAAATATTTTGCATTTAGTATTGATTGGTCAAACTTACATTCGACTGCCTCTTGATTCTCAGGCTTATTTTTTTGCAAGACAAATTGGTTTTGATATTAAGAATTCAGCTTCGCTTGATCAAAACTACTAATTGCATGGTTTAGAAGTTAAGAATCCTTTGTAAGTTTCAAGCTAATACCCGAATGTCCCACCTATGTTTGATTCATCAATACTTCAACATAAAAGTTCTCCGATGAATGCTAGTAAGTATCGTTATCTAGTTTGATTTCAATAAGCTATATAAAATTGTTAAATAGTCTTAACTCAATGCTTCAAGGGCGCCAGCAGAAAATTTTCCAGTGGGGGGGGGGGGCAGACGCCAAAGTAGCAGTAGTGGTTGGGTGACAGTTTAGGCAGTTTAGGGCACTAAGCTACGACTTTACCCCGAAGAGGACGAATTTGCAATCAATTTAAAATCCTGAGAAGCTAATTGATTTAAAAGTATCAATAACTATATTTTAGATTTCCCAGTTACAAAAGAAGTAATGCCACACTGTGGTAGTTCTGGATTCAACCAAGTTGATTTGCTTTATTTGTAATGAAAATAGGCTACGTTTGGTGATATTTAATTGCGTATGAGCTATAATGACGGGGGATTGAGTCATTGTTTTGGTGGGGGTAGGGTAGATTCCTACATTTTAATGGAGAAACTGCTTACTCTTCATGAGGCTTCAGATAAACGTTGAAAGAGGAAGGGGGAGTAGGAATTAATTAGAATGTTTCTCAATACAGCTAATATGTTACATTCCCATAATTACCAGCACAGAGGTGGTAATTTCCATCCATACAAACAATAATACTCCTTTTAATCCAACCAAAATTCTTTAGTAGTAATTTTAACAAGGACTTTTCAACAAAATTACTATTCATCCCCAGTTTTTTAAGTATATTCAAATTTGATTCAAATTGAAATTAAAATATAAACGTAGGACGGTACTAATCAACGTGTAATTATTGATTTACACATTTTAAAAGCAATTGACCAGCGATTTAAGGGACCGGTAGCTTAAATTATATCTTGGTTAGGCCTGGGTATGATTTGAAAAACAATCAGAAATTAAATAAAAAAAGAGCTTTTCAACTGAAAGCAAGGAAAAGATTTGAAACCTATTTGAACAGATTATTCTTTGTATGAAGGGGGCTGTCTCCTCCTTAGCTCCTTACTCTTTACTGTGAAGTTTGGCTTTTTTCCAAGTTTTTAAAGAAAATTTGCAATTGAAAAAAAAGTTTCAAGACACTAAAAAACTTTTTTAATGAGCAAGGTGTCGAGAAGGGGGCAGTCCCCCTTATATACGGAGTAATTTATATTTGTTTTAATTTTTAAACTTGCTCCTTACTTGAGTTGAAAAACTTTTCTATTTGTTTAATTACATTTCGTGAAACTGTAAAGTTTTATAAACACAATAATTTTGGTAACGCAGAAAAAACCATCAAAATTTCAATGATCTCTGTTTGGATTTTGATGGGTAATCAAACAGTTCGTGTTTTTCCCCAGGGGTGATCTTATAGACCCAGTGGGCCTAGAATGTCAGGAGAGGGCTCATTCTAACGGAAATGAAAAGTTCTAGTGCCCGTTTTAAGTGACCAAAAGAATTGGAGGGCAACTAGGTCCCCTCCCATGCCACTTTCTTCCCAAAATCGTCCGATCAAAGTTTTGAGATAGTTTTTGTTCAGCATAATTGAAAGGCCCAATAACTATGTCTTTGGAGATAAAATGACCGTCTACAGCCCCTGGGTAAATGTTACAAAATTCGCCCATTGTTTTATTTGTTATTGGGAAGTATGCACACATTTTTTCGGGTGGGGAGGGGAGGACGAATTTTTTGCTGGAGAATTTTCAATGTAGAGGATAGTTTTCAGGGGATAAAATTTTCAGAAGAAATTTTACACTGGGTGAAGTTGCCAGAATTTCATATACGAAATTTCTTTATATGTCTCTTGCTTTTTCTTTACCGATTCAATTTTACGTGTGGAGATATTATGTGTGGTAATCTATCGCCTTTTTCCTGATCCGGGAGTAAAATTGGTGTTGTACTAACTCAGATGGCCTTTGTTTTTCAGAGAGCAGCTCTTGTAGTTTTTGTGCAGCTGGTTTTTCATGTAAAAAGGCTTCTTTTAGAAGTTTTTCTAAATGGTCTAAATCTCTTATTTTGGGAATATCTAAACTTGTTGCGAATCTTTGTATCTCTCCTCTTGTATAACAGATAGCTTGATTTATCATAGCAATATCATCTTTCCCTAAACTCCTTTGTATTTGTTTAAGTGTGATAATCCATAAATGGATTTCGTTTGGATATGTTAGTAACGAGATGGGGGGGGGGGCGCTTGCTCCACAAATAGGTTTTGAAGCCTGTTTGTGACTGGAGCGTCTCCATATTGCTCCTGTAGAGCGTTTATTTTAGCTTGTGCGTCCTCTTCTACTCTTATTCTCTCCTCTGGCGCTTGTCGTAGTGCAATTTCTAATTCTTTAATTTTGTTTTCATTGGAACTCATGATGGATTCATTCTTTTTAATTCTTAGCGTTAGAAACGTTTTGATTCCTTATAGTGCTTTAAGTCGCTAAAATGAGTCTACCTATAAATTGTAAGAGAATTTTCTCAGTACCTTGGTTTAAATTTACCCTCAAGTTTAGTATTATAATTACACACCCTTGAGGATGATTAACCTATGACCCTATTTAGGTAAATTACAGACGCGGATACTAAAACTTGTAGCAAAGAGAAAGAAAAGGAGAAGAAAGAAAGAATCTTAGGAAGACAAAAGATAAAAGTCTGTCTGAGCTTCCCTTTTAGGTTAATATTTTCCTTTAATGAACACCTTTCAAACTTTTCTGTCTTGGCTAGCTTTGGAAAACTGAACACACACTTTCTTGTGAGAACAGGACTAAATTGTACTAAATTTTATAAATTTAATTAATCCTCCCCCACATAAACTAAAGTTGCACCGAACTTGAGTACCGCTGCGACCAGTTGTAAGGTTGCCCCTACTAGCAGGGCTAATAAATTTGGTAGCGTGATACAAACTGAGGCGTTGAGTAAGAAATCGGTACTCAGAATTCAGTGACAACTGATTTTATTTATAAAAGAAGATAAAAGGAAAAATATTCTAATTCTATTTATGTTGACTATTTCCAAACCTCTTCTAAGGTCAAATGATCTACTTGTTCAAATCCACCAATGTATACCGAAAAGAAAAAGATTAAGTTAATCCTAAGCTAACGAATGTTTCAACTTAAAGGGGTTACACTTGAACAGCTAGTCAAGGCTTGAGTTCTGGGTTATAAAAATCCTTCAGTTCAAGCTATTTTTGAGCTAAGCTAAGAATAACCGTACTTGCTTTTAATTCAACTTTCATTAACCCAAACAAGAGATTCTTTTATTATTTCCTGAAAGGGTTGTGTATTCCTTTGACCTTTATTAAGCATTAATTTTAGCAGGGAAACTTAATTGAAAATATCTGGACATAAAGGTTTAGAAATTCTTTAGCTAGTAATATTGTTCCCCTTTTTCCCTAACCTGCTTGTATAAACATTGAGGTCACCTTTGTATAAACATGCAGTATGGGTTAACGAAATGAAAGAGTGATTAAAAGGGGAACGATGTGTTCCTCTTCGTATAAACGTCTGAAGATTGCACAAAGGGGGGGGGGTTTAAGTAATGTTATTGTCCGATAATTCCAATTTTCGAATATAAGGTCTTTATAAAGTCAAGCTAAGTCTCAAGAGGCTGAAAAGGGGGAAGCCCAAATGGCTCTCCTAGCTTTCTCTTCTTCGTTAAGGTTTCCTTTCCTCCTTAAACCCTCAGTTATTCAAAGCTTAAATTTCTGGGAAGAAATTTAATTTGGCTTATTCTAACCTTAAAAAAATGCTGTTTTGTCCAAATGGCTCAAGCCTTGTCTAGGTGGGAATACTAATGAAACTATAAGTCCCAAAATCATCAATTTCTCTTATATACGTATTAAAATTATTTCCAAGTGACAGAAAGCCTTTTAGAGGTTTTTCTTCTTATTTTAACCTTTATCTTCAAACTTTTTATCCCCAAGGAGAATTTCAGACAAACAGTGGTAGCTTATCGTTATTACAAAGTAAACACTTACTCTTTGTTCGATTTCCAAAAAAAGACTACCTTGTTTTCGTTCCTGAATCCCTATTTTAAGTTCTCTCTACTTTGTTCTTCTTTCCTGTCATTGGTCAGAGACCAGTTTGATGTCATCCTAATAATAGTTCTTTGTTCAAAAAGTTAGTATCCGCTTTCTCTATTAAAAACCCTCTTTTTGGTCATGTGATTCAAATCGCGTAATATCTTTTGTCGTTGACCCCTCGAGTTTGAAGCGGCAGTCCGCTATTTGTATTTGCATTTTATGGTCCTTGTTGGATCAGGGGTACACTTAATGTTGTTAATGTTGTTTGTTTCCTTACACAAAGAAAATTAATACTTCGTTACCCTTATCATTACGCAAAAGTCATACTTTGCTATCTTTACAATTTAGTCAGGTTATTATGTATCTTTACAATTTAGTCAGGTTATGATGGCTTTTCCCACATTTTTACAAGCCCTAGACGGTTGGCCGAAAAGGACAATCTTCGGTAATCTGTCAGCCCTCATCCACACAATATGCCCTAGCCATCTCAACCTTTCTTTCATTATAGTCCTAGAAAGCGGGATTGAACCAAATTTTTCGTACAGCCTGCTGTTTAAAATACGGTCAGTCAGCCGGGTATCCAGAACAATGCGTAGGCAATTTTCTCTAGAAAACATCTAGCAAATCTTCATCCGCTTTCCGGAGCGCCCATGCTTCAGCCATATTTGACCACTGTCATCACTGTACTTCTAATATTCTAATCTTGGTTTGCATACTTATCTTCCTATTCTCCCAAACTTTTTTTTAACCTTGAAAAAAAACACCCTGAGCCTTGGCAATTCTACTTTTAACACTTCTTCACTGCTCCCACCGTCTTTACTAACAATACTACCAAGGTAAGTGAAGCTGCCAACCGGATCAATCTTTTCGCTACCCAGCGTCACCTTTTCATCTTCACTTATTCCTAGCCTTAATGACTTAGTCTTCTTAACATTAATTTTCAAACCTATTCTAGCACCCTGAACTCGCAAAACATCTAAAAGTTCATTCATTTTGCTCACACTTTCATCTAGGATGGTTAAATTATCAGAATAATCTAAGTCCAGGAGAGTTTTTCCTCCCATTTGATTCCGTGGTCTCCCCATTACCTTTCTTGTGCTACTTAGTACAGGAAATGTACTACCTTAACCGCATTTCCTCATTTCCTACCTTAACCGTAGCAGTGTTTTTCTTGTACAAAGCACTTATCACTTTAATGTACTTGTCTGGTATACCATACAAGGTTAAGACCTTTGCTAAAGCTCTTCTATCAACAGAATCGAACGTTTACTCATAATATATGACACTGAGGACCAAAGGTGTTTGACAACTCAGGCACTTCTCAATAATTAACCTAAGAGTGAAAATTTGGCGACAAATCCTCTACCTTTTTGGAAATCGCATTGTTCTTCTCTTAAAACTGTGTCTACAGCATCTCTCAGTCTAAAAAGTATCATATTACTAAGTAATTTGCTACCTACAGAGACCAGACTAATGTCTCGATAATTATTACACTCATTCTTATCACCTTTCTTATGCAGTGGTTTATTCTCTCTTTTAACTCTTTCATTATCACTAATTGTGGCCCCGTTCATATCTTTAAGCTGGACAAGTCCGGATGGACTACTGCCTCTCAATTTATTAACATGCCAGTACAATTATATATTATTATGTTTTACGCCTAGCTGCTTCCTCAAGATCCTCGGTAATTTTATCCATGGCCTCCCCTTCACACCACCTTAGTTCATATTTTAATGCTTTCTCCAGTTTCTTTACATTCCTTTTGTTTTCTGATCATGTATCACTCAGATAATTCTTGTACAAGCCCCTTCTCCTCTCTATTAAACATAAATCTTTTTCACCAATATTCCTTGCTACAGTCCTAACTTTCTTCCCTAAGAAACACCATCAGCAACTTCACAAATTGTTTTTCTAAAATTTATTCCAACCATTTTCCACATTGTCAAATTTTAAACTCTCAAGTTTAGGATTCAACTGTTCCTGGAAAGTTTCTCTCAAATTCTCATCCTGGAGTCTACCAACATAACATCCCGGGAGGTAGTTACCCTTCCAAAATTTCAGCTTTAAATAAACCCTATACACTACTAGATGGTGACAGCAAGAAGTCCCTGGGACCTCCAGTATGAATAGATGCTTTGTGCAATCCTGGGCCCATCTTGGTCACAACGTGGTTTTCAGCACTTGGCGTTGCTCTTCTATCAACAAGTTTCAAAATCCTACACAGACAGTCTCAAGCCTATTACCTCCGACTCATTATATATTCTTGCCTGAAAATATTTTGCGCCTACGGGGAGGCAGCCCATAGTAGATAAATTAGCTAGGAGAGGTTCTTTAGCCCAAAAACGCCCGTCAAAACAGACGAAGCCCAGAAAAATTATCCATTAATTAGAAATCCCGTGTGATTGCTGTGTCGTTTACTAGGTTATAATTTCCTCGAGGGGCACCACTCCTCAAGCGAGAATAGAGTTGACCGCAAGGTCCCCGGTCTTGCAGGTACCCCGAAAGTGTCAAGGCAGCCCTTTACAGAGGCCGTTGTCGATAGATCTGGATCTTACGCCCTGCCGCAGTTGTCCCAGTTGATCCTCCTACGATGGTGTTCTGCGTCACCATGCAATTTAACCCATTACAGGTTTATAACTCACGGGACGTATGGACATGCCGGTGGGCCCTGTTGAATGTTCATTTGAGGGTCATTCTTCCTCCTCCACCTGTATTTATGGCCCCGGGTGAGGGTGCCCCAGTTTATATTATGGACCCGAGGGACCAGGTCCCCCTTGGCCCGTGCCTCCTATGGAGGTACCCTACATATCTGTAGGGCGTTCCCCCATCGCCACCTGGGGACACGTTGAGTGGCCTAGGGGAGGCCCCTTAAAGCTGACAAATGGTAAATACATTTTCTTATAATTACAATTTAGCTGTCCCTACTAATAATCAAATATTAATGTTGCTATCTATTTTATAGCCAAAAAAATCAACTAAAATAGTTCCACAAAGAAAGACGAAAAGGTAAAAAAGGAAACAACAAACTAGGATAGCTAAAGAAAAAAAGGAGAAAAATGAAGACACTGTGCGTTACTCAGCAAACAAACAAAAAATATACAATTAAAAAACCATGAAATTAAGTAAGTAAGTAAGCTAGTAAGTTTATTTACCAATAAATACGGATTTGAAATACAATACTCTTATTACCCCTCGAAAGGCTCCATGGCCAGGGGATATCGCAACAACAAAATCAATATAAGCAACGACTGACTGAAAAAAAAACACAAAAAAACTACGCTAACAAAACAATAGATTTATCTAAGAAAATAATTTTGGCTTATATAACAATAATGTGACTTATAATCTAGGTCAATTTAAGAAGTACTAGTTTATAAATGCACGCTCTAAAAGTTTCGAAAATTTATCAATTCTACATAAATAATTTTGCCATCTAATATCAAATTGAATATCAATATCAAATCAGAGTAACACATTTTATGAAAGTTAGATACCTGTTATTTGCTTCAATGAATATCAATGAATACCAAATGAATACCAACTAAGTATTGACCCTGGAAAAATGTGTTTCAACTTTTTAAGGATCCCGAGGCTTCTGAAGACTATCATTTTAATGAGGTCAATATGAGGCATGAAAGAGAGATTTTCCTCAAAATCTCGAACGAATCGAACGCATCGAACGCAACGATCCTTAGACCTATTAAGGAAACCCTTCGATACATGTATTTAATTTAAACCATAACAAGCCCTTGAAAATCTTGAGTAAATAAGAAAACATGACAAACCACTGAGTAACTCCTTCAAAAAGGGCAATCATATTTGAACGGAGATCAGACCGGCTGTGCCAAGAGTACTGTCATCCGCAAAAGCTACAAGTCTATCAGAGAAGGACGAACTCTTGTCATAATTAGTGACAGTTGCAGGTTTACAAAGACGACAGCAAGTTGTAGGTTTTAGATTATTAACCGCATTTATAAGGTCATTAACATAAATTAAAAAGAGTATCGGCCCTATCACAGATCCTTGTGGAACACCAAACTCTATTTCAGACGGGTTGGAAAAGAGAGGATCAACCGAGATAACTCGACTAGATAAATGTGATAGAAACCAAGAATAAGTACTCCCTCGTATTCTAATATGGGATAGTTTCCAAAGAAGAATCTTGTGTGTTATTGAATCAAATGCTTTTCATACATCGAGAAAAAGAGCAGCAGGTATCAGACCAGAGTCAAGAGATGTATGTATATAGTTCAAAAAATTCACATATGCATGCTCAGTTGAGTGTTTTGTCCTAAAACTAAACTGGGAATCATGAAAAAAATGTTTAGAATTAAGAAATTCAAGAAGTCGAGAAGCATAGCTTTTAAAAATTTTACTAAACACTGATAAGAGAGATATAGTACGATAACTAGCAGGGTCATTCCGTGATCCAGCTTTAAAAAGTATAATAACACGAGCACGCTTTAAGGCACTTGGGAATACACCCTTTTCAAAAGACATATTGACAATTCTCGTAAGAGCAGAAACGATGACACGAAAAATGAACTTGACAACCTTAGTAGAAATACGGTCTGGACCAGAAGATGAAGAACCCTTCAAACCATTAACAATTCCGGCTATTTCAACTTCATAGATAGGCTCGAAAGCCATTGATTTAAGACAAGGAGGTCCAAGATAAGACCAAAAATCATTTAGAGAAGAAAAAGGACTAACAGAAGAAGCTGTAGTTTTCCTGATATTAGCAAAGTAAGAAGTAAATGCATCTTACACTTTCAGCTCACTCTCTACGATTTTACCATCAATCAAAACACTTGAAGGGACAGAAGGGGGTCGAGCAGATGGCCTGATAACAGAATTGGTTACTTGCCATGTGTTCTTAAAGTCATTACCGCACGCAGAGAATTTATTATAGTAAAAATAACGATTTGGCCCTCCGGCAAAGGGAATTGTAAACTCTTCTATAAGCTTTAAAAATTGAAGTCGATAATCGCGCGAAGATGGCTTAAAGGACCTGTAAGCCTTACAAAAGTTATTTTTTTTCCTCCAGCTCCTAAGGAGTCCAGGAGTCATCCAATGATTCAAAGGAGTTGTTCTCTTCGATCCCAGATTCAACTGGGTTGCCTAACAAGTATTCAATATAATTTCTTTCAAAGAGTCTTAAAAAGAATTAAAAAGTTTCAAAACTACCCCACGAATGATCTGCCAACCGCTATCTAAGAAGAGCCAACTCCTGATCATTAAATTTTGAAGACGAAAAACGAGCTCCTTGGAAATTAAATTTACAATTAACACTGAGTGTATAAAAAAGCGTTGCAAGCCTACTAGCACCCCCCTCCACGCCCTTTTCTCTCCAAACACATCCGATAAAATGTTGATACAGCCATTCTATTAAAAATATTTCAAACATCATATAACAAAAACCCCAGGTTGACACAACCTCCCAGGGCCGGGGGCAGGCTTTGTCAGCCAAGCCTTGGGGGCATGTTTGGTTCCCATAGAAGGGATGCTCGTACAAACCTCAGAGAAGGCCCATTTGACTGGAAATCGAAAGTTCCAGAGTTCCTTTAAGATTTTGACAACTTAAAGAAAAGTAGTCTTTTTATTTAAAAACTTAGTCAAAGACGGTGTTAAACTGCTTGTATTATTGAGTATAAATCCGAGCTGGGAGTAAATTTGAACTAGTTAAAACAGCGCACAGGAAATACAGTTTAACTGGAAAGGTGTAATTGAAAATAATCGCTTCTCTTTGACAGTTTTTAATTCATATTTTGGAAAACAAAGGCTTCTATTCCTTAGCTTGAGGTAGAAAGGTGCTATTTTCTAAAACAGACAAATCAATGGTATGTTACCCAATTTACAACTTCAACTATGATTAAATACAATATAGAACTAGTTTTTTCAGTGTTTTTTAAATATCTCTCATTGTAGTATTTTTTCCTCTGCGCAATCTTTCCAGTTTTACAATTGTTTCTTCCAGTTCCTGGAGTTTAATTTTCTTTTTTCATTCTATACTTTTTAGCGGCTATTCTGTTACCTTCCTTGCACTTGGCTTCTTTTTGACTTGCAGTAAGGCAACCACCCGAATTTCGATGACAGCTTCTTTGAGTCAACTCTTTCGGTGTTATTTCCTCTTGTCTCACTAACACATTTTTAGGCTCAAGCTCTTTAAAATTTGGGTGAGGTTTGAGAGAATATCTATAAAAAACACTCATCATTTTCTCCTTCTTGGTTTTTTGATCTGATTATCCCAAAGTTATTTGTAGATTCTTGTAATGCACTTAAAGAGTTTGGTTCGGCAACGTATGTCTTCACTTCTTCGAAACTTCTTCAAGTGATGGAGAAAGATGATTCAGCTTGTGATCTAGTTGATAAATCCAAAGGCTTTGGATTCTCACCTCCTGAAATATTTTCTGACTGGAAAGACCCCTTTTTCCTTAATATATCAATTGCATCTTCTTTGAAAGTTAGAGTGTTGGAGAAAGATGATCCACCAGCTTGTGATCTAGTTGATAAATCCAAAGGCTTCAGAATCTCACCTCCTGAAATAGTTTTAGACTGGAAAGACTCGTTTTCCCTTAATATATCAATTTTGTCTCCTCTAATTGACTCGGTTCTTATATTTTTGGCTGGAAGGTTGATGTTTGCTATGACTTGGGGCTCAAGTTCAAGAAAGTAACCTTTTTGTCTCCTTCTTTAAGTCCTGGCAGCTTCTTTATTTCGCTCTCGTCTCCATTCTGTTTTGGGAAAATTTGTTTGAATCTTTTCTAATTTATTTGGCTTTTCAACTTCAAGAGTGTTTGCTGTTCGCGAAGTTTGATGAACATTCTTAAAATGATTTCCATGCCCTCTACATTTTTGAGATGTATGTGAATCGATGCTTGTTGGAAAATCTAAGCTAAAGAAGTGAGAAGTTTTTGGACTTTGCAAGGTGTTGACAATTGAAGACGGTTCTGAACCTCCATTATCTTTAGTATTTTCTTGGCTGTTACATAACCCATAGTTAGCATTTTGTTCTTGGAATCTTTTTCCTTCATCACTTTTCGCTGTTTGAGGCCAGAAAGAATCCCTCGACGCTGTTGATGCATCTGTTCCTGTAAAAATATTTTCCTACTGATCTCGTCAGCATCCCCTGACACCTCAGAAATTGAGTTTTGTATTCCACAGCTTAACAGATTATCAGCCACCGTACTTGGAGATTCCTTGTCTTCGTTTCTTGGAATTTCGATGGAGATTGGAGATCCATTGAACATTCGTTGGAACTCAATATTTGGCTCATAGTCTTGGTTACTTAGTGTTGGTTTCACTTTGTCTTTAAGCATTTCTTCCGTTGCGTATAAAATTTTAGTTTCTCTTCAGATTGTCTTCTTAAGGGTGGGCTGGAAGCATCATTGTTTACCAAATTCTCTGAATGAAAAGCATTTCCATTTCGGGGTCTACATTCTGCTTTTCCACTAAATGGTTCTTTCCCGTTTTCCCGGACATATACTTGGGAGTGCTCTGTTTCAGTCTGAAATTCAGTCGTACATTGGTTATGAGATGGTTCTGTTTTGATCAACGGTGCACATTCCTTGCTACCTCCTATTTTAAGATCCTCACATTCGTTTTTATGGATATTTCGGTAATCTTCATTATTTCCACAACGCTCCTTGATCCTTTGTTTTAATATTGAATACCTTTGCTTTTCTCTTTTCAGGATGCTATTTCTGTTGTTTATGTAGTACTGCTTCTTCAACTTACGTATAACTTGCTTAGAAGGCATCTTATTACTATTTGAGCTATGTTCTAAAACTACTACAATTTATATTAGAAGTTGACGTCATTGCTTCTTGTATTATGACGTCAGTCAGAATTATAACCATTTTCATCTGAGGTAACGTCACAATATTACGTTTTTCTATTTACGTTATAGTTCTATTGAATCTATGACGACATTCATTATCTAGTATATGAAAATACAGTTCTCTGTAAAACATTGATTTTGTTTTAATTTTTTTTTTTTATTACAAAAGCACGTACTTTCCAGTGCTTAGCTAGGTGAGTGAAAAAAACGGAAAAAAAAAGATGCTCTCGATGTAGAATATCGTAGTTCAAGCAGCTTTTCTTGTTTTTCAAGCCAATGGTTTTCCTTCACTATTCAAGCAAATGAACTACCTTTTAATTTGTCATTATATAAATACGATGGGGCAATGGTAAGCATATATCCGCGTAACTAGTGGTTATGATGCCTGGCATTCATCAAGATTGGACATAAAAATGCAGTTTTTAGTGGAAAAATTTATTCTATTTTTAAAATGTTATTTTTAATTCACAAATGGCACTAGATCTAGCAATTTCCTTGAAGATAAGTCATTGAACAACTCTCTAGGATCTTCCAGTGCCAAGCTATCTGTGGAAAAGAAAAAAAATAGAGAAAAAAAGATGCCGTTTAGGCAGAATGCTGTAGTAGCTGCCACTTTTCTTGATTTTCAAGCCAATATATTTCCCTTGCTGTTAAAGCCAAAGGACAGGAAGTTACCTATATAGGAGTTTCGAACAAGACGGTTCTAATGGTGTACTTTTTGTTTTGACTGACTCTATTTGTAGGAGTTATGGGTTATTATATTTCTCAACATTGGACGTGATCGTCCCTTACTGTGAAAACGTCCTGAAAATTCTTCCTGAAAACGTCTGTATACTTCCCAATAACCAATAAAATATGTAAACAATGGGCAAAGTTCAAAACTTGCAGCCCTTCCCCCGGGAACTCTGGGGGATTAAGTCATCCTCAAAGACATATTTATTAAATTTTCAACTATGCTGAACAAAATGGCTATCTCAAAATTTTAATTGGGTGACTTCGGGAAAAAAATGAGCGTGGCGGGGGCCAAGTTGCCCTCCAATTTTTTTGGTCACTTAAAAAGGGCACTAGAACTTTTAATTTCCGTTCAAATGAGCCCTCTCACGATATTCTAGCTCTATTTTTAGGAGTTCTGGGATTTTATATTTCTTAGCATTGGGCGAGATCGTCTCTTACTAGGTTGTTAGCTACTGCTGCAACCCGGATCATATATATAGCTATGAGAGGCAGCGTGGCCGAGTGGTCCAAGGCGCTGGTGTCAGACACCAGTCTCTTCGGAGGCGCGGGTTCAAATCCTACTGCTGGCATACGATTATGACGTCATTGATCAATCTTTAATATGAAATATGCAGTTTTTCGTAAAAAAACTTACTCTATTTTCAACTTAATTTGTTTTAATTACAAAAGGTTTTTAAACCCCATTAACCTCCTTTAAAATGAGCCATTGAACAGCTCTCTACGATGTTCCAGTGACAAGCTATCTGTGAAATTACTAACCTATACTATAATTAGGTGGCGTATAAAATTTAGTATAGGCAAATGGTCGTTCTTTATTGTAAATTTTCTTTTTTAAATAGTAAGAGACGAAACTCAAACAATCAAGTAGCTAACTAAGTCCAATGTATGGAATGGTTTGTTATTTCAGTGATTTACTAACCTATACTATAGTTAAGTGGCCTATATAATTTAGTATAGGCAAGAGGTCGTTCTTTATTATAATTAGCTAAAATAATGAAGATAATATGAATGAACCACAGGGTTCAGTTTCTTTGGACTTGAGTTCGTTTTTTAACTATAGATATAAACAGAAAAAAAGCCTACGACTTTTTCTTCTTTTAAATAGTAAGAGACGAAACTCAAACAATCAAGTAGCTAACTAAGTCCAATGTATGGAATGGTTTGTTATTTCAGTGATCGTCTTTTAATGTAAATTACTATAAAGTTCATTAACATGAACTGTCTGATTGCTCCAAAATTCAAATATCTTTGAAAAGACTGCAGTATGGAAAGACATCAAAAATGCAGTTTTTGGTGGAAAAATTTATTCTCTTTTAGAAATAATTTATTTTAGTTACTATAGATTTTTAACCCAATTAATTTCCTTTAAAATGAGCCATTGAACAACTACCTACGATGTTCCAGTGCAAAGCTATCTCTGGAAAAGAAAGAAAAAAAGAAAAAAAAAAAAAACAATATCCCGTTTAGGCAGAATGTTGTAGTAGCTGTCACTTTTCTTGATTTTCAAGCCAATATATTTCCCTTGCTGTTCAAGCCAAAGGGCGGTAAGTTTCCTTTCAAGGGGTTTCGGACAAGGCGGTTCTAATGGTGTACTTTTTGTTTTGATCTGACTCCTTGTTTAGGACTATATGGGTTTTTATATTTCTTAACATTGGACGTGATCGTCTCTTACTAGGTTGCTAGCTACCGCTGCAACCCGGAAAATTCCCTTTTTTGAAAATAAGGCATATATTCTCAGGCTCATAACTTTTGATTGATATGAGTAAACTTTATGAAACTTCTAGATTAAAATCAAATTAAAAATCCAATTATTTTAATGTATCTATTGATATTTTTAATCCGTTTTTTTTAGATTTTCGTTTACTATTGAGAAGAGTCGCTCTTACTATACAGTTCGTTACCACGAACTGTTTGATATCTGATATAGGCTACTGTTCATAACTAGCTAGCGCTTCAACCCGGATACTTTGAAATTACAAACAGGAAAAAACCTATCTTTTTCTTAATTGGAATAGTACGAGACGACCTGGCTACAACCTGCGATTGTGACGTCATTGATCAATCTTTAACATAAAATTAAGTAAAATATAAATCATTCAAAAATTGGGTCCTTGAAAGCCTGCCTGGCCCAGTGGATAGCGTGTTGGAATTTTACTCCGAAGGCTGCAGGTTCAAATCCTGCCAGAGGTATTTTTTACACATTTATCTATTTAAAGCCTAAATAAAACTTCGATTAATTAGTACTACATTAGATCCTCTTGACTGACATCGATCCTTTATGTAATTTTGTCACCCCAGTATCTACCCATTATTCTGGTAGCAACTTTTTTTCTTATATATTTTTCGGTAATCTTCATCATTGTGATAACGCTCCTTGATCTTTTGTCTAGCCTGCTCAATTGTTGCTTCTCTATAAAGTTTATCATTTTGATAACGCTCCTTGATGTTTTGTTTGGCTGTCTCAATTTTCGCATGTCTATAATCTTCATCATTGTGGTAACACATCTTGCTGTTTTGTTTGATTACTTCTCGATACGCCTGGTCGGTTGAATACCTTTGCTTTTTTCTTTTCGAGATACTATCTCTGCTTTTGTATAGTACTGTTTTTTTTAAATTACGTATAATCACTCGCTTAGAAGGCATCTTATTACAAAACAAGAAATAATATTTTCATCTAATTAACACTTCTTATGACTCGTATCGAGTATCCATAACCTAACAAAAAGTAAAACTAATTTTTAAATTTTCAGGTATTTTGTTAGTTTATCTTAATATTTATCTTAAATTATCTTAATTTTGTTAGTTAACCATAAATATTTTTGCAGTTTACATAATAACTTTAGCGATTCTAAACCGAAAAATAAAATATATTAAAAAATGGAATTTTTGGGGTCTGAAACTACATAGTCAATCCCACATCGGTTAGTTAAAACCTAACCAAAAATAAAACTAATTTTAACATTTTAAGGTATTTTTCTAGCTTGTATTGAAATATTCAAACTATTGCTCGGATACCATGGATATTTTTGCAGTTTACAAAAAACTGCAAAAAACGCACAGGCTGATCTTGGTAAATTGAGAAAAATTTTACGAATGTTTTACCGGGATTACGAAAAATATTCAAAATTAAAGATTAAAATTATCTCTGAAAGAATAGATTTTGTTGAAAAGTCAGCTAGAGATGCTTTCGCAAATTCATAGTAATATCCAAAAGAAATGTTGCATGTTTAGTGAAAAGCTTCCAAGGTATGGACCGGCAACTGTGGAACAGTTTACAGATGTAATGGGAAATCTTATACATCACTGTGAATATATGGAGGCATAATTGTTTTTTACTTAGTTTCAGCTTAAATTCGATGATCGAGCCTTTATGTAATTAGGAACTATGGTTTTTTATATTTCTTAACATTGGACGTGATCGTCTCTTACTAGGTTGCTAGCTACCGCTGCAACCCAGATTGCTAGCTACCGCTGCAACCCGGGTTACGAAAAGGAAAAAGCCTATGGCTTTTTCTTAAATGAAATAGTAAGAGACGACCAGGCTACAATTTACGATTATGACATCATTGATCAATCTTTAACCTGAAATTATAATCTTATTTTAGTTACTATAGGCTGGAAGTTCGTTCTTTACTGTAATTTTAGTGGAAAAATTTATTCTCTCTTAGAAATAATTTATTTTAGTTACAAAAGATTTTTAACCCAATTAAATTCCTTTAAAATGAGCCACTGAAAAACTCTCTACGATATTCCAGTGCCAAGCTATCTGTGGAAAAGAAAGAAGAAAAAAATATGCCGTTTAGGCAGAATGTTGTAGTAACCGCCACTTTTCTTGATTTTCAAGCCAATATATTTCCCTTGCTGTTCAAACCAAAAGACAGAAAGTTTCCTATACAAGGGTTTCGGACAAGGCGGTTCTAATGGTGTACTTTTTGGTTTGATCTAACTTTTTTTTAGGAGTTATGGGTTTTTATATTTCTTAACATTAGACGTGATCGTCTCTTACTAGGTCGCTAGCTACCGCTGCAACCCGGAATTTGATTCGTCCTTTTAATGTAATAATGTGGGTTAGAGATTGTTCTTTACTATAACATTGGACGTGATCGTCTCTTACTAGGTTGCTAGCTACCACTGCAACCCGGATATCTGAGGAAAAGAAGAAAGAAAGAAAAAAATATCCCGTTTGTGGAGAATAACGTGGTTGAAGTCAATTTTTTTGATTTTAAAGCCAATATATTTTCTTTGTTATTCAAGCCAAAGGGCGGTAAGTTTCCTTTATAGGGGTTTCGGACAAGGCGGTTCTAATGGTGTATTTTTTGTTTTGATCTGACTCTTTTTTCAGGAGTTAGGGGTTTTTATATTTCTTAACATTGGACGTGATCGTCTCTTACTAGGTTACTAGCTACCGCTGCAACCCGGATACCGCTGCAACCCGGATTAGTATGATGAAATAATAATATGCATATGGTTCTTAAATCATATTTTTTATAGTTCCATATGGTCTAGCGGATAGGATAGCTGGCTTTGTCTAAGAGGCCCGGGTTTGATTCCCGGTATAGGAAAATTTTTAACTCTATAATCTTCGAACATTATAATTTACATTATAATTTCGAAACTTTATAATTTATAATGAACCACATCGATCTTTTATGTAATTCTTATTTCTGCTACTATGGGCTAAGGTTCGTTCTTACATGTAAAACTAGCAAAACATTTTTTAAGTCTGATGAAGATTTAACTAATGTGTCAAAAGTAAGTTTGCAAGTCGGCGATTTTGTTTTGGCCTTATTATAATTGGTATGGTGAAATAATAATATGCATATGGCTCTTAAATCATACTACTTTATGGTCCCATATGGTCTAGTGGCTAGGATAGTTAACTTTCACTTAACAGGCCCGGGTTCGATTCCCTTTGTTGAAAAATATCTGAAAAGAAGAAAGAAAGAAAAAAATTTCCCGTTTGTGGAGAATAACGTGGTTGAAGTCAATTTTCTTGATTTTAAAGCCAATATATTTTCTTTGTTATTCAAGCCAAAGGGTGGTAAGTTTCTTTTATAGGGGTTTCGGACAAGGCGGTTCTAATGGTGTACTTTTTGTTTTGATCTGACTCTTTTTTTAGGAGTTAGGGGTTTTTATATTTCTTAACATTGGACTTGATCGTCTCTTACTAGGTTACTAGCTACCGCTGCAACCCGGATACCGCTGCAACCCGGATTAGTATGATGAAATAATAATATGCATATGGTTCTTAAATCATATTTTTTTATAGTTCCATATGGTCTAGCGGATAGGATAGCTGGCTTTGTCTAAGAGGCCCGGGTTTGATTCCCGGTATAGGAAAAATTTTAACTCTATAATCTTCGAACATTATAATTTACATTATAATTTCGAACCTTTTATAATTTATAATGAACCACATCGATCTTTTATGTAATAATCTGACTCTATTTTTAGGAGTTTTGGGTTTTTATATTTCTTAGCATGGGACTGATCGTCTCTTTACTAGGTTGCTAGCTACTGCTGCAACCCAGATTCACATATATATTATTTATGAGAGGCAGCCTGGCCGAGTGGTCCAAGACACTGGTGTTAGCCACAAGTCTCTTCTGAGGCGTGGGTTCAAATCTTACCGCTGGTATAATGTTTGAAATACTGCAGTGTGAAAAGACATCAAAAATGCAGTTTTTGGTGGAAAAATTTATTCTCTTTTAGAAATAATTTATTTTAGTTACTATAGATTTTTAACTTAATTAATTTCCTTTAAAATGAGCTATTGAACAACTCTCTACGATGTTCCAGTGCCAAGCTATCTCTGGAAAAGAAGAAAAAAGAAAAAAAAAGAAAAAAAATATCCCGTTTAGGCAGAATGTTGTAGTAGCTGCCACTTTTCTTGATTTTCAAGCCAATATATTTCCCTTGCTGTTCAAGCCAAGGGACAGAAAGTTTCCTATACAGGGGTTTCTGACAAAGCGGTTCTAATGGTGTACTTTTTGTTTTGATCTGACTCCTCTGTTAGGAACTATGGGTTTTTATATTTCTTAACATTAGACGTGATCGTCTCTTACTAGGTTGCTAGCTACCGCTGCAACCCAGATTCGATGATCGAGCCTTTATGTAAATTTTTTTTGAATATATTTAATTTAAAGTAGTATCTCTTAAATTTAAAGTTTAAAAAAGAAACTCAGTTTCCCTACCTCTTAGCTAAATATAATAGCTTTAGTATAAATTAATAAAGGAAAGAGGTCGTTCTTTATTATAATTTTTTTAGGAGTTAGGGGTTTTTATATTTCTTAGCATTGGACGTGATCGTCTCTTACTAGGTTGCTAGCTACCGCTGCACCCCGTATAACTCTAATATAAAACTATGATGACTGATATTCATTATTGATCTAGTAGGGTTTCAGACAAGGTAGTTCTAATGATGTACTTTTGTTACTATATACTATATGTTACCTATACTATAGTTAAGTGGCCTATAAAATTTAGTACAGGCAAAAGGTCGTTCTTTATTATAACACCATCTACATCTGCAAATAGAAAAGAAATGGAGTCATGAGCACTCATAAGGAGAGGGGGTCCAGCCCCCTGACTGAACGACGCCGCCTTATACTTTTATATTTTTGTTTTGATATTTCTATTATATGGTATTGTAAGTGCCGATTAGACCAGGTAAGCCCCCCCCCCCCCCCCCCCAACCTAAGATTCAGCCTATGGGCACCCATGAATGTAGTTATTGAAAAATAAGATGGTAGGTAGAGATTAAAATAATTTTCTAAATGATAAAAGAAATCACTGAAAAAGAAAATAGTACTTAGTGATTTTTATAACAAGATTTGTAATATAACCATATAGATTAAGTCGATTGTAGTTTGATGATTGAAGTTGGTTGGGAGTAGGTGGGGGTATCTAATCTGGGAATTGTCTAATCGTTTTAATCTTTACTTCTAAACCTGATTACAAACAGGAAAAAGCCTACGGCTTTTCCTTCTTTGAAATAGTAAGAGATGAATCTCAAACAATCTAGTAGCTAACAAAGTAGAATGTATGCAATGGTTTGTTATTTCAATGATCGTCTTTTAATGTAAAACCCAGAAAAATCACAAACAGAAAAAGCCTATGGCTTTTTCTTATTTCGAATAGTAAGAGACAAACTTCGAAGAGCCAGGCATCCAACTAAGTCTAATATGTCCCATGGTTTGTTCTTTATTAGGTTTATGATACAGATGAGAATTACATAATCCCTATTTATTTTCCAGTTAACATGGGCTAGAAGTCGTTCTTTACTATAAATTATGTGTAACTTATTTCTCATAAGTCTCCAATAGTACAACGGTAAGCATACCTGCTTGTTACGCGGGTGACCGGGGTTCGATTCCCCGTTGGAGGGAATTTTTAATATATTGACTTTAAAAATAACTTTACAAGCCTATACTATAGTTAAGTTGCCTATACAAGTTAGTATAGGCAAGAGGTAGTTCGTAATTATAAAATTAATAATGAACTATATTGATCCTTTATGTATTATTCTAGTTTCATTTAACAAATATTTTTTTGTTTAAACCCCCCAAACATTACTGCATTTTACAATATAATGGATAATTATATAAAATGAAATCATATTGACAAACACCATTTATGATGAACTATATCGGTCCTTGATGTAAACTTTACTAACCTATAATATAGTTAAGTGGCCTATAAAATTTAGTATAGACAAGAGGTCGTTCTTTAGTATAAAAAGAAAAAAAAGAGAAAAAAAAATGCCATTTGTGGAGAATCCTGTAGTAGCTGCCACTTTTCTTGATTTTCAAGCCAATATATTTCCCTTGCTGTTCAAGCCAAGAGACAGAAATTTTACTATACAGGGGTTTCGGACAAGGCGGTTCTAATGGTGTACTTTTTGTTTTGATCTGACTCCCTTTTTAGGAGCTATGGGTTTTTATATTTCTTAACATTGGACGTGATTGTCTCTTACTAGGTTGCTAGCTATCGCTGCAACCCAGATAACTATAGTTAAGTGACCTATACCAGTTAGTATAGGCAAGAGTTCGATCTTTATTATAAAATTGTAGCTACCCCTGGAACCACCATATATCAGTTACAATGGCCAAGAGATCGTTCTTTACTGTACTAAATAACTTTAGCGATTCTAAACTGAAAAATAAAATATATTAAAAAATTGAATTTTTGGTCTGAAAATACATATTAAATCCCACATCGGGTATTTAGAACCTAACCAAAAATAAAACTAATTTTAACATTTTAAGGTATTTTTCTAGCTTGAATTGAAATATTCAAACTATTGCTCGGATACCATGGATATTTTGCAGTTTATACAAGCTGCAAAGAACGCATAATAAGGACAAAATTAAAAATTATATTCAGAATGTACTAACTACATCCAATGACTATGACCTCATTGATCAATATTGTATATAAAAAATTAAGTTTTTCGTAAAAAATAATTAATTTAAAAAAAAATTAATTACAAATGGCACTAGATCTAGAAATCTCCCTTAAAATGAGCCATTGAATAACTCTCTACGATGTTCCGGTGCCAAGCTATCTGTGGAAGAAAAGAAGAAAGAAAAAAATATGTCGTTAGGCAGAATGTTGTAGTAACCGCCACTTTTCTTGATTTTCAAGCCAATATATTTCCCTTGCTGTTCAAGCCAAATAACAGAAAGTTTACTATACAGGGGTTTCGGACAAGGCGGTTCTAATGGTGTACTTTTTGTTTTGATCTGAATTTTTTTTTAGGAATTATGGGTTTTTATATTTCTTAACATTGGACGTGATCGTCTCTTACTAGGTTGCTAGCTACCGCTGCAACCCGGATTTTTGTTTTAATAACAAGCCGATATATTTTCTTTGTTGTTTAATCAAAAAGACTCCGGGTTACAACTGCCGCTGCAAACCGGATACCGCTGCAATCTGGATAGCTTGCAGCTACCCCTGGAACCACCATATATCAGTTACAATTGCCGAGAGATCGTTCTTTACTGTACTAAAAAAAAATATCTCGTTTAGGCAGAATGTTGTAATAGCTGCCACTTTTCTTGATTTTCAAGCCAATATATTTCCCTTGCTGTTCAAGCCAAGGAACAGAAAGTTTCCTATACAGGGGTTTCGGACAAGGCGGTTCTAATGGTGTACTTTTTGTTTTGATCTGACTCCTCTGTTAGGAACTATGGGTTTTTATATTTCTTAACATTGGACGTGATCGTCTCTTACTAGGTTGCTAGCTACCGCTGCAACCCGGATAATGCAGTGTGAAAAGACATTAAAAATGCAGTTTTTGGTGGAAAAATTTATTCTCTTTTAGAAATAATTTATTTTAGTTACTATAGATTTTTAACCCAATTAATTTCCTTTAAAATGAGCCATTGAACAACTCTCTACGATGTTCCAGTGCCAAGCTATCTGTGGAAAAGAAAAAAAGAAAAAAAGAAAAAAATATCCTGTTTAGGCAGAATGTTGTAGTAGCTGCCACTTTTCTTGATTTTCAAGCCAATATGTTTCCCTTGCTGTCCAAGTCAAGGGACAGAAATTTTACTATACAGGGGTTTCGGACAAGGCGGTTCTAATGGTGCACTTTTTGTTTTGATCTGACTCCTCTTTTAGGAGTTAGGGGTTTTTATATTTCTTAGCATTGGACGTGATCGTCTCTTACTAGGTTGCTAGCTACCGCTGCAACCCGGATATTCAAACTATTGCTCGGATACCATGGATATTTTTGCAGTTTACACAAGCTGCAAAGAACGCACAGGCTGATCTTTGTAAATTGAGAAAAATTTTACGAATGTTTTACCGGGATTACGAAAAATATATCAAAATTAAAGATTAAAAGTATCTCTGAAAGAATAGATTTTGTTGAAAAGTCAGCTAGAGATGCTTTCGCAAAACTTCATAGTAATATCCAAAAGAAATGTTGCATGTTTAGTGAAAAGCTTCCAAGGTATGGACCGGCAACTGCGGAACAGTTTACAGATGTAATGGGAAATCTTATACATCACTGTGAATATATGGAGGCATAATTGTCCTTTACTTAGTTTCAGCTTAAATTCGATGATCGAGCCTTTATGTAATATATACTAACTACATCCAACGACTATGACGTCATTGATCAATATTGTATATAAAAAATTAAGTTTTTCGTTAAAATAATTAATTAAAAAAAAAAATTAAGTACAAATAGCACTAGATCTAGAGATTTCCTTTAAAATGAGCCATTGAACAACTCTTTACGATGTTCCAGTGCCAAGCTATCTCTGGAAACAAAAGAAAGAAAGAAAAAAATATCCCGTTTGTGGAGAATAACGTGGTTGAAGTCAATTTTCTTGATTTTCAAGCCATATATTTTTTTTTGTTATTCAAGCCAAAGGGCAGTAAGTTTCCTTTATAGGGGTATCAGATAAGGCGGTTTTAATGGTGTACTTTTTGTTTTGATCTGACTCCTTTTTTAGGAGCTATGGGTTTTTATATTTCTTAACATTGGACGTGATCGTCTCTTACTAGGTTGCTAGCTACCGCTGCAACCCGGATGACTCTTTTTTTTAGGAGTTATGGGTTTTTATATTTCTTAACATTGGACGTGATCGTCTCTTACTAGGTTGCTAGCTACTGGTGCAACCCGGATAATTCAAAATAAAATATCGTTGAAAAGACTGCAGCATGAAAAGACATCAAATATGCAGTTTTTAGTGGAAAAATGTATTCTGTTCTAAAAATAATTTGTTTAAGTTACAAAATGTTTTTAACCCCATTAATTTCCTTTAAAATGAGCCATTGAACAACTCTCTATGATATTCCAGTGCCAAGCTATCTGTGGAAAAGAAAAAAAAAGAAAAAAAGATGCCGTTTAGGCAGAATGCTGTAATAGCTGCAACTTTTCTTGATTTTCAAGCCAATATATTTCCCTTGCTGTTCAAGACAAGGGAAAGAAAGTTTTCTACACAGGTATTTCGGACAAGGCGGTTCTAATGGTGTACTTTTTGTTCTGATCTGACTCATTTTAGAGGAGTTATGGGTTTTTATATTTCTTAACATTGGAGGTGATCGTCTCTTACTAGGTTGCTAGCTACCGCTGCAACCCGGATATGTCCTCTGGTTTGTTCTTTACTAGGCTTCAGCTATATCCAATGATCGATCCTTAATGTACTTTTAGAAATAATTTATTTTAGTTACTATAGATTTTTAACCCAATTAATTTCCTTTAAAATGAGCTATTGAACAACTATCTACGATGTTCCAGTGCCAAGCTATCTCTGGATACAAAAAAAGAAAAGAGAAAAAAATATCCCGTTTGGGGAGAATAACGTGGTTAAAGTCAATTTTCTTGATTTTCAAGCCAATATATTTCCCTTGCTGTTCTAGCCAAGGGACAGAAAGTTTCCTATACAGGGGTTTCGGACAAGGCGGTTCTAATGGTGTACTTTTTGTTTTGATCTGACTCCTTTGTTAGGAACTATGGGTTTTTATATTTCTTAACATTGGACGTGATCGTCTCTTACTAGGTTGCTAGCTACCGCTGCAACCCGGAAAAGCCTATGGTTTTTTTTAAATAATAAGAGACGAACCTCAAAGAATCAGGTGGCTAAAAAAGTCCAATATATGCAATCGTTAGTTCTTCTCATGGACTTATTTAAATATAACCTTTACGTAATCCATTTAGTATAGTCTAGAGTTCGTTCTTTATTATAAACTAGCTACCTCTGCACCCCGGATGTTCTTTACTCTAATAATAATTGGCAAACACCATTTTTGATAAGTTATATCGGTCCTTTATGTAATTTTTTAGGAGTTAGGGGTTTTTATATTTCTTAACATTGGACCTGATCGTCTCTTACTAGGGTTGCTAGCTACCGCTGCAACCCAGATCCTTCACATTCAATTTCTGCTGTTGCAATACTGTGTCAAAATGTGCATTCCTATCCAAGGTGGTAGATTCCGTGACACTAGAATGAGGACAGGAGTTTTTCTCATCTGACAGGCTTTTTAATATTTTTTTGCGATATTAGGACAGATCTTGTTTAATTTTCTTTAGTTTCTTTATTATATTTTTTTAGGACTTATGAATTTTTATATTTCTTAACATTGGACATGATCGTCTCTTACTAGGTTGCTAGCTACCGCTGCACCCCGGATGTTCTTTACTCTAATAATAATTGACAAACACCATTTTTGATAAGTTATATCGGTCCTTTATTTAATATAATCAAGGTTACCGTATCGTAAAAATTTATGTTGTAATAATAATTATTTTTGTTAATTACAAAAAGTTTCTATATACAGAAATCTCCTTTAAAATGAGCCATTACACAGCTCTTTATTATGACCACCAACGGTTCGATTTAATACTTCAGTTACTATGGTTTACAGTTCGTTCCTTAATGTAATTATTTATCAAGTAGGGTTTCAGACAAGGTAGATCTAAAGATATACTTTTGTTTTGATCTGACTCTATTTTTAGGAGTTTTGGATTTTTATATTTCTTAGCATTGGACTGATCGTCTCTTACTAGGTTGCTAGCTACTGCTGCAACCCAAATTTCACATATATATTTATTTAAAGAGAGGTAGCCTGGCCGAGTGTTCCAAGGCACTGGTGTTAGCCACCAGTCTCTTCGGAGGCGTGGGTTCAAATCTTACCGCTGGTATACGATTATGTTTGAAAGACTGCAGTGTGAAAAGACATCGAAAATGAAGTTTTTGGTGGAAAAATTTATTCTCTTTTATAAATAATTTATTTTAGTTAGTTACTATAGATTTTTAACCCAATTAATTTCCTTTAAAATGAGCTATTGAACAACCCTCTACGATGTTCCAGTGCCAAGCTATCTCTGGATACAAAAGAAATGAGAAAAAAATATCCCGTTTGGGCAGAATGTTGTAATAGCTGCCACTTTTCTTGATTTTCAAGCCCATATATTTCCCTTGCTGTTCAAGCCAAGGGACAGAAAGTTTCCTATACAGGGGTTTTTGACAAGGCAGTTCTAATGGTGTACTTTTTGTTTTGATCTGACTCCTTTTTTTTAGGAACTATGGGTTTTTATATTTCTTAACATTGGACGTGATCGTCTCTTACTAGGTTGCTAGCTACCGCTGCAACCCAGATTTCTAATGATCGTCTTTTAATATAAACTATGGACTAAAGTTCGTTCTTTAATGTAACTTTATGTAAACTAGATCGATCCTTTATGTAAAACATTGGACGTGATCGTCTCTTACTAGGTTGCTAGCTACCGCTGCAACCCGGATCATATATATTATTATCGAACCTGATTACAAACAGGAAAAAGCCTACGGCTTTTTCTTCTTTGAAATAGTAAGAGACGAACCTCAAACAATCAAGTAGCTAACTAAGGCCAATGTATGCAATGGTTTGTTATTTCAATGATCGTTCTTTAATGTAACAGCAACCCGGATCAATTAACATGGGTTAGAGGTCGTTCTTTACTATAAACATTTGAACCTTTTATAATTTATAATGATGTATAATACAAATACTATAATCTTAACTATAGTGAAGTTGCCTATGCAAGTTAGTATAGGGAAAGAGTTCGATCTTTATTATAAATATTTCTTAACATTGGAAGTGATCGTCTCTTACTAGGTTGCTAGCTACCGCTGCAACCCCGATTGAAAGACTGCAGTGTGAAAAGACATCAAAAATGCAGTTTTGGTGGAAAAATTTATTCTCTTTTAGAAATAATTTATTTTAGTTACTATAGATTTTTAACCCAATTAATTTCCTTTAAAATAAGCCATTGAACAACTCTTTACGATGTTCCAGTGCCAAGCTATCTCTGGAAAAGAAGAAAAAAGAAAAAAAGAAAAAAATATCCCGTTTAGGCAGAATGTTGTAGTAGCTGCCACATTTCTTGATTTTCAAGGCAATATATTTCCCTTGCTGTTCAAGTCAAGGGACAGAAATTTTACTATACAGGGGTTTCGGACAAGGCGGTTCTAATGGTGTACTTTTGAATTTGATCTAACTCCTTTTTTAGGAACTATGGGTTTTTACATTTCTTAACATTGGACGTGATCGTCTCTTACTAGGTTGCTAGCTACCGCTGCAACCCGGATAGCAAAACAGTTTTTAAGTCTGATGAAGATTTAACTGATGTGTCAAAAGTAAGGTTGCAAGTCGACGATTTTGTTTTGGACTTATTATAATTGGTATTGTGAAATAATAATATGCATATGGTTCTTAAATCATACTTCTTTATGGTCCCATATGGTCTAGTGGCTAGGATAGTTAACTTTCACTTAACAGGCCTGTTTTCGATTCCCGGTGTGGGAAAATTTTTAACTCTATAATATTCGAACATTCGAACCTTTTATAACTAGAATGATGTATAATATAAATACTGTAATCTTAACTATAGTGAAGTTGCCTATGCAAGTTAGTATCGGGAAGAGTTCGATCTTTATTATAAACTTTATTATAACTTAACATTGGACGTGACGTCTCTTACTAAGTTCCTAGCTACCGCTGCAACCCGGATCTGTTCTTAAACATAAACTTCATTAATCGGATATTTTAATATATCCTATATGGTCTAGAGGTTGGGATAGCTCTCACCCAGTTGGCTTGAGTTCAATTTCCGTATGGGAAATTTTTACTTATGATGATTTCTTAATGAATTGTAATTAAAATTTCTTAATGTAATAAAAATAATTTGTTTTTAATTACAAAAGGTTTTTAACCCCATTAATTTCCTTTAAAATGAGCCATTGAACAACTCTCTACGATGTTCCAGTGCTAAGCTATCTGTTGAATTACTATCCTGTACTATAATTAAGTGGCGTATAAAATTTAGTATAGGCAAGAGGTCCTTCTTTATTATCTGTTGAATTCCTAACCTATACTATAATTAAGTGGCGTAAAAGATTTAGTATAGGCAAGAGGTCGTTCTTTATTATAATTTGATCTGACTCTTTTTTTCGGAGTTGGGGGGTTTTATATTTCTTTACATTGGAGGTGATCGTCTCTTATTAGGTTGCTAGCTACCTCTGCAGCCCGGATTTGATCTGACTCCTTTGTTTGGAACTACGGGTTTTTATATTTCTTAACATTGGACGTGATCGTCTCTTACTAGGTTGCTAGCTACCGCTGCAACCCGGATTTAAAAAGTATTTTATTTTTTAATTACAAAAGTGACTAGATGTTGCAATTTCCTTTAAAATGAGCTATTATACAGCTCTCTATGATTTTCAAATGCCCAGCTAGTTGAGGAGGAAAACCAAGTGGAAAGAAAAAAATATCCCGTTTGTGGAGAATAACGTGGTTAAAGTCAATTTTCTTGATTTTCAAGCCAATATATTTTCTTTGTTATTCAAGCCAAAGAGTGATAAATTTTCTTAATAGGGGTTTTGGACAAGGTGGTTCTAAAGGTGTAATTTTTGTTTTGATCTGACTCTTTTCTCAGGAGTTAGGGGTTTTTATATTTCTTAACATTGAACGTGATCGTCTCTTACTAGGTTGATAGCTACCGCTGCAACCCGGATAAGAAATTAAGTTTTCCGTAAAAAATAATTAATTAAAAAAAAATTAAGTATAAAAATGGCACTAGATCTAGGGATTTCCTTTAAAATGAGCCATTGAACAACTCTCTACAATGTCCCAGTGCCAAGTTATCTGTGGAAAAGAAGAAGGAGAAGAAGAAGAAAGAAAAAAATATCCCGTTTGTGGGATATTTTTGTTGGCCGAGTGGTCCAAGGCGCTGGTGTTAGTCACCAGTCTCTTCAGAGGTGTGGGTTCAAATCCTACCACTGGTATACGATTATGACGTCATAAATCAATCTTTAATATGAAATATGTAATTTTTTTGTAAAAAACTGATTCAATTTTAAAAATACATTGTTTTAAGTACAAAAAGTTTTTAACGCCATTAATTTCCTTTAAAATGAGCCATTGAACAACTCTCTACGATGTTCCAGTGTCAAGCTATCTGTGGAAAAGAAAGAAAAAAAGAAAAAAAGAAAAAAATATCCCCTTTGTGGAGAATAACGTGGCAAAAGTCAATTTTCTTGATTTTCAAGCCAATATATTTTTTTGTTGCTCAAGCCAAAGGACGGTAAGTTTTCCTTATAGGAATTTCGGACAAGGCGATTCTAATGGTGTACTTTTGTTTTGATCTGACTCCTCTGTTAGGAACTATGGGTTTTTATATTTCTTAACATAGGACGTGATCGTCTCTTACTAGGTTGCTAGCTACCGCTGCAACCCGGATACAGTTTTTTTAACTTGCGTGCAGCTTGCTTTGATCTAACCATTATGTAATTCACGAATGAGACCATTTTCATCTTTGTAGTTCTTAAGTAGTAATTATGACGTCTCGGCGTAATGATTTTATTTCATGATGACGTCATGGCGCAATGATATTATTTCATGACGTCTTCAGAAACCACAACATAATTTCGTGTTTTTCTATTCACGTCATAGCTCTAATATAAAGTTATGACGACATTCATTATTTATCTAGTAGGGTTTCAGACAAGGTAGTTCTAATGATGTACTTTTGTGTTGATCCTACTCTATTTATAGGAGTTTTGGGTTTTTATATTTCTTAGCATGGGACTGATCGTCTCTTACTAGGTTGCTAGCTACTGCTGCAACCCAAATTATGAGAGGCAGCCTGGCCGAGTGGTCCAAGACACTGGTGTTAGCCACCAGTCTCTTTGGAGGCGTGGGTTCAAATCTTACCGCTGGTATACGATTATCTTTGAAAGACTGCAGTGTGAAAAGACATCAAAAATGCAGTTTTTGGTGGAAAAATTTATTCTCTTTTAGAAATAATTTATTTTAGTTACTATAGATTTTTACCCAATTAATTTCCTTTAAAATGAGCTATTGAACAACTCTCTACGAAGTTCCAGTGCCAAGCTATCTGTGGAAAAGAAAAAAGAAAAAAAAAAGAAAAAAATATCTCGTTTAGGCAGAATTTTGTAGTAGCTGCCACTTTTCTTGATTTTCAAGCCAATATATTTTCCTTGCTGTTCAAGCCAAGGGACAGAAAGTTTCCTATACAGGGGTTATGGACAAGGCGGTTCTAATGGTGTACTTTTTGTTTTGATCTGACTCCTCTGTTAGGAACTATGGGTTTTTATATATTTCTTAACATTGGACGTGATCGTCTCTTACTAGGTTGCTAGCTACCGCTGCAACCCGGGTAACGTGGATTCAAATCTTACCGCTGGTATACGATTATGTTTGAAAGACTGCAGTGTGAAAAGACATCGAAAATGCAGTTTTTGGTGGAAAAATTTATTCTCTTTTAGAAATAATTTATTTTAGTTACTATAGATTTTTAACCCAATTATTTCCTTTAAAATGAGCCATTGAACAACTCTCTACGATGTTCCAGTGCCAAGCTATCTGTGGAAAAGAAAGAAAAGAGAAAAAAAAATATCCTGTTTAGGCAGAATGTTGTAGTAGCTGCCACTTTTCTTGATATTCAAGCCAATATATTTTTCTTGCTGTTCAAGCCAAGGGACTGAAAGTTTCCTATACAGGGGTTTTGGACAAGGCGGTTCTAATGGTGTACTTTTGAATTTGATCTGACTCCTTTTTTAGGAACTATGGGTTTTTATATTTCTTAACATTGGACGTGATCTCTTACTAGGTTGCTAGCTACCGCTGCAACCCGGATAATTCTTTATTATAATAACAAAAAATTAAGTTTTTCGTCAAAAATTGATTCTATTTAAAAAAAAATTAATTACAAAAGGCACTAGACCTAGAGATTTCCTTTAAAATGAGCCGTTGAACAATTCTCTACGATGTTTCAGTGCCAAGCTATCTGTGGAAAAGAAAGAAGAAAGAAAAAAGATACCACTTAGGCAGAATGCTGTAGTAGCTGCCACTTTTCTTGATTTTCAAGCCAATATATTTCCCTTGCTGTTCAAGCCAAATGACAGAAAGTTTCCTATACAGGGGTTTCAGACATGGCGGTTCTAATGGTGTACTTTTTGTTTTGATCTGACTTTTTTTTAAGGAGTTATGGGTTTTTATATTCTTAACATTGGACGTGATCGTCTCTTACTAGGTTTCTAGCTACCGCTGCAACCCGGATGTAAACCCTGATTACAAACAGGAAAAAGCCTACGGCTTTTTCTTCTTTGGAGTAGTAAGAGACGACTCTCAAAGAATCAGGCAGCTAACTAAGTCCAATGTATGCAATGGTTTGTTCTTTTAATGATCGTCTTTTAATAAAACTTTACCACGAACTGTTTGATTGCTTCAAAAATAAAATATCTTTGAAAAGACTGCAGTATGAAAAGACATCAAAAATGCAGTTTTTAGTGCAAAAATTTATTCTGTTTTAAAAATAATTTGTTTTAAAACTACAAAAGGTTTTTAACCCCATTAATTTCCTTTAAAATGAGCCATTCGACAACTCTCTACGATGTTCCAGTGCCAAGTTGTCTGTGGAAAAGAAAAAAAAAAAAAAGAAAAAAAGACGCCGTTTAGGCAGAATGCCGTAGTAGCTGCAACTTTTCTTGGTTTTCAAGACAACATATTTCCCTTGCTGTTCAAGTCAAGGGACAGAAAGTTTCCTATACAGGTATTTCTGACAAGGTGGTTCTAATGGTGTACTTTTTGATCTGACTCTTTTCTTAGGAGTTATGGGTTTTTACATTTCTTAACATTGGACGTGATCGTCTCTTACTAGGTTGCTATCTACCGCTGCAACCCGGATGAGGCATCAAACTAAGCCTAATTTGTGCCATGATTTGTTCTATACTAAGTTTCAGCCATTTCTACAGCTATGATACCGATGAAACCTGCGTTGTCACCATTTATAATGGCATTATAACGGCATAGTTATGTGAGGCAGCGTGGTCGAGCGGTTTAAGGTACTGGTGTTAGCCACCCGTCAATTCGGAGGAATGGGTTCGAATCCCACCGCTGACAATATTTTATACCAAAGCAAATTATAATCTTGTTTTAGTTACTATGGGCTGAAGTTCGTTCTTTACTACGACCTATAAAATTTATTATAGGCAAGAGGTCATTCTTTATTATACTACCGCTGCAACCCGGATTGATCTGACTCTATTTTTAGGAGTTCTGGGTTTTTATATTTCTTAGCATTGAACTGATCCTCTCTTACTAGATTACTAGCTACTGCTGCAACCCAAAGGTTTCTAGCTACTGCTGCAACCCAGATTCACATATATAGTTATGAGAGGCAGCGTGGCCGAGTGGTCCAAGGCGCTGGTGTTAGCCACCAGTCTCATCGGAGGCTTGGGTTCAAATCTTACCACTGGTATACGATTATGATTTATGTACAAAAACAAATATTTTTGAAAAGACTGCAGTATGAAAAGACATTAAAATGCAGTTTTTAATTGAAAAATTTATTCTCTCTTAGAAATAATTAATTTTAGTTACAAAAGATTTTTAAGCCAATTAATTTCCTTTAAAATGAGCCATTGAACAACTCTCTACGATGTTCCAGTGCCAAGCTATCTGCGGAAAACAAGAAAAAAAGGAAAAAAAAAATATCCCGTTTAGGCAGAATGTTGTAGTAGCTGCCACTTTTCTTGATTTTCAAGCCAATATATTTCCCTTCCTGTTCAAGCCAAGGGACAGAAAGTTTCCTATATACAGGGGGTTCGGACAAGGCGGTTCTAACGGTGTAGTTTTTGTTTTGATCTGACTCTTTTTTTTAGGAACTATGGGTTTTTATATTTCTTAACATTGGACGTGATCGTCTCTTACTAGGTTGCTAGCTACCGCTGAAACCCGGATTGATCTGACTCTATTTTTAGGAGTTCTGGGTTTTTAAATTTCTTAGCATTGGACTGATCGTCTCTTACCAGGTTGCTAGCTACCACTGCAGCCCGGATCTTTAATGTAAACAAAATATACCTGATTATAAACAGGAAAAAGCCTACGGCTTTATCTTCTTTGAAATAGTAAGAGACGAGCCTCAAACAATAAAGTAGCTAACTAAGTTGAATGTATGCAATGGTTTATTATTCTAATGATCGTATTTTAATGTAAAAATAGATCATTTCAGTTAGCATGGTCTTGTCGTTCTTTACTGTAATACCTCAGTTACTATGCACTACAGTTTGTTCTTTAATGTAATTTTAATCTAATAATTGACAAACACCATTTTTGATGAGCTATATCGGTCCTTTATGTAATTGGTTACCAAAGATTTTTAACCCAGTTATTTTCCTTTAAAATGAGCCATTGAACAACTCTCTACGATGTTCCTGTGCCAAGCTATCCGTGGAAAAGAAAAAAAAAAAAAAAAAAATGTGCCGTTTAGACAGAACATTGTAGTAGCCGCCACTTTTCTTGATTTTCAAGCCAATATATTTTCCCTTGCTGTTCAAGCCAAATAACAGAAAGCTTCCCATACAGGGGTTTCGGACAAGGCGGTTCTAATGGTGTACTTTTTGTTTTGATCTGACTTTTTTTAGGAGTTATGGGTTTTTATATTTCTTAACATTGGACGTGATCGTCTCTTACTAGGTTGCTAGCTACCGCTGAAACCCGGATTGATCTGACTCTATTTTTAGGAGTTCTGGGTTTTTAAATTTCTTAGCATTGGACTGATTTCTCTCTTACCAGGTTGCTAGCTACCACTGCAGCCCGGATCTTTAATGTAAACAAAATATAACTGATTATAAACAGGAAAAAGCCTACGGCTTTATCTTCTTTGAAATAGTAAGAGACGAGCCTCAAACAATAAAGTAGCTAACTAAGTTGAATGTATGCAATGGTTTATTATTCTAATGATCGTATTTTAATGTAAAAATAGATCATTTCAGTTAGCATGGTCTTGTCGTTCTTTACTGTAATACCTCAGTTACTATGCACTACAGTTTGTTCTTTAATGCAATTTTAATCTAATAATTGACAAACACCATTTATGATGAGCTATATCGGTCCTTTATGTAATTAGTTACCAAAGATTTTTAACCCAGTTAATTTCCTTTAAAATGAGCCATTGAACAACTCTCTACGATGTTCCTGTGCCAAGCTATCCGTGGAAAAAAAAAAAAAAAAAAAAATGTGCCGTTTAGACAGAACATTGTAGTAGCCGCCACTTTTCTTGATTTTCAAGCCAATATATTTCCTTGCTGTTCAAGCCAAATAACAGAAAGCTTCCCATACAGGGGTTTCGGACAAGGCGGTTCTAATGGTGTACTTTTTGTTTTGATCTGACTTTTTTTTAGGAGTTATGGGTTTTTATATTTCTTAACATTGGACGTGATCGTCTCTTACTAGGTTGCTAGCTGCCGCTGCAACCCGGATGTTCAAGTCAAGGGACAGAATGTTTCATATATAGGAGTTTGGGACAAAGCGGTTCTAATGGTGTGGTTTTTGTTTTGATCTGACTCCTTTTTTAGGAGCTATGGGTTTTTATATTTTCTTAACATTGGACCTGATCGTCTCTTACTAGGTTGCTAGCTACCACTGCAACCCGGATTAATGTAATCATATATACCACAGACCTTTTTTCCTTTTAATATAAGTACAAATGGCACTAGACAAATGGCACAAAAATAAGTAAAAAAAATAAGTAATAATTTTCCTATAAAAATAAGTACAAATGGCACTAGATCTAGAGATTTCCTTAAAATGAGCCATTGAACTACTCTCTACGATGTTCCAGTGCCAAGCTGACTGTGGAAAAGAAAGAAAGAAAAAATATCCCGTTTGTGGAGAATAACGTGGTTTTTAAAGTCAATTTTCTTGATTTCAAGCCAATATATTTTCTTTGTTATTCAAGCCAAAGGGCGGTAAGTTTCCTTTATAGGGGTTTCGGTTAAGGCGGTTCTAAGGGTGTACTTTTGGTTTTGTCTGACTCTTTTTTTTAGGAATATGGGTTTTTATATTTCTTAACATTGGACGTGATCGTCTCTTACTAGGTTGCTAGCTGCCGCTGCAACCCGGATGTTCAAGTCAAGGGACAGAATGTTTCATATATAGGAGTTTGGGACAAGGCGGTTCTAATGGTGTGGTTTTTGTTTTGATCTGACTCCTTTTTTAGGAGCTATGGGTTTTTATATTTCTTAACATTAGACCTGATCGTCTCTTACTAGGTTGCTAGCTACCACTGCAACCCGGATTAATGTAATCATATATACCACAGACCTTTTTTCCTTTTAATATAAGTACAAATGGCACTAGACAAATGGCACAAAAATAAGTAAAAAAAAATAAGTAATAATTTTTCCTATAAAAATAAGTACAAATGGCACTAGATCTAGAGATTTCCTTTAAAATGAGCCATTGAACTACTCTCTACGATGTTCCAGTGCCAAGCTGACTGTGGAAAAGAAAGAAAGAAAAAATATCCCGTTTGTGGAGAATAACGTGGTTAAAGTCAATTTTCTTGATTTTCAAGCCAATATATTTTCTTTGTTATTCAAGCCAAAGGGCCGTAAGTTTCCTTTATAGGGGTTTCGGTTAAGGCGGTTCTAAGGGTGTACTTTTGGTTTTGATCTGACTCTTTTTTTTAGGAATATGGGTTTTTATATTTCTTAACATTGGACGTGATCGTCTCTTACTAGGTTGCTAGCTACCGCTGCAACCCGGATGGCTACAAACTATGATTATGGCATCATTGATCAATCTTTAACATGAAATATTCTTTACTTTACTATAATACCGCTGGTATATGATTACGATTTATGTACAGAAATCAAATATCTTTGAAAAGACTGCAGTATGAAAAGACATCAAAAATGCAGTTTTTAGTGGAAAAATTTATTGTCTTTTAGAAATAATTTATTTTAGTTACAAAAGATTTTTAACCCAATAAATTTCCTTTAAAATAAGCCATTGAACAGCTCTCTACGATGTTCCAGTGCCAAGCTATCTGTGGAAAAAAAAAGAAAAAAAAATATCCCGTTTAGGCAGAATTTTGTAGTAGCTGCCACTTTTCTTGATTTTCAAGCAAATATATTTCCCTTGCTGTTCAAGCCAAGGGATAGAAAGTTTTCTATATAGGGGTTTTCGGACAAGGCGGTTCTAATAGTGTACTTTTTGTTTTGATCTGACTCCTTTTTTAAGAGCTATGGGTTTTTATATTTCTTAACATTGGACGTGATCGTCTCTTACTAGGTTGCTAGCAACCGCTGCAACCCGGATTATAATATTTGATGATGTCTTCAGAAATAACAACACAATGTCGTGTTTTTCTATTCACGTCATAGCTCTAATAAAACTATGACGACATTCATTATTTATCTAGTAGGGTTTCAGACAAAGGGGTTCTATTGATGCACTTTTTGCTTTGATCTGACTTTTTTTTTATGAGTTATGGGTTTTAATATTTCTTAACATTGGACGTGATGGTCTCTTACTAGGTTGCTAGTTACCACTGCAACCCAGATTGCTAGCTTCCGCTGCAACCCGGATTACAAACAGGAAAAAGCCATAGGCTTTTTCTTCTTCGAAAGAAAAAGAGACGAACCTCAAACGATCAAGTTGCTAACTAAGTCCGATGTATGCAATGGTTTGTTATTGTAATGATCTTCTTTTAATGTAATTTTGTAAGAAAAATGATTCTATTTCAAAAATAATTTGTTTTATAATTACAAAAGTTTTTTAAACCCCATTAATTTCCTGTAAAATGAGCCATTAAACAACTTTCTACGATGTTCCAGTGCCAAGCTATTTGTGGAATCACTAACCTATACTATAATTAAGTGGCGAATAAACTTTAGTATAACTAATAGGTCGTTTTTTTATTATAATTTCCTCTACAGGGGTTCCGGACAAGGCGGTTCTAATGGTGTACTTTTTGTTTTGATCTCACTTTTTTTTAGGAGTTATGGGTTTTTATATTTCTTAACATTGGGCGTGATCGTCTCTTACTAGTTTGCTAGCTACCGCTGCAACCCGGATGATCGTCTCTTACTAGGTTGCTAGCTACCGCTGCAACCCGGAAAAAAGCCTACGGCTTTTTCTTCTTTGAAATAGTAAGAGACGAACTAAGTCCAAAAGAAGAGTAAGTAAGTCCAATGTATGCAGTGGTATGTTATTCCAATGATCGTCTTTTAATGTAATTCTCAATTTACGAAGATCAGCCTGCATTTTTGCCATCTTCTTGTATTTCTGAATGTAATTTTTCCCTTTGTCCTTATGCGTTCTTTGGTACAACCTCGCAGATAATTTAATTTTTTCATTATAGCTTTTGTCACCCCAGTATCTACCCATTATTCTAGTAGCAATTTTTTTCTTATGTTCGTTTCGATAATCTTTATTATTATTATCATACCGTTCCTTGCTCTTTTGTTTGGCTGTCTCAATTTTCCCTTCTCGATACCCCTGATCCATAAGATTACCTCTGTTTTGCTCTGTCATATTTCATTTTCTTAAATCCTGGATCACAAGACATCTTAGTAGCAATCCTTACGCGTGCTCGAGCTTTATTGCGTTTCGGTGGCATTTTTATCTCTTTTAAATAAACTTTTCTTATATTTCAGGATGTTAGCTTTATTTTTTGTGTAGTAAAATTTTCTATTAGTAGAAATTTGGATTGCTCTATTTTGATTTTTTTTTTTTTGGTTATTCTTTCTTTTTTTCCTTTCAAGCGAGACCATATTTTTTCAAGGTTTAAAATTATTAAGTACACAATACCCCGTGTCGAGTAGCTAAAACCTAGCATAAAACAAAACTAATTTTAAAATTTTCAGGTATTTATCTTGTTTGAATTAAAAAATTAGTATTATTGGTTAGACACCATAAATATTTTTGCAGTTTACATAATAAGTTTAGCGATTCTGAACTGAAAACTAAAATAATTGGAATTATAAGACTATAATATGGCGATACGTACTTTACGGGTTACAAACCAAAAAAAGTTTGATTCCAGGATACAATAATAACTTTGAACTGAGATGAAAAAAATTTTGGTTCCAGGAGACAAAAAGCAAAACTAATTTTAAAATTTTCATGTATTTTTGTAGTTTAAATTAAAAAATTACTATTACTGATTAGGCATCATGAATATTTTTACAGTTTACATAATAACTTTAGTGATTAAGCCAAAAAAAGAAAATTTTGGTTCCAGGAGTTTCGGTTGCTATTGAGACAAGTAGATATTATTACTATAGAGTTCATTACCATGAACTGTTTGATTGCTTCAAAATTCAAATATCTTTGAAAAGACTGCAGTATGAAATACATCAAAAATGCAATTTTTTTGACAAAATTGATTCTACTTTAAAAAGTATTTTATTTTTAATTACAAAAGGCACTAGATGTAGCAATTTCCTTTAAAATGAGCTATTATACAGCTCTCTATGATTTTACAGTGCCCAGCTAGCTGAGGAGAAGGAAAAAGCGGAAAGAAAAAAATATCCCGTTTGTGGAGAATAACGTGGTTAAAGTCAATTTTCTTGATTTTCAAGCAAATATATTTTCTTTGTTATTCAAGCCAAAGGGCAGTAAGTTTCCTTTATAAGGGTTTCGGACAAGGCGGTTCTAATGGTGTACTTTTTGTTTTGATCTGACTTTTTTTTTAGGAGTTAGGCGGTTTTATATTTCTTAACATTGGACGTGATCGTCTCTTACTAGGTTGCTAGCTACCGCTGCAACTCGGATTTTCTAAGGAGTAATGGGTTTTTATATTTCTTAACATTGGACGTGATCATCTCTTACTAGGTTGCTATTATAATTAAATCCTAGCTAAAATAAGGAAGATAATATGAATGAACCACAGGGTTCAGTTTCTTTGGGCTTGAGTCTATTCTTTACTATAACTACTGCTTGAAACCGGATTATAAATCACAAACAGGAAAAAGCCTACCGCTGCAACCCGGATTTAATTTGCATTAACGAAACTTCGCTTATCACGTGTTTTACTGGATTCTAAGCAAGTAATGAGAAAAAATAAGCCTATATAAGGGTTCAAAAGAGCTACAAACAAAAAAGTCAACCCCAGAGTGAACAGACATTACAATGATCAAACAAAGAAAATAACATCCAAATTAAACAGGAACAAACCATATACGGAGAGAATTTCCCCTAAATCAGTCACTTTTGGGTTACACAGACCCAGAAGATATTTTCAAATAGTAACATTTTCGTTTTTTCTTCTTTATATGCCCAATTAGACAAGAAAATTTATACAGGGAGAAAGTAAAACTTTTAAAAAATACGACAATACAGGCGAATTATACAAAATGCAGGATATCCAACCATCCATAATAATAGGCTGTAAGTGAAGAGCTGCCTTTGTTAACAGAGATGATTTGTTAACAGAGATGATTTATGATGATTTCTTAAGGAACATAATTAAAATTTCTTAATGTAATAAAAATAATTGGTTTTAATTACAAAAGGTTTTTAACCCCATTAATTTCCTTTAAAATGAACCATTGAACAACTCTCTACGATGTTCCAGTGCCAAGCTATATGTTGAATTACTAACCTAAACTATAATTAAGTGGTGTATAAAATTTAGTATAGGCAAGAGGTCGTTCTTTATTATAACAAACAGGAAAAATCCTACGGCTTTTTCTTTTTTAAATAGTGAGAGACGAACCTCAAACAATCATGTGGCTAAATAATTCCAATGTATGCAATGGTTTGATATTCCAATGATCATCTTTTAATGTAAAAATTGCATTCAAAAGTTCGTTCTTTACAATAAACGGTGAAAATTAAATAATCCCCATTTATTTTCCAGTTAACATTGGCTGGATGTCGTTCTTTACCATAAAACACGGAAAATCGTCTCTTACTAGGTTGCTTGCTACCACTGCAACCCGGATAGTTTGTTCTTTACTAGAAAATCCCCCAAACATTACTGAATTTTGCATAATAATTGATAATTAGATAAAATGAAACCGTATTGACAAACATCATTTATGATGAACTATTTCTGTCCTTTATGTAGACTTTACTAACCTATACTATAGTTAAGTGGCATATAAAACTAAGTATAGGCAAGAGGTCGTTCTTTATTATAAATAATGGTGTACTTTTGAATTTGATCTGACTCCTTTTTTAGGAACTATGGGTTTTTATATTTCTTAACATTGGACGTGATCGTCTCTTCCTAGGTTGCTAGCTACCGCTGCAACCCGGATGAGCCATTGAACAACTCTCTACGATGTTCCAGTGCCAAGCTATCTGTGGAAAAGAAAGAAAGAAAAAAATATCCCGTTTGGGGAGAATAACGTGGTAAAAGTCAATTTTCTTGATTTTCAAGCCAATATATTTTCTTTGTTATTCAAGCCAAAGGGCGGTAAGTTTCCTTTATAGAGGATTCGGACAAGGCGGTTCTAATGGTGTACTTTTTGTTTTGATCTGACTCTTTTTTTAGGAGTTGGGGGGTTTTATATTTCTTAACATTGGAGGTGATCGTCTCTTACTAGGTTGCTAGCTACCGCTGCAACCCGGATATTAACTATAGTTAAGTTGCCTATGCAAGTTAGTACAAGCAAGAGTCAGTTCATCATTATAATGACGTCATATACACCATAGACCTCTTTTTCTTTTCCCTGTTGCATCAGTTACTATAGATATACTTCGGTCCTTAGTGTAATATCTGTTGAATTACTAACCTATACTATATATAATTAAGTGGCGTATAAAATTTAGTATAGGTAAGAGGTCGTTCTTTATTATAAAATTCCAATGTATGCAATTGTTTGTTATTCCAATGATCGTCTTTTAATGTAAACTTGTTTGAGTCATAAACTAGGAAAGAGACTCCGTGTTACAGATGCCGCTGCAATCCGGTAACCGCTGCAATCTGGATAGCTTACAGCTACCCCTGGAACCACCATATATCAGTTACTATGGGCGAGAGATCGTTCTTTACTGTAAGACGTCTCTTACTAGGTTGCTAGCTACCGCTGCAACCCGGATTACTATAGAGTTCATTACCATGAACTGTTTTATTGCTTCAAAATTCAAATATCTTTGAAAAGACTGCAGTATGAAAATACATCAAAAATGCAATTAAATGACAAAATTGATTCTACTTTAAAAAGTATTTTATTTTTAATTACAAAAGTGACTAGATGTTGCAATTGCCTTTAAAATGAGCTATTATACAACTCTCTATGATTTTCCAGTGCCCAGCTAGCTGAGCAGGAAAAAAAAGCGGAAAGAAAAAAAATATCCCGTTTGTGGAGAATAACGTGGTAAAAGTCTATTTTCTTGATTTTCAAGCCAATATATTTTCTTTGTTATTCAAGCCAAAGGGCGGTAAATTTCCTTTATAGAGGATTCGGACAAGGTGGTTCTAATGGTGTACTTTTTGTTTTGATCTGACTCTTTTTTAGGAGTTGGGGGGTTTTATATTTCTTAACATTGGAGGTGATCGTCTCTTACTAGGTTGCTAGCTACCGCTGCAACCCGGACTACGGCTTTTTCTTCTTTTAAATAGTAAGAGACGAACCTCAAGTGTACTACCCCTGGAACCACAATTTATCAGTTACTATGGATGAGAGATCGTTCTTTACTGTAGCAACCTTGATAACCTATACTATAATTAAGTGGCGTATAATATTTAGCATAGGTAAGAGGTCGTTCTTTATTATAAAACAATCAAGTAGCTAACTAAGTCCAATGTATGGAATGGTTTGTTATTTCAGTGATCGTCTTTTAATGTAAATTTACTAACCTATACTATAGTTAAGTGGCCTATATAATTTAGCATAGGCAAGAGGTCGTTCTTTATTGTAACAATTTTCAAATCTCGTTACGCCTGGTCGGTTGAATACCTTTGCTTTTCTCTTTTCAAGATGCTATTTCTGTTTTTTTGGAAGTACTGTTTTTTTTAACTTGCGTGTAGCTTGCTTGATTGAAACCATTATGTAACCATTAGTTGAATGTTTATGTCACGTATCAAGTATCAAGAACCTAACAAAAAATTTAACTAAATTTTAAATTTTCAGGTATTTTTCTAGTCTAAATTAAAAGATTAAAACTATTGGTCAGACACCATAAATATTTTTGCAGTTTATAACTTTAGCGATTCTGAACCAAAAACGAAAATAAAATAAAAATTAATTTTTTCAATTTTTACATCACGTCGCTCATTAATTCATATATGGGTATTAGTACACAATAGGTTTTAGATATTACATCATGTCACTTATTACGTCATATATGGTTATTAGTAGATAATCGGTAAAATATTCGTTCTTCATTATACTTTAGTGATTCTGAACCAAAAACGAAAATAAAATAAAAATTAATTTTTTCAATTTTTACATCACGTCGCTCATTAATTCATATATGGGTATTAGTACACAATAGGTTTTAGATATTACATCATGTCACTTATTACGTCATATATGGTTATTCGTAGATAATCGGTAAAATATTCGTTCTTCATTATAATAGAGTTCGTTCTTTATTATAATAAAAATTAAGTTTTCCGTAAAAAAAATTAATTTAAAAGAAAATTAAGTAGAAATGACACAAGATCTAGAGATTTCCTTTAAAATGAGCCATTGAACAACTCTCTACAATTTCCCAGTGCCAAGCTATCTGTGGAAAAGAAGAAGAAGAAGAAAGAAAGCAAAAAATATCCCGTTTGTGGGATATTTTTCTTGGCCGAGTGGTCCAAGGTGCTGGGTCACCAGTCTCTTCGGAGGAGTGGGTTCAAATCCTACCACTGGTATACGATTATGACGTCATTGATCAATCTTTAATATGAAATATGCAATTTTTCGTAAAAATTTGATTCTATTTTAAAAATACATTGTTTTAAGTACAAAAAGTTTTTGACGCCATTAATTTCCTTTAAAATGAGCCATTGAACAACTCTCTACGATGTTCCAGTGCCAAGCTATCTGTGGAAAAGAAGAAGAAAGAAAAAAATATCCCCTTTGAGGAGAATAACGTGGTAAAAGTCAATTTTCTTGATTTTCAAGCCAATATATTTTCTTTGTTATTCAAGCCAAAGGGCGGTAAGTTTCCCTTATAGGAATTTCGGACAAGGCGATTCTAATGGTGTACTTTTTGTTTTGATCGGACTCTTTTCTTAGGAGTTTTGGGTTTTTATATTTCTTAACATTGGACGTGATCGTCTCTTACTAGGTTGCTAGCTACCGCTGCAACCCGGATTTTATTTTCGAGATACTATCTCTGTTGTTTGTGTAGTACTGTTGTTTTAACTTGCGTATAGCTTGCTTGATCTAACGATTATCTAATTATGAATGAGAACATTTACAGTTCTGACGCTTCTTATATAGTAGTTATGACGTCACGGCGTAATGATTTTATTTCATGACGTCATGGCGCAATGGTATTATTTCATGACGTCTTCAGAAACAACAATATAATTTCGTGTATTTCTATTCGCGTCATAGCTCTAATTTATCAAGTAGGGTTTCAGACAAGGTAGTTCTAATGATGTTCTTTTGTTTTGATCTGACTGTATTTTTAGGAGTTTTGGGTTTTTATATTTCTTAGCATTGGACTGATCGTCTCTTGCTAGGTTGCTAGCTACTGCTGCAACCCAAATTATGAGAGGCAGCCTGGCCGAGTGGTCTAAGGCACTGGTGATAGCCACCAGTCTCTTCGGAGGCGTGGGTCCAAATCTTACCGCTAGTATACGATTATGTTTGAAAGACTGCAGTGTGAAAAGACATCAAAAATGCAGTTTTTGGTTGAAAAATTTATTCTCTTTTAGAAATAATTTATTTTAGTTACTATAGATTTTTAACCCAATTAATTTCCTTTAAAATGAGCCATTGAACAACTCTCTACGATGTTCCAGTGCCAAGCTATCTCTGGATACAAAAGAAAAAAAAAAGAAAAAAATATCCCGTTTAGGCAGAATGTTGTAGTAGCTGCCACTTTTTTTGATTTTCAAGCCAATATATTTCCCTTGCTGTTCAAGCCAAGGGACAGAAAGTTTCCTATACAGGGGTTTCGGACAAGGCGGTTCTAATGGTGTGCTTTTTTTTTGATCTGACTCCTCTGTTGGGAACTATGGGTTTTTATATTTCTTAACATTGGACGTGATCGTCTCTTACTAGGTTGCTAGCTACCGCTGCAACCCGGATCTTATTTTTGTGTGACACTGTTTTTAGTAATACCACTATGCACATGATGGTACAGCTTCTGTTGCAAATTGCATTTTATTTTAATCTTTTGCTAACTATAAGCTCGAGTTTGTTCTTTATCATACATCTTCAGAGAATCAGGCAGCTAATTAAGTCCAATATGTGCCATGGCTTGTTGTTTATCAGGTTTTAGCCATCTCTACAGCCATGATACCAATAAAACTTATATAATCACCATTTATGATTAACTAGACTGATTCTTTAAGCTAGACTGTACCAAGAATCAATTGCTTTCATCCTTGTTTAAGTTGATCATTTGATAAGGGAGCTTTGTTGGCTTTGATAGGGTGGAATATTAATAGCTAAGTAGCTTTGTGAACAACTCATTCAAGGTGTAACTTAAATGGTACAAATTTCAAACAAATAGTTCAATAAGTATGACTTAATTGAAATGTATAAATCAACTAGCCAACTTGAGTCATATTTCTTACATGAATCATTTTTGTCCTGTATTTGATTAGTATTTCATAACCCTCCTCACCACCGACCCATGTGTGCCCTTGAATACCCACTAAGACTTTACTCATTTAGAAACAAATGGTTATTTATTGATTGTTTTTTTTTGTACTCTATTTATCATGAAATCATTTTCTTTTTTTGTCTTGGGTGTTTCCTGTTTGATTGGATTCAAAAGTTTACTCACATCACAAACTTAAACATAAAAGTTTATGGTGGTTCTTTCCTTCCTCCCTAACCCATCATATTCTCTAGGTTTTCAGCTTAGTCTTTCCATTTAGTGAAATCAAAAGTTTGTTCACTTCTAAAACTTAAATTGGATTTGTTTTATAAAAGTTTAATACTTTTCTTAACTCCCTCTTCTTTCTAATTTCCTTTCTTGTTCCTCTTAGCCATTCCCAGTTGTGTTGAATTAGAGATTTTTTCACATCATAAGAGTTCTAATTAGTTTAGTTAATAAACATTTATTCTGGCTCTTGACTTTCTTTTGTCAGCCTATCCATACATTGAGTATTTATTATGTTAATTGAATATTGAAAGTATGTGTCTATTTTTGCTTGGCTTACAGCTATATAGGTATCTTTGTCCTCTTCTGTCTTAAAAAGCCAAGGGACAGTTAGTTTCCTGTATAAGGGTGTTGGACAAGGTGGTTCTAACAGTGTACTTCTTTTTTTGATCCAACACTAGTTTTAGGAGTTATGGGTTTTTGTATTTCGTCGTATAAGACTTGATCGTCTCTTACTAGTTTGCAAGCTACCGCTGCAACCCTGATTAGTTGTACCTGTAGCTCTTGGCTTAGTTTGTGCCTGTAGATATTGTCTTAGTTTCATTATTTGTTGTCTCATGTTTCATGTCTCATTGAGCTAACTAAGCAAAATATGCATAATGGTTTGTTTTTTACTAGGCTTCAGGCATCTCTACAGTCATGATACCAATTAAACTTACACGATCCCCACTTACAATTAGCTATACCAATCCTTTATGTAATTAACATAACTATATTGATCCTTTATGTAGCTTGTTGATATATTATTTCAATTAACATGGGGTAGAGGTTGTTCTTTACTATAAAATCGCTGAAGTTATTATGTAAACTGCAAAAATATCTATGATATCTGAGCATTAATTTTAATCTTTTCATTCAAACGAACAAAATACCTGACAATTTAAAATTGGTTTTATTTTTTGTTGGGCTATTGGTACTTGATACGAGAAAGTAATAAAAGGACAATTAAAATAGTAATAAGATGCCTTCTAAGTGAGTTATAATTAATTTAAAAAACAGTACTACACAAAAACAGATATAACATCTTGAAAAGAGAAAAGCAAAGGTATTCAACCGACAAGGCGTATCGAGATGCGAAAATTGACAGTGTCAAACAGCGTTATTATAATGATGAGTTTTATAGACATGCAAACATTGAGACAGCCAAACAAAAGAGCAGGGAAAGGTATTATAATGATAAAGATTACCGAAACAGACATAAGAAAAAAGTTGCTAACAGAATAATGGGTAGACACTGGGGTGACAAAAGCTATAATGACAAAATTAAAACCTCTGCGGGGTTGTACCGAAGAACGCATAAGGAAAAAGGGAAAAATTACATTCAGAAATACAAGAAGATGGTACAAATGCAGGCTGATCTTCGTAAATTGAGAAACATTTTACGTCTGTTTAACCAGGATCACGAAAAGTATTCAAATTAAAGATTAAAGTTCTCCTTGAAATAGCGGATGCTGTTGAAAAGTCGGTTAGAAATTTACAGTAAAGAACAATCTCTCTCCCATAGTAACTGATATGTTACATTAAAAGACGATCATTGGAATAAAAAGTTATTGCATGCATTGGACTTAGTTAGCTACTTGATCGTTTGAGGTTCGTCTCTTACTATGTCAAAGAAGAAAAAGCCGTAGGCTTTTTCCTGTTTGTAATATTCTCCTGTTTGTTATCCGGGTTACAGCGGTATCCGGGTTTTTACATTAAAGAACGAACTGTAGTCCATAGTTTTACAATAAGGAACGAACTGAACCCATAGTAACTTAATTATTAAATCAAACAGATCGTGGTCATAAAAAAGAGCTGTGTAAGTGCTCATTTTCAAGGATTACATTAAAGAACGAACTGTAATGAATGGACTATAGCCGATATTAACTGAAGAAGTAAAATAAATCATTATAAGCATGATAATGTAAAAAAAATTGCAGTAAACAACGGAATTCCAGTGAATAGTACCAAGAATATAGTAAATAACATTAAAGGTAGTTACAGTCCAATATATGCAATGGTTTGTTTTTCTAATGATTGTATTTTAGTATATAAGAAAATCAGCCTGTTGGTCTAGGGGTATGATCATTAGACCAACATGAAAAAATATTTTTCAAATTTTGGATACTATGGGCTGTGGTTTGCCATTTTCTAGGTTGCAGCTAGTCTGCAATGGTAATTTAGAATTCGTTCTTTACTATGATTATTTAAATATTTCAGTTAGTATAGGATAGAGGTCGTTCTTTACTGTATAAATTCTTTACTATAACAACCAGGATGACCTCAGTTACAACTTGGGTTTCTTTTTATGCTATATCATTACAAACAGGAAAAAGCCTACGGCTTTTTCTTCTTTGAAATAGTAAGAGATGATCTTCAAGCAATCAAGTAGCTATCTAAGTCCAATGTATGCAGTGGTATGTTATTCCAATGATCGTATTTTAATGTAATTTTTCTTGATTTTCAAGCCAATATATTTCCCTTGCTGTTCAAGCCAAGGGACTGAAAGTTTCCTATACAGGGATTTTGGACAAGGAGGTTCTAATGGTGTACTCTTTGTTTTGATCTGACTCCTTTTTTAGGAACTATGAGTTTTTATATTTCGTAACATTGGACGTGATCGTCTCTTACTAGGTCGCTAGCTACCGTTGCAACCCAGACTAGGTTGCTAGCTACCGCTGCAACCCGGATAATTGACAAACACCATTTATGATGAGCTATATTCGTGCTTTGTGTAACTACACCTGGAACCACCATATATCAGTTAGTATGGGAGATCGTTCTTTACTGTAATATTTTTTTTTAATTTTCTTTAAAATGAGCCATTAAACAACTCTCTACGATGTCCCAGTGCCAAGCTATCTGTCGATTTACTAACCTAAACTAAAATTAAGTGGCGTATAAAATTTAGTATAGGCAAGAGGTCGTTCTTTATTATATTTTATTGAAAAATTTATTCTCTTTTAGAAATAATTTATTTTAGTTACAAAGGTTTTTAACCCAATTAATTTCCTTTAAAATGAGCTATTGAACAACCCTCTACGATGTTCCAGTGCCAAGCTATCTCTGGAGACAAAGAAAAAAGAAAAAAATATCCCGTTTGGGGAGAATAACGTGGTAAAAGTCTATTTTCTTGATTTTCAAGCCAATATATTTCCCTTTCTGTTCAAGCCAAAGGGCGGTAAGTTTCCTTTATGGAGGATTTGGACAAGGCGGTTCTAATGGTGTACTTTTTGTTTTGATCTGACTCTTTTTTAGGAGCTACGGGTTTTTATATTTCTTAACATTGGAGGTGATCGTCTCTTACTAGGTTGCTAGCTACCGCTGCAACCCGGATGTAATCTTAACTATAGTGAAGTTGCGTATGCAAGTTAGTATAGGGAAGAGTTCGATCTTTATTATAAAAAAAAAGAAAAAAAAGAAAGATGCCCTTTAGGCAAAATGCTGTAGTAGCTGTCACTTTTCTTGAGTTTCCAGCCAAAATATTTCCCTTGTTGTTCAAGCCAAGGAACAAAAATTTTTATATATTGGGTATACCGCTGCAACCCAGATAATTGACAAACACCATTTATGATGAGCTATATTCGTCCTTTATGTAACTACACCTGGAACCACCATATATCAGTTAGTATGGGAGAGAGATCGTTCTTTACTGTAAGATCGTCTCTTACTAGGTTGCTAGCTACCGCTGCAACCCGGACTATTTAAAAATAATTTGTTTTATAACTACAAAAGTTTTCAACCCCATTAATTTGCATTAAAATGAGCCATTAAACAACTCTCTACGATATTCCAGTGCCAAGCTATCTGTGGAATTACTAACCTATACTATAATTAAGTGGCGTATAAAATTTAGTATAGGCAAGAGGTCGTTCTTTATTATAATATCTGTGGAAAAGAAAAAAGAAAAAAAGAAAAATAATATCTCGTTTAGGCAGAATGTTGTAGTAACTGCCACTTTTCTTGAATTTCAAGCCAATATATTTTTCCTTGCTGTTCAAGCCAAGGGACAGAAAGTTTCCTATACAGGGATTTTGGTCAAGGCGGTTCTAATGGTGTACTTTTTGTTTTGATCTGACTCCTCTGTTAGGAACTATGGGTTTTTATAATTCTTAACATTGGACGTGATCGTCTCTTACTAGGTTGCTAGCTACCGCTGCAACCCGGATTTATATTTCTTAGCATGGGACTGATCGTCTCTTACTAGGTTGCTAGCTACTGCTGCAACCTGAATTATAAGAGGCAGCCTGGCCGAGTGGTCCAAGACACTGGTGTTAGCCACCAGTCTCTTCGGAGGCGTGGGTTCAAATCTTACCGCTGGTATACGATTATGTTTGAAAGACTGCAGTGTGAAAAGACATCAAAAATGCAGTTTTTGGTGGAAAAATTTATTCTCTTTTAGAAATAATTTATTTTAGTTACTATAGATTTTTAACCCAATTAATTTCCTTTAAAATGAGCTATTGAACAACACTCTACGATGTTCTCAGTGCCAAGCTATCTGTGGAAAAGAAAAAAGAAAAAAAAAAGAAAAAAATATCTCGTTTAGGCAGAATGTTGTAGTAGCTGCCACTTTTCTTGATTTTCAAGCCAATATATTTTCCTTGCTGTTCAAGCCAAGGGACAGAAAGTTTCCTATACAGGGGTTTTGGACAAGTCGGTTCTAATGGTGTACTTTTTGTTTTGATCTGACGCCTCCGTTATTAACTATGGGTTTTTATATTTCTTAACATTGGACGTGATCGTCTCTTACTAGGTTGCTAGCTACCGCTGCAACCCGGATATTGCTCAGATATCATAAATATTTTTGCAGTTTACATAATAACTTTAGCGATTCTAAACTGAAAAATAAAATATATATTAAAAAATGTAATTTTTTGGTCTGAAAATACATAGTCAATCCCACATTGGGTAGTTAGAACCTAACCAAAAATAAAACTAATTTTTACATTTTAAGGTATTTTTCCAGCTTGTATTGAAATATTCAAACTATTGCTCGGATACCATGGATATTTTTGCAGTTTACACAAACTGCAAAGAACGCACAGGCTGATCTTTGTAAACTGAGAAAAATTTTACGAATGTTTTACCGGGATTACGAAAAATATTCAAAATTAAAGATTAAAATTATCTCTGAAAGAATAGATTTTGTTTGAAAAGTCAGCTAGAGATGCTTTCGCAAAACTTCATAGTAATATCCAAAAGAAATGTTGCATGTTTAGTGAAAAGCTTCCAAGGTATGGACCGGCAACTGCGGAACAGTTTACAGATGTAATGGGAAATCTTATACATCACTGTGAATATATGGAGGCATAATTGTCCTTTACTTAGTTTCAGCTTAAATTCGATGATCGAGCCTTTATGTACTACATCCAACGACTATGACGTCATTGATCAATATTATATATACAAAATTAAGTTTTTCGTGAAAAATAATTAATAAAAAATTAAGTGCAAAAGGCGCTAGATCTAGAGATTTCCGTTAAAATGAGCCATTGAACAACTCTCTTCGATGTTCCAGTGCCAAGCTATCTCTGGAAACAAAAGAAAGAAAAAAATATCCCGTTTGTGCAGAATAACGTGGTTAAAGTCAATTTTCATGATTTTCAAGCCAATATATTTTCTTTGTTATTCAAGCCAAAGGGTGGTAAGTTTCCTTTATAGGGATTTCGGACAAGGCGGTTCTAATGGTGTACTTTTTGTTTTGATCTGACTATTTTTCTAGGAGTTAGGGGTTTTTATATTTCTTAACATTGGACGTGATCGTCTCTTACTAGGTTGCTAGCTACCGCTGCAACCCGGATTGTATAAAATTTCTTAACGAAATAAAAATAATTTGTTTTAATTACAAAAGTTTTTTAACCCCATTAATTTCCTTTAAATGCGCCATTGAACAACTCTACAATGTTCCAGTGCTATACTATCTGTTGATTACTAACCTATACTATAATTAAGTGGCTTATAAAATTTAGTATAGGCAAGAGGTCGTTCTTTATTATAAAAAGTTTCCTATACAGGGGTTTTGGACAAGGCGGTTCTAATGGTGTACTTTTTGTTTTGACCTGACTCTTTTTTTAGGAGTTAGGGGTTTTTATATTTCTTAACATTGGACGTGATCGTCTCTTACTAGGTTGCTAGCTACCGCTGTAACCCGGATTAGTGACTCCAGGTACACTCCCTATGGGCCTGATTTGAATATTGCATAGGACCGGAAAAATACAGCTGCAACCTTGATAACAAACAGGAAAAACCTACGGCTTTTTCTTCTTTAAAATAGTAAGAGACGAGCAACCCGGATGCAACCCGGATTGACAACCCAGATTTAGGAGTTATGGCTTTTTATATTTCTTAACATTAAACGTGATCGTCTCTTACTAGGTTGCTAGCTACCGCTGCAACCCGGTTTCCTATGCAAGTTAATATAGGCAAGAGTTCGTTCTTTATTGTAACGTGGTAAAAGTCTATTTTCTTGATTTTCAAGCCAATATATTTTCTTTGTTATTCAAGCCAAAGGGCGGTAAGTTTCCTTTATGGAGGATTTGGACAAGGCGGTTCTAATGGTGTACTTTTTGTTTTGATCTGACTCTTTTTTCAGGAGCTACGGGTTTTTATATTTCTTAACATTGGAGGTGATCGTCTCTTACTAGGTTGCTAGCTACCGCTGCAACCCGGATGTAAAAAAAATATAAATACTGTAATCTTAACTATAGTAAAGTTGCGTATGCAAGTTAGTATAGGGAAGAGTTTGATCTTTATTATACTGGAAACAAAGAAAAGAGAAAAAAATATCCCGTTTAGGCAGAATGTTGTAGTAGCTGCCACTTTTCTTGATTTTTTAGTTCTGATTTTTTAACTTGCGTGTAGCTTGCTTTGATCTAGCCATTATGTATTCATGAATGAGACCATTTACAGTTTTTGACGTTTCTTATTTAGTAATTATGACGTCACTGCATCAAAAATACAGTTTTTATTGGAAAAATTTATTCTCTTTTAGAAATAATTTATTTTAGTTACAAAAGGTTTTTAACCCAATTAATTTCCTTTAAAATGAGCTATTGAACAACCCTCTACGATGTTCCAGTGCCAAGCTATCTGTGGAAAAGAAAAAAAAAAAGAAAAAGAAAAAAATATCCCGTTTGGGGAGAATAACGTGGTTAAAGTCAATTTTCTTGATTTTCAAGCCAATATATTTCCCTTGCTGTTCAAGCCAAGGGACAGAAAGTTTCCTATACAGGGGTTTCGGACAAGGCGGTTCTAATGGTGTACTTTTTGTTTTGATCTGACTCCTTTGTTAGGAACTATGGGTTTTTTATATTTCTTAACATTGGACTGATCGTCTCTTACTAGATTGCTAGCTACTGCTGCAACCCGGATTAGGAACTATGGGTTTTTATATTTCTTAACATTGGACGTGATCGTCTCTTACTAGGTTGCTAGCTACCGCTGCAACCCGGATGTAACTACACCTGGAACCACCATATATCAGTTAGTATGGGAGAGAGATTGTTCTTTACTGTAAACTTAACTTTCACTTAACAGGCCCGGGTTCGATTCCCGGTGTGGGGTAATTTTTAACTCTATAATCTTCGAACATTTGAACCTTTTATAATTTATAATGATGTATAATATAAATACTGTAATCTTAACTATAGTGAAGTTGCCTATGCAATTTAGTATAGGGAAGAGTTCGATCTTCATTATATTGCAGTTCATAACTTTAGCGATTCTGAACTAAAAACGAAAATAAGATAAAAATTAATTTTTTTAATTTTTACGTCACGTCGCACATTAAGTCATATATGGTTATTAGTACACAATAGGTTTTAGATATTACGTTATGTCACTTATTACGTCATATATGGTTATTAGTAGATAATTGGTAAAATATTAGTTATTTATTATAACTTTAAAATGAGCCATTACACAGCTCTTTATTATGACCACGAGCTGTTTAATATAATACTTCAGTTACTAGGGGTTTACAGTTCGTTCCTTATTTAATTTTGTTTTGATCTGACTCCTTTTTTAGGAGCTATGGGTTTTTATATTTCTTGACATTGGAAGTGATCGTCTTTGAGTAGGTTGCTAGCTATCGCTGCAACCCGGATATTATATGTAACATATTTTTAATAGGTTCCCAATAGTACAATGAATGTGTGACAAGCATACCCTTTTGTCGCACGTGTTACTGGGTTTCGATTCTCCGTCAGAGGGAATTTTTCATGTCTTGACTTTAAATATACATGTAAAAGCCTATGCTGTAATTAAGTTGCCTATGCAAGGTAGTATAGGCCAGAGTTCGTTTCCTTATTATAAAATTTTTTTTGGGAGTTATGGGTTTTTATATTTCTTAACATTGGAGGTGATCGTCTCTTACTAGGTTGCTAGCTACCGCTGCAACCTGGATTACTCTATTACAAACAGGGAAAAGCCTATGGCTTTTTCTTAGTTTGAATAGTAAGAGACGACCTGGCTACAACCTACGATTATGGCATCATTGATCAATCTTTAATAAATAATTATAATCTTATTTTAGTTACTATGGGCAGGAAGTTTGTTCTTTACTGTAATTATAATTTCGAACCTTTTATAATTTATAATGAACCACATCGATCTCTTATGTAAACTTAACAGGCCCGGGTTCAATTCCCGGTGTGTAAAAATTTTTAACTCTATAATCTTCAAACATTTGAACCTTTTATAATTTATAATGATGTATAATATAAATACTGTAATCTTAACTATAGTGAAGTTGCCTATGCAAGTTAGTATAGGGAAGAGTTCGATCTTTATTATAAGACGTCTCTTACTAGGTTGCTAGCTACCGCTGCAACCCGGATTCAAGTCAAGGGACAGAAAGTTTACTATACAGGGGTTTCGGACAAGGTGGTTCTAATGGTGTACTTTTGAATTTGATCTGACTCCTTTTTTTAGGAACTATGGGTTTTTATATTTCTTAACATTGGACGTGATCGTCTCTTACTAGGTTGCTAGCTACCGCTGCAACCCGGATTGCTAGCTACCGCTGCAACCCGGATTATCATGAACGTTATCGACCCTTTATGTAATGATCTGACTCTTTTTTTTAGGAGTTATGGGTTTTTATATTTCTTAACATTGGACGTGATCGTCTCTTACTAGGTTGCTAGCTACCGCTGCAACCCGGATTATGTACAAAAATCAAATATCTTTGAAAAGACTGCAGTAGGAAAAGACATAAATAATGTAGTTTTTAGTGGAAAAATTTATTCTCTTTTAGAAATAATTTATTTTAGTTACAAAAGATTTTTAACCCAATTAATTCCCTTTAAAATGAGCCATTGAACAACTCTATAACGATGTTCCAGTGCCAAGATATCTGTGGAAAAGAAAAAAAAGTTTAGTATTTATAATTATGTACAAAAATCAAATATCTTTGAAAAGACTGCAGTAGGAAAAGACATAAATAATGTAGTTTTTTAGTGGAAAAATTTATTCTCTTTTAGAAATAATTTATTTTAGTTACAAAAGATTTTTAACCCAATTAATTCCCTTTAAAATGAGCCATTGAACAACTCTATACGATATTCCAGTGCCAAGATATCCGTGGAAAAGAAAAAAAAAAGAAAAATATATATCCTGTTTAGGCATAATCTTGTAGTAGCTGCCACTTTTCTTGATTTTCAAGCCAATATATTTCCTTGCTGTTCAAGCCAAGGGACAGAAAGTTTCCTGTATAGGGGTTTCGAACAAGGCAGTTCTAATAGTGTACTTTTTGTTTTGATCTGACTTCTTTTTTAGGAGTTATGGGTTTTTATATTTCTTAACATTGGACGTGAGCTTCTCTTACTAGGTTGCTAGCTACCGCTGCAACCCGGAACCATAAAAAAATTGGTCTAGTTAATTATTCCGAATGATCGTCTTTTAATGTATTAAAATGAGCCATTAAACAACTCTCTACGATGTTTCAGTGCCAAGCTATCTGTGGAATTACTAACCTATACTATAATTAAGTAGTGTATAAAATTTAGTATAGGCAAGAGGTCGTTCTTTATTATAATTATTTATCTAGTAGGGTTTCAGACAAGGTAATTCTAATGATATACTTTTGTTTTGATCTGACTCTATTTTTAGGAGTTTTGTTATATTTCTTAGCATTGGACTGATCATCTCTTACTAGGTTGCTAGCTACTGCTGCAACCCAAATTCACATATATATTTATTTATGAGAGGCAGCTTGGCCGAGTGGTCCAAGGCACTGGTGTTAGCCACCAGTCTCTTCGGAGGCGTGGGTTCAAATCTTACCGCTGGTATACGATTATGTTTGAAAGACTGGAGTGTGAAAAGACATCGAAAATGGAGTTTTTGGTGGAAAAATTTATTCTCTTTTAGAAATAATTTATTTTAGTTACAAAACGTTTTTAACCCAATTAATTTACTTTAAAATGAGCTATAGAACAACCCTCTACGATGTTCCAGTGCCAAGCTATCTGTGGAAAAGAAAAAAAAAAAAGAAAAAAATATCCCGTTTGGGGAGAATAACGTGGTTAAAGTCAATTTTCTTGATTTTCAAGCCAATATATTTCCCTTGCTGTTCAAGCCAAGGGACAAAAAGTTTCCTATACAGGGGTTTCGGACAAGGCGGTTCTAATGGTGTACTTTTTGTTTTGATCTGACTCCTTTGTTAGGAACTATGGGTTTTTATATTTCTTAACATTGGACGTGATCGACTCTTACTAGGTTGCTAGCTACCGCTGCAACCCAGAAAACTTACATAATCCCTAATTTTGATATAGATCCTTTATGTAAATCTTTTTTATATGAATGTTTCTTGGTGTAGTGGTTAGCACTTAGTTCGGTATTTAAGTTATCATATACCGTTAAAATTCTTTCTTAAATGAAGGTTTCTTGGTGTAGTGGTTAAAACATAAGACTTTGAATCCGGCGATCTAAGTTCAAATTCCGGTGGGCAGTTCTTAAGAAATGTAGCTTACTTATGCTACCATTTAGGTTTCCAGCTGTAATTCTTTCTTTTCAAAATTAAATTAGTTACTATCGCCATGAGTTAGTTCTTTACCATGTCGTAACAATTTGTTTTATAATAATAATTAAGTTTGTTAATTACAAAAGGTTTCTATATACAGCAGTTTTCTTTAAAATGAGCCATTACACAGCTCTTTATTATGACCACGAACTGTTTGATTTAATACTTAAGTTACTATGGGTTCAGTTCGTTCCTTATTGTAACACATCGATCCTTTATGTAATGAAACTACATAGTCAATCCCACATCGGGTAGTTAGAACCTAACCAAAAATAAAACTAATTTTAACATTTTAAGGTATTTTTCTAGCTTGTATTGAAATATTCAAACTACTGCTCAGATACCATGGATATTTTTGCAGTTTACACAAGCTAATAAGAATATTAATTTATATAATTTATAAAGAATATAAATTAATATAGGTAGAGGTCGTTCTTTATTATATTTTCTTATGTTTGTTTCGGTAATCTTCATCATTATCATACCGTTCCCTGCTCTTTTGTCTAGCCTGCTCAATTCTTGCTTCTCTGTAATGTTCATCATTACCATACCGTTCTTTTGCTCTCTCAATTATTACTTCTCGATACGCCTGGTCGGTTGAATACCTTTTTTTTGCTCTCTCAATTATTACTTCTCGATACACCTGGTCGGTTGAATACCTTTGCTTTTTTCTTTTCAAGTTACTATCTCTGTTGTTTGTGTAGTACTCTTTCTTCAACTTGCGTATAGCCTGCTTTGATCTAACCATTATTCTAATCAAGAATGAGAGAATTTACAGTTTTGACTTTCCTTATATACTAATTATGACGTCACTCTATTCACGTCATAGCTCTAATATAAAACTATGATGATCTTATATAGTAATTATGACGTCACTGCATCAAAAATACAGTTTTTATTGGAAAAATTTATTCTCTTTTAGAAATAATTTATTTTAGTTACTATAGATTTTTAACCCAATTAATTTCCTTTAAAATGAGCTATTGAAAAACCCTCTACGATGTTCCAGTGCCAAGCTATCTCTGGATACAAAAAAAAAGAAAAAAATATCCCTTTTGACGAGAATAACGTGGTTAAAGTCAATTTTCTTGATTTTCAAGCCAATATATTTCCCTTGCTGTTCAAGCCAAGGGACAGAAAGTTTCCTATACAGGGTTTTCGGACAAGGCGGTTCTAATGGTGTACTTTTTGTTTTGATCTGACTCCTTTTTTAGGAACTATGGGTTTTTATATTTCTTAACATTGGACGTGATCGTCTCTTACTAGGTTGCTAGCTACCGCTGCAACCCGGATTACAAACACGAAAAAGCCAATGGCTTTTTCTTGATTGGAATAGTAAGAGACGACCTGGCTACAAACTGTGATTATGGCATCATTGATCAATCTTTAACATGAAATGTTCTTTACTGTAATGGTTTGTTCTTTACTAGGTTTCAGCCGTCTCTACAGCCATGATACTGATGGAAATTACATAATCCCTATTTATGTTTCATTTAAAATGGGCTAGGTGTCGTTCTTTATTGTAAAAATTTTGCCTGTTTTCAAAAAACGGAACAGTCCTCTAAGATTCATAGAAACTTAATGAAAATCACACCATCAGATTCAGCATATCAGATAATCTAACAGGAGAGGTTTCAATCTCCTATTTGTAAAAATGTGAAATTTGGTATTTTATGCCAGAATAAAGATCACGCATGCGTGATTATTTTTTGTTGTTGGTTTGTTTGTTTTTCCAGGGGTGATTGTATTGACCTGGTTGTCCTTGAATGTTTGAAAGGGCTTATTTGACTGTAAATTAAAAGGTTCAATGCCTTTTTTAATCAATAAACAAAACATTTTAAAAATAAAATCCCTTTATACAAAAACTGCATTTTTGTTGTCTTTTCATACTGCAATCTTTCCAAAGATATTTGATTTTCGCAGCAAGTCTGATTTCTAACACTGATTGTATATTAATATCCATATATGACGTAATAAGCGACGTGACGTAAAATATAACACCGATTATGCACTAATAAGCATATATGACGTAATGAGTGACGTGACGTAAAACTTGAGAAAATCAAGTTTTATTTTATTTTTGTTTCAGTTCAGAATCGCTAAAGTTATAAACTGCAAAATATTTATGGTATCTGAGAAATAATTTTGATATTTTAATTTATACTAGAAAAATACCTGAAAATTTTAAAATTAGTTTTATTTTTTTTAGGTTCTTGGTGCTCAATATGTGACTTAAACAAAAACTGTTTTACAATATTTATTTATATAAGAAAATAATTTATTTTAACGGTTTCACAAGTAAGAAAGAAGAAACTGAAGGAGAAGGAAAGATTTGAAAGTCAAGCTAGGCATGTTGCTGGCAGAAGATCAATATTGTATATAAAAAATTAAGTTTTTCGTAAAAAATAATTACTAAGAAATAAATTAAGAACAAATAGCACTAGATCTAGAGATTTCCTTTAAAATGAACCATTGAACAACTCTCTACAATGTTCCAGTGCCAAGCTATCTGTGGAAAAGAAAAAAAGAAAAAAATATCCCGTTTGTGGAGAATAACGTGGTTAAAATTAATTTTCTTGATTTTCAAGCCAATATATTTTCTTTTTTATTCAAGCCGAAGGGTGGTAAGTTTCCTTTATAGGGGTTTCGGACAAGGTGGCTCTAATAGTGTACTTTTTGTTTTGATCTGACTCTTTTTTAAGGAGTAAGGGGTTTTTATATTTCTTAACATTGGACGTGATCGTCTCTTACTAGGTTGCTAGCTACTGTTGCAACCCGAATTATTATTAACTTTATCGGTCCTTAATGTAATATTTAATGGTAGCTACCGCTGCAACCCAGATTCTATGCTATATGATTACAAACAGGAAAAAGCCTATGGCTTTTTCTTCTTTGAAATAGTAAGAGACGAACCTCAAACAATCAAGTAGCTAACTAAGTCAAAAGTCTGCAATGGTTTGTTATTGTAATGATCGTCCCTTAATGTAATCAGTATCGATCCCTTATGTATGATCTCCTAATGATCATCTTTTAATATAATAATCTTCAAACATTTGAACCTTTTATAATTTATAATGATGTATAATATAAATACTGTAATCTTAACTATAGTGAAGTTTGGACGTGATCGTCTCTTATTGTGATATTCATGAATGAGACCATTTACAGTTTTGACGTTTCTTATATAGTAATTATGACGTCACTGCATCAAAAATACAGTTTTTATTGGAAAAATTTATTCTCTTTTAGAAATAATTTATTTTAGTTACAAAAGGTTTTTAACCCAATTAATTTCCTTTAAAATGAGCTATTGAACAACCCTCTACGATGTTCCAGTGCCAAGCTATCTCTGGAAAAGAAAGAAAAAAAAAAGAAAAAAATATCTCGTTTGGGGAGAATAACGTGGTAAAAGTCAATTTGCTTGATTTTCAAGCCAATATATTTCCCTTGCTGTTCAAGCCAAGGGACAGAAAGTTTCCTATACAGGGGTTTCGGACAAGGCGATTCTAATGGTGTACTTTTTGTTTTGATCTGACTCCTGCTTTAGGAGCTATGGGTTTTTATATTTCTTAACATTGGACGTGATCGTCTCTTACTAGGTTGCTAGCTACCGCTGCAACCCGGATTATATACGCTATTAATGAAACAGTTCAAGACAGGAAAATGTGGAGCTAGTGCCCTTAGAGAACGCAAATAGCTCTGACATCCCTCATTTGGGCTACAGTATAACGAATGCCCATGCTTTCTTGTGTCCCTGTAATTGATTTCACAATAATCCAAGCCGCCAAGGTAGAAATTAACCACTTTGTCAGTTGAAAATTTTAATGCTATATTATTTTCAAGGATATCAAAAAGAATTTGACATAATTCAATATCCGTCGGATAGAGCTTCTTTATAGAGGATTCGGACAAGGCGGTTCTAATGGTGTACTTTTTGTTTTGATCTGACTCTTTTTTTAGGAGTTGGTGGGTTTTATATTTCTTAACATTGGAGGTGATCGTCTCTTACTAGGTTGCTAGCTACCGCTGCAACCCGGATTTAATACAAATTATGTAATTATGAACGAGAACATTTACAGTTCTGACGCTTCTTATATAGTAATAAATCCAATGTATGTAATTGGTTTTTATTCCACTGATCGTCTTTTAATGGAAAATTTTAATACATTGACCTTAAATATAACTGTACTAGACTATAACGTAAGTGGCCCATAAAAATTTAGTATAGGCAAGAGGTCATTCTTTACTGTAAAGGGAAAGAAAGTTTCCTATACAGGGGTTTCGGACAAGGCGGTTCTAATGGTGTACTTTTTGTTTTGATCTGACTCCTTTGTTAGGAACTATGGGTTTTTATATTTCTTAACATTGGACGTGATCGTCTCTTACTAGGTTGCTAGCTACCGCTGCAACCCGGAAACGCTTGGACGACTTTACAACAGAACTACACAGAAACGACGAAAACGAACGCAGCTATTGTTTCGGTTAGTCTTAGAAGTAAAAGTTTATTGCAAAAGAAATTTATGGTGATTTCGAAAAAGACCCTGAAACCCCTTGAAAATTGCGTCAGATCCGAAATAAAATATGCACCATTGGAATCAGCATGGTCCAAAACCTTTTGTAGGATAACTACAGTCCCCCACCTTGAACACCAAGGAAATTTTTTTTTTTTTTTGCATGGGTAGCACTGATCTGTCGCCCTTTCTTTTTTTTTTCTAGCAGGGCTAGGGGGTGGTCAGAGCATCATAGAGAGATGTGTAATGGCTCATTCGAAAGGGAATTAAATTTGCAAGTGCCATTTTTAAGTGAGTGAAAAGATTGGAGGGCAAATAGCCCCCCCCCCTACAGGCCCCCACCCCCCAAACTAGTTCTATAAAAATTTTGACATAGCTATTTTGTTTAACATAGTTCAAAAGTCCAATATACATGGTTTTCATGATGATACGGCTCTCCATAGTCCCTGGGAAAGGGCTGTATTTGGTATTGGGCTTATCGATAATTACAACAATTTAAAAACCTTGCAAAATAAAACCAAATTTTGGAGCATAGTAGATATTGTTGTTAGAATCGGACTTGCTTTAATAATCAAATATCTTTGAAAAGATTGCACTATGAAAAGACAACAAATTGTCTGCGGTTAGAAGACAAGTGACCATCAGAATCCATATATATAGAATCTATGTATAGAAGCCTGCCACGTTTCTAGTGCTGGGCCCAGCAGCAAAGCCGCCAGGCTCCCGGTACTATAGATAATGTGAATTCCACAGCTAACTCAGTCAGATATATACAATGGTGTGCTTTGCTAATGATCGTCCTTTAATATAAATTTTATATTTCTTAACATTGGACGTGATCGTCTCTTACTAGGTTGCTAGCTACCGCTGCAACCCGGATAATCTTTATTATAATTTTTAATATATTGACTTTAAATATAACTGTACTAGCCTATACTATAGTTAAGTGGCCTATTAAATTTAGCATAGGCAAGAGGTCGTTCTTTATTATATTTGTTTAATAACAAGCCAGCATATTTTCTTTGTTTTTGAGGAAAGAGACTCCGGGTTTCAGCTGCCGCTGCAACCCGGTTATCGCTGCAATCTGGATAGCTTGCAGCTATCCCTGGAATCTCCATATATTAGTTACAGTGGGCAAGAGATAGGATGCTAGCTATCTCTGCAACCCGGATTTCTATATACAGTAATTTCCATTAAATTGAGCCTTTACACAGCTCTTTATTATGAGCACGAACTGTTTGATTTAATACTTCAGTTACAATCATCTTACTACTTCATCGTACTGTACAGTTCGTTAAAACGAACTGTTTGATTGTCTATAAAACCCTGATATCGATGTTACTTACAAAATTCCCATTTACAGTATCGAACCTTTATGTCATCCTTTATTTAACTATTTAGACGGGTTGCTCTTACTATACAATTCTTACCACGAACTTTTTGATTCTTAAACAAAAACTTCCTTGATCAGATATTTTAATATATTCTAAAAGGTCTCGCGGTAACTTTCACCTGATTGACCCGAGGTCAATTCCTGGTATGGGATATTTTTTACCTATGATGATATATTAAGGAAAATTTATCATCTATATAATAATTCCTTATAATACTTCAGTTACTATATACTAGAGACCGTTCTTTGATTCAGTTACTGAAAATAATTTTTGAAAAACCTAATAGCTTGTTTTTAATTGTTTTTACCCAATGCAGATCGGTAGACTCAAATCTACTTCTACCTCCCATTACCTTGTTATCCTAGTCGACTCTATTGGGAAAATTCATGTTAAGTCTTTATTGCTGGGCTAAATGTAATTATCATCCCAATCCCCTTCCTGCTCACAATAGATTACCTTAAGGCCCCCTCTTAGGTGCCCCTTCCTTTTTAGTTACATTTATGACGTTAGTGATAATTCCAACCTTAGCTGCCTTACAGCCTGCTAATGTACCATATTATTCCCTACGTTACAGATTGTAATGGAAATAAACAAACTATTATTTAAATTTTATTTATACATAGCCTATAAAATATGGCGAATTCAATCTCAGAAAGTACAGAAAGATATACTATATTAGAAAGATCTGCCGGGAGCTATATTGTGTGAATGAGCTAAAAAATGTATTTATGTTTACTTTCAAATGTAAAATATGGTAATCACAGTTTTACGCTTCATTGATTAGTGGCTCTATCGACGAGAGCTTCTTCAAAAACTACGTCCTTTAAATAATTCCTACCTAGTTATTCTCTAATCTTCTCTATTATCCAGTTTTTACTCTTTCGTTTAATTGTCAATTATTTAAATTTTGGCATCGTTGTGACTTCTGTTGTTTTGGGTTTCATAGCTGCATATGTCGTCACGCTTTATAATTCTTTGGAAAATTTAATTACCTCAGAAGTATTGCTAGACTTTTTGCTTAAGCTGTTCGGATGTATTGAAAATAAAGAGTATCCTCGTATGACGTCATATATTAAATTTCAAGATGCTATCTCTGTTTTTTGTGTTCTACTGTTTTTATAAATTACATATAACTCGCTTAGAAGGCATCTTATTACTATCTTAATTATCCTATTATCATTTCTTAAGTCTCGTATCATGTACCCATAACTTAACAAAAAACAAAACTAATTTTTAAATTTTCAGGTATTTTGTTAGTTTGAATGAAAAGATTAAAATTATTGCTCAGATATCATAATTATTTTTGCAGTTTACATGAAAACTTTAGCGATTCTAAACTGAAAAACAAGATATATAAGAAAATTGAATTTTTTGTTCTGGAAATACATATTAAATCCCACGTCGGGTAGCTAGAACCTAACCAAAAATAAAACTAATTTTTGAAATTTTAAGGTATTTTTAGACATCACTGTGGATATATGGAGGCATAATTGTCCTTTACTTAGTTTCAGCTTAATTCGATGATCGAGCCTTTATGTGCTTTTTTAGGACTATATGGGTTTTTATATTTCTTAACATTGGACGTGATCGTCTCTTACTAGGTTGCTAGCTACCGCTGCAACCAGGAAACATTGAACAACTCTCTATGATGTTCCAGTGCCAAGCTATCTATGGAATATAAAGTTTTAATATAACTTTACCACGAACTGCTTGATTGCTTCAAAAATTTTAACTCAATTATTAAATACTTCAGTTACTATTGGTTACAGTTAGTTCCTTATTGTAATGCTAGCTACCGCTGCCACCCGGATAATAAACTGATTACAAACAGGAAAAAGCCTACGGCTTTTTCTTCTTTTAAATAGTAAGAGACGAACCTCAAACAATCAAGTAGATAACTAATTCCAATGTATGCAATTGTTTGTTATTTCAATGATCGTCTTTTAATGTAAAATTACATAATCCATATTTATGTTTCAGTTAACATGGGCTAGGTGTCCTTCTTTATTGTAATGCAACCCGGAAAATACGATGAAATAATAATATGCATATGGTTCTTAAATCATGCTGTTTTATAGTCCCATATGGTGTAGCGGATAGGATAGCTGGCTTTGATCTAGAAGGCTCGGGTTCGATTCCCGGTATTGGAAAATTTTTAACTCTATAATCTTCGAACATTAGAAGCTCTAAACCTTTTATAATTTATAATGAACCACATCGATCCTTTATGTAATGTAACTACACCTGGAACCACCATATATCAGTTAGTATGGGAGAGAGATCGTTCTTTATTACTGTAAATGCCCAGCTAGCTGAGGAGAAAGAAAAGCTTTCAGTTAACATGGGCTAGGTGTCGTTCTTTATTGTAACTAGCTGAGCAGAAAGAAAAAGCGGAAAGAAAAAAATATCCCGTTTGTGGAGAATAACGTGGTAAAAGTCAATTTTCTTGATTTTCAAGCCAATATATTTTCTTTGTTATTCAAGCCAAAGGGAGGTAAGTTTCCTTTATAGAGGATTCGGACAAGGCGGTTCTAATGGTGTACTTTTTGTTTTGATCTGACTCTTTTTTTAGGAGTTGGGGGGTTTTATATTTCTTGACATTGGAGGTGATCGTCTCTTACTAGGTTGCTAGCTACCGCTGCAACCCGGATAACAAATGACAGAAAGTTTCCTATTCAGAGATTTCAGAATTGGCGGTTCTAATGGTGTACTTTTTGTTTGATCTGACTTTTTTTTTAGATTTATGGGTTTTTATATTTTTTAACATTGGACGTGATCGTGTCTTTATGTAAAAAAATCAAATGTCTTTGAAAAGACAGCAGTATGGAAAGACATCAAAAATACAGTTTTTAGTGGAAAAATTTATCCTGTTTTAAAATAATTTGTTTTAGTTACAAAAGGTTTTTAACCCAATTAATTTCCTTTAAAATGAGCCATTGAACAACTTTCTACGATGTTCCAGTGCCAAGCTATCACTGGAAACAAAAGAAAGAAAGAAAAAAAATACCTCGTTTAGGCAGAATGTTGTAGTAGCTGCCACTTTTCTTGATTTTCAAACCAATATATTTCCCTTGCTGTTCAAGCCAAATGACAGAAAGTTTCCTATACAGGGGTTTCGGACAAGGCGGTTCTAATGTGTACTTTTTGTTTTGATCTGACTACTTTTTCAGGAGCTATGGGTTTTTTTATTTCTTAACATTGGACGTGATCGTCTCTTACTAGGTTGCTAGCTACCGCTGCAACCCGGATTACAAACAGGAAAAGCCTACGGCTTTTTCTTCTTTGAAATAGTAAGAGACTAGCCTCAAACAATCAAGTAGCTAACTAAATCAAATTTATGTATTGGGTTTTTATTCCAATGACCGTCTTTTAGTGGAAAGTTTTAATATATTGACCTTAAATATAATAACTGTACTAGCCTATACTTTAGTTAAGTGGCCTATAAAATTTAGTATAGGAAAGAGGTCTTTCTTTATTATAAACCATGAACTCTTTGACTAGCAATAACACCATAGTATCGATCTTATTTACAAAATTCCTATTTACAGTATCGATCCCTTATGTAATCATGAATGAGACCATGTGTTACTTTTTCTTGAGTCAGTTTCTTATTGCACCAGTAGCATAATTCAGGTTTTCTATCATTCGTTAGAATATTAGTTATTATTGGAAATCTTATTTTATTTGAATGCTTCAGTTACTTTGAAGCAGGCGAGCGCTGTAACCCAGATTCACATTTATAGTTATGAGAGGCAGCGTGGCCGAGTGGTCCAAGGCGCTGGTGCTAGCCACCAGTCTCTTCTGAGGCGTGGGTTCAAATATTACCGCTAGTATACGATTATGATTTATGTACAAAAATCAAATATCTTTGAAAAGACTGCAGTGTGAAAAGACATCAAAAATGCAGTTTTTGGTGGAAAAATTTATTCTCTTTTAGAAATAATTTATTTTAGTTACTATAGATTTTTAACCCAATTAATTTCCTTTAAAATGAGCCATTGAACAACTCTCTACGATGTTCCAGTGCCAAGCTATCTGTGGAAAAGAAAAAAGAAAAAAAAATATCCCGTTTAGGCAGAATGTTGTAGTAGCTGCCACTTTTCTTGATTTTCAAACCAATATATTTCCCTTGCTGTTCAAGCCAAGGGACTGAAAGTTTCCTATACAGGGGTTTTGGACAAGGCGGTTCTAATGGTGTACTTTTGAATTTGATCGGACTTCTTTTTTAGGAACTATGGGTTTTTATATTTCTTAACATTGGACGTGATCATCTCTTACTAGGTTGCTAGCTACCGCTGCAACCCGGACAATTGGTTTGCATAATCGGCCGTTAACCGAAAGGTTGTTTTTAACCCCATTAATTTCCTTTAAAATGAGCCATTGAACAGCTCCTTACGATGTTCCAGTGCCTAGCTATCTGTGGAATTACTAACCTATACTATAATTAAGTGGTGTATAAAAATTAGTATAGGCAAGAGGTCGTTCTTTATTATACCCAATCCCAACCACGGAAGAGGTTCAGCGGTTACCCGGTCCTCTCGTACAAGGAGAACGCGCTGATTCTTCCAGTGCAGCGCGCATGCGGCCCAGGACATCTAAGGGCATCACAGACCTGTTACTGCCTTTCTCTGAAAATTTTTCTTTACCTTGCTGTTTTAGTAACGTATCATAGCTGAAACATGATAGACCATATTATTAAGTACAATCATCATTATGCTCTTAGATGTTTTTTTAAAGTAATGAACATACTTACATATTCCCATTTACAGTATTGATCCTTAATGTAATGTTTTGATCTGACTATTTTTCTAGGAGTTAGGGGTTTTATATTTCTTAACATTGGACGTGATCATCTCTTACTAGGTTGCTAGCTACTGCTGCAACCCGGATAAAACGATCTGATAGACAATACTGATGGTTAGAGTTTGGTCTTTAAGTTATCATATACTGTTAAAATTCTTTCTTATATGAACGTTTCTTGGTGTAGTGGTTAGCACTTAAGACTTTGAATCCTGCGATCCGAGTTCAAATCCCGGTGGACGGTTGTTATTATATGTAGGTTACTTATACTACCATTTAGGTTTCTGCTGTAATTCTTTCTTTTCAAAATTAAATTAGTTACTATCGCCTAGAGTTAGTTCTTTACCACATCGTAATAATTTGTTTTATAATAATAATTAATTCTGCTAATTACAAAAGGTTTCTATATACAGCAATTTCCTTTAAATGAGCCATTACACAGCTCTTTACTATGACAACGAACCGTTTGATTTAATACTTAAGTTACTATGGGTTAAAGTTCGTTCCTTATTGTAAATGTGTGTAAGTTTTTGTGTGTGTGTAAGTTTTGTTTGTGTGTAAGTTGTTGTGTGTGTGTAAGTTTTTGTGTGCGTGTAAGATTTTGTGTGTGTGTGTGTGTGTGTAAGTTTTTTTGTGTGTGTGAGTTTTTGTGTGTGTGTAAGTATTTTTGTGTATGTGTAAGTTTTTGTGTGTGTGTCTGTGTGTAAGTTTTTTGTGTGTGTAAGTTTTTTATGTGTGTGTAAATTTTTGTGTGCGTGTAAGATTTTGTGTGTGTGTGTGTGTGTAAGTTTTTTTGTGTGTGTAAGTTTTTTTGTGTGTATGTGTAAGTTTTTGTGTGTGTGTAAGTTTTTGTGTGTGTGTAAGTTTTTGTTTGTGTGTAAGTTGTTGTGTGTGTGTAAGTTTTTGTGTGCGTGTAAGATTTTGTGTGTGTGTGTGTAAATTTTTTTGTGCGTGTGAGTTTTTGTGTGTGTGTAAGTTTGTGTGTGTGTGTGTTAGTTTTTTTTTGTGTGTGTAAGTATTTTTGTGTGTGTGTAAGTTTTTGTGTGTGTGTGTGTGTAAGTTTTTGTGTGCGTGTAAGATTGTGTGTGTGTGTAAGTTTTTGTGTGTGTGTGAGTTTTGTGTGTGTGTGTGTGTGTGTAAGTTTTTTTGTGTGTATAAGTTTTTATGTGTGTGTAAGTTTTTTTGTGTGTGTAAGTTTTTGTGTGTGTATAAGATTTTGTGTGTGTGTGTGTGTGTAAGTTTTTTTGTGTGTGTGAGTTTTTGTGTGTGTGTAAGTTTTTGTGTGTGTGTGTAAGTTTTTTTTGTGTGTGTAAGTATTTTTGTGTGTGTGTAAGTTTTTGTGTGTGTGTGTGTGTAAGTTTTTGTGTGTGTGTGTGTGTGTAAGTTTTTTTGTGTGTGTAAGTTTTTGTGTGTGTGTGAGTTTTTGTGTGTGTGTGTGTGTGTGTGTAAGTTTTTTTGTGTGTGTAAGTTTATATGTGAGTGTGAGTTTTTTTGTGTGTAAGTTTTTGTGTGTGTGTGTGTGAGTTTTTGTGTGTGTGTAAGTTTTTGTGCGTGTGTAAGTTTTTTTTGTATGTGTAAGTATTTTTGTGTGTGTGTAAGTTTTTGTGTGTGTGTGTGTGTGTAAGTATTTTTGTGTGTGTGTAAGTTCTTGTGTGCGTGTAAGATTTGGTGTAAGTTTTTGTGTGCGTGTGTAAGTTTTTTTGTGTGTGTAAGTATTTTTGTGTGTGTGTAAGTTTTTGTGTGTATGTGTGTGTGTGTAAATTTTTTTGTGCATGTAAGATTTTGTGTGTGTGTGTGTAAGTTTTTTTTGTGTTTATGTGTAAGTTTTTGCTTGTGTGTAAGTTTTTGTGTGTGTGTAAGTTTTTGTTTGTGTGTAAGTTTTTGTGTGCGTGTGTGTGTGTAAATTTTTTTGTGTGTGTAAGTTTTAATGTGTGTGTGAGTTTTTTTTTGTGTGTGTGTGTGTGTAAGTTTTTTTGTGTGTGTATGTTTTTATCTGTGTGTAAGTTTTTATGTGTGTGTAAGTTTTTGTGTGTGTGCGTAAGTTTTTTTGTGTGTGTAAGTTTTAACGAACAAAAAAACTTACACACACACAAAAACTTACACACACACACACACAAAAAAATACTTACACACACAAAAAAACTTACACACACACACACACACACAAAATCTTACACGCACACAAAAACTTACACATACACACAAAAAAACTTACACACACAAAAAAAACTTACACACACACACAAAAAAACTTACACACACACACACACACACAAAAAAAAAACTTACACACAAACAAAAACTTACACACATACAAAAACTCACACAAAAAAAACTTACACACACACACACAAAATCTTACACGCACACAAAAACTTACACACACACAAAAACTTACACACACACACAGAAACTTACACACACAAAAAAACTTAAACACACACACACACACACACAAAAACTTACACACACACAAAAACTTACACACATACAAAAACTCACACACAAAAAAAACTTACACACACACACACACACAAAAAATCTTACACGCACACAAAAACTTACACACACACACACACAAAAAAAACTTGCACACACACAAAATCTTAAACACATACAAAAACTCACACACACAAAAAACTTGCACACACACACACACACACAAACAAATACTTACACACACACAAAAACTCACACACACCGAAAAACTTACACATACACACAAAAAAACTTACACACACACACACAAAAACTTACACACACACAAAAATACTTACACACACAAAAAAATCTTACACACACACACAAAAACTTACACACTCACAAAAACTCACACACACAAAAAAACTTACACACACACACACACACAAAATCTTACACGCACACAAAAACTTACACACACACAAAAACTTACAGACACACACAAAAACTTACACACACAAAAAAACTTACACACACACACACACGAAAACTTACACACACACAAAAACTTACACATAAACACAAAAAAAGTTACACACACAAAAAAACTTACACACACACGCACAAAATCTAACACGCACACAAAAACTTACACACACACAAAAACTTACACACACACAAAACTTACACACATACAAAAGCTTACACACACACACACACACACAAACATACACACACAAAAAAAACTTACACACACACACACACACACAAAAACTTACACACACACAAAAACTTACACACATACAAAAACTTACACACACACACACACACACACACAAAAACTTACACACACACAAAAACTTACACACACACACAAAACTCACACACACAAAAAAACTTACACACACACACAAACTTACACACACAAAAACTTACACACATACAAAAACTTACACACACACACACAAACAAAAAACTTACACACACACAAAAACTTACACACACACAAAAACTTACACACACAAAAAAACTTACACAGACACACACACACAAAAACTTACACACACACAAAAACTTACACACATACAAAAACTTACACACACACACACACACAAAAACTTACACACACACAAAAACTTACACACACACACAAAAACTTACACACAAAAAAACTTACACACACACACACACAAAAAAACTTACACACACACAAAAACTTACACACACAAAAAAAATCTTACACACACACACACACACAAAAAAACTTACACACACACACAAAAACTTACACATACACACAAAAAAACTTACACACACAAAAAAACTTACACACACACACACACAAAAACTTAAACACACAAAAAACTTACACACATACAAAAACTTACACACACACACACAAAAACTTACACACACACAAAAACTTACACGCACACACACAAAAACTTACACACCACACACAAAAACTTACACACACATAAAAACTTACACACACATAAAAACTTACACACACAAAAAAACTTACACACACACCCACACACACACAAAAACTTACACACACACAAAAATACTTACAGACACAAAAAAAAAACTTACACACACACACACACAAAAACTTACACACACACAAAAACTCACACACACAAAAAAACTTACACACACAAAAATACTTACACACACAAATATTTACACGCCAAATATTTGCATATTTTAATCGTATTTTTAGCAACAATACATTTTGAACCACAAGTTTGCTTACTTTCATTGTCTTTTGAGACACAACAAATTTTGAACCTTACATTTGTATATTTTTATTGTATTCTAGGTAACACCACAATTTGAACAAGGAAGTTGCATATTGTCATTTTGTTTTGAACAGCAACACATTTTCATAGCAACAACAAGTTTTGAACCACATTTTTGCATATTTTCTAGGTGTAAGGTTTTTAATCTGCCCCTTGCTTTAATCAAACCCACAAAATGCAACACTAAAGTGAACCAATTTAGCTTTTTAATGTTAAATATGAAAATTTACACTGCTGAGCTCAATCAACAGAAGACTTGCATAAAGGAAAAATAAAAGCTAAAACCTCAAAGGCAAGAAACCAGTGTGACATAAATGAGATAATGTGATTTGGGACAGCATCCGTGTTAATCATCATGAGAAATAATGTAACTAGCAATTTTTATTGTTACTAGTGGCTTTGGTTCGTCTTTTGTTAGGTTGCAGCTACCTCTTCAACCGTGATGGTTGTAACTTTTGATTATGACACCGCCCATCATTTGTTTGCAAAATCATGTTATGTCTGATAATATCTTGTTCACTAAAAGTTGCCGTAGCGAAATGGTAACGAGACGATCCCTAAATCATAAAGGATATGATTTCAAGCCTGGGTATGGTAACGGCTACTACTACTACTATATCCTGTGATTTGGTGTTATTACTACTACTACTACTACCACTAGCAGTAAAACTGCTACTACTTACTCTGCTGCTACTAATACTGCTACTACTAATACTACTACTTCTAATAGCAGCAGTAATACTAGTACTAATACTACTGCTATAAATACTACTACTACTTTTACTATTAGTGCTACTATTACTACTACTACTGGTTTTATTACTACTAGTACTGGTACTAAATTTATACTAGTACTGTACTACTACTTCTATTACTACCGCTGTAAATACGATTAATGCTAAAACTATGATATTTCGAATAACAACATATTTTGAACCATATATTTGCATAACTTCATCTTATTTGAACCAAGAACATATTTTTAACCAAACCAACACACACACACACAACACACACAAAAACTTACACACACACACAAAAAAACTTAGACACACACAAAAACTTACACACACACACAAAAACTTACACACACATAAAAACTTACACACACATAAAAACTTACACACAAAAAAAACTTACACACACACACACACACACAAAAACTTACACACACACAAAAATACTTACACACACAAAAAAAACTTACACACACACACAAAAACTTACACACACACAAAAACTCACACACACAAAAAAAACTTACACACACACACACACAATATCTTACACGCACACAAAAACTTACACACACACAAAAACTTACACACACAAAAAAACTTACACACACACACAAAAAAACTTACACACACACAAAAACTTACACTTACACACAAAAAAACTTACACACACAAAAAAACTTACATACACACACACACACAAAATCTTACACGCACACAAAAACTTACACACACACAAAAACTTACACACACACACAAAAACTTACACACATAAGAAAACTTACACACACACACTCACAAAAACTTACACACACACACAAACTTACACACATACAAAAACTTACACACACACACACACAAAAACTTACACACACACAAAAACTTACACGCACACACACAAAAACTTACACACACACACAAAAACTTACACACACATAAAAACTTACACACACATAAAAATTTACACACACAAAAAAACTTACACACACACACACACAAAAACTTACACACACACAAAAATACTTACACACACAAAAAAAACTTACACACACACACAAAAACTTACACACACACAAAAACTCACACACACAAAAAAAACTTACACACAAAAAAAACTTACACACACACACACACACACAAAACTTACACACACACAAAAATACTTACACACACAAAAAAACTTACACACACACACAAAAACTTACACACACACAAAAACTCACACACACACAAAAATAAAATCTTACACGCACACAAAAACTTACACACACACAAAAACTTACACACACACACACAAAAACTTACACACACAAAAAAACTTACACACACAAAAAAACTTACACACACACACACACACACAAAAACTTACACACACACAAAAATACTTACACACACAAAAAAAAACTTACACACACACACAAAAACTTACACACACACAAAAAACTCACACACACAAAAAAACTTACACACACAAAAATACTTACACACACAAATATTTACACGCCAAATATTTGCATATTTTAATCGTATTTTTAGCAACAATACATTTTGAACCACAAGTCTGCTTACTTTCATTGTCTTTTGAGACACAACAAATTTTGAACCTTACATTTGTATATTTTTGTTGTATTCTAGGTAACACCACAATTTGAACAAGGAAGTTGCATATTGTCATTTTTTTTGAACAGCAACACATTTTCATAGCAACAACAAGTTTTGAACCACATTTTTGCATATTTTCTAGGTGTATGGTTTTTAATCTGTCCCTTGCTTTAATCAAACCCACAAAATGCAACACTAAAGTGAACCAATTTAGCTTTTTAATGTTAAATATGAAAATTTACACTGCTGAGCTCAATCAGCAGAAGACTTGCATAAAGGAAAAATAAAAGCTAAAACCTCAAAGGCAAGAAACCAGTGTGACATAAATGAGATAATGTGATTTGGGACAGCATCCGTGTTAATCATCATGAGAAATAATGTAACTAGCAATTTTATTGTTACTAGTGGCTTTGGTTCGTCTTTTATTAGGTTGCAGCTACCTCTTCAACCGTGATGGTTGTAACTTTTGATTATGACGCCGCCCATCATTTGTTTGCAAAATCATGTTATGCCTGATAATATCTTGTTCACTAAAAGTTGCCGTAGCGAAATGGTAACGAGACGATCCCTAAATCATACCGACCAAATCCTCTCCCCCACTACCAGAAAAATCTCCCCTGAAAACGTCTGTATACTTCCAAATAACCAATACTATATGTTAACATTGGGTAAAATTCATAAGTTTCAGCCCTCCCCCCGGGAATTTAGGGGATTAAGTCATCCTAAAAGACATACTTATTATATTTTCGAACATGCTGAACAAAATGGCTATCTCAAAATTTTGATCAGGTGACTTTGGGAAAAAAATGAGCGTGGGAAGGGGCCTAGTTACCCTCCATTTTTTTTGGTCACTTAAAAGGGCACTAGAACTTTTAATTTCCATTCCCATGAGCCTTCCCACGATATTCTAGGACAACTGGGTCGATACGATCACCCCTGGGAAAAAAAAAACAAATAAACACGCACCCGTGATCTTTCTTCTGGCAAAAAATGCAAAATTCCACATTTTTGTAGATGGGAGCTTGAAACCTCTACAGTAGGGTTCTCTGATACGCTGAATATGATGGTGTGATTTTCATTAAGGTTCTATAATTTTTAGGGGGTCTTTCCTCCTTTTTTCGAAAATCAGCCAAATTTTCTCAGGCGCCTAACTTTTGATGGGTAGAATTAAACTTGATGAAACTTATATATTTGAAATCAGCATTAAAATCTGATTCTTTTGATGTATCTATTTGTATCAAAATACCGTTTTCTAGAGTTTCGGTTACCATTGAGCCGGGTCGCTCCTTACTTACAGTTCGTTACCACGAACTGTTTGATTTATGATGAACTATATCACTCCTTTATGTAAGTTTCTAGCTACCACTGCAACCCGGATAAAAAACTGATTACAAACAGGAAAAAGCCTACGGCTTTTTTTTCTTGGAAATAGCAAGAGACGAACCTCAAACAATCAAGTTGCTAACTAATTCCAGTTTATGCAATTGTTTGTTATTCCAATGATCGTCTTTTAATGTAAACGTAAAAATGGATTCTGTTTAATTTTTTTTTAATTACAAACCTTTTTAACCCCATTGATTTCCTTTAAAATGAGCCATTGAACAACTGTCTATGTTGTTTTAGTCCAAGCTATCTGTGGAATTACTAATCTATATTATAATTAAGTGGCGTATAAAATTTACTATAGGCAAGAGGTCGTTCTTTATTATAAAATACATATACTAATAACCCTAACAGGCTCGTTTTCCCCATAATTGAAAACATTGCTATTCCTTCGCTGTTGATAGGTATGCTTGTATATATATATTTTATTGCTGCTACATAAACTGCAATTGCTCATTCCAAAATTAATATACGAATTTTCAAAGAAGTGCGCCTCCGTATATTCACTGTGTTGTCGAACATTTTCCATTGCATCTATAAACTGTTCCGCAGTTGCCAATCCATACCTTGGAAGCTTTTCATTAAACTGACAACATTTCTTTTGGATATTACTATGAAGCTTTGCCAAAGCATTTCTAGCCGACTTTTCAACAGCATCCGCTCTTTCAAAGAGAATTTTAATCTGTAATTTTGAATAATTTTCGTGATCTTGATAAAACATGCGTAAAATGTTTCTCAATTTACGAAGATCAGCCTGCATTTTTGCCATCTTCTTGTATTTCTGAATGTAATTTTTCCCTTTGTCCTTATGCGTTCTTCGGTACAACCTCGCAGAGAATTTAATTTTTCATTATAGCTTTTGTCACCCCAGTATCTACCCATTATTCTGGTAGCAACTTTTTTCTTATGTTTGTTTCGGTAGTCTTCATCATTATCATACCGTTCCTTGCTCTTTTGTCTAGCCTGCTCAATTCTTGCTTCTCTGTAATCTTTATCATTATCATACCGTTCCTTGCTCTTTTGTCTAGCCTGCTCAATTGTTGCTTCTTTATAAAGTTTATCATTTTGATAACGCTCCTTGATCTTTCGTTTGGTTGTCTCAATTTTTACTTCTCGATACGCCTGGTCGGTTGAATACCTTTGCTTTTCTCTTTTCAAGATACTATCTCTGTTGTTTGTGTAGTACTGTTTTTTTAACTTGCGTGCAGCTTGCTTGATTGAAACCATTATGTAATTATGAATTAGAACATTTACAGTTCTGACGCTTCTTATATAGTAATTGTGACGTCACGGCGTAATGATTTTATTTCATGATGACGTCATAACGCAATGATATTATTTCATGACGTCTTCAGAAACAACAATATAATTTTGTGTTTTTCTATTCACGTCATAGCTCTAATATAAAACTATGACGACATTCATTATTTATCTAGTAGGGTTTCAGACAAGGTAATTCTAATGATGTACTTTTGTTTTGATTTGACTCTATTTTTAGGAGTTTTGTTATATTTCTTATCATTGGACTGATCGTCTCTTACTAGATTGCTAGCTACTGCTGCAACCCAGATTCACATATATAGTTATTTATGAGAGGCAGCCTGGCCGAGTGGTCCAAGGCACTGGTGTTAGCCACCAGTCTCTTCGGAGGCGTTGGTTCAAATCTTACCGCTGGTATACGATTATGTTTGAAAGACTGCAGTGTGAAAAGACATCAAAAATGCAGTTTTTGGTGGAAAAATTTATTCTCTTTTAGAAATAATTTATTTTAGTTACAAAAGGTTTTTAACCCAATTAATTTCCTTTAAAATGAGCTATTGAACAACCCTCTACGATGTTCCAGTGCCAAGCTATCTGTGGAAAAGAAAAAAAGAAAGAAAAAAATATCCCGTTTAGGCAGAATGTTGTAGTAGCTGCCACTTTTCTTGATTTTCAAGCCAATATATTTCCCTTGCTGTTCAAGCCAAGGGACAGAAAGTTTCCTATACAGGGGTTTCGGACAAGGCGGTTCTAATGGTGTACTTTTTGTTTTGATCTGACTCCTTTGTTAGGAACTATGGGTTTTTATATTTCTTAACATTGGACGTGATCGTCTCTTACTAGGTTGCTAGCTACCACTGCAACCCGGATAACTACACCTGGAACCATCATATATCAATTAGTATGGGAGAGAGATCGTTCTTTACTGTAAAATGGTACGATGAAATAATAATATGCATATGGTTTTTAAATCATGCTGTTTTATAGTCCCATATGGTGTAGCGGATAGGATAGCTGGCTTGCATCTAAAAGGCCCGGGTTTGATTCCCGGTATTGGAAAATTTTTAACTCTATAATCTTCGAACATTAGAAGCTCTAAACCTTTTATAATTTATAATGAACCACATCGATCCTTTATGTAAAAAAATTAAACTAATTTTTAAATTTTCAGGTATTTTTCTAGTCTAAATTAAAAGATTAAAACTATTGTTCAGACACCATAAATATTTTTGCAGTTTATAACTTTAGCGATTCTGAACTAAAAACGAAAATAAAATAAAAATTGATTTTTTCAATTTTTACGTCATGTCGCTCATTAAGTCATTTATGGTTATTAGTACACAATAGGTTTTAGATATTACGTCATGTCACTTATTACGTCATATATGGTTATTAGTAGATAATCGGTAAAATATTCGTTCTTTATTATAAAATATTTCATGACGTCATGGCGCAATGGTATTATTTCATGACGTCTTCAGAAACAACAATATAATTTCGTGTATTTCTATTCACGTCATAGATCTAATATAAAACTATGACGACATTCATTATTTATCTAGTAGGGTTTCAGACAAGGTAGTTCTAATGATGTACTTTTGTTTTGATCTGACTCTATTTTTAGGAGTTTTGGGTTTTTATATATCTTAGCATTGGACTGATCGTCTCTTACTAGGTTGCTAGCTACTGCTGCAACCCGGATTCACATACATATTTATGAGCGGCAGCCTGGCCGAGTGGTCCAAGGCACTGGTGTTAGCCACCAGTCTCTTCGGAGGCGTGGGTTCAAATCTTACCGCTTGTATACGATTATGTTTGAAAGACTGCAGTGTGAAAAGACATCAAAAATGCAGTTTTTGGTGGAAAAATTTATTCTCTTTTAGAAATAATTTATTTTAGTTACTATAGATTTTTAACCCAATTAATTTCCTTTAAAATGAGCCATTGAACAACTATCTACGATGTTCCAGTGCCAAGCTATCTCTGGATACAAAAGAAAAAAAAACAGAAAAAAAATATCCCGTTTAGGCAGAATGTTGTAGTAGCTGCCACTTTTCTTGATTTTCAAGCCAATATATTTCCCTTGCTGTTCGTTAGGAGCTATGGGTTTTTATATTTCTTAACATTGGACGTGATCGTCTCTTACTAGGTTGCTAGCTACCGCTGCAACCCGTATTGCTAGCTACCGCTGCAACCCGTATTTTATTATATTCTATACGGTCTAGTGGTTAGGATCGCTGGCTCTCACTCAGTTGGACCAGGTTCAATTCTCGGCATAGGAAATTTTTGCCATTGATGATTTCTTCAGGAAAGGTTATAACTGTACCGATCCTATATATAAATGGGTTCAAATCTTACCGCTGGTTTACGATTATGATTTAATTACAAAAATCAAATATCTTTGAAAAGACTGCAGTATGAAAAGACATCAAAAATGTAGTTTTTAGTGAAAAAATGTATTCTCTTTTAGAAATAATTTATTTTAGTTATAAAAGATTTTTAACCCAATTAATTTCCTCTAAAATGAGCCATTGAACAATTCTCTGCGATTTTCCGGTGCCAAGCTATCTGTGGAAAAGAAAGAAGAAAAAAGAAAAAATATACCGTTTGGCGAGAATAACGTGGTTAAAGTCAATTTTCTTGATTTTCAAGCCAATATATTTTCTTTTTATTCAAGCCAAAGGACGGTTAGTTACTATGGGCTATAGTTTGTTCCTTAATGTAACTTACTAGGTTGCTAGCTAGTAGCTACCGCTGTAACCCAGAATAGGTTGCTAGCTACCGCTGCAACCCGGATAATTGACAAACACCATTTATGATGAGCTATATTCGTCCTTTATGTAACTACACCTGGAACCACCATATATCAGTTAGTATGGGAGAGCGATCGTTCTTTACTGTAATTTTTTGGAACTATGGGTTTTTATATTTCTTAACATTAGACGGGATCTCTTACTCGTTTGCTAGCTACCGCTGCAACCCGGATACATCAAAAATGCAATTTTTTGGACAAAATTGATTCTACTTTAAAAAGTATTTTATTTTTAATTACAAAAGTGACTAGATGTAGCAATTTCCTTTAAACTGAGCTATTATACAGCTCTCTATGATTTTCCAGTGCCCAGCTAGCTGAGGAGAAAGAAAAAGCGGAAAGAAAAAAATATCCCGTTTGTGGAGAATAACGTGGTTAAAGTCAATTTTCTTGATTTTCAAGCCAATATATTTTCTTTGTTATTCAAGCCAAAGGGCGGTAAGTTTCCTTTATAGGGGTTTCGGACAAGACGGTTCTAATGGTGTACTTTTTGTTTTATTCTGACTCTTTTTTTTAGGAGTTAGGGGTTTTTATATTTCTTAACATTGGGCGTGATCGTCTCTTACTAGGTTGCTAGCTACCGCTGCAACCCAGATTATTTTAGTTACTATAGATTTTTAACACAATTAATTTCCTTTAAAATGAGCCATTGAACAGCTCTCTACGATGTTCCAGTGCCAAGCTATCTCTGGATACAAAAGAAAAAAGAAAAAAAAAGAAAATATCCCGTTTAGGCAGAATGTTGTAGTAGCTGCCACTTTTCTTGATTTTCAAGCCAATATATTTCCCTTGCTGTTCAAGCCAAGGGACAGAAAGTTTCCTATACAGGGGTTTCGGACAAGGCGGTTCTAATGGTGTACTTTTTGTTTTGATCTGACTCCTTTGTTAGGAACTATGGGTTTTTATATTTCTTAACATTGGACGTGATCGTCTCTTACTAGGTTGCTAGCTACCGCTGCAACCCGGATCAATTGTCTTTGAAAAGACAGCAGTATGGAAAGACATCAAAAATACAGTTTTTAGTGGAAACATTTATCCTGTTTTAAAATAATTTGTTTTAGTTACAAAAGGTTTTTAACCCAATTAATTTCCTTTTAAATGAGCCATTGAAAAACTCTCTACGATGATCCAGTGCAAAGCTATCTCTGGAAAAGAAGAAAAAAAGAAAAAATATCCCGTTTGTGGAGAATAACGTGGTTAAAGTCAATTTTCTTGATTTTCAAGCCAATATATTTTCTTTGTTATTCAAGCCAAAGGGCGGTAAGTTTCCTTTCAAGGGGTTTCGAACAAGTCGGTTCTAATGGTGTACTTTTTGTTTTGATCTGTCTCCTTTGTTAGGAACTATGGGTTTTTATATTTCTTAACATTGGACGTGATCGTCTCTTACTAGGTTGCTAGCTACCGCTGCAACCCGGATAGTAAGAGACAAAACTCAAGCAATCAAGTAGCTAAATGAGTCCAATGTCTGCAATGGTTTTAATGTTTATAATGTTTGTTGTAAAATTACAAACAGGAAAAAGCCTATGGCTTTTTCTTAATTGGAATAGTAAGAGACGACCTGGCTACAAACTATGATTATGGCATCATTGATCAATATTTAACATGAAATGTTCTTTACGGTAATGGTTTGTTCTTTACTAGGTTCCAGCCATCTCTACAGCCATGATACTGATGGAAATTACATAATCCCTATTTGTGTTTCAGTTAACATGGCTAGGTGTCGTCTTTATTGTAAAAAAGAAAAAAAAAAAGAAAAAATATCTCGTTTGGGAGAATAACGTGGTAAAAGTCAATTTGCTTGATTTTCAAGCCAATATATTTCCCTTGCTGTTCAAGCCAAGGGACAGAAAGTTTCCTATACAGGGGTTTCGGACAAGGCGATTCTAATGGTGTACTTTTTGTTTTGATCTGACTCCTTTTTTAGGAACTATGGGTTTTTATATTTCTTAACAATGGACGTGATCGTCTCTTACTAGGTTGCTAGCTACCGCTGCAACCCGGATCGTCTCTTACTAGGTTGCTAGCTACCGCTGCAACCCGGATGTTTAATATTAAATATGCAATTTTTCGTAGAAAGCTGATTATATTTTAAAAATAATTTGTTTTAATTACAAAAGGTTTTTAACGCCATTAATTTCCTTTAAAATGAGCCATTGAAAAACTCTCTACGATGTTCCAGTGCCAAGCTATCTGTGGAATTACTAACCTATACTATAATTAAGTGGCATATAAGATTTAGTATAGGCAGAGGTCGTTCTTTATTATAATAAAAAAGAAACTTGTTTATTTACATTCTAGCTAAAATAATGAAGATAATATGAATGAACCACAGGGTTCAGTTTCTTTGGACTTGAGTTCATTTTTTAACTATAAATACAAACAGGAAAAAGCCTACGGCTTTTTCTTCTTTTAAATAGTAAGAGACGAAACTCAAACAATCAAGTAGCTAACTAAGTCCAATGTATGGAATGGTTTGTTATTTCAGTGATCGTCTTTTAATGTAATTATAACTCCTCACAAAAAAATGTCATTTATCAATCTTTAACATTAAATTAAACTAATTTTTAAATTTTCAGGTATTTTTCTAGTCTAAATTAAAAGATTAAAACTATTGTTCAGACACCATAAACATTTTTGCAGTTTATAACTTTAGCGATTCTGAACTAAAAACGAAAATAAAATAAAAAATTAATTTTTCAATTTTTACGTCACGTTGCTCATTAAGTCATAACCCTATTGTGTACTATTATTAGTACACAATAGGTTCTAGATATTACGTCATGTCACTTATTACGTCATATAGGGTTATTAGTGGATAATCGGTAAAATATTCGTTCTATATGGTTATTAGTGGATAATCGGAAAATTATTCGTTCTTTATTATAATTATACTGGAAACAAAGAAAGAGAAAAAAAATATCCCGTTTAGGCAGAATGTTGCAGTAGCTGCCACTTTTCTTGATTTTTAGTACTGATTTTTTAACTTGCGTGCAGCTTGCTTTGATCTAACCATTATGTATTCATGAATGAGACCTTTTGCAGTTTTGACGTTTCTTATAAAGTAATTATGACGTCACTGCATCAAAAATACAGTTTTTATTGAAAAAATTTATTCTCTTTTAAAAATAATTATTTTACTTACTATAGATTTTTAACCCAATTAATTTCCTTTAAAATGAGCTATTGAACAACCCTCTAACGATGTTCCAGTGCCAAGCTATCTCTGGATACAAAAGAAAAAAAAAAGAAAAAAAAGAAAAAAATATCCCGTTTGGGGAGAATAACGTGGTAAAAGTCTATTTTCTTGATTTTCAAGCCAATATATTTTCTTTGTTATTCAAGCCAAAGGGCGGTAAGTTTCCTTTATGGAGGATTTGTACAAGGCGGTTCTAATGGTGTACTTTTTGTTTTGATCTGACTCTTTTTTTAGGAGCTACGGGTTTTTATATTTCTTAACATTGGAGGTGATCGTCTCTTACTAGGTTGCTAGCTACCGCTGCAACCCGGATTATAATCTTATTTTAGTTACTATGGGCTGGAAGTTTGTTCTCTACTGTAATTTAATTTATATCTAATATTCATGTAAACATCTTTAATTCTCTCTTAACAAAATGGGTTCTTAGCTCAGAGGTAGTGCCATCGACTGCAGATCGATAGGTCACCGGTTCGAATCCGGTCGGACCCTAATTTTTCAGAAAGTAATTATGGTTTAAAATCTAATCACTGCTCTTTTACCCCAAACAAGATTTTTCATTCGTTCTTTAATGTAAAAACTAAAATAATTGCAATTATGAGACAATAATATGGAGATATGTACTTTACGGGTTACAGGATACAATAATAAATTTGAACTGAGATGAAAAAAAAATTTCTTCCAGGAGACAAAAAGCAAAACTAATTTTAGAATTTTCATGTATTTTTGTTGTTTAAATTAAAAAATTACTATTACTGATTAGGCATCATAAATATTTTTGCAGTTTACATAATAATTTTAGCGATTAAGCCAAAAAAGAAAATTTTGGTTCCAGGAGTTTCGGTTACTATTGAGACAAGTAGCTATTATTACTATAGAGTTCATTACATGGACTGTTTTATTGCTTCAAAATTCAAATATCTTTGAAAAGACTGCAGTATGAAAATACATCAAAAATGCAATTTTTTGACAAAATTGATTCTACTTTAAAAAGTATTTTATTTTTAAATACAAAAGTGACTAGATGTTGCAATTTCCTTTAAAATGAGCTATTATACAGCTCTCTATGATTTTCCAGTGCCCAGCTAGCTGAGCAGAAAGAAAAAGCGGAAAGAAAAAAATATCCCGTTTGTGGAGAATAACGTGGTAAAAGTCAATTTCTTGATTTTCAAGCCAATATATTTTCTTTGTTATTCAAGCCAAAGGGAGGTAAGTTTCCTTTATAGAGGATTCGGACAAGGCGGTTCTAATGGTGTACTTTTTGTTTTGATCTGACTCTTTTTTTAGGAGTTGGGGGTTTTTATATTTCTTGACATTGGAGGTGATCGTCTCTTACTAGGTTGCTAGCTACCGCTGCAACCCGGATGTAGCTACCCCTGGAGCCACCGTATATCAGTTACTATTGGCGAGAGATCGTTCTTTACTGTAAAGGAGACATAAGTCAAAAGTAAGTCAAAGTTACCATGAACTGTTTGATTGGTTCAAAATTCAAATATCTTTGAAAAGACTGCAGTATGAAAATACATCAAAAATGCAGTTTTTTGACAAAATTGATTGTGCATTAAAAAACTATTGTTTTTTTAATTACAAAAGTCACTAGATGTAGCAATTTCCTTTAAAATGAGCTATTATACAGCTCTCTATGATTTTCCAGTCCCCAGCTAGCCGAGGAGAAAAAAAAGCGGAAAGAAAAAAAGATGCCGTTTGTGGAGAATATCGGGGTTAAAGTCAATTTTCTTGATTTTCAAGCCAATATATTTTCTTTGCTATTCAAGCCAAAGGACGGTAGGTTTGCTATATAGAAGTTTTGGACAAGGCGGTTCTAATAGTATACTTTTGTTTTTATCTGAATTTTTGTCAGGAGTTATGGGGTTACTTAAGTTTTTACTATGGAGCATGATCGTCTCTTACTAGGTTGCTAGCTGCCACTGCAACCCGGATTACAAAAGTGACTAGATGTAGCAATTTCCTTGAAAATGAGGTATTATATAGCTCTCTATGATTTACAGTACCCAGCCAGCTGAGGATAAAATCAAACGGAAAGAAAAAAATAACGTATATGGAGAATACCATGGTTAAAGCCAATTTTTTTGATTTTCAAGCCAATATATTTTCCTTGTTATTCAAACTAAGGGACGGTAAGTTTGCTTTATAGAGGTTTGGACAAGGCGGTTCTAATAGTGTACTTCTTGTTTGAATCTGAATCTATTTTTAGGAGTTATGGGTTACTGTAATTTTTACTATGGGGTTGTGATCGTCTCTTACTAGGTTGTGTAATGCTTTAAAAATCAAATATCTTTGAAAAGACTGCAATATGAAAAGATAAGTGATAAAAGTAAAGACAAGTGATAAAAGTGATAAAAATGCAGTTTTTTTGTAAAAAGTAATTCTTTTTTTTGTCTTTTGATTAAAAAAGGCACTAGAAGTTTTAATGTCCATTTGAACGAGCCCTCTTGCAACATTCTAGGACGACTGGGTCGATACAATCACCCCTGGTAAAAATAGGGCAATAAACTCGCATCCGTGATCTTTCTTCTGACAAAAAATACAAAATTCCACGTTTTTGCAGATACGAGCTTGAAACCTCTACAGTAAGGTACTCTGATACGTTGAATCTGATGGTGTCATTTTCATTAAGATTCTACGACTTTTAGGGGCAATTTTCTCTTTTTTTTTGAAAATAAGGCAAATTTTCTCAGGCTCGTAACTTTTGATGGGTATACCTAAACTTGATGAAACTTACATATTTAAAATCAGTATAAAAATCCAATTTTTTTGATGTATCTATTGGTATCACAATTCTGGTTTTTAGAATTTCGGTTACTATTGAGACGGTTCACTCTTACTACATAGTTTGTTATTACGAACTGTTTGATTATCACGTTTTATTTGTAACTTATATTTCATAAATCTTCGATGGTCTAAAGCTAAGCATACCCACATGTCACGCGGGAGAACGGGGTCGATTCCCCGTCGGGGAGAACTTTTCATGTGTTGAACTAAAAGCAGTATCTTTTAAATTTAAAAAAGAAACTCGTTGTAGTTACATCCTTGCTAAATAATGAAGATAGTATGAATGAGCCATATGGTTCAGTTTCTTTGGGCTCGAGTTTGTTCTTTACAATAAATTCAGTTACTATGGGTTACAGCTCTTTCCTTAAAGTAATTACAAACAGGAAAAAGCCTATGGCTTTTTCTTAATTCAAATAGTAACGGACGACCTGCCTACAACCTACGATTATGACATCATTAATCAATCTCTAACATCATTATTATTAATAATCACTTATATAACATACATTAGAGAAGCTACTTTCAAAAGCTATTTGCTTCAAGTTATCTTTAAACAATAGATTATTTCAGTTAACATGGGCTAGACATCGTTCTTTACTATACTAATGTATATTTCTTATTATAAAAACTAACAAAAAAATAAAAATGATTTTAAAATTTTCAGGTATTTTTCTAGTTTTAATTAAAAATTAAAATTATTGCTCAGACACCATATTTATTTTTGCAGTTTAAATAATATCTTTTTAATGATCCTGAACTTAGAACTAAAATAAAATAAATTTATCTTGTCGAGAGATAAACGTGTACAAATATTGCATTCACTTATTACGTCATATATGGTTATAACCTATATACGATTATAATGTCATTCATCAAGATTGTACATGAAAATGCAGTTGTTTTTGTTAAAATTGATTCTATTAAAAAAAAAATATTTTATCTTTAATTACAAAAGGAACTAGGTAAGGAAAATTCCTTACCTTACCTTTGGACGGTAAATTTGCTATATAGAGGTTTCAGACAAGGCGGTTTTAATAGCGTACTTCTTGTTTTGATCTGAATCTTTTTTCAGGAGTTATGGGTTACATTATTTTTTACTGGCGTGATCTTCCCATACTAGGTTGCTAGCTACCGCTTTAACCCGGATGATGAGCTGCCACTTTTCTTGATTTTCAAGCCAATATGAATCACTTGCTGTTCAAGCCAAGGAACAGAAAGATCCTAATATAGGGGTTTCAGACAAGGTGGTTTTAATGGTGTATTTTTTGTTTTGATCTGATTCTATTTTTAGGAGATATAGGTTATTACATTTTTTAGCATTGGACGTGATCGTCTTTACTAGGAGGACTAGGATGATGCTAGCTACCACTGCAACCCGGATTAACATGTAAAAAGATAGATTAAAAAATTTAATATCATGACTGATATGTAACTTATATATTTTAAGTCTCCGATAGTACAGTGGTAAGTATCCGTGCCTGTCACGCTGAAGACCGGGGTTCGATTCCCCGTCAGAGAGAATTTTAAATATATTAAATTTAAAGCAATATCTCTTACATTGAAAATTTTAAAAGATACTCAGTTTAGCTACCTCCTAGCCAAATATACAAACTTTAATATAAATTAATATAAGAAAGAGGTCGTTCTTTATTATAACACCATTCTTAAATCGGCTACAAATTATGATTCTTTCTCAGTTGGCAGTTACTTTTAGATTTGTTTTTAAATCGGTTACAATTGGCTGGAGTTCGTTCTTTACTAGAAATTTTTTCATGGATTAAATATGTTTTCTTATATAGTTTATTCTATAAAATAATAGAGGAGGAGAAAAAGATAATTGCTCCAAAATCGTATGGGATAATTTTTACACATTTTTATTACATCTTAGACACCATAAACTGAATGGTATATTTGTATAGGCAGTTACCACGGTCCTGTGGATATGGACTTTTCTTTCATCTAAGAAAGATTTAAGTTTAAAACACTCAGTGGTAACGATCGATCTTAAATGATACATCGGCTTATAATATAATCGTCTTTTAATGTAATTTTATATTTCTTAACATTGGACGTGATCGTCACTTACTAGGTTGCTAGCTACCGCTGCAACCCGGATTTCAGCTATATCCGATGAAACTTACATATTCCCCATTTATACTGAACTGTATCGGTCCCTTATGTATTTAATGTAATAACCAATGATTGTCTTTTATTGTAAATTAATGTAATAAAAATAATTTATTTTAATTACAAGAAGTTTTTTAACCCCATTAATTTTGCTTTAAAATGAGCCATTGAACAACTCTCTACGATGTCCCAGTGCCAAACTATCTGTTGAATTACTAACCTATACTATAATTAAGTGGCGTATAAAATTGAGTATAGGCAAGAGGTCGTTCTTTATTATAAATAGCTACCATTGCAACCCCGATTATGTAATTAATAGGTTGCTAGCTACCGCTGCAACCTAGATATTCTTATTTCTGCTACTATGGGCTAAGGTTCGTTCTTCACGGTAAACAACCTGGATAGCAAAACATTTTTTAAGGCTGATGAAGATTTAACTGATGTGTCAAAAGTAAGGTTGTAAGTCGACGATTTTGTTTTGGCCTTATTATAATTGGTATGGTGAAATAATAATATGCATATGGTTCTTAAATCATACTTCTTTATGGTCCCATATGGTCTAGTGGCTAGGATAGTTAACTTTCACTTAACAGGCCCGGGTTCGATTCCCGGTGTGGAAAAATTTTTAACTCTATAATCTTCGAACATTCGAACCTTTTATAATTTATAATGATGTATAATATAAATACTGTAATCTTAACTATAGTGAAGTTGCCTACGCAAGTTAGTATAGGGAAGAGTTCGATCTTTATTATAAAAATTCTATGAAAATATCTCCGAAACTAAAAGCGATAGGACAAAATGCAAAACTTCCCTTTGTACCTGGTGACAAGAGGACAATAATAAAAAAAATGGTATCCTAGCTCTTACCGTTAAGAATTTACAGATTTTTGAAGTTCTGCTTTTTCGCACAAGGGTTCAAAAACTTCGGTTGGCCGTGAGTTCTTCCGTCGTTATCGGATTGCCTCAATTATTTCTATCCAACCTCTCCTGACTATGTAGATAATTGGATAAATAAGTGGAAAAAATACCAACTTTTTGGATTTTTTTTCAAAAAACTTCGTTTTTTGCGAATTTGAAACTTTGGAATTTGTTCCCGAAAAACTAGCTTTCAAAAAAAAAAAATCCTGTGTGTACTATCAATGAAGGACAACAGCTGAGAATTTTTTCAGCAAAAATTGGAATTTCACGCGCAGTCACGATTGGATGATTTGGCGTGGATTGACCTATACAGGGGTTTTCGGATAAGGCGGTTCTAATGGTGTACTTTTTGTTTTGATCTGACTCCTTTTTTAGGAGCTATGGGTTTTTATATTTCTTAACATTGGACGTGATCGTCTCTTACTAGGTTGCTAGTTACCGCTGCAACCCAGATGATGGAAATTAACATAATCCCTATTTATGTTTCAGTTAACATGGGCTAGGTATCGTTCTTTATTGTAAAATTTTTCCGAAAGTAATTATGGTTTAAAATCTAATCACTGCTCTTTTACCCCAAACAAGATTTTAATTTATGTCTAATATTAATCATTAAGGAAAATGCATTATCTATATAATGATTTCTTATAATACTTCAATTACTATGGATGAAAGTTCGTTCTTTAATGTAATGTAATTTTGAATACTTTTCGTGATCCTGGTAAAACATGCGTAAAATGTTTCTCAATTTACGAAGATCAGCCTGCATTTTTGCCATCTTCTTATATTTCTGAATGTAATTTTTCCCTTTGTCCTTATGCGTTCTTCGGTACAACCTCGCAGAGAATTTAATTTTTTCATTATAGCTTTTGTCACCCCAGTATCTACCCATTATTCTGGTAGCAACTTTTTTCTTATGTTTGTTTCGGTAATCTTCATCATTACCATACCGTTCCTTGATCTTTTGTTTTGGCTGTCTCAATTTTTGCATGTCTATAATCTTCATCATTGTGATAACACATCTTGCTGTTTTCTTTTGCTCTCTCAATTATTACTTCTCGATACGCCTGGTCGGTTGAATACCTTTGTTTTGCTCTCTCAATTATTACTTCTCGATATGCCTGGTCGGTTGAATACCTTTGTTTTTTTCTTTTCAAGATACTATCTCTGTTGTTTGTGTAGTACTGTTTTTTCAATATCCGTGCAGCTTGCTTGATTGAAACCATTATGTAATTATGAATGTGAACTTTTACAGTTCTGAAGCTTCTTATATAGTAATTATGACGTCACAAGGTAATGATTTTATTGACGTCATAGCGCAATGATATTATTTCATGACGTCTTCAGAAACAACAATATAATTTCGTGTTTGTCTATTCACATCATAGCTCTAACAAAATTTAATTAGAGTTCGTTCTTTATTGTTAAAGATTTAACTAATATGTCAAAAGTAAGGTTGCAAGTCGACGATTTTGTTTTGGCCTTATTATAATTGGTATGGTGAAATAATAATATGCATATGGCTCTTAAATCATGCTTCTTTATGGTCCCATATGGTCTAGTGGCTAGGATAGTTAACTTTCACTTAACAGGCCCGGGTTCAATTCCCGGTGTGTGAAAATTTTTAACTCTATAATCTTCGAACATTTGAACCTTTTATAATCTATAATGATGTATAATATAAATACTGTAATCTTAACTATAGTGAAGTTGCCTATGCAAGTTAGTATAGGGAAGAGTTCGATCTTTATTATAATTAACAACCCTCTACGATGCTCCAGTGCCAAGCTATCTGTGGAAAAGAAAAAAAAAAGAAAAGAGAAAAAAATATCCCGTTTGACGAGAATAACGTGGTTAAAGTCAATTTTCTTGATTTTCAAGCCAATATATTTCCCTTGCTGTTCAAGCCAAGGGACAGAAAGTTTCCTATACAGGGGTTTCGGACAAGGCGGTTCTAATGGTGTACTTTTTGTTTTTATCTGACTGCTTTGTTAGGAACTATGGGTTTTTATATTTCATAACATTGGACGTGATCGTCTCTTACTAGGTTGCTAGCTATCGCTGCAACCCGGAAAAAAACACATTGTGCCCACATCGTTCTTTACTCAGGAAGTGCTAGCGCGCTGCCTATGATAATAAACTGATTACACACAGGAAAAAGCCTACGGCTTTTTCTTCTTTTAAATAGTAAGAGACGAGTCTCAAATAATCAAGTAGCTAGCTAATTCCAAAGGTAAGCAATTTTTGTTATTCCAATGATCGTTTTTTATTGTAACTAGGTTTCAGCCATCTCTACAGCCATGATACTATTGGAAATTACATAATCCCTATTTATGTTTTAGTTAACATGGGCAAGGTGTCGTTCTTTATTGTAATAGCTCTAACAAAATTTAATTAGAGTTCGTTCTTTATTGTTATGTTTGGACGTGATCGTCTCTTATTGTGATATTCATGAATGAGACCATTTACAGTTTTGACGTTTCTTATATAGTAATTATGACGTCACTGCATCAAAAATACAGTTTTTATTGGAAAAATTTATTCTCTTTTAGAAATAATTTATTTTAGTTACAAAAGGTTTTTAACCCAATTAATTTCCTTTAAAATGAGCTATTGAACAACCCTCTACGATGTTCCAGTGCCAAGCTATCTCTGGAGACAAAGAAAAAAGAAAAAAATATCCCGTTTGGGGAGAATAACGTGGTAAAAGTCTATTTTCTTGATTTTCAAGCCAATATATTTTCTTTGTTATTCAAGCCAAAGGGCGGTAAGTTTCCTTTATGGAGGATTTGGACAAGGCGGTTCTAATGGTGTACTTTTTGTTTTGATCTGACTCTTTTTTTAGGAGCTACGGGTTTTTATATTTCTTAACATTGGAGGTGATCGTCTCTTACTAGGTTGCTAGCTACCGCTGCAACCCGGATCCAAAGGTATGCAATTTTTTGTTATTCCAATGATCATTTTTATTGTAACTAGGTTTCAGCCATCTCTACAGCCATGATACTATTGGAAATCACATAATCCCTATTTATGTTTCAGTTAACATGGGCAAGGTGTCGTTCTTTATTGTAATTCTATTTTTAAAATAATTTGTTTTATAAATACAAAAGGTTTTTAACCCCATTAATTTCTTTTAAAATGAGCCATTGAACAACTCTCTACGATGTTCCAGTGCCAAGCTATCTGTGGAATTACTAACCAATACTATAATTAGGTAGCGTATAAAATTTAGCATAGGCAAGAGGTCGTTCTTTATTATAACTAGCTACCGCTGCAACCCGGAAAAAACCTTTTTGACAAATACCATTTATGATGAACTATATCGGTCCTTTATAAAACATCAATAGAACCATATCATTACTATATCATTTACTATAATTAAGTTGAGTGTGTAATTTAGTATAGGCAAGAGTTCGTTCTTTATTATAAAATGTAAAAAAATATAAATACTGTAATCTTAACTATAGTAAAGTTGCGTATGCAAGTTAGTATAGGGAAGAGTTTGATCTTTATTATACTGGAAACAAAGAAAAGAGAAAAAAATATCCCGTTTAGGCAGAATGTTGTAGTAGCTGCCACTTTTCTTGATTTTTTTAGTACTGATTTTTTAACTTGCGTGTAGCTTGCTTTGATCTAGCCATTATGTATTCATGAATGAGACCATTTACAGTTTTGACGTTTCTTATATAGTAATTATGACGTCACTGCATCAAAAATACAGTTTTTACTGGAAAAATTTATTCTCTTTTAGAAATAATTTATTTTAGTTACAAAAGGTTTTTAACCCAATTAATTTCCTTTAAAATGAGCTATTGAACAACCCTCTACGATGTTCCAGTGCCAAGCTATCTCTGGAAACAAAGAAAAAAAAAAAAGAAAAAAATATCCCGTTTGGGGAGAATAACGTGGTAAAAGTCTATTTTCTTGATTTTCAAGCCAATATATTTTCTTTGTTATCCAAGCCAAGGGCGGTAAGTTTCCTTTATGGAGGATTTGGACAAGGCGGTTCTAATGGTGTACTTTTTGTTTTGATCTGACTCCTCTGTTAGGAACTACGGGTTTTTATATTTCTTAACATTGGACGTGATCGTCTCTTACTAGGTTGCTAGCTACCGCTGCAACCCGGATATATCGGTCCTTTATGTAACTTCGAAAGGTTAGATTTTCGTTTTTTTTTCTTTTTTGTTTAGCACTGAGGACGACTTGGCGGAGGTCCTTGTCGAAATATTTGCTTATATTTTGTCATCTTCATGGTTCACTGGCTGACAAAATCCTCGTTTTTTCACCCTTTTTTGATCTTATTTTTCATTTTGTTACTTTCTCTCTTCTCTGAGTTTCGTTTGAACAACTCTCTACGATGTTCCAGTGCCAATCTATCTGTGAAAAAGAAGAAGAAAGAAAAAAGATGCCGTTATAACCTCAAAGAATCATGCAGCTAACTAAGTCCAATATAAGCAATTGTTTGTTCTTCTAATGATCATCTTTTAATTTGGCGTTTCTTACTAGGTTGCTAGCTACCACTTAAACCCGGATTATGTAATAGGTTTGCTAGCTACCGCTGCAACCTAGATATTCTTATTTCTGCTACTATGGGCTAAGGTTCGTTCTTTCATGTAAAACTAGCAAAAAATTTTTTAAGCCTGATGAAGATTTAACTAATGTGTCAAAAGTAAGGTTGCAAGTCGACGATTTTGTTTTGGCCTTATTATAATTGGTATGGTGAAATAATAATATGCATATGGCTCTTAAATCATAGTTGTTTATGGTTCCATATGGTCTAGTGGCTAGGATAGTTAACTTTCACTTAACAGGCTCGGGTTCGATGCCCGGTGTGGGAAAATTTTTAACTCTATAATCTTCAATTTGAACCTTTTATAATCTATAATGATGTATAATATAAATAATGTAATCTTAACTATAGTGAAGTTGTGTATGCAAGTTAGTATAGGGAAGAGTTCGATCTTTATTATATTTGATCTAACCATTATGTATTCATGAATGAGACCATTTACAGTTTTGACGTTTCTTATATAGTAATTATGACGTCACTGCATCAAAAATACAGTTTTTATTGGAAAAATTTATTCTCTTTTAGAAATAATTTATTTTAGTTACAAAAGGTTTTTAACCCAATTAATTTCCTTTAAAATGAGCTATTGAACAACCCTCTACGATGTTCCAGTGCCAAGCTATCTCTGGAAACAAAGAAAAAAAAAGAAAAAAATATCCCGTTTGGGGAGAATAACGTGGTAAAAGTCTATTTTCTTGATTTTCAAGCCAATATATTTTCTTTGTTATTCAAGCCAAAGGGCGGTAAGTTTCCTTTATGGAGGATTTGGACAAGGCGGTTCTAATGGAGTACTTTTTGTTTTGATCTGACTCCTCTGTTAGGAACTACGGGTTTTTATATTTCTTAACATTGGACGTGATCGTCTCTTACTAGGTTACTAGCTACCGCTGCAACCCGGATTCCGTATCAAGCATCAAGAACCTAACAAAAAATTAAACTAATTTTAAATTTTCAGGTATTTTTCTAGTCTAAATTAAAAGATTAAAACTATTGTTCAGACACCATAAACATTTTTGCAGTTTATAACTTTAGCGATTCTGAACTAAAAACGAAAATAAAATAAAAATTAATTTTTTCAATTTTTACGTCACGTTGCTCATTAAGTCATAACCCTATTGTGTACTATTATTAGTACACAATAGGTTCTAGATATTACGTCATGTCACTTATTACGTCATATATGGTTATTAGTGGATAATCGGTAAAATATTCGTTCTATATGGTTAAAATCATACTTCTCTATGGTTCCATATGGTCTAGTTGCTAGGATAGTTAACTTTCACTTAAAAGGCTCGGGTTCGATTCTTGGTGTGGGAAAATTTTTTAATAAAACACGAACTGATTGACAATACTGATGGTTAGAGTTCGGTCTTTAAGTTATCATATACTATTAAAATTCTTTCTTATATGAGCGTTACTTGGTGTAGTGGTTAGCACTTAAGACTTTAAACCCTGCGATCCGGTTCAAATCCTGGTGGACGGTTCTTATGAAATGTAGCTTACTTATACTACCACTTAGGTTTCTGCGGTAATTCTTTCTTTTCAAAACTAAATTAGTTACTATCGCCTAGAGTTAGTTCTTTATCATATTGTAACAATTTATTTTATAATGATATTTAATTTTGATAAGTACAAAAGATTTCTATATACAGCAGTTTCCTTTAAGTTACACAGCCCTTTATTATGACCACAAACTGTTTGATTTAATACTTAAGTTACTATGGGTTACAGTTCGTTCCTTATTGTAAAAAGATACTCAGTTTAGCTACCTCCTAGCCAAATATAAAAACTTTCATATAAATTAATATAGGCAAGAGGTTGTTCTTTATTATACATTGATCAATCTTTAACATGAAATGTTCTTTACTGTAATGGTTTGTTCTTTTCTAGGTTTCGGCCATCTCTACAGAAATGATACTGATGGAAATTACATAATCCCTATCTATGTTTCAGTTAACATTGGCTAGGTGTCGTTCTTTATTATAAACATTGGAGGTGATCGTCTCTTACTAGGTTGCTAGCTACCGCTGCAACCCGGATTATTGTGATATTCATGAATGAGACCATTTACAGTTTTGACGTTTCTTATATAGTAATTATGACGTCACTGCATCAAAAATACAGTTTTTACTGGAAAAATTTATTCTCTTTTAGAAATAATTTATTTTAGTTACAAAAGGTTTTTAACCCAATTAATTTCCTTTAAAATGAGCTATTGAACAACCCTCTACGATGTTCCAAAGCCAAGCTATCTCTGGATACAAAGAAAAAAAGAAAAAAATATCCCGTTTGGGGAGAATAACGTGGTAAAAGTCAATTTGCTTGATTTTCAAGCCAATATATTTCCCTTGCTGTTCAAGCCAAGGGACAGAAAGTTTCCTATACAGGGGTTTCGGACAAGGCGGTTCTAATGGTGTACTTTTTGTTCTGATCTGACTCCTTTGTTAGGAACTATGGGTTTTTATATTCTTAACATTGGACGTGATCGTCTCTTACTAGGTTGCTAGCTACCGCTGCAACCCGGATATCTACCCCCGCAACCCAGATACCAGTAGCTATGGGCTATAATTTGTTCTTTAATGTAATTTTTAAAACACAATTTGAAGAAATCATCTTTAACTAATTAGACAAGACACAGGTTACTAAGGACAAGAGTTTTTCCTTTACTATAATTTTAAAAGACGCTTTTACTATATAAGATTTTAGTACCTATATTCCGTGGTTTTCCACTATATATATAGACCCTATATGTAACTTCATATTTTATATAAAAATGTTTTTGATTTTAACCCCCCAAAATTACTGCATTTTAAATAAATATGGATAATTATATAAGAAAACTTAATTGATAAATACCATTTATGATGAACATAATCGGTTCTTTATGTAAAAATTTTAATATATTGACCTTAAATAAAACTGTATTAGCCTAAACTATAGTTAAGGGGCTTACAAAACTTAGTATAGCCAAGAGGTCGTTCTTTATTATAAAATCTTCGAACATTTGAACCTTTTATAATTTATAATGATACATAATAATATAAATACTGTAATCTTAACTATAGTGCAGTTGCGTATGCAAGTTAGTATAGGGAAGAGTTCGATCTTTATTATAAAACAAGAAATAATATTCTCATCTAATTGAAACTTTTTAAGACTCGTATCATGTACCCATAACCTAACAAAAAATTAAACTAATTTTTAAATTTTCAGGTATTTTGTTAGTTTGAATTAAAAGATTAAAATTATTGCTCATATATCATAAATATTTTTGCAGTTTACATAATAACTTTAGCGATTCTAAACTGAAAAATGAAATATATTAAAAAATTGAATTTTTTGGTCTGAAAATACATAGTAAATTCCACATCGGGTAGTTAGAACCTAACTAAAAATAAAACTAATTTTAACATTTTCAGGTATTTTTCTAGCTTGAATTGAAATATTCAAACTATTGCTCGGATACCATGGATATTTTGCATTTTACACAAGCTGCAAAGAACGCATAAGGGCAAAATTAAAAATTATATTCAGAAGTCCAAAAACATGGCAACAATGCTGACTGATCTTAGTAAATTTAGAAAAATTTTACGAATTTTTTACCGGGATTACGAAAAATATTCAAAATTAAAGATTAAAATTATCTCTGAAAGAATGGATTTTGTTGAAAAGTCAGCTAGAGATGCTTTCGCAAAACTTCATAGTAATATCCAAAAAAAATGTTGCATGTTTAGTGAAAAGCTTCCAAGGTATGAACCGGCAACTGTGGAACAGTTTATAGATGTAATGGGAAATTTTATAGATCACTGTGAATATATGGAGGCATAATTGTTCTTTACTTAGTTTCAGCTTTAATTCGATGATCCAGACTTTATGTACTAACTACATCCAAAGACTATGACGTCATTGTTTAATATTGTATATAAAAAATTAAGTTTTTCGTAAAAAAATTAATTAAAAAAAAAAAATTAAGTACAAATAGCGCTAGATCTAGAGATTTCCTTTAAAATGAGCCATTGAACAACTCTCTACGATGTTCCAGTGCAAAGCTATCTGTGGAAAAGAAAGAAAAAAATATCCCGTTTGTGGAGAATAACGTGGTAAAAGTCTATTTTCTTGATTTACAAGCCAATATATTTTCTTTGTTATTCAAGCCAAAGGGCGGTAAGTTTCCTTTATAGAGGATTCGGACAAGGCGGTTCTTATGGTGTACCGTTTGTTTTGATCTGACTCTTTTTTTTAGGAGTTGGGGGGTTTTATATTTCTTAACATTGGAGGTGATCGTCTCTTACTAGGTTGCTAGCTACCGCTGCAACCCGGATAAGGCGACTTCAAGATACTCTTATAAGAGCGTCAAAAACGGCTCAAAAGCCTCCGTTTATTCTGGGTCCCTGGACATATGAAACGTTAGGCACAATGTGTTTGCCGACCAGGGAGCTAAATATGCAACAAGCATAAAGAATAAACGGGAGGTGATACCATATGGATATTTTAACTCCAATTTTGATAGGTTTGATTGTCGCTTGCTCGTATATGAAAAACCTGATTTGAATTCACCTGATTCAATCATCATCACCACAAAAAGGCTTGAACTCATAACTTTCCAAATTGAAAGAAAGGCTTCAAGCCACTGGGATGCGGTAATTAAAAATTTAGAATGTATTATAGAACATGTGATTAATATGGAGCGATAGACAAATTGTAGAAGAGCCGAGACCTGTATTCCCTTTTTCTGCAGATAGTCTTTTCCTCAAGACAGAAATTTTTTCAATTTAAGTATATATTACGGAAAGTTAGTTTTCAGTAGCACAGAAATTTGTTGAAATTTTCTCAATTACTCTTAAGACTGATTGAAATAATAGTTACCATTCCCGGCAATTTTTCTCACTTTTTACAATTTTCACAGCGTCTTTATTTTTTTTTGGCTACTATGGGCTTGTGTTCGTTCTTTGCTAGATTACAGCTATCACTGTAACTATGATTTTCATATGAAGGATCAGTGTCTTTGCTATCCTACTTAAGTTTAGCCTTAAATTCACTAAAATACGAATACATAGTAGAGATCAATGCCTTTGATAACCTCTATATAGGCTTACAATAGCTGGGTTAACGATCTATGATCTTAGTTCTCTCTCTTTACCCTTATTACTTTATCCTGAGTTCTTTGGTTCCTGTTTGCCGTTTTGTTCTCTGGTCTTAATTGCTACCATAAAAGTATACACCACTGGGTATTTTAGTTTATTAACTATAAAAAACTTTTTCCACAAAATAAGTTTTTCAAAGAAAGTAAAGAACTCCATTAAACCAAAAATTGTCGAAAATAAAATCAAATAATCTACCAAGCGTGAAACTACCGCAAATCAGCAACGATAAATAAATAAAACCGAAAACGAACAGAATTACAATAAATAACTGAGGCAAAGTCAAAACGAGCAGAAAGTAAGATGAATAGGGCTTAAGAGCCCTATGCCTTCCCAAGGCCAGAACATAATTTGCACTTTACTGAAAAAATATAAATGTTTTTATTTTTATAACTTTAATAAATCAAATAATATTAATATTTTTGATTACTAAACATCAGTATATTTATAAATAAACTGACAATGCACATTTATTTGTATTTTTTTCAGTAAAATGCAAATTATGTTATGGCACTAGGAAGGCATAGGGGTTTTTTTTATAGGACTATTAAAAACGGCCTTACCCATTTCAATTCCCAATCAAATGAGCCCTTTTTGAAGTTTGTACGACCACACTTCTATAAGAGCCTTGTATGCCCCATTGCATAGCTTACAACCATTGCCCTGAGGACTGTGGGGGGGGGGGGGTGATCCTCAAAACCCTAATTTCCAGAACTTTCAACTACGTTCAACAAAATGGGTATCTCAAAATATAGCCATTTTAGGTCTTTTTCGGTTTAATCTGATATGCTCTCAATCGTATCTGATCTATTCTCGTTCTGTTCTGATCTGTTCTTGGTCTGATCTGATCTGTTCTCGGTCTGATCTGATCTAGTACTGTTCTGATCTGATCTGTTCTTGGTCTGAACTGATCTTTTCTCGGGCTTATCTGATCTGTTCTTGGTCTTATTTCATCTTTATTTTGGTCTGATCTGTTCTCGGTCTTATCTGATCTGTTTTCGGTCTAATCTGATCTGTTCTCGGTCAGATCTCATATATTATCGGTCTGATCCTATCTATTCTCGATCTGATCTGTTCTTGGTCTGAACTGATCTTTTTTCGGTCTTATCTGTTCTCGGTCTGATCTGATCCGTGATCGGTGGATCTGATCTGTTTTCGGTCTTATCCGATCGGTTCTCAGTCTTATCTGATCTGTTTTTGGTCTGATCTGATCTGTTCTCGGTCTGATCTGATCCATTCTCAGTCTTATCCGATCTGTTATTGGTTTCATCTGATCTCTTCAAGGTCTGATCTGATATATTCTCGGTCGGATCTTATCTGTTCTTTGTCTGATCAGATCTTTTCTCGGTCTGATCTGACCGTCAGTCTGCTTTGATCTGTTCTCAGTCTTGTCTAATATGTTCTCCGGTCTTATCTGATCTGTTCTTGGTCTGATCTGATATATTTTCGGTCTCATCTTATCTTTTCTGGGTCTTAATGATCTTTTCTCGGTCTGCATTTATCTGTTCTGGGTCGGATCTGACCTATTCTTGGTCTGATTTGTTCTCGGTCTTTTCTGATATGTTCTCGGTCTTGTCTGATCTTTTCTTGGTCTGATCTGATATTTTCTGGGTCTGATCTGATCTGATCTGTTCTGGGTCTGAATTGATCTGTTTGGTCTATTCACATCTGCTCTCGGTCTGATCTGAGCTATTCTTCGTCTGATCTGATTATGTTAAGGTCTGATCCCTCTTCTCCGTCTGAACTGATCTGTTCTCGGTGTTATCTGATCTTTTCTCGGTCTGATCTGATCTATTATCGATCTGATATGTTTTTTGGTCGGATCTCTGTTCTTGGTCTGATCTGTTATCGGTCTGATGTGATCTGTTCTCGTTCGGATCTGATCTGTTGTCCATCTGATCGGATATATTCTTGGTCTGGTCGGTTCTATGCTCGGTTTGATTTGATCTGATTTCGGTCGCATCCGATTGGTTCTTGGTCTTATCTGATCTGTTGTCGGTCTGATCTGATGTTTTTTTGGTCTTATCTGATCTGTTCTCGGTCTTATCCGATCTGTTCTCGGTCTTATCCGATCTGTTCTCGGTCTTATCTGATCTGTTAAACGTCTGATCTGATCTATTCTCGGTCTGATCTTACCTGTTGTTGGCCTGTTCTGATCTGTTCTCGGTCTGCTCTTACCTATTCTCGGTCTGATCTGACCTGTTCTCGGTCTGATCTGATCTTTTCTCGGTCTTGTCTAATGTGTTCTCGGTCTTATCTGATCTGTCCTCTGTCTGATCGGATATGTTCTCGGTTTTTTCTTATGTTTTCTGGGTCTGATCTGATCTGTTCTTGGTCTTATTTGATATGTTCTTGGACTTATCTGTTCTCGGTCTGATCTGATATTTTCTCGGTCTTACCTGATCTGTACTGGGTCTGAATTGATCTGTTCTCAGTCAGATCTAATCTGTTCTTGGTCTGATAAGTCCATGGTCTGATCTCTGTTCTCGGTTTGATATGATCTGTTCTCGATCTGATGTGATTTGTTCTTGGTCTGATCTCTGTTCTCGGTCTGATCTGATGTATTCTCAGTCTGATCTGATCTATTTTCGGTCTGATCTGAACTATTCTTGGTCTGATCTTATATATTTTTTAGTCTGTTGTGATCTATTATCGGTCTTATCTGATCTGTTCTCCTTCTGATCTGATCTGTTCTCGGTCTGATCTGATCAGTCCTTGGTCTTATCCGGTCTTTTCTCGGTCGCATCTGATCTGTTCAAGGTCTGATCTGATCTATTCTTGGTCTGATCTTATCTGCTCTTGTTCTAATCTGATCTGTTCTCGGTCTGCTCCTACCTGTTCTCGGTTGATCTGACCTTTTCTCGATCTGATATGATCTTTTCTCGGTCTTGTCAAATAAACATTTTAAGGTATTTTTCTAGCTTGTATTGAAATATTCAAACTATTGCTCGGATACCATGGATATTTTTTGCAGTTTTCAAAAGCTGCAAAGAAAGCACAGGCTGATCTTTGTAAATTGAGAAAAATTTTACGAATGTTTTACCGGGATTACGAAAAATATTCAAAATTAAAGATTAAAATTATCTCTGAAAGAATAGGTTTTTGTTGAAAAGTCAGCTAGAGATGCTTTCGCAAAACTTCATAGTAATATCCAAAAGAAATGTTGCATGTTTAGTGAAAAGTTTCCAAGGTATGGACCGGCAACTGTGGAACAGTTTACAGATGAAATGGGAAATCTTATACATCACTGTGAATATATGGAGGCATAATTGTCCTTTACTTAGTTTCAGCTTAAATTCGATGATCGAGCCTTTATGTAATTAACAGGCTCGGGTTCGATTCCCGGTGTGGGAAAACTCTATAATCTTCGAATATTTGAACCTTTTATAATTTATAATGATGTATAATATAAATACTGTAATCTTAACTATAGTGAAGTTGCGTATGCAAGTTAGTATAGGGAAGAGTTCGATCTTTATTATAACTTTACTGTAATTAAAGGTAGAACTCTTTCTAATTGATTACAAACAGGAAAAAGCCTACGGCTTTTTCTTCTTTGAAATAGTAAGAGACTAAGAAAAGAGAAAAAAATATCCCGTTTAGGCAGAATGTTGTAGTAGCTGCCACTTTTCTTGATTTTTTAGTACTGATTTTTTAACTTGCGTGTAGCTTGCTTTGATCTAACCATTATGTATTCATGAATGAGACCATTTACAGTTTTGACGTTTCTTATATAGTAATTATGACGTCACTGCATCAAAAATACAGTTTTTGGTGGAAAAATTTATTCTCTTTTAGAAATAATTTATTTTAGTTACTATAGATTTTTAACCCAATTAATTTCCTTTAAAATGAGCTATTGAACAACCCTCTACGATGTTCCAGTGCCAAGCTATCTCTGGATACAAAAGAAAAAAAAAGAAAAAAAAAAAGAAAAAAATATCTCGTTTGGGGAGAATAACGTGGTTAAAGTCAATTTTCTCGATTTTCAAGCCAATATATTTCCCTTGCTGTTCAAGCCAAGGGACAGAAAGTTTCCTATACAGGGGTTTCGGACAAGGCGGTTCTAATGGTGTACTTTTTGTTTTGATCTGACTCCTGCTTTAGGAGCTATGGGTTTTTATATTTCTTAACATTGGACGTGATCGTCTCTTACTAGGTTGCTAGCTACCGCTGCAACCCGGATACGATTATGTTTGAAAGACTGCAGTGTGAAAAAACATCAAAAATGCAGTTTTTGGTGGAAAAATTTATTCTCTTTTAGAAATAATTTATTTTAGTTACTATAGATTTTTAACCCAATTAATTTCCTTTAAAATGAGCCATTGAACAACTCTCTACGATGTTCCAGTGCCAAGCTATCTCTGGATACAAAAGAAAAAAAAAGAAAAAAATATCCCGTTTAGGCAAAATGTTGTAGTAGGTGCCACTTTTCTTGATTTTCAAACCAATATATTTCCCTTGCTGTTCAAGCCAAGGAACAGAAAGTTTCCTATACAGGGGTTTCGGACAAGGCGGTTCTAATGCTGTACTTTTTGTTTTTATCTGACTCCTCTGTTAGGAGCTATGGGTTTTTATATTTCTTAACATTGGACGTGATCGTCTCTTACTAGGTTGTTAGCTACCGCTGCAACCCGGATGACTACCATTGCAAGTTTCCTATACAGGTATTTTGGACAAGGTGGTTTTAAGGGTTACTTTTTGTTTTGATCTGACTCTTTTTTTCTAGGAGTTATGGGTTTTTATGTTTCTTAACATTGGTTGTGATCGTCTCTTACTAGGTTGCTAGCTACCGCTGAAACCCGGAGCTAGCTACCGCTGCAACCCATATCAATGCTACGAATTGACTTCGGTCCTTACTGTAATTACCTTCAATCCCGGCTGTATTTTAAACATAGCGAGACTTAATATCATTTGAAACTTCTTTAAAAACTGCTTCATCGGGAACGTCACAATTTCATCTTTCTTTCCTGCAGTATTCTGTAGCAAACACTCATCAAGTTTGTCTACTAAAGGCAGCGTTCTCTTGTGGTTCTCTAAAGCTCAGGAATGGCAAGGAGATATACTAAGGGCTCTTTGGTATTAAAAATCTGCTACCATTAAACTATGTCTTGTTCTCTCCAGATATTCACCATAAGAGTTCAAAATGTCTGGAAGGCCAGGTGCTAAATCTAAAGCACGCTGGACCCGGATGCAACCCAGATCTTACTATAAAGTTCGATACCATGAACTGTTTGATTACAAACAGGAAAAAGCCCTTGGCTTTTTCTTAATTGGAATAGTAAGAGACGACCTGGCTACAACCAACGATTATGACATCATTGATCAATCTGTAGCAAGACTATAATTAAGTAGACCCATCCTTCAAATTAGTCTAATGGAGTGCTTTGTAGTTCAATTTCTATAGGCTATAATTCGTTCTTTACTATAATAGCTCTCACCCAGTTGACTTGATTTCAATTTCCTTATGGGAAATTTTTACTTATGATGATTTCTTAAGGAGCATAATTAAAATTTCTTAATGTAATAAAAATAATTTGTTTTAATTACAAATGGTTTTTAACCCCATTAATTTCCTTTAAAATGAGCCATTGAACAACTCTCTACGATGTTCCAGTGCCAAGCTATCTGTTGAATTACTAACCTATACTATAATTAAGTGGCGTATAAAATTTAGTATAGGCAAGAGGTCGTTCTTTATTATAATTCAGACAAGGTAATTCTAATGATGTCTTTTGTTTTGATCTGACTCTATTTTTAGGAGTTTTGTTATATTTCTTAGCATTGGACTGATCGTCTCTTACTAGATTTTCAAGCCAAAATATTTCCTTTATTGTTCAGCCAAGGAACGGTAAGTTTCCAATATAGGGGTTTCGGACAAAGCGGTTCTAATAGTGTACTTCTTGTTTTGATCTGACTCTATTTTTAGGAGTTATGGGTTATTGTATTTCTTACTATTAGACGTAATTTTCGCTTGCTAGGTTGCTAGCTAACGCTGTATAACTATAGTTAAGTTGTCTATACAATTTAGTGTAGGCAAGAGGTCGTTCTTTATTATATAGCAATTATGATTTTCCAAAACATATTTAAAACTTTTAGTTACTATATGCTTCGGTTTGTCTTTCACTTGATTGCAGCTATAGCTACAACTATCATTTAGAGCTCGTTCTTTACTATATAAAAATACTAAACTTTTCAGTTAGTAAAGCCTGAAGTTCATCCTTTATTATAAAATAAATTACAAACAGGAAAAAGCCTACGGCTTTTTCTTCTTTGGAATAGTAAGAGACGATCCTCAAATAATCAGGCAGCTAATTATGTTTATAATTTGTTCTTTAACATAAACTTCATTAATCGGATATTTTAATATATCCTATATGGTCTAGAGGTTGGGATAGCTGTCACCCAGCAGGCTTGAGTTCAATTTCCGTACGGGAAATTTTTACTTATGATGATTTCTTAAGGAACATAATTAAAATTTCTTAATGTAATAAAAATAATTTGTTTTAATTACAAAAGGTTTTTAACCCCATTAATTTCCTTTAAAATGAGCCATTGAACAACTCTCTACGATGTTCCAGTGCCATGCTATCTGTTGAATTACTAACCTATACTATAATTAAGTGGCGTATAAAATTTAGTATAGGCAAGAGGTCGTTCTTTATTATAAGCTACATAAACTGCAATTGCTCCTTCCAAAATTAATATACGAATTTTCAAAGAAGTACGCCTCCATATATTCACTGTGTTGTCGAACATTTTCCATTGCATCTGTAAACTGTTCCGCAGTTGCCAATCCATACCTTGGAAGCTTTTCATTAAACTGACAACATTTCTTTTGGATATTACTATGAAGCTTTGCCAAGGAATTTCTAGCCGACTTTTCAACAGCATCCGCTCTTTCAAAGAGAATTTTAATCTGTAATTTTGAATACTTTTCGTGATCCTGGTAAAACATGCGTAAAATGTTTCTCAATTTACGAAGATCAGCCTGCATTTTTGCCATCTTCTTATATTTCTGAATGTAATTTTTCCCTTTGTCCTTATGCGTTCTTCGGTACAACCCCGCAGAGAATTTAATTTTTTCATTATAGCTTTTGTCACCCCAGTATCTACCCATTATTCTGGTAGCAACTTTTTTCTTATGTTTGTTTCGGTAATCTTCATCATTATCATACCGTTCCCTGCTCTTTTGTCTAGCCTGCTCAATTGTTGCTTCTCTATAAAGTTTATCATTGTGATAACGCTCCTTGATCTTTTGTTTAGCCTGCTCAATTCTTGCTTCTCTGTAATGTTCATCATTACCATACCGTTCCTTGATCTTTTGTTTGGCTGTCTGAATTTTTGCATGTCTATAATCTTCATCATTGTGATAACACATCTTGCTGTTTTGTTTGATTACTTCTCGATACGCCTGGTCGGTTGAATACCTTTGTTTTGCTCTCTCAATTATTACTTCTCGATACACCTGGTCGGTTGAATACCTTTGCTTTTTTCTTTTCAAGTTACTATCTCTGTTGTTTGTGTAGTACTCTTTCTTCAACTTGCGTATAGCCTGCTTTGATCTAACCATTATTCTAATCAAGAATGAGAGAATTTTCAGTTTTTTCTTTCCTTATATACTAATTATGACGTCACTCTATTCACGTCATAGCTCTAATATAAAACTATGATGACGTTCATTATTTATCTAGTAGGGTTTCAGACAAGGTATTTCTAATGATGTACTTTTGTTTTGATCTGACTCTATTTTTAGGAGTTTTGGGTTTTTATATTTCTTAGCATTGGAATGATCGTCTATTACTAGGTTGCTAGCTACTGCTGCAACCCAAATTCACATATATATTTATTTATGAGAGGCAGCCTGGCTGAGTGGTCCAAGGCACTGGTGTTAGCCACCAGTCTCTTCAGAGGCGTGGGTTCAATTCTTACCGCTGGTATACGATTATGTTTGAAAGACTGCAGTGTGAAAAGACATCAAAATGCAGTTTTTGGTGGAAAAATCCCGTTTAGTATACTGGAAACAAAGAAAAGAGAAAAAAAATACCCCGTTTAGGCAGAATGTTGTAGTAGCTGCCACTTTTCTTGATTTTTTAGTACTGATTTTTTAACTTGTGTGTAGCTTGCTTTGATCTAACCATTATGTATTCATGAATGAGACCATTTACAGTTTTGACGTTTCTTATATAGTAATTATGACGTCACTGCATTAAAAATACAGTTTTTATTGGAAAAATTTATTCTCTTTTAGAAATAATTTATTTTAGTTACTATAGATTTTTAACCCAATTAATTTCCTTTAAAATGAGCTATTGAACAACCCTCTACGATGTTCCAGTGCCAAGCTATCTCTGGATACAAAAAAGAAAAAAAAAAGAAAAAAATATCTCGTTTGGGGAGAATAACGTGGTTAAAGTCAATTTTCTCGATTTTCAAGCCAATATATTTCCCTTGCTGTTCAAGCCAAGGGACAGAAAGTTTCCTATACAGGGGTTTCGGACAAGGCGGTTCTAATGGTGTACTTTTTGTTTTGATCTGACTCCTGCTTTAGGAGCTATGGGTTTTTATATTTCTTAACATTGGACGTGATCGTCTCTTACTAGGTTGCTAGCTACCGCTGCAACCCGGATGCTAGCTACCGCTGCAACCCGGATTGCAGTTTACATAATAACTTTAGCGATTCTAAACTGAAAAATGAAATATATTAAAAAATTGAATTTTTTGGTCTGAAAATACACAGTAAATTCCACATAGGGTAGTTAGAACCTAACCAAAATAAAACTAATTTTAACATTTTAAGGTATTTTTCTAGCTTGAATTGAAATATTCAAACTATTGCTCGGATACCATGGATATTTTGCAGTTTACACAAGCTGCAAAGAACGCATAAGGGCAAATTAAAAATTATATTCAGAAGTCCAAAAACATGGCAACAATGCTGGCTGATCTTAGTAAATTTAGAAAAATTTTACGAATGTTTTACCGGATTACGAAAAATATTCAAATTAAAGATTAAAATTATCTCTGAAAGAATGTATTTTGTTGAAAAGTCAGCTAGAGATGCTTTTCGCAAAACTTCATAGTAATATCCAAAAGAAATGTTGCATGTTTAGTGAAAAGCTTCCAAGGTATGAACCGGCAACTGTGGAACAGTTTACAGATGTAATGGGAAATTTTATACATCACTGTGAATATATGGAGGCATAATTGTTCTTTACTTAGTTTCAGCTTTAATTCGATGATCCAGACTTTATGTACAAACTACATCCAAAGACTATGACGTCATTGATTAATATTGTATATAAAAAATTAAGTTTTTCGTAAAAAAAAAATAATTTAAAAAAAAAATTAAGTACAAATAGCGCTAGATCTAGAGATTTCCTTTAAAATGAGCCATTGAACAACTCTCTACGATGTTCCAGTGCCAAGCTATCTGTGGAAAAGAAAGAAAGAAAAAATATCCCGTTTGTGGAGAATAACGTGGTTAAAGTCAATTTTCTTGATTATCAAGCCAATATATTTTCTTTGTTATTCAAGCCGCAGGGCGGTAAGTTTCCTTTATAGGGGTTTCGGACAAGGCGGTTCTAATGGTGTACTTTTTGTTTTGATCTGACTCTGTTTTTAGGAGTTAGGGGTTTTTATATTTCTTAACATTGGACCTGATCGTCTCTTACTAGGTTGCTAGCTACCGCTGCAACCCGGATTTGGTGGAAAAATGTATTCTCTTTTAGAAGTAATTTATTTTAGTTACTATAGATTTTTAACCCAATTAATTTCCTTTAAAATGAGCCATTGAACAACCGTCTACGATGTTCCAGTGCCAAGCTATCTCTGGAAACAAAAGAAAAAAAGAAAAAAAATATCCCGTTTAGGCAGAATGTTGTAGTAGCTGCCACTTTTCTTGATTTTCAAGCCAATATATTTCCCTTGCTGTTCAAGCCAAGGGACAGAAAGTTTCCTATACAGGGGTTTCGGACAAGGCGGTTCTAATGGTGTACTTTTTGTTTTGATCTGACTCCTTTGTTAGGAACTATGGGTTTTTATATTTCTTAACATTGGACGTGATCGTCTCTTACTAGGTTGCTAGCTACCGCTGCAACCCGGATGTAACTACGTAACTCATTTTAAAGGTAGAACTCTTTCTAATTGGTTACATACAAGAGACTAGCCTCAAACAATCAAGTAGCTAACTAAATCAAATGTATGTATTGGGTTTTTATTCCAATGACCGTCTTTTAGTGGAAAATTTTAATATATTGACCTTAAATATAATAACTGTACTAGCCTATACTATAGTTAAGTGGCCTATAAAATTTAGTATAGGAAAGAGGTCGTTCTTTATTATAATTTTTGACAAAATTGATTCTACTTTAAAAAGTATATTATTTTTAATTACAAAAGTGACTAGATGTTGCTATTTCCTTTAAAATGAGCTATTATACAGCTCTCTATGATTTTCCAGTGCTCAGCTAGTTGAGGAGGAAAATCAAGCGGAAAGAAAAAATATCCCGTTTAGTCAGAATGTTGTAGTAGCTGCCATTTTCTTGATTTTCAAGCCAATATATTTTCTTTTTTATTCAAGCCAAGGGACAGAAAGTTAACTATAGGGAAGTTTTAGACAAGGTGGTTCTAATGGTGTAATTTTTGTTTTGATCTGACTCTTTTCTTAGGAGTTAGGGGTTTTTATATTTCTTAACATTAGATGTGATCGTCTCTTACTAGGTTGCTAGCTACCGCTGCAACCCGGATAATTGATTACAAACAGGAAAAAGCCCACGGTCTTTTCTTCTTTGAAATAGTAAGAGACTAGCCTCAAACAATCAAGTAGCAAACTAAATCAAATGTATGTATTGGGTTTTTATTCCAATAACCGTCTTTTAGTGGAGAATTTTAATATATTGACCTTAATATAATAACTGTACTAGCCTATACTATAGTTAAGAGGCCTATAAAATTCAGTATAATAAAGAGGTCGTTCTTTATTATAACTCAAAACTAAAATAAAAAAATGAATATTTCTCATTGGAAATATAGGACAACAATACAGAGATACGTAATTTTACGGGTTAAGCCCAAAAAATTTGAACTAAGATGATATAAAATTAATAGCGTATAAAATGGTGTAGCGAGTCAATTGAAGCAAAAGGAAAACCAAACTAATTTTTAAATTTTCAGGTTTTTTTCTGGTTTGAATTAAAAAATGGAAATTATTGTTCAGACACCGTAAATATTTTTGCACTTTGCAGCTAAATAAAATTATATTTTTTTAAATTTTCAGGAATTATTCTAGTTTCAGTTGACAAATAAGATTTTTTTCTTCAAGGAATCGAGCAGCTAACTAAGTTTAATATATACAATGGTATGTTCTTCGAATGATCTCTTTTAATTAGGTTTCCTAGCTACCGCTGCAAACCGGAACTATTAAAAAATATTTTATCTTTAATTACAGAAGGAACTAGATGTAGCAAGTTTTACTATTGAGACGAGTCGCTTTTACTATACAACATATAGTTCGTTATCACGAACTGTTTGCTTTGATGTATCTATTGGTACCAAAATTTCGTTCTTTAGAGTTTCGGTTACTATTGAGACAATCAAAATTTTGTTCTTTAGAGTGTCGGTTACTATTGAGACAAGTAGCTTTTATTACTGTAGATTTCATTTCCATGAACTGTTTGATTGCTTCAAAATTCAAATATCTTTGAAAAGACTGCAGTATGAAAATACATCAAAAATGCATTTTTTTGACAAAATTGATTCTACTTTTAAAAAGTATTTTATTTTTAATTACAAAAGGCACTAGATGTTGCATTTTCCTTTAAAATGAGCTATTATACAGCTCTCTATGATTTTCCAGTGCCCAGCTAGTTGAGGAGAAAAATCAAGCGGAAAGAAAAAAATATCCCGTTTAGGCAGAATGTTGTAGTAGCTGCCATTTTTCTTGATTTTCAAGCCAATATATTTTCTTTGTTATTCAAGCAAAGGGACAGAAATTTAACTATAGGGAAGTTTCAGACAAGGTGGTTCTAATGGTGTAATTTTTGTTTTGATCTGACTCTTTTCTTAGGAGTTAGGGGTTTTTATATTTCTTAACATTGGATGTGATCGTCTCTTACTAGGTTGCTAGCTACAGCTGCAACCCAGACTACGATGTTCCAGTGCAAAGCTATCTCTGGATAACAAGAAAGAAAAAAATATCCTGTTTAGGCAGAATGTTGTAGTAGCTGCCACTTTTCTTGATTTTCAAGCCAATATATTTCCCTTGCTGTTCAAGCCAAATGACAGAAAGTTTCCTATACAGGGGTTTCGGACAAGGCGGTTCTAATGGTGTACTTTTTGTTTTGATCTGACTTTTTTTTAGGAACTATGGGTTTTTACATTTCTTAACATTGGACGTGATCGTCTCTTACTAGGTTGCTAGCGACCGCTGCAACCCGGATGTCCCTGTAATTGATTTCACAATAATCCAAGCCGCCAAGGTAGAAATTAACCACTTTGTCAGTTGAAAATTTAATGCTATATTATTTTCAAGGATATCAAAAAGAATTTGACATAATTAAATATCCGTCGGATAGAGCTTGCAGATATCAGGGTGACATTGCCAAGTAACCTGTTGCCCAATTTTTGGTTATGAATGTTTACTCAGATTGTTATAGGTGACTTCAGCCATCATAATTTCCTTGTCAGATCTAGATTCAGAGCATTTTTCAATAGTTGTCTCGTACTTTTTCAGGACAGTTTGTTCTACTACACAGAGAATTTTTTGCCAAATATTCAGTAGAACTAAAAGAACTGTTTTAAAACACAGTTAGAAATACTTTTTCTTGAGTCGGTGTTCCAGGAATTTGTTCTAAATCATTAGTCTGACAAACACATATACTAATAACCATAACAGGCTCGTTTTCGCCATAATTGAAAAATATTGCTTTTCCTTCGCTGCTGATAGGTATGCTTGTATATATATTTTATTGCTGCTACATAAACTGCAATTGCTCTATCCAAAATTAATATACGAATTTTCTAACAAGTACGCTTCTGTATATTCACTGTGTTGTCGAACATTTTCCATTGTATCTATAAACTGTTCCGCAGTTGCCAGTCCATACCTTGGAAGCTTTTCATTAAACTGACAACATTTCTTTTGGATATTACTATGAAGCTTTGCCAAAGCATTTCTAGCCGACTTTTCAACAGCATCCGCTCTTTCAAGGAGAATTTTTAATCTGCAATTTTGAATACTTTTCGTGATCCCGATAAAACATGCGTAAAATGTTTCTCAATTTACAAAGATCAGCCTGCATTTTTGCCATCTTCTTGTATTTCTGAATGTAATTTTTCCCTTTGTCCTTATGCGTTCTTCGGTACAACCTCGCAGATAATTTAATTTTTTCATTATAGCTTTTGTCACCCCAGTATCTACCCATTATTCTGGTAGCAACTTTCTTCTTATGTTTGTTTCGGTAATCTATATCGTTATCATACCGTTTCTTGCTCTTTTGTTTGGCTGTCTCAATTGTTGCTTCTCTGTAACCTTCATCATTGTCATACCGCTCCTTAATCTTTTGTTTGGCTGTCTCAATTTTCGCATGTCTATAAACTACATCATTATAATAACGCTGTTTGTCACTATCAATTTTCGCATCTCGATACGCCTGGTCGGTTGAATACCTTTGCTTTTCTCTTTTCAAGATGCTATCTCTGTTTTTTTGGTAGTACTGTTTTTTTAACTTGCGTGTAGCTTGCTTGATTGAAACCATTATGTAACCATTAGTTGAATGTTTAAGTCACGTATCAAGTATCTAGAACCTAACAAAAATCAAACTAATTTTAAAATTTTCAGGTATTTTTCTAGTCTAAATTAAAAGATTAAAACTATTGTTCAGACATCATAAATATTTTTGCAGTTTATAACTTTAGTGATTCTGAACTAAAAACGAAAATAAAATAAAAATTAATTTTTCAATTTTTACGTCACGTCGCTCATTAAGTCATATATGGTTATTAGTACACAATAGGTTTTAGATATTACGTCATGTCACTTATTACGTCATATATGGTTATTAATAGATAATCGGTAAAATATTCGTTCTTTATTATAATGATCGTCTCTTACTAGGTTGCTAGCTACCGCTGCAACCCGGAAAAAAGAAAAAAATATGCCGTTTGTGGAGAATAACGTGGTTAAAGTCAATTTTCTTGATTTTCAAGCCAATATATTTTCTTTGTTATTCAAGTTAAAGGGCGGTAAGTTGCCTTTATAGGGGTTTCGGACAAGGTGGTTCTAATGGTGTACTTTTTGTTTTGATCTGACTCTTTTTTTAGGAGCTACGGGTTTTTATATTTCTTAACATTGGACGTGATCGTCTCTTACTAGGTTGCTAGCTACCGCTGCAACCCGGATTGTACATAAAAAATTAAGTTTTAAAACAAAATTAAGTACAAATGGCACTAGATCTAGAGATTTCCCTTAAAATGAGCCATTGAACAACTCTCTGCGATGTTCCAGTGCCAAGCTATCTGTGGAAAAGAAGAAAGAAAAAAAGATGCCGTTTGTGGAGAATAACGTGGTTAAAGTCAATTTTCTTGATTTTCAAGCCAATATATTTTCTTTGTTATTCAAGCCAAAGGACGGTAAGTTTGCTATATAGAAGTTTTGGACAAGGCGGTTCTAATAGTGTACTTCTTGTTTTGATCTGAATCTTTTTTTTAGGAGTTATGGGTTTTTATATTTCTTAACATTGGGCATGATCGTTTCTTACTAGGTTTTTAGCTACCGCTGCAACCCGGATAAACCTTGATTACAAACAGGAAAAAGCCTACGGCTTTTCCTTCTTTGAAATAGTAAGACGAACCTCAACCAATCAAGTAGCTATCTAAGTCCAATGTATGCAATGGTCTTTATTCCATTGATCGTATTTTAATGTAACTATTTCATTTTTACTATAGAGCGTGATCGTCTCTTACTAGGTTGCTAGCTACCGCCATAACCCGGATTCCAGTTACTATGGACTAATTTAATGTATCTCTTACTAGGTTGCTAGCTACCGCTGCAACCCGGATAACTACATCCAACGACTATGACGTCATTGATCAATATTGTATATAAAAAATTAAGTTTTTCGTAAAAAATAATTGATTAAAAAAAAATTAAGTACAAATAGCACTAGATCTAGAGATTTCCTTTAAAATGAGCCACTGAACAACTCTCTACGATGTTCCAGTGCCAAGCTATCTCTGGAAACAAAAGAAGAAAGAAAAAAATATCCCGTTTGTGGAAAATAACGTGGTTGAAGTCAATTTTCTTGATTTTCAAGCCAATATATTTTCTTTGTTATTCAAGCCAAAGGGCGGTAAGTTTCCTTTATAGGGGTGTTGGATAAGGCGGTTCTAATGGTGTACTTTTTGTTTTGATCTGACTTCTTTTTGAGGAGCTATGGGTTTTTATATTTCTTAACATTGGACGTGATCGTCTCTTACTAGGTTGCTAGCTACCGCTGCAACCCGGATGAAGTGGCGTATAAAATTTAGTATAGGCAAGAGGTCGTTCTTTATTATAGGACCGGCAACTGTGGAACAGTTTACAGATGTAATGGGAAATCTTATACATCACTGTGAATATATGGAGGCATAATTGTCCTTTACTTAGTTTTCAGCTTTAAATTCGATGATCGAGCCTTTATGTAATACAAATAGCACTAGATCTAGAGATTTCCTTTAAAATGAGCCACTGAACAACTCTCTACGATGTTCCAGTGCCAAGCTATCTCTGGAAACAAAAGAAAGAAAGAAAAAAATATCCCGTTTGTGGAGAATAACGTGGTTGAAGTCAATTTTCTTGATTTTCAAGCCAATATATTTTCTTTGTTATTCAAGCCAAAGGGCGGTAAGTTTCCTTTATAGGGGTGTTGGATAAGGCGGTTCTAATGGTGTACTTTTTGTTTTGATCTGACTTCTTTTTTAGGAGCTGGGGGTTTTTATATTTCTTAACATTGGACGTGATCGTCTCTTACTAGGTTGCTAGCTACCGCTGCAACCCGGATGAAGTGGCGTATAAAATTTAGTATAGGCAAGAGGTCGTTCTTTATTATAGGACCGGCAACTGTGGAACAGTTTACAGATGTAATGGGAAATCTTATACATCACTGTGAATATATGGAGGCATAATTGTCCTTTACTTAGTTTCAGCTTAAATTCGATGATCGAGCCTTTATGTAATACTAACTACATCCAACGACTATGACGTCATTGATCAATATTGTATATAAAAAATTAAGTTTTTCGTAAAAAATAATTAATTAAAAAAAATTAAATACAAATAGCACTAGATCTAGAGATTTCCTTTAAAATGAGCCATTGAACAACTCTCTACGATGTTCCGGTGCCAAGCTATCTCTGGAAACAAAAGAAAGAAAGAAAAAAATATCCCGTTTGTGGAGAATAACGTGGTTGAAGTCAATTTTCTTGATTTTCAAGTCAATATATTTTCTTTGTTATTCAAGCCAAAAGGCGGTAAGTTTCCTTTATAGGGTTTTCGGATAAGGCCGTTCTAATGGTGTACATTTTGTTTTGATCTGACTCATTTTTTAGGAGTTGTGGGTTTTATATTTCTTAACATTGGACGTGATCGTCTCTTACTAGGTTGCTAGCTACCGCTGCAACCCGGATTACAAACAGGAAAAAGCCTACGGGTTTTTCTTCTTTGAAATAGTAAGAGACGAACCTCAAACGATCAAGTAGCTATCTAAGTCCAATGCATGCAATAACTTTTTATTCCAATGATCGTCTTTTAATGTAACACATCAGTTACTATGGGAGAGAGATCGTTCTTTATTGTAAATACTATAATTCAGTGACGTATAACATTTAGTATAGGCATGAGGTCGTTCTTTATTATAATTACGAATATGATTTTTTTAAAAAGGAAAGTATCTAACGAATTTAGGAAACCTTAATTAAGCCACTGTAAACGAAAAGTGATAAGAGTGAGTGTGGTAACTATCGAGGCATTAGTCTAGTCTCTGTAGGTAGCAAATTATTCAGTAATATGATACTTTTTAGACTAAGAGATGCTGTAGACAAAGTTTTAAGAGAAGAACAGTGCGGTTTAAGAAAAGGTAGAGGATGTGACGACCGAATTTTCATTCTCAGGTTAATAATTGAGAGGTGCCTGAGTTGTCAAACACCTTTGGTCTTCAGTTTTATAGATTATGAGCAAGCGTTCGATTCTGTTGATAGAAGAGCTTTAGTAAAGGTTTTATCCTTGTATGGTTTATCAGACAAAAGCATTAAAGTGATTAGTGCTATGTACGAGAATAACACTGCTATTGTTAAGGTAGGAAATGAGGTTAGCAGCTGGTTTTGTATTGACTCAGTATTGAAGGTTGGTTGTGTTTTACCCCCCCCCCCTTTATATGTATTATTTTGATGGACTTCATCTTAAGGAGCACAGGAAAGGCAAGGGGAGACCACGGAATCAAATGGGGAGGATGAAATCTCCTGGACTAAGGTTAAGCTAATGATTTAAGCATCCTAGATGAAAGTTGAGCAAAATAAATGAACTCTTAGGGTTTTGTGAGTTCAGGATGCTAGAATAGGTTTGGAAATTAATGTTAAGAAGACTAAGTCACTAAGGCTAACATTCCGTTTTCGTGGTTAACTCAAGTTGTGTGAGTTTCCACTTTTTTTCAACATTTTATTAGTAAATGTTTGAAAAAAAATCGATGACATTCCACTGATTCAAAGTGAGAATTTAGACCCATCTATACCAGCTAGATAAAAAATAAATAATAAATAAACACATATCTATTTGCTTTCTTTATAAACAACTTTTCAAAAATCTATTCTTCTTAAATGATTACTCCGACCTTTGAACGAGTATTCCGACTCATATACTTAGTTTTAAGTATATACTTATACGAACCTTTATTAAATTTCTAAAGAGTTTGGCCTTTATATTCATAATTATTAACTATACCAATCCTTTATGTAAAATGATTGCAGTTGCAGTTGCAACAATGATACTGCTAAAATGACTAACCATGGAAACAAATTTTCAAAAGATATTTTTCTCATATTATCTTTTCGAAAGATAACACAAGTTTTTCTTTCGACGTGTATATAATTATTTATTTAAATACTTCAATTACTGTTGGTTATTGTTCGTTCTTTAATATAATCTCTTCCTAGGTTGCTAGCTACCGCTGCAACCCGGATAACATATAAAAATATTAAACTTTTCAGTTAGTAAAGCCTGAAGTTCATTCTTTATTATAAAATAAATTACAAACAGGAAAAAGCCTACGGCTTTTTCTTCTTTGGAATAATAAAGTACGATCCTCAAATAATCAGGCAGCTAACTAGGTTTATAATTTGTTCTTTAACATAAACTTCATTAATCGGATATTTTAATATATCCTATATGGTCTAGAGGTTGGGATAGCTCTCACCCAGTAGGCTTGAGTTCAATTTCTGTATGGAAAATTTTTAATTATGATGATTTCTTAAGGAACATATAAAATTTCTTAATGTAATAAAAATAATTTGTTTTAATTACAAAAGGTTTTTAATCCCATTAATTTCCTTCAAAATGAGACATTGAACAGCTCTCTACAATGTTGCAGTGCCAAGCTATCTGTTGAATTACTAACCTATACTACAATTAAATTTCGTATAAAGTTTAGTATAGGTAAGAGGTCGTTCTTTATTATAAGGAGACAAAAAGCAAAACTAATTTTAGAATTTTCATGTATTTTTGTTGTTTAAATTAAAAAATTACTATTACTGATTAGGTATCATATATATTTTTGCAGTTTACATAATAATTTTAGCGATTAAGCCAAAAAGAAAATTTTGGTTCCAGGAGTTTCGGTTACTATTGAGACAAGTAGCTATTATTACTATAGAGTTCATTACATGGACTGTTTTATTGCTTCAAAATTCAAATATCTTTGAAAAGACTGCAGTATGAAAATACATCAAAAATGCAATTTTTTTGACAAAATTGATTCTACTTTAAAAAGTATTTTATTTTTAAATACAAAAGTGACTAGATGTTGCAATTTCCTTTAAAATGAGCTATTATACAGCTCTCTATGATTTTCCAGTGCCCAGCTAGCTGAGCAGAAAAAAAAAGCGGAAAGAAAAAAATATCCCGTTTGTGGAGAATAACGTGGTAAAAGTCAATTTTCTTGATTTTCAAGCCAATATATTTTCTTTGTTATTCAAGCCAAAGGGCGGTAAGTTTCCTTTATAGAGGATTCGGACAAGGCGGTTCTAATGGTGTACTTTTTGTTTTGATCTGACTCTTTTTTTAGGAGTTGGGGGTTTTATATTTCTTGACATTGGAGGTGATCGTCTCTTACTAGGTTGCTAGCTACCGCTGCAACCCGGATTGCTAGCTACTGCTGCAACCCGGATTCACATATATATTATTTATGAGAGGCAACCTGGCCGAGTGGTCCAAGGCACTGGTGTTAGCCACCAGTCTCTTCGGAGGCGTGGGTTCAAATCTTACCGCTGGTATACGATTATGTTTGAAAGACTGCAGTGTGAAAAGACATCGAAAATGCAGTTTTTGGTGGAAAAATTTATTCTCTTTTAGAAATAATTTATTTTAGTTACAAAAGGTTTTTAACCCAATTAATTTCCTTTAAAATGAGCTATTGAACAACCCTCTACGATGTTCCAGTGCCAAGCTATCTCTGGAAAAAAAGAAAAAAAGAAAGAAAAAAGTATCCCGTTTAGGCAGAATGTTGTAGTAGCTGCCACTTTTCTTGATTTTCAAGCCAATATATTTCCCTTTCTGTTCAAGCCAAGGGACAGAAAGTTTCCTATACAGGGGTTTCGGACAAGGCGGTTCTAATGGTGTACTTTTTGTTTTGATCTGACTCCTTTTTTAGGAACTATGGGTTTTTATATTTCTTAACATTGGACGTGATCGTCTCTTACTAGGTTGCTAGCTACCGCTGCAACCCGGATATAAGTTTCCTACATAGGGTTTTCGAAAAAGACATTATAATTATAATGGTCTACTTTGTGTTTCGATCTGACTCTATTTTTACGAATTATGGGCTATTTTATTTTTTACCATGGGACTTGATCGATCCTTTATGTAAATCTTACTAGGTGGCTAGATATTGCTGCAACCCTGATGTAATTGACCTATCAATAAAATCATGATATCGACGATACTTGCAAAATACCAATTTACAGTATCGATCCCTTATGTGTGATATCCTAATGATCGTCTTTTAAAATAAATTCGGTTGGTATGGACAAAATTTCGTTCTTTAATGTAATTCTACTTTAAAAAGAATTTTATTTTTAATTACAAAAGTGACTAGATGTTGCAATTTCCTTTAAAATGAACTATTATACAACTCTCTATGATTTTCCAGTGCCCAGTTAGTTGAGGAGGAAAAAAAGCGGAAAGAAAAAATATCCCGTTTGTGGAGAATAACGTGGTTAAAGTAAATTTTCTTGATTTTCAAGCCAATATATTTTCTTTGTTATTCAAGCCAAATAGTGGTAAGTTTCCTCTATAGGGGTTTAGGACAAAGCGGTTCTAATGGTGTAATTTTTGTTTTGATATGACTCTTTTCAAGGGAAGGAGGGGTTTTTATATTTCTTAACATTGGACGTGATCGTCTCTTACTAGGTTGCTAGCTACCGCTGCAACACGGATTTAAAATGGTCCATTGATCATTTCTCTACGATGTTCCAGGGCTAAGCTATTTATGGAATATAAAGTTTAAAATACAACCTTACCACGAACTGTTTGATTGCTTCAAAAACAAAGATCAAATGTCTTTAAAAAGACAGCAGTATGGAAAGATATCAAAAATATAGTTTTTAGTGGAAAAATTTATCCTGTTTTAATTTGTTTTAGTTACAAAAGGTTTTTAACCCAATTAATTTCCTTTAAAATGAGCTATTGAACAACTTTCTACGATGTTCCAGTGCAAAACTATCTCTGGATAACAAGAAAGAAAAAATATCCCGTTTAGGCAGAATGTTGTAGTAGCTGCCACTTTTCTTGATTTTCAAGCCAGTATATTTCCCTTGCTGATCAAGCCAAATGACAGAAAGTTTCCTATACAGGGGTTTCGGACAAGGCGGTTCTAATGTTGTACTTTTTGTTTTGATTTGACTTCTTTTTATAGGAGTTATAAGTTTTTATATTTCTTAACATTGGACGTGATTGTCTCTTACTAGGTTGCTAGCTACCGCTGCAACCCGGATTGCTAGCTACCATTGCAACCCGGATCTTAACATAGGACGTGATCGTCTCTTACTAGGTTGCTAGCTACCGCTGCAACCCGGATAATGATGTACTTTTTGTTTTGATCTGACTCCTTTTTTAGGAGTTATAAGTTTTTATATTTCTTAACAATGGGCGTGATCGTCTCTTACTAGGTTTCTAGCTACCGCTGCAACTCGTATTCCGTGTTATTAAAGCCAAGGGCCGGTAAGTTTGCTATATAGAGGTTTTTAAACAAGGCGATTCTAATTGTTTACTTCTTGTTTTGATCTTAATCTTTTTTCAGGAGTTATGGGTTACTTTAGTATTTACTATGGGGCTTGATCGTCTCTTACTAGGTTGATAGCTACCGCTGCAACCCGGATAATATTTATCATAAACAATTCAGTTAGTATAGGCTAAAGTTCTTTCTTTATTATAATCATTACAAACAGGAAAAAGCCTACGGCTTTTTCTTCTTTGAAATAGTAAGAGACGAACCTCAAGCAATCAAGTAGCCAACTAAGTCCAATATGTGCAGTGGTATGTTATTCCAATGATCGTCTTTTAATGTAAATATTCCCATTTATAATGAACTATTTCGATCATTTATGCATAGTATTTAATTAGAAGAAATTTTAACCCCATAAATTTCCTTTAAAATGAGCCATTGAACAATTCTCTACGATGCTCCAGTAACAATCTATCTGTTGAATTACTGACCTATACTATAAATAAGTGGCGTATAAAATTTAGCATAGGCAAGAGGTTGTTCTTTATTATAACAATGCTTTCACCAAGAGGGAGTCGGCTGATTTGCCATCTGCCTGTAGCGATGCCGCAAACCCAATGCTTTAACCAAGAGGTATGAAGGGGCTCTGAACTCTTCCGAAAATGCCCTTCATTAAACGAGCTTTACTTATAACAGCCAGAATGACGTCAGTTACAACTTGGGTTTCATTTTATTCAATCATTAAAAACAGGAAAAAGCCTACGGCTTTTTATTCTTTGAAATAGTAAGAGACGAACCTCAAGCAATCAAGTAGCTAACTAAGTCCAATGTATGCAGTGGTATGTGACTCCAAGGATCGTCTTTTAATGTATTATTTAAATATATATTATTATCAAACCTGATTACAAACAGGAAAAAGCCTAAGGCTTTTTCTTCTTTGAAATAGTAAGAGACGAACCTCAAAAAATCAAGTAGCTAACTAAGTCCAATGTATGCAATGGTTTTTTATTTCAATGATCGTCCTTTAATGTAACAGCAACCTGGATCAATTAAAATTAACATGGGTTAGAGGTCGTTCTTTACTATAATGACAGAAAGTTTCCTATACAGGGGTTTCAGACAAGGCGGTTCTAAGGGTGTACTTTTTGTTTTGATCTGACTCCTTTTTTAGGAGCTATGGGCTTTTATATTTCTTAACATTGGACGTGATCGTCTCTTAATAGGTTGCTAGCAACCACTGCAACCCGGATTCAAGCCAAGGGACAGACAATTTCCTATATAGAGGGTTTTGAACAAGGCGGTTCTAATGGTGTACTTTTTGTTTTGATCTCTACTTTTTGAGGAGTTATGGGTTTTTATATTTCTCAACACTGGACGTGATCGATTCTTACTGGGTTGCTAGCTACCGCTGCAACCTAGATAACCTATACTATAGTTAAGTGGCCTATAAAATTTAGTATAGGCAAGAGGTTGTTCTTAATTATAAAACCTGACCGAGTGGTCCAAGGCACTGGTGTTAGCCACCAGTCTCTTCGGAGGCGTGGGTTCAAATCTTACCGCTGGTATACGATTATGTTTGAAAGACTGCAGTGTGAAAAGACATCGAAAATGCAGTTTTTGGTGGAAAAATTTATTCTCTTTAGAAATAATTTATTTTAGTTACAAAGGTTTTTAACCCAATTAATTTCCTTTAAAATGAGCTATTGAACAACCCTCTACGATGTTCCAGTGCCAAGCTATCTCTGGATACAAAAGAAAAGAGAAAAAAGTATCCCGTTTGTGGAGAATAACGTGGTAAAAGTCAATTTGCTTGATTTTCAAGCCAATATATTTTCTTTGTTATTCAAGCCAAAGGGCGGTAAGTTTCCTTTATAGAGGTTTCGGACAAGGTGGTTCTAATGGTGTACTTTTTGTTTTGATCTGACTCCTCTGTTAGGAACTATGGGTTTTTATATTTCTTAACATTGGACGTGATCGTCTCTTACTAGGTTGCTAGCTACCGCTGCAACCCGGATAAAACAACTTTCTAAGATGTTCCAGTGCCAAGCTATCTATGGAAAAGAAAGAAGAAAGAAAAAAAATATGCAGTTTAGGCAGAATGTTGAAGTAGCCGCCACTTTTCTTGATTTTCAAGCCAATATATTTCCCTTGCTGTTCACGCCGAGGGACAGAAATTTACCTATACAGGGGTTTCGGACAAGGCAGTTCAAAGGGTGTACATTTTTTGATCTGACTCTTTTTTTAGGAGTTATGGGTTTTTATTTTTCTTAACATTGGACGTGATCGTCTCTTCCTAGGTTGCTAGCTACCACTGCAACCCGGATTTTCATGAACGTTATCGATCCTTTATGTAACAAACAGGAAAAATCGTACGGCTTTTTCTTTTTTTAAATAGTAAGAGACGAAACTCAAAAAATCAAGTTGCTAACTAAGTCCAATGTTTGGAATGATATGTTATTTCAGTGATCGTCTTTTAATGTAAAACCTCAAACGATCAAGTAGCTAACTAAGTCCAATGCATGCAATAACTTTTTTCGTTCTTTACTGTAATTTAAGAACTATGGGTTTTTAGATTTCTTAACATTGGACGTGATCGTCTCTTACTAGGTTGCTAGCTACCGCTGCAACCCGGATTAGTATAGGCAAGAGGTCGTTCTTTATTATAAAAAAAACCTGATTGACAACCCAGATTATGTAAACCCTGATTACAAACAGGAAAAAGCCTACGGCTTTTTCTTCTTTGGAGTAGTAAGAGACGACTCTCAAAGAATAAGGGAGCTAACTAAGTCCAATGTATGCAATGGTTTATTCTTCTAATGATCGTCTTTTAATATAATATTTTTAACCCCATTAATTTCCTTTAAAGTGAGCCATTGAACAACTCTCTACGATGTTCCAGTGCCAAGCTATCTGTGGAATTACTAACCTATACTATAATTCAGTGGCGCATAAATTTAGTATAGGCATGAGGTCGTTCTTTATTATAATTTAAAAAGTATTTTATTTTTAAATACAAAAGTGACTAGATGTTGCAATTTCCTTTAAAATGAGCTATTATACAGCTCTCTATGATTTTCCAGTGCCCAGCTAGCTGAGCAGAAAGAAAAAGCGGAAAGAAAAAAATATCCCGTTTGTGGAGAATAACGTGGTAAAAGTCAATTTTCTTGATTTTCAAGCCAATATATTTTCTTTGTTATTCAAGCCAAAGGGAGGTAAGTTTCCTTTATAGAGGATTCGGACAAGGCGGTTCTAATGGTGTACTTTTTGTTTTGATCTGACTCTTTTTTTAGGAGTTGGGGGGTTTTATATTTCTTGACATTGGAGGTGATCGTCTCTTACTAGGTTGCTAGCTACCGCTGCAACCCGGATATCTTTGAAAAGACTGCAGCATGAAAATACATCAAAAATGCAATTTTTTTGACAAAATTGATTCTACTTTAAAAAGTATTTATTTTTAATTACAAAAGTGACTAGATGTTGCAATTTCCTTTAAAATGAGCCATTATACAGCTCTCTATGATTTTCCAGTGCTCAGCTAGTTGAGGAGGAAAATCAAGCGGAAAGAAAAAAATATCCCGTTTGTGGAGAATAACTTGGTTAAGGTCAATTTTCTTGATTTTCAAGCCAATATATTTTCTTTGTTATTCAAGCCAAAGAGTGATAAGTTTCCTTAATAGGGGTTTTGGACAAGGTGGTTCTAATGGTGTAATTTTTGTTTTGATCTGACTCTTTTCTTAGGAGTTAGGGGTTTTTATATTTCTTAACATTGGACGTGATCGTCTCTTACTAGGTTGCTAGCTACTGCTGCAACCCGGACTATACTATAATTAAGTGGCGTATAAAATTTAGTAGAGGCAAGAGGTCGTTCTTTATTGTAAACATACTAGGTTGCTAGCTACCGCTGCAACCCGGATTAATGAATGACGTCATAATCCAAGTGGCAAGCACGATCGGCCTTTAACCGAAAGGTTGGTGGTTCAAAGCCATCCCGGATCTTTTTCTTTAATTTGAAATTCATCTATCAATAAAACCATATCATTACTATATCATTAACAATAATTAAGTTGAGTATGCAATTTAGTTTAGGCAAGAGTTCGTTCTTTATTATATTTTGTTGATTTTCAAGCCAATATATTTCCCTTGCTGTTCAAGTCAAATGACAGTAAGTTTTCTATACAGGGGTTGCAGTAATGGCGGTTCTAATGGTGTACTTTTTATTTTGATCTGACTCTGTTTTTAGGAGTTTTGGGTTTTATATTTCTTAATATTGTACGTGATCGTCTCTTACTAGGTTGCTAGCTACCGCTGCAACCCAAATAAAAAAGAAACTCGTTTTATTTACATCCTAGCTAAAATACGGAAGATAATATGAATGAACCACAGGGTTCATTTTCTTTGGGCTTCAGTCCGTTCTTTACTATAACTACCGCTTGAACCCGGATTATAAATTACAAACAGGAAAAAGCCTACGGCTTTTACTTCTTTGGAATAGTAAGAGACCATCCTCAAATAATCAGACAGCTGTTCTTTATTGTATTATTTATTTAAAATATAGGCGAGAGATCGTTCTTTACTGCAATGTTATTGTACTAATGGTGTACTTTTTGTTTTGATCCTACTCCTTTTTTAGGAGCTATGGGTTTTTATATTTCTTAAAATTGAACGTGATCGTCTCTTACTAGGTTGCTAGGTACCTCTGCAACTCGGATCAAGCCAAAGAACGGTAAGTTTGCTATATAGAAGTTTTGGAAAAGGCAGTTCTAATAGTATACTTTTTGTTTTGATCTGAATCTTTTTTCAGGAGTTATGGGTTACTTTAGTATTTACTATAGGGCGTGATCGTCTCTTACTAGGTTACTAACTACCGCTGCAACCCGGATGATTACAAACAGGAAAAAACATACGACTTTTTCTTCTTCGAAATAGTAAGAGACTAGCCTAAAATAATCAAGTAGCGAACTAAATCCAATGTATGTAATTGGTTTTATTCCAATGATCGCCTTTAATGGAAAATTTTAATATATTGACCTTAAATATAACTGTACTAGACTATACTATACGCAAGTGGCCTATAAAAATTTAGTATAGGCAAGAGGTCGTTCTTTACTGTAAATTTGTTTGACAAAATTGATTCTACTTTAAAAATTATTTTATTTTTAATTACAAAAGTGACTAGATGTTGCAATTTCCTTTAAAATGAGCTATTATACAGCTCTCTAGGATTTTCCAGTGCCCAGCTAGCTGAGCAGGAAAAAAAAGCGGAAAGAAAAAAATATCCCGTTTGTGGAGAATAACGTGGTAAAAGTCAATTTTCTTGATTTTCAAGCCAATATATTTTCTTTGTTATTCAAGCCAAAGGGCGGTAAGTTTCCTTTATAGAGGATTCGGACAAGGTGGTTCTAATGGTGTACTTTTTGTTTTGATCTGACTCTTTTTTTAGGAGTTGGGGGGTTTTGAATAACGTGGTAAAAGTCAATTTGCTTGATTTTCAAGCCAATATATTTTCTTTGTTATTCAAGCCAAAGGGCGGTAAGTTTTCTTTATAGAGGTTTCGGACAAGGCGGTTCTAATGGTGTACTTTTTGTTTTGATCTGACTTCATTCTTAGGAACTATGGGTTTTTATATTTCTTAACATTGGACGTGATCGTCTCTTACTAGGTTGCTAGCTACCGCTGCAACCCGGACAAGTAGCTAACCAATTCCAATGTATGCAATTGTTTGTTATTCCAATGATCGTCTTTTAATGTAATAATTGATTACAAACAGGAAAAAGCCTACGGCTTTTTCTTCAAACAATCAAGACTAGCCTCAAACAATCAAGTAGCTTACTAAATCAAATGCATGTATTGGGTTTTTTTTATTCCAATGACCGTCTTTTAGTGGAAAATTTAATATATTGACCTTAATATAATAACTGTACTAGCCTATACTATAGTTAAGTGACCTATAAAATTTGGTATAGGCAAGAGGTCGTTCTTTATTATAATTTCTTAGTAAGTTAACCTTTTTTTTATCATTTCTTATATGTAACATATTTATAATCTTATATGTAACATATTTATCATGATTCTCCAATAGTACAATGGTAAACATACCCACTTGTCACGAGGGCGATCGGGGTTCGATTCCCCGTTGTAGGGAATTTTTAATTTGTTGACTTTAAATATAACTTTACAAGCCTACACTATAGTTAAGCAACCCATACCAGTTAGTATAGGCAAGAGTTGGATCTTTATTGTAAACTATTTTAAAATTTTGCCTTAAAAGCCTACGTGGCGCAGTGGATAGTGTGTTAGAATTCAGCTCCAAAGGTCACAGATTCGAATACTACCGATGGTAATTTTTATACATTTGTCTTTTTAAAGTCTAAACAAAACTTCTATTAATAACTACTACATGAAGTCCTCTTGACTGGCAAATTTTATGATGAACTATGTTGAACCTTTATTTAATTACATTAGCTTTTACTATGGGGCGTGATCGTCTCTTACTAGGTTGCTAGCTACCGCTGCAACTCGGAAAAACGGAAAGGAAAAAAGATTTCGTATGTGGAGAATATCGTGGTTTCAGCCACTTTTCTGGATTTTCTAGCCAATATATTTTCATTGTAGTTCAGTGCCATGGGACGGCAAGTTTGCTATACAGAAGTTTTGGACAAGGTGGTTCTAATAGTGTACTTCTTTTTTTGATCTGAATCTATTTTTAAGAGTTTCGGGTTACTTTAGTTTTTATTATGGGGCTTGAACGTCTCTTTTTAGGTTGCTAGCTACCGCTGCAACCCAGATTGGTAATCTACTCCGATGGTCGCGGGTTCGATTCCTACCACAGACAGTTTTTTACACATTTGTCAAGTTAAAGTCTGAACAAAGCTTCTATTGATAACAGTTTAACTAACACTATTTATGATGAAATATATCGATCCTTAATGTAATTTTTTAATGCATAAAGTAGCTAACTAAGTCCAATATATGCAATGGTTTGTTATTCCAGTGATCGTCTTCTAATGTAATCTTAATTTAAACTACAAAAATACATGAAAATTTTAAAATTAGTTTTTCTTTTTGTCTCCTGGATCCAAAATTTTTCCATCTCAGTTTAAAGTTATTTTTGTATCCTGATATTTTGTATCCTAATAGTTTTACTTCTTGTTTTGATCTGTTACTTTTTTTTAGCAGTTATGGGTTACTTTAGTTTTTACTATGGGGCTTGATCATCTCTTACTAGGTTGCTAGCTACCACTGCAACCCGGATATTGACAAACACCATTTATGATGAACTATATCGATCCTTTATGTAAAATTTTTGATAGGTATAACTAAACTTGATGAAACTTACATACATAAAATCAGCATAAAAATCCGATTCTTTTGATGTATCTATCGGTATCAAAATTCCGTTTTTTAGAGTTTCGGTTACTATTGAGACGGGTCGCTCTTACTATACAGTTTGTTACCACGAACTGTTTGATAACAAAAAATACAACTAGTTTTTAATTTTCAGGTATTTTCCTAGTTTAAATTAAAAGATTAAAGTTATTGCTCAAATACCATAAATGTTTTTGAAGTTTATAACTTTAGCGATTATGAACTGAAAACTAATATAAAATAAAAATTATTTTTTTTTAATTTTTACGTCACTTCACTTATTACGTCATATATGGCTATTTGTACACAATCGGTGTTAGATATTACGTCATGTCACCTATTACGTCATATATGGTTATTAGTAGACTATCGGAAGAATTTTCGTTCTTTATTATAAAATGATTACAACAGGAAAAAGCCTATGGCTTTTTCTTCTTTGAAATAGTAAGAGACGAACCTCAAACAATCAAGTAGCTAACTATTTCAAATGTATTTAATTGTTTGTTATTCCAATGATCGTCTTTTAATGTAAACTACTACGTGAGATCTTCTTGACTAACACCATTTATGATCGATCCTTATGTCCCACTATACAAGTTTGTATAGGAAAGAGTTCGTTCTTTATTGTAATTTCAATTTTTACGTCACGTCGCTCATTAAGTCATATATGGTTATTAGTACACAATAGGTTTTAGATATTACGTCATGTCACTTATTACGTCATATATGGTTATTAGTAGATAATCGGTAAAATATTCGTTCTTTATTATAATGTTTTTAACCCCATTAATTTCCTTTAAGATAAGCCATTGAAACAACTCTCTACGATGTTTCAGTGCCAAGCTATCAGTTGAATTACTAACATATACTATAATTAAGTGGCGTATAAAATTTAGTATAAGCAAGAGGTCGTTCTTTATTATAAAAACTAACTCAGTCCAATATATGCAATGGTGTGCTTTTCTAATGATCGTCCTTTAATATAAACTATGGACTAAAGTTCGTTCTTTAATGTAAAAATTCGATGATTGAGCCTTTATGTAACCCGGATTAAAAAATTATTATCATATCTTATATGCAAGTTTTATTTTATATGTCATCGATAGTCTAATGGTAAGTATGCCCACTTATTACCTGGGAGAAGGGGGTTCGATTCCCCGTCCGGGAGAACTTTTAATATGTTGAATTAAAAGCACTATCTTTTCAATTTAAAATTTAAAAAAGAAACTTGTTTATTTACATTCTAGCTAAAATAATGAAGATAATATGAATGAACCACAGTGTTCAGTTTCTTTGGACTTGATTTCGTTTTTTAACTATAAATACAAACAGGAAAAAGCCTACGGCTTTTTCTTCTTTTAAATAGTAAGAGACGAAACTCAAACAATCAAGTAGCTAACTAAGTCTAATGTATGAATGGTTTGTTATTTCAGTGATCGTCTTTTAATGTAATGTAACTACACTTAGGAACCACCATATATCAGTTAGTATGGGAGAGAGATCGTTCTTTACTGTAAAAAATTTATGAGAGGCAGCCTGGCCGAGTGGTCCAAGGCACTGGTGTTAGCCACCAGTCTCTTCGGAGGCGTGGGTTCAAATCTTACCGCTGGTATACGATTATGTTTGAAAGACTGGAGTGTGAAAAGACATCGAAAATGCAGTTTTTGGTGGAAAAATTTATTCTCTTTTAGAAATAATTTATTTTAGTTACAAAAGGTTTTTAACCCAATTAATTTACTTTAAAATGAGCTATTGAACAACCCTCTACGATGTTCCAGTGCCAAGCTATCTGTGGAAAAGAAAAAAAAAGAAGAAAAAGAAAAAAATATCCCGTTTGGGGAGAATAACGTGGTTAAAGTCAATTTTCTTGATTTTCAAGCCAATATATTTCCTTGCTGTTCAAGCCAAGGGAAAGAAAGTTTTCCTATACAGCGGTTTCGGACAAGGCGGTTCTAATGGTGTACTTTTTGTCTTGATCTGACTCCTTTGTTAGGAACTATGGTTTTTTATATTTCTTAACATTGGACGTGATCGTCTCTTACTAGGTTGCTAGCTACCGCTGCAACCCGGATTTTTTAAGTCTGATGAAGATTTAACTAATATGTCAAAAGTAAGGTTGCAAGTCGACGATTTTGTTTTGGCCTTATTATAATTGGTATGGTGAAATAATAATATGCATATGGCTCTTAAATCATGCTTCTTTATGGTCCCATATGGTCTAGTGGCTAGGATAGTTAACTTTCACTTAACAGGCCCGGGTTCAATTCCCGGTGTGGGAAAATTTTTAACTCTATAATCTTCGAACATTTGAACCTTTTATAATCTATAATGATGTATAATATAAATACTGTAATCTTAACTATAGTGAAGTTGCCTATGCAAGTTAGTATAGGGAAGAGTTCGATCTTTATTATATTAACAACCCTCTACGATGCTCCAGTGCCAAGCTATCTGTGGAAAAGAAAAAAAAAAGAAAAGAGAAAAAAATATCCCGTTTGACGAGAATAACGTGGTTAAAGTCAAATTTCTTGATTTTCAAGCCAATATATTTCCCTTGCTGTTCAAGCCAAGGGACAGAAAGTTTCCTATACAGGGGTTTCGGACAAGGCGGTTCTAATGGTGTAATTTTTGTTTTTATCTGACTGCTTTGTTAGGAACTATGGGTTTTTATATTTCATAACATTGGACGTGATCGTCTCTTACTAGGTTGCTAGCTATCGCTGCAACCCGGAAAAAAAACACATTGTGCCCACATCGTTCTTTACTCAGGAAGTGCTAGCGCGCTGCCTATGATAATAAACTGATTACACACAGGAAAAAGCCTACGGCTTTTTCTTCTTTTAAATAGTAAGAGACGAGTCTCAAATAATCAAGTAGCTAGCTAATTCCAAAGGTAAGCAATTTTTGTTATTCCAATGATCGTTTTTTATTGTAACTAGGTTTCAGCCATCTCTACAGCCATGATACTATTGGAAATTACATAATCCCTATTTATGTTTTAGTTAACATGGGCAAGGTGTCGTTCTTTATTGTAATAGCTCTAACAAAATTTAATTAGAGTTCGTTCTTTATTGTTATGTTTGGACGTGATCGTCTCTTATTGTGATATTCATGAATGAGACCATTTACAGTTTTGACGTTTCTTATATAGTAATTATGACGTCACTGCATCAAAAATACAGTTTTTATTGGAAAAATTTATTCTCTTTTAGAAATAATTTATTTTAGTTACAAAAGGTTTTTAACCCAATTAATTTCCTTTAAAATGAGCTATTGAACAACCCTCTACGATGTTCCAGTGCCAAGCTATCTCTGGATACAAAAAAGAAAAAAAAAAATATCCCGTTTGGGGAGAATAACGTGGTAAAAGTCAATTTTCTTGATTTTCAAGCCAATATATTTCCCTTGCTGTTCAAGCCAAGGGACAGAAAGTTTCCTATACAGGGGTTTCGGACAAGGCGGTTCTAATGGTGTACTTTTTGTTTTGATCTGACTCCTTTTTTAGGAACTATGGGTTTTTATATTTCTTAACATTGGACGTGATCGTCTCTTACTAGGTTGCTAGCTACCGCTGCAACCCGGATACATGAGGATCCTCTTGAGTGACACATTTTATGATGATCTGTGTCAATCCTTTATGTATATTGATCAATCTTGATCATGAAATTATATTTGATGAAACTTACATATTCTGCATTTACGATGAACCCTATCGATCCTTTTATGTACTTGTAGCTACCCCTGGCGCCACTGTATATCAGTTACTATTGGCGAGAGATCGTTCTTTGCTGTAATTTCTTAACATTGGACGTGATCGTCTCTTACTAGGTTGCTAGCTACCGATGCAGCCCGTATTACCTTTAAAAGTTAGTACGGACAAGAGTTCGTTCCTTATTATAAAATTTTTAACTCTATAATCTTCGAATATTTGAACCTTTTATAATTTATAATGATGTATAATATAAATACTGTAATCTTAACTATATTAACTATAGTGAAGTTGCGTATGCAAGTTAGTATAGGGAAGAGTTCGATCTTTATTATAAAAAATGCAATTTTTTTGAAAAAATTGATTCTACTTTAAAAAGTATTTTATTTTTAAATACAAAAGGCACTAGATGTAGCAATTTCCTTTAAAATGAGCTATTATACAGCTCCCTATGATTTTCCAGTGCCCAGCTAGCTGAGGAGAAAGAAAAAGCGGAAAGAAAAAAATATCCCGTTTGTGGAGAATAACGTGGTAAAAGTCTATTTTCTTGATTTTCAAGCCAATATATTTTCTTTGTTATTCAAGCCAAAGGGCGGTAAGTTTCCTTTATAGAGGATTCGGACAAGGCGGTTCTAATGGTGTACTTTTTGTTTTGATCTGACTCTTTTTTTAGGAGTTGGGGGGTTTTATATTTCTTGACATTGGAGGTGATCGTCTCTTACTAGGTTGCTAGCTACCGCTGCAACCCGGAAGGATTAAAAAATTATTATCATATCTTATATGTAACTTTTATTTTATAAGTCATCGATAGTCTAATGGTAAGTATGCCCACTTTTTACTTGGGAGAAGGGGGTTCGATTCCCCGTCGGGAAGAACTTTTAATATGTTGAATTAAAAGCACTATCTTTTCAATTTAAAATTTAAAAAAGAAACTTGTTTATTTACATTCTAGCTAAAATAATGAAGATAATATGAATGAACCACAGTGTTCAGTTTCTTTGGACTTGAGTTCGTTTTTTAACTATAAATACAAACAGGAAAAAGCCTACGGCTTTTTCTTCTTTTAAATAGTAAGAGACGAAACTCAAACAATCAAGTAGCTAACTAAGTCCAATGTATGGAATGGTTTGTTATTTCAGTGATCGTCTTTTAATGTAATAAGGGCAAGAGTTCGTTCTTTACTATAATTATACAGCTCTCTATGATTTTCCAGTGCCCAGCTAGCTGAGCAGAAAGAAAAAGCGGAAAGAAAAAAATATCCCGTTTGTGGAGAATAACGTGGTAAAAGTCAATTTTCTTGATTTTCAAGCCAATATATTTTCTTTGTTATTCAAGCCAAAGGGAGGTAAGTTTCCTTTATAGAGGATTCGGACAAGGCGGTTCTAATGGTGTACTTTTTGTTTTGATCTGACTCTTTTTTTAGGAGTTGGGGGGTTTTATATTTCTTGACATTGGAGGTGATCGTCTCTTACTAGGTTGCTAGCTACCGCTGCAACCCGGATTTATGGTGAACTATATCGGTCCCTTATGTAAGTTGCTAGCTACCGCTGCAACCCGGATATAAACTGATTACAAACAGGAAAAAGCCTACGGCTTTTTCTTCTTTTAAATAGTAAGAGACGAACCTCAAACAATCAAGTAGCTAACTAATTCCAATGTATGCAATTGTTTGTTATTTCAACGATCGTCTTTTAATGTAAAATTACATAATCCATATTTATGTTTCAGTTAACATGGGCTAGGTGTCCTTCTTTATTGTAATTCGTTCTTTATAATATTTAATGTTCGTTCTTTACTGTAATAAAATTATTAAGCACACAAAATCCCGTGTCGAGTATCTAAAACCTAGCATAAAACAAAACTAATTTTAAAATTTTCAGGTATTTATCTTGTTTGAATTACAAAATTAGTATTATTGGTTAGACGCCATAAATATTTTTGCAGTTTAAATAATAAGTTTAGTGATTCTGGACTGAAAACTAAAATAATTGCAATTATGAGACAATAATATGGAGATATGTACTTTACGGGTTACAGGATACAATAATAAATTTGAACTGAGATGAAAAAAAAATTTCTTCCAGGAGACAAAAAGCAAAACTAATTTTAGAATTTTCATGTATTTTTGTTGTTTAAATTAAAAAATTACTATTACTGATTAGGCATCATAAATATTTTTGCAGTTTACATAATAATTTTAGCGATTAAGCCAAAAAAGAAAATTTTGGTTCCAGGAGTTTCGGTTACTATTGAGACAAGTAGCTATTATTACTATAGAGTTCATTACATGGACTGTTTTATTGCTTCAAAATTCAAATATCTTTGAAAAGACTGCAGTATGAAAATACATCAAAAATGCAATTTTTTTGACAAAATTGATTCTACTTTAAAAAGTATTTTATTTTTAAATACAAAAGTGACTAGATGTTGCAATTTCCTTTAAAATGAGCTATTATACAGCTCTCTATGATTTACCAGTGCCCAGCTAGCTGAGCAGAAAGAAAAAGCGGAAAGAAAAAAATATCCCGTTTGTGGAGAATAACGTGGTAAAAGTCAATTTTCTTGATTTTCAAGCCAATATATTTTCTTTGTTATTCAAGCCAAAGGGAGGTAAGTTTCCTTTATAGAGGATTCGGACAAGGCGGTTCTAATGGTGTACTTTTTGTTTTGATCTGACTCTTTTTTTAGGAGTTGTGGGTTTTTATATTTCTTGACATTGGAGGTGATCGTCTCTTACTAGGTTGCTAGCTACCGCTGCAACCCGGAAATGCAAAAAAACTGATTCTATTTTAAAAATAATTTGTTTTAATTACAAAAGGTTTTTAACCCCATTAATTTTCTTTAAAATGAGCCATTGAACAACTCTCTACGACGTTCCAGTGCCAGCTATCTGTGGAATTACTAACCTATACTATAATTAAGTGGCGTATAAAATTTAGTTTAGACAAGAGGTCGTTCTTTATTAAAATTACTATGCAGGGGTTTCGGACAAGGCGGTTCTAATGGTGTACTTTTTGTTTTGATCTGACTCTTTTTTTAAGAACTATGGGTTTTTATATTTCTTAACATTGGACGTGATCGTCTCTTACTAGGTTGCTAGCTACCGCTGCAACCCGGATGAATTAAAATCACTATCCTTTAAATTTAAAATTTAAAAAAGAAACTTGTTTATTTACATCCTAGCTAAAATAATGGAGATAATATGAATGAACCACAGGGTTCAGGTTCTTTGGGCTTGAGTTCGTTTTTTAACTGTAAATACAAACAGGAAAAAGCCTAAGGCTTTTTCTTCCTTTAAATAGTAAGAGACGAAACTCGAACAATCAAGTAGCTAAATCCAATGTATGGAATGGTTTGCTATTTCAGTGATCGTCTTTTAATGTAACTATGTGCCGTGGTTTGTTCTTTACTAGGTTTTCTATATCCGATGAAATTTATGGTATAAGATATCATAAAACAATTAATTAGCTTTTTATACATGTCTCATATGGTCTAGTGGCTTAGGATAGTTGGCTTTCAACCAATTAGCTTGGGTTCAAATCCCGGTGTTGGAATTATTTTTAAAACAAAATCAGGTGAAATTAATTAGCTAATTTGACAAGAAATAGGTAACTAAGGGCAAGAGTTCGTTCTTTATTATAATTATTTTAGTTACTATAGATTTTTAACCCAAGCTATTGAACAACCCTCTACGATGTTCCAGTGCCAAGCTATCTCTAGATACAAAAAAAAGAAAAAAATATCCCGTTTGGGGAGAATAACGTGGTTAAAGTCAATTTTCTTGATTTTCAAGCCAATATATTTCCATTGCTGTTCAAGCCAAGGGACAGAAAGTTTCCTATACAGGGGTTTCGGACAAGGCGGTTCTAATGGTGTACTTTTTGTTTTGATCTGACTCCTTTTTTAGGAGCTATGGGTTTTTATATTTCTTAACATTGGACGTGATCGTCTCTTACTAGGTTGCTAGCTACCGCTGCAACCCGGAAAATACAAACAGGAAAAAGCCTACGGCTTTTTCTTCTTTTAAATAGTAAGAGACGAAACTCAAACAATCAAGTAGCTAACTAAGTCCAATGTATGGAATGGTTTGTTATTTCAGTGATCGTCTTTTAATGTAAAAAAAAATATATATACTGTAATCTTAACTATAGTAAAGTTGCGTATGCAAGTTAGTATAGGGAAGAGTTTGATCTTTATTATACTGGAAACAAAGAAAAGAGAAAAAAATATCCCGTTAAGGCGGAATGTTGTAGTAGCTGCCACTTTTCTTGATTTTTTAGTACTGACTTTTTAACTTGCGTGTAGCTTGCTTTGATCTAACCATTATGTATTCATGAATGAGACCATTTACAGTTTTGACGTTTCTTATATAATAATTATGACGTCACTGCATCAAAAATGCAGTTTTTGGTGGAAAAATTTATTCTCTTTTAGAAATAATTTATTTTAGTTACTATAGATTTTTAACCCAATTAATTTCCTTTAAAATGCGCTATTGAACAACTCTTTACGATGTTCCAGTGCCAAGCTATCTGTGGAAAAGAAAAAAGAAAAAAAAAGAAAAAAATATCCCGTTTGGGGAGAATAACGTGGTAAAAGTCTATTTTCTTGATTTTCAAGCCAATATATTTTCTTTGTTATTCAAGCCAAAGGGCGGTAAGTTTCCTTTATGGAGGATTTGGACAAGGCGGTTCTAATGGTGTACTTTTTGTTTTGATCTGACTCTTTTTTTAGGAGCTACGGGTTTTTATATTTCTTAACATTGGAGGTGATCGTCTCTTACTAGGTTGCTAGCTACCGCTGCAACCCGGATTGCTAGCTACCGCTGCAACCCGGATTAATATAAATTATTATAGTCGTTCTTTATTATACTTGATTTTCAAGCCTATATATTTTCTTTGTTATTCAAGCCAAAGGGCGGTAAGTTTCCTTTATGGAGGATTTGGACAAGGCGGTTCTAATGGTGTACTTTTTGTTTTGATCTGACTCTTTTTTTAGGAGCTACGGGTTTTTATATTTCTTAACATTGGAGGTGATCGTCTCTTACTAGGTTGCTAGCTACCGCTGCAACCCGGATTAATTAATGACGTCATAGTCCAAGTGGCTAGCACGATCGGCCATTAACCGAAAGGCCGGCGGTTCAAATCCATCCGAGGTCGCTTTCTTTTAATTTTAATTCAGCTATAAATAAAACCATATCATTACTATATCATTAACTATAATTAAGTTTAGTACCTAATCTATTATAGGTAAGAGTTCATTCTTTATTATAATTTTTTAAGAGTTATCAGTTTTTATATTTCTTAACATTGGACGTGATCGTCTCTTACTATGTTGCCAGCTACCACTGAAACCCGGATTCAATACTTCGTTTACTATGGGCTACAGTTCGTTCTTTAATAGAACTTAATATAATTTAATATTAGTTGGTAAAAGGTCGTTCTTTATTATAATCATAGCTCTAATATAAAACTATGATGACATTCATTATTTATCTAGTAGGGTTTCAGACAAGGAAATTCTAATGATGTACTTTTGTTTTGATCTGACTCTATTTTTAGGAGTTTTGGGTTTTTATATTTCTTAGCATTGGACTGATCGTCTCTTACTAGGTTGCTAGCTACTGCTGCAACCCTAATTCAAATATATATTTATTTATGAGAGGCAGCCTGGCCGAGTGGTCCAAGGCACTGGTGTTAGTCACCAGTCTCTTCGGAGGCGTGGGTTCAAATCTTACCGCTGGTATACGATTATGTTTGAAAGACTGCAGTGTGAAAAGACATCAAAAATGCAGTTTTTGGTGGTAAAATTGATTCTCTTTAAGAAATAATTTATTTTAGCTACTATAGATTTCTAACCCAATTAATTTCCTTTAAAATGAGCTATTGAACAACCCTCTACGATGTTCCAGTGCCAAGCTATCTCTGGATACAAAAGAAAAAAAGAAAAAAAAAAATATCCCGTTTAGGCAGAATGTTGTAGTAGCTGCCACTTTTCTTGATTTTCAAGCCAATATATTTCCCTTGCTGTTCAAGCCAAGGGACAGAAAGTTTCCTATACAGGGTTTTCGGACAAGGCGGTTCTAATGGTGTACTTTTTGTTTTGATCTGACTCGTTTGTTAGTAACTATGGGTTTTTATATTTCTTAACATTGGACGTGATCGTCTCTTACTAGGTTGCTAGCTACCGCTGCAACCCGGATGTCCTTTACTTAGTTTCAACTTAAATTCGATGATCGAGCCTCTATGTAATTAACATTGGACGTGATCGTCTCTTACTAGGTTTCTAGCTACCTCTTGCAACCCGGATCTACTGTAAAATAAAGCGCGCTGCCTATGATAATAAACTGATTACACACAGGAAAAAGCCTACGGCTTTTTCTTCTTTGAAATAGTAAGAGACGAGTCTCAAACAATCAAGTAGCTAGCTAATTTCAATGTATGCAATTGTTTGTTATTCCAATGATCGTCTTTTATTGTAACATGGTTTCAGCCATCTCTACAGCCATGATACTGATGGAAATTACATAATCCCTAGTTAGGTTTCAGTTAACATGGGCAAGGTGTCGTTCTTTATTGTGATTATATTCGTTCTTTGTTATAATTATCTTAACTTTTATTTACTATGTGCCGAGGTTTTTTCTTTACTAGGTTTCAGGTATATCTGATGAAACTTATATATTCCCTAATTACATGCTCGTCTTTTACTAGATTGCCGCTACCACAGCCATCACGATTAATGTTTCATTTACAATGGACCAGAGTTTATACTTTACTATAAATACAAACAGGAAAAAGCCTACGGCTTTTTCTTCTTTGAAATAGAAAGAGACAAACCTCCAATGGTCAAGTAGCCAACTTATTCCAATGCATGCAATAGTGTTTTATTCCAATGATCGTCTTTCAATGTAACTATTTCATTTTTTACTATGGGGCGTGATTTTCTCTTACTAGGTTCTAGCTACCGCTCCAACCCGGATAGGTTGCAAGTTACTATTGCAACCCGGATTCCAGTTACTATGGGCTATAGCTCGTCCTTTAATGTTACCAGATACAAAAATCAAATATCTTTGAAAAGACTGCATCATGAAAAGACATCAAAAATGCAGATTTTAGTAGAAAAATTTATTCTCTCTTAGAAATAATTTATTTGAGTTACAAAAGAATTATAACTCAATTAATTGCCTTTAAAATGAGCCATTGAACAACTCTCTACGATATTCCAGTACCAAGCTATCTGTGGAAAAGAAAAAAGAAAGAAAAAAATATGCCGTTTGTGGAGAATAACGTGGTTAAAGTCAATTTTCTTGATTTTCAAGCCAATAATTCTTCAGTTACTATGGACTGAAGATCGTTATTTAATGTAAATTCAATGATTTATTATTCCAATGATCGTCTTTTAATGTAATTTAATGTAAAAATTTTAAAATTAGTTTAGTTTTTTGTTAGGGTTTTGTTTAATAATAAGCCGACATATTTTCTTTTTTTTAAGCAAAGAGACTCCGGGTTACAGCTGCCGCTGCAACCCGGAAACCGCTACAATCTGGATAGCTTGTAGCTACCCCTGGAACCACCGTATATCAGTTAGTATGGGGGAGAGATCGTTCTTTACTGTACAGATCTTAAATAGTATTTTTTTTTCAGTAAAGTATGAATTATGTTCTGGTCTTGGGAAGGCATAGGGGTTTTGAGCCCTACTAAAGTTAATTTCTGCTCGTTTTGAGTTTGACTCGGTTATTTATTGTGATTTATGTTCATTTTGGGTTTCATTTATTTATCAATGCTGATTTGTGGTATTATCACACGTGGTAGATTATTTGATATTATTTTTTGCTCATTTTTGGTTTAATGGAGTATTTTACTTTTCTTTGAAGAACTTATTTTATGTAAAAAGTTGTTTCTAATTAATTTCTGTTCGTTTTATACTGACAAATTCTTTTCAGGAAAAAAGAAAATAATACTTTAGATCTTTTCTTTTTTTAAGACTTTATAGTTTGGCCTGCTATTTGTATGCTAGAGAAAAAATTTCAGCGACTTTTAACAGCATACAACATTTTAAAAATCTGGACACAAGTAGTATTGTTTAATTTAGTTTCATACCTCCTCTAGTTGACCTGAAATAGAAAACCTGATACCAGTCGCAAAAAAAAATCTGTTTACTTTCTTTGATAGCTTGGATACACTTAAGCTATTTTGATTTGTTTAAATTTTCAGAGCAGAAGTAGCCCCGAAAGTTTGAACATAATACCCTCCGTCGTTCATGGGATACTGCTGAGATGGGATACTGCTGATATTGGGAATTAGTAATAACACAGTGCATTTTGATTTGGCAACATTTAGCTTTTAAACATAACGGGCAAATGGGAGAGTGGGCGTGGAAGGGGGACTAATTGCCCTCCAATCACTTTCGACTATTAAAAAGAGCATTAGTACTTTCTATTTTCAATCGAATGAGCCCTTTTCGAAGTTCCTACGACAATTCCTTCGATACGAAGTGCCCTGGTCTAAACAAAAAAAGAACTAATAATACATTGTACCCAGATCGATCTTTGCTATAATTTATTTACATTCTAGCTAAAATAATGAAGATAATATGAATGAACCACAGGGTTCAGTTTCTTTGGACTTGATAATTAGCTAAAATAATGTAGATAATATGAATGAACCACAGGGTTCAGTTTCTTTGGACTTGAGTTCGTTTTTTAACTATAAATACAAACAGGAAAAAGCCTACGGCTTTTTCTTCTTTTAAATAGTAAGAGACGAAACTCAAACAATCAAGTAGCTAACTAAGTCCAATGTATGGAATGGTTTGTTATTTCAGTGCTCGTCTTTTAATGTAAATTCTTTGAAATAGTAAGAGACGAACCTCAAGTAACTACCCCTAGAACCATCATATCTCAGTTACTATGGATGAGAGATCGTTCTTTACTGTACTTTTCAACAGCATCCGCTCTTTCAAAGAGAATTTTAATCTGTAATTTGAATACTTTTCGTGATCCCGATAAAACATGCGTAAAATGTTTCTCAATTTACAAAGATCAGCCTGCATTTTTGCCATCTTCTTGTATTTCTGAATGTAATTTTTCCCTTTGTCCTTATGCGTTCTTCGGTACAACCTCGCAGAGAATTTATTTTTTCATTATAGATTTTGTCACCCCAGTAACGCTCCTTGATCTTTTGTTTGGCTGTCTCAATTTTTACTTCTCGATACACTTGGACGGTTGAATACCTTTGCTTTTGGTTTTTCTTATATTTGATGCGGTAATCTTCATCATTGTGATAACTCTCCTTGAACTTTTGTTTGGCTGTTTCAATTTTTGCATGTTAATCTTCATCATTGTGATAAAACATCTTGCTGTTTTGTTTGATTACTTCTCGATACGCCTGGTCGGTTGAATACCTTTGCTTTTTTCTTTTCAAGATACTATCTCTGTTGTTTGTGTAGTACTGTTTTTTCAACTTGCGTATAGCTTGCTTCGATCTAACCATTATCTAATCAAGAATGAGAGAATTTACATCTTTGTCGTTCTTAAGTAGTAATTATGATGTCACGGCGTAATGATTTTATTGATGTCATGGCGCAATGACATTATTTCATGACGTCATCAGAAACAACAATATATTTTCGTGTTTTTCTATTCACGTCATAGCTCTAATATAAAACTATGATGACATTCATTATTTATCTAGTAGGGTTTCAGACAAGGTAGTTCTAATGATATACTTTTGATCTGACTCTATTTTTAGGAGTTTTGTTATATTTCTTAGCATTAGACTGATCGTCTCTTCCTAGGTTGCTAGCTACTGCTGCAACCCAAATTCACATATACATTTATTTATGAGAGGCAGCCTGGCCGAGTGGTCCAAGGCACTGGTGTTAGCCACCAGTCTCTTCGGAGGCGTGGGTTCAAATCTTACCGCTGGTATGCGATTATGTTTGAAAGACTGCAGTGTGAAAAGACATCGAAAATGCAGTTTTTGGTGGAAAGATTTATTCTCTTTTAGAAATAATTTATTTTAGTTACTATAGATTTTTAACCCAATTAATTTCCTTTAAAATGAGCTATTGAACAACCCTCTACGATGTTCCAGTGCCAAGCTATCTCTGGAAACAAAGAAAAGAGAAAAAATATCCCGTTTAGGCAGAATGTTGTAGTAGCTGCCACTTTTCTTGATTTTTTAGTACTGATTTTTTAACTTGCGTGTAGCTTGCTTTGATCAGACCATTATGTATTCATGAATGAGACCATTTACAGTTTTGACGTTTCTTATATAGTAATTATGACGTCACTGCATCAAAAATACAGTTTTTATTGGAAAAATTTATTCTCTTTTAGAAATAATTTATTTTAGTTACTATAGATTTTTAACCCAATTAATTTCCTTTAAAATGAGCTATTGAACAACCCTCTACGATGTTCCAGTGCCAAGCTATCTCTGGATACAAAGAAAAGAGAAAAAAAACATCCCGTTTGGGGAGAATAACGTGGTTAAAGTCAATTTTCTTGATTTTCAAGCCAATATATTTCCCTTGCTGTTCAAGCCAAGGACAGAAAGTTTTCTATAAAGGGGTTTCGGACAAGGCGGTTCTAATGGTGTACTTTTTGTTTTGATCTGACTCCTTTTTTTATTAGCTATGGGTTTTTATATTTCTTAACATTGGACGTGATCGTCTCTTACTAGGTTGCTAGCTACCGCTGCAACCCGGATAAATCTATTCATGTCATAGCTCTAATATAAAACTATGATGCCATTCATTATTTATCTAGTAGGGTTTCAGACAAGGTAGTTCTAATGATATACTTTTGTTTTGATCTGACTCTATTTTTAGGAGTTTTGGGTTTTTATATTTCTTAGCATTGGACTGATCGTCTCTTACTAGGTTGCTAGCTGCTGCTGCAACCCAAATTCACATATATATTTATTTATGAGAGGCAGTCTGGCCGAGTGGTCCAAGGCACTGGTGTTAGCCACCAGTTTCTTCGGAGGCGTGGGTTCAAATCTTACCGCTGGTATGCGATTATGTTTGAAAGACTGCAGTGTGAAAAGACATCGAAAATGCAGTTTTTGGTGGAAAAATTTATTCTCTTTTAGAAATAATTTATTTTAGTTACTATAGATTTTTAACCCAATTAATTTCCTTTAAAATGAGCTATTGAACAACCCTCTACGATGTTCCAGTGCCAAGCTATCTCTGGATACAAAAGAAAAGAGAAAAAAAGAAAAAAATATCCCGTTTAGGCAGAATGTTGTAGTAGCTGCCACTTTTCTTGATTTTCAAGCCAATATATTTCCCTTGCTGTTCAAGCCAAGGGACAGAAAGTTTCCTATACAGGGGTTTCGACAAGGCGGTTCTAATGGTGTACTTTTTATTTTGATCTGACTCCTCTGTTAGGAACTATGGGATTTTATATTTCTTAACATTGGACGTGATCGTCTCTTACTAGGTTGCTAGCTACCGCTGCAACCCGGATTACTATAAAGTTCATTAACGTGAACTGTTTGATTGCTTCAAAATTCAAATATCTTTGAAAAGACTGCAGTATGGAAAGACATCAAAAATGCAGTTTTTGGTGGAAAAATTTATTCTCTTTTAGAAATAATTTATTTTAGTTACTATAGATTTTTAACCCAATTAATTTCCTTTAAAATGAGCCATTGAACAACTATCTACGATGTTCCAGTGCAAAGCTATCTCTGGAAAAGAAAGAAAAAAAGAAAAAAATATCCGTTTAGGCAGAATGTTGTAGTAGCTGCCACTTTTCTTGATTTTCAAGCCAATATATTTCCCTTGCTGTTCAAGCCAAAGGGCGGTAAGTTTCCTTTCAAGGGGTTTCGGACAAGGCAGTTCTAATGGTGTACTTTTTGTTTTGATCTGACTCCTTTTTTAGGACTATATGGGTTTTTATATTTCTTAACATTGAACGTGATCGTCTCTTACTAGGTTGCTAGCTACCGCTGCAACCCGGAAACGTGATTAGGCAGAATGCCGTAGTAGCTAACACTTTTCTTGATTTTCAAGCCAATATATTTCCCTTGCTGTTCATACCAAATGAGAGAAATTTTTCTATACAGGGGTTTCAGACATGGCGGTTCTAATGGTGAACTTTTTAGTTTGGCCTGACTTTGTTTTTATGAGTTATGGGTTTTTATATTTCTTAACATTGGACTTGATCGTCTCTTAATAGGTTGCTAGCTACCGCTGCTACCCGGATTCATTACAAAAGGCACTAGATGTAGCAACTTCCTTCAAAATGAGCCATTATACAGCTCTATATGATTTTCCAGTGCCCAGCTAGCCGAGGAGTCAAATCAAGCGGAAAGAAAAAAAGATGCTGTTTGTGGAGAATATCGTGGTTAAAGTCTATTTTCTTGATTTTCAAGCCAACATATTTTCCTTGTTATTGAAGCCAAGGGACGGTAAGTTTGTTATACAGAGGTTTTGGACAAGGCGGTTCTAATAGTGTACTTCTTGTTTTGATCTGAATATTTTTTCAGGAGTTATGGGTTACTTTAGTTTCTATTATGGGGCGTGATCGTCTCATTCTAGGTTGCTAGCTACCGCTGCAACCCGGATACTAATAAAAATCAAATGCAACCTCGTATGGCGTCATAAATATAAAATACCCTTTTACTTTTCTCTGTTGCATCAGTTACTATGAGATATACTTCAACCCTTACTGTAAATCCGCTCTTTCAAAGAGAATTTTAATCTGTAATTTTGAATGCTTTTTGTGATCCTGGTAAAACATGCGTAAAATGTTTCTCAATTTACGAAAATCAGCCTGTATTTTTGCCATCTTCTTGTATTTCTGAATGTAATTTTTCCCTTTGTCCTTATGCGTTCTTCGGTACAACCTCGCAGAGAATTTAATTTTTTCATTATAGTTAATTACATATACAGCAGTTTCCTTTAAAATGAACCATTACACAGCTCTTTATTATGACCATGAACTGTTTGATTTTATACTTAAGTTACTATGGGTTACAGTTCGTTCCTTATTGTAATATCGGCCTTTAACCGAAAGGTTGGTGGTTCAAAGCCACCCAGGATCATTTTCTGTAATTTTTAATTTAGCTATCAATAAAATCATAGCATTACTGTATCATTAACTAGTATAGGCTTATTTAGTATAGGAAAGAGTTCGTTCTTTATTATATTTTGTTATTATTACAAAACGTGTTTTTAAACTTTTGGTTACTATGGGCTGCGGTTCATTTTTTACTAGGTTGCAGCTACAGCCATATTCTTGATAAGTTCGTTCCTTACTGCTACTTTATAATGAACTACATTGATCCTTTATGTACAACCCGGATTACTATGGCCTAGAACTTTGTTCTTTACTGTAAATAATTACAAAAAGGTTTCTATATACAGCAATTTCCTTTAAAATGAGCTATTACACAGCTTTTTATTACGCCCACGAACTGGTTGGTTTAATACTTCAGCTACTATGGGTTACAGTTCGTTCCTTAATGTAATTTATTATAATAGAACTAAAAGAACTGTTTAAAACACAGTTAGAAATACTTTTTTCTTGAGGCGGTGTTCCAGGAATTTGTTCTAAATCATTAGTCTTACAAAGACATATTTTAATAGCCCTAACAGGCTCGTTCTCGCCATAATTAAAAAACATTGCTTTTCCTTCGCTGTTGATAGGTATGCTTGTATATATATTTTATTGCTGCTACATAAACTGCAATTGCTCCTTCCAAAATTAATATACGAATTTTCTAAGAAGTACGCCTCCGTATATTCACTGTGTTGTCGAACATCTTCCATTGCATCTATAAACTGTTCCGCAGTTGCCAATCCATACCTTGGAAGCTTTTCATTAAACTGACAACATTTCTTTTGGATATTACTATGAAGCTTTGCCAAAGCATTTCTAGCCGACTTTTCAACAGCATCCGCTCTTTCAAAGAGAATTTTAATCTGTAATTTTGAATACTTTTCGTGATCCTGGTTAAACATGCGTAAAATGTTTCTCAATGTACGAAGATCAGCCTGCATTTTGCCATCTTCTTGTATTTCTGAATGTAATTTTTCCCTTTGTCCTTATGCGTTCTTCGGTACAACCTCGCAGAGAATTTAATTTTTTCATTATAGCTTTTGTCACCCCAGTATCTACCCATTATTCTGGTAGCAACATTTTTCTTATATATTTTTTGGTAATCTTCATCATTATGATAACGCTCCTTGATCTTTTGTCTAGCCTGCTCAATTGTTGCTTCTCTATAAAGTTTTTCATTTTGATAACGCTCCTTGATCTTTTGTCTAGCCTGCTCAATTGTTGCTTCTCTATAAAGTTTATCATTTTGATAACGCTCCTTGATGTTTTGTTTGGCTGTCTCAATTTTCGCATGTCTATAATCTTCATCATTGTGATAACGCTCCTTGAACTTTTGTTTGGCTGTCTCAATTTTCGCATGTCTATAATCTTCATCATTGTGATAACACATCTTGCTGTTTTGTTTTGCACTCTCAACCATTACTTCTCGATACGCCTGGTCAGTTGAATACCTTTGCTTTTTTCTTTTCGAGATACTATCTCTGTTTTTTTTGTAGTACTGTTTTTTTAACTTGCGTGTAGCTTGCTTTGATCTAACCATTATGTATTCATGAATGAGACCATTTACAGTTTTGACGTTTCTTATATAGTAATTATGACGTCACGGCGTAATGATTTTATTTCAAAACGTCATGGCGCAATGATATTATTTCATGACGTCTTCAGAAACAACAATGTAATTTCGTATTTTTCTATTCACGTCTTAGCTCTAATATAAAACTATGATGACATTCATTATTTATCTAGTAGGGTTTCAGACAAGGTAGTTCTAATGATGTACTTTTGTTTTGATCTGACTCTTTTTTTAGGAGTTATGGGTTTTTATATTTCTTAGCATTGGACGTGATCGTCTCTTACTAGGTTGCTAGCTACCGCTGCAACCCAAATTCACATATATATTTATGAGAGGCAGCCTGGCCTAGTGGTCCAAGGCACTGGTGTTAGCCACCAGTCTCTTCGGAGGCGTGGGTTCAAATCTTACCGCTGGTACACGATTATGATTTATGTACAAAAATCAAATATCTTTGAAAAGACTGCAGTATGAAAAGACATCAAAAATGCAGTTTTTAGTGGAAAAATTTATTCTCTTTTAGAAATAATTTATTTTAGTTACAAAATATTTTTAGGTCAATTAATTTCCTCTAAAATGAGCCATTGAACAATCCTCTACGATGTTCCAGTGCCAAGTTATCTGTGGAAAAGAAAGAAAGAAAAAAAATATGCCGTTTAGGCAGAATGTTGTAGTAGTTGCCACTTTTCTTGATTTTCAAGCCGACATATTTCCCTTGCTGTTCAAGCCAAGGGACAAAAAGTTTCCTATACAGGGGTTTCGGACAAGGCGGTTCTAATGGTGTACTTTTTGTTTTGATCTGACTCCTTTTTTAGGAGCCATGGGTTTTTATATTTTTTAACATTGGACGTGATCGTCTCTTACTAGGTTGCTAGCTACCGCTGGAGCCCGGATTGCTAGCTACCACTGCAACCCGGATTATATTTCTTAACATTGGACGTGATCTATTACTAGGTTATTAGCTACCGCTGCAACCCAGATGAAAGCCAAGGGACAGGAAGCCAACGGACAAGGCGGTTTTAATGGTGTACTTTTGTTTTAATCTGACTCTATTTTTAGGAGTTATGAGGTATTATATTTCTTAACAAAGGACGTGATCGTCTCTTATTAGGTTGCTAGCTGCAGCTGCAACCCAGATGTGAAATTACAAATAGGAAAAAGCCTATGGTTTTTCTTAATTGGAATAGTAAGAGACGACCTGGCTAAAACCTATGATTATAACGTCATTGATCAATCTTTAACATGAAATATGCAGTTTTTCGTGAAATATTTACTATATTTTAAAATTTAATTTTTTCATTTACAAAAGTTTTTAGCCACATCAATTTCCTTTAAAATGAATCACTAAACAGGTCTCTACGATGTTCCAGTGCAAAGCTGTCAGAAGAGGAAAAGAAAAAGCACTGCCTATGATTAACTTGACTGATCCTTTATACAAAAATTTAACATAACCATCATTAATCAAATATTCTAATATATGCTATATGGTCTAGTGGTTAGGGTAGTTGGCTCTCATCCAGTTTACCCGAGTTCGATTCTCGGACTGGGAAAGTTTTACCTATGATGGTAAATTCTTAAGGAAAATAATTAAAATTAATTTGTGTTATACTATCAAATCTTAGAATAAATATGTGTTACATCATCCTCTATATAATGATTCCTTTTATATTCCCTTTAATACTTCAGCTACTATGGGCTACAGTTCGTTCTTTAATGTAAAAAAAAAATATCCCGTTTAGGCAGAATGTTGTAGTAGCTGCCACTTTTCTTGATTTTTAAGCCAATATATTTCCCTTGCTGTTCAAGCCAAGGGACTGAAAGTTTCCTATACAGGGGTTTCGGACAAGGCGGTTCTAATGGCGTACTTTTGTTTTGATCTGACTCCTTTGTTAGGAACTATGGGTTTTTATATTTCTTAACATTGGACGTGATCGTCTCTTACTAGGTTGCTAGCTACCGCTGCAACCCGGAAAAAAAAGAAAAAAGATGCCGTTTGGGCAGAATGCTGTAGTAGCTGTCACTTTCTTGATTTTCAAGCCAATATATTTCCCTTGCCGTTAAAGTCAAATGACAGAAAGTTTCCTATATGGGGTTTTTGGACAACTAATGGCAAACTTTTTGTTTTGATCTGACTTTTTTTAGGAGTTATGGTTCTGTATATTTATTAACATTGGACGTGATCGTCTCTTACTAGATTGCTGGCTACAGTTGCAACCTGGATCATTCATATAACATAAGCTTTGGCAGCTCAATCTTTAAAGCGTAGGTCTCGTAATCAAAAGTTCGTGGGTTCGAGTCCCACAAGAGGAAATATTTTAAATTATTTTTAAATGGATCATCCAGATTATGTAAACCCTGATTGCAAACAGGAAAATGCCTTCAGCTTTTTCTTCTTTGGAGAAGTAAGAGAAAAACCTCAAAGAATCAGGCAGCTAACTAAGTCCAATGTATATAATGTTTTTTTTTCTTCCAATGATCGTCTTTTAATATAAAATTCTAAACTCGACATTGTTAATCCAAAGCAATCTGACACTATAAAAAATTCACAAGCTGTAAAATAAATGGGTAATCCGGATTATGTAAAGCCTGATTGCAAACAGGAAAAAGCCATCAGCTTTTTCTTCTTTGGAGAAGTAAGAGAAAAACCTCCAAGAATCAGGCAGCTAACTAAGTCCAATGTATATAATGTTTTTTTCTTTGAAATAGTAAGAGACGAACCTCAAAAAATCAAGTAGCTTACTCAGTCCAATGTATGCAATGGTTTGATATTCCAATGATCGTCTTTCAATGTAATTTTGTTAAAACCCGCCAAAAATTACTGCGTTTTACATAATAATGGATAATTATATTAAAAAAACCTAATTGACAAATACCATTTATGATGAACTATATCAGTCCTTTATGTAATTTACTAACCTATACTATAGTTAAGTGGCCTATAAAATTTAGTAGAGGCAAGACGTCGTTCTTTATTAGACTTCAAAAATCAAATATCTTTGAAAAGACTGGTGTATGAAAAGACATTAGACAAAATAATAGACAAAAGACAAAATAATTTGTTTTAGTTACAAAAGGTTTTTAACCCATTTAATTTCCTTTAAAATGAGCCATTGAACAACTCTCTGCGATGTTCCAGTGCCAAACTATCTGTGGAAAAGAAAAAAACAGAAAAAAAAGATGCCGTTTGGGCAGAATGCTGTAGTAGTTGTCACTTTTCTTAATTTTCAAGCCAATATATTTCCCTTGCTGTTAAAGTCAAATGACAGAAAGTTTTCTATATTGTGGTTTTGGACAAGGCAGTTCTAATGGTATACTTTTTGTTGTGATCTGACTTTTTTTTTAGGAGTTAGGGGTTTTTATGTTTCTTAACCATGGACGTGATCGTCTCTTACTAGGTTGCTAGCTACCACTGCAATCCGGATCATTCTTTACTATAAACACTATATCAATAAGTAGTACAGGCTTATTTCGTATAGACAAGACTACGTTCTTTATTATGATATATTTCAAGTCTATGATAGTACCGTGGTAAGTATGCTTGCCTGAAATGCGGAAGACTGGGGTTCGATTCTCCGTAGGAGAGAAATTTTAATATATTAAATTTAAATCAATATCTATTAAATTGAACATTTTGAAAGATACTCAGTTTAGCTACCTCCTAGCCAAATATAATAACCTTTATATAAATTAATATAGGCAAGAGGTCGTTCTTTATCCGGGTGCATTGGTAGCTAGCAACCTAGTAAGAGACGATCACGTCCAATGTTAAGAAATATAAAACCCATAGCTCCTAAAAAAGGAGTCAGATCAAAACAAAAAGTACATCATTAGAACCGCCTTGTCCGAAACCCCTGTATAGGAAACTTTTTGTCCCTTGACTTGAACAGCAAGGGAAATATATTGGCTTGAAAATCAAGAAAAGTGGCAACTACTACAACATTCTGCCTAAACGGCATATTTTTTTCTTTTTTTCTTTCTTCTGTTTTTCTTTTCCACAGATAGCTTGGCACTGGAACATCGTAGAGAGTTGTTCAATGGCTCATTTTCAAGGAAATTAATTGGGTTAAAAATCTTTTGTAACTAAAATTAATTATTTCTAAGAGAGAATAGATTTTTCCATTATTAATAAAACAGGACTCAGCCTATGGATTTTTCTTATTGGGAATAGTAAGAGACGGACTTCAAGGATTCAGGCATCCAACTAAATCCAAAATGTGCCTTGATTTATTCTTTACCAGTTACCTCTTAAACCCGGATATAATTGACTAGGCTGATCCTTCATTTTAGTCTAATGGTGTGGTTTGTAGTTCAATTACTATAGGGTATAGTTCGGTCTTTAATACATGATCGTCTCTTACTAGGTTGCTAGCTACCGCTGCAACCCGGATCTAGTAAATTATAATTTACTATAGGCAACAATTCCAATAACATTGGAAATTATGTACATTACTATATCATTAACTATAATTCAGTTGAGTATCTAATCTAGTATAGGCAAGAGTTCATTCTTTATTATAAAACTTTTAGTTACTATGTGCCGTGGTTTGTTCTTTACTAGGTTTCAGCTATATACGATGATATTTATGCTATAAGAGATCATAAAACAATTAATTAGCTTTTTATATATATATATATATCTCTTATAGTCTAGTGGTTTAGGATAATTGACTTTCAACCAATTGGTTTGGGTTCGAATCCCGGTGTGGGAATTATTTTTAAAACAAAATCAGATGAAATTAATTAGCTAATTTGACAAGACATAGGTAACTAAGGGCAAGAGTTCGTTCTTTACTTTAAATTTTTTAGGAGTTAGGGGTTTTTATATTTCTTAGCATTGGACGTGATCGTCTCTTACTAGGTTGCTAGCTACCGCTGCAACCCGGAACAACCGGGATGACGCCAGTTACAACTTGGGTTTCGTTTTATGCTATATCATTACAAACAGGAAAAAGCCTACGGCTTTTCTTCTTTGAAATAGTAAGAGACGAACCTCAAGCAATCAAGTAGCTAACTAAGTCCAATATATGCAGTGGTATGTTATTCCAATGATCGTCTTTTAAAGTAAGCATTTATGAATGCCGAAAACAACTCTATGAAACACCAACAACTGTTCAACAGGAAACCCTTCTGAAATTAAAAGAAAGAAAGGATGTAGTTGTAAAAGAATTAATAAATTCTAAAATTGAGTGAAACTTATATTGAATATGCAAATCAAGCTTGAAACGAACAAAAATCACTACAAACAGGAGTTTGGGTATCGCCTCCTTCTCTCACTGTAAAAGTCTAAAACCAACTTAGTCATTGGCGCTTTACTGAAAACCAATTTTATTACAAATATCCTCTTTTCTACTTAATATTGAAAATAAAATTAATTTATAGTAAAATTTTGAACTGATGAGCTTTCAGCAATTAATATCATTATACATCGAATATTCAGTTTAATTTATTAGTTCTTTCTAAAATTGTTCAAGACAAATATAGTTTCACTACAAAAAAAGTTTGGATACTGCCCCCTACCTTAACTGTAAAAAAAACCAAAAGCCTAGTGCGTCATTGGCGCTTCACTGAAAACGAATTATATTACAAATATTTTCTTTCCAGTTCTTACAGCATTGAAAATAAAAATAAAATTACAGTAAAATAAATTCTTGAACTGATGGAACTTTCAACAATTAATATTATTGTATATCAAATATTCAATTTGATGTTGTTTATACTTTACAAGACTGTTGAAGACGCATATAGTTTTCAGTAAAGCGCCAATGACGCAGTAGGTTTTAGACTTTTACAGTGAGAGAAGGAGGCGATGTAAAAATATTTTGCTATTGAAGCATAAATGAAACTTAAAACGAACAGAAATTAAAAAACAATCATTGCAAACAAACATACAATAGATATTAATGTAAATGAATTAATAAATTCTAAAACGAGTGAAATCTAAATTGAATATGCAATATCAAGCTTGAAACGAACAAAAATCGCTAAAATCAAGAGTTTGGGTATCGCCTCCTCTCACTGTAAAAGTCTAAAACCTACTGCGTCATTGGCGCTTTACTGAAAACTATATGCGTCTTGAACAGTCTTGTAAAGTTTAAACAGCATCAAATTGAATATTTGATAATAATATTAATTGTTGAAAGTTCCATCAGTTCAAGAATTTATTCCACTGTAATTTTATTTTTATTTTCAATGCTGTAAGAACTGGAAAAGAAAATATTTTGTAATATAATTCGTTTTCAGTGAAGCGCCAATGACGCAGTAGGCTTTGGTTTTTACAGTTAAGGAGGGGGCAGTATCCAAACTTTTTTTTGGAGTGAAAATATATTTGTCTTGAACAATTTTAGAAAGAACTAATAAATTAAACTGAATATTTGATGTATAATGATATTAATTGCTGAAAGCTCATCAGTTCAAAATTTTACTATAAATTAATTTTTATTTTCAATATTAAGTAGAAAAGAAAATATTTGTCCTAAAATTGGTTTTCAGTAAAGCGCCAATGACAAAGTAGGTTTTAGACTTTTTCAGTGAGAGAAGGAGGCGATACCAGTAGAGATGACCCTAAAGCCCCCACGATTACACCACCCCTTCGAATCCCGATCCGGACACTTTTTTTTAAAAACTCCCACGAGTACACCAAATATGGGCATAGCCCCCCTAGGGAGAACACGTGGTTAATGGGGTCAATGACCTCTTTCTCCAGATGTGTTTTTGGCACGCTCGAGGCGAATGTCATGGTGTCCGGAAATAGTATTTGTTGTTGTTTCCGCGGCAAATGTCAAGGTCAATGTTGTTGTTGTTTTTGGCCAAGTGCACGCTCTCAGCGAATGTTATGATCCAGAAATAGTATTTGTTGTTGTTGCTCGAGCCAAATGCTATGAGTTTCCCGGAAACAGTTAGATCACGTGTTTCCTTCTCAGCCAATCAGCGAGTCGGTTACATCCCCCTTCTCAACCAATCAGAGGGCTTGTTACATATGGTTTTCCCCGTTACATAACAATTCGCCCTTGAGATTTCGTATATAACGGACATGCAATGTGATTAAATTATCAGAAAGTATTTTGACACAGTGCAAACATCTAGAATGGATAGAACAATTAACATAATTGATGAGCTTGAGGCCTTGGCAGCTGCAATTTACCATGTAAGTACATTTTTTATTTTCAAATGAATTTTCCTTGGACGTCCTCCAGTATATTCAGCTAAAACGTAAATATATTCCTTTACCCCAAACCCCCCCCCCAAACCATACAAACATCATTATAATCAATGGAAAACATAAAATATATTCTTTTTACCCTAACCCCCTCCCACACTGTTTTACAATCCCAAATTCTCGCAAAAAGAAATAATTATCCTTTCGTTAAATTTTGGCTTTTCTCAATTGTAATCTTTTCTCTAACTGAGACATCCATCGCTCTGTTGTTATTAGCCCGCTCTGATTTGACACAAGGCTCTCCGGCACGAGGCCTATAATTAGCTCTGACCCTTTTTAAAGTATTTCCTGCTCGTTAGCAGTTTAGTTTCCATAGATTTCACAGATTCAAAAGGATGCGACTAAAAACATGTTTTTATTTATTGGATAACTGAAAAAGAACCATAGCTCAGATCAATGCTTCGATGTTTGACTAAATATTCACATTTTCAACGTTTAGTATTAGGGGGGGATTTTCTTCAAACAAACTAGGCAGACTTTTGAACGGCTCAGTGAGCCGTAATTCTCAGATTCAAAAGGATGCGATATCTTTCGGTGGGGGGGAGGGGGTATTTTTCCATGTCTTTTCTCAGGGATATTTTCCGTGGGGATTATTTTCCTCGGGCTGTTTTTTTCTGGGGGTGGGGTAAATACCAGCTACCGAAAAAGGATAAGGAAAGATAAAAAATACCGTTAATACTTTAAATGCATCAAACAAGGCATGCTCAATACAGATTAAAACCAGAAAAGAACAGAAACGCCTAAAATAAGAATTAGGCTGACTTATATAGACTGAATTTTGAACGGCTCAGTGAGCCGTAATTCTTCTTTCTCAGATTCAAAAAGGATGCAATTAGTATATTTCACGAAATTTTTTACGTTGTGCTTTCTTAGTGATAAATGCTTTTCTAGACAAAATTATATGGATGATGATACTAACTTTCTTTCTGTAAAAAAGGGGCAAATTATTTCAATACTAACTTTTTTCTCTTCTTTAAGGCAAATTATGAAGAATGTATGGCGCCGCCGCCCGCTAAGAAAGCCAGAGAGGGTGTGGCAGCCCCATCAGTGCCAGCCCCTATGCAGTCATGTAGAAAGCTAAAAAGAGAGTGGATGACTGCTCACGTGATGGTGAGCCACGCTGCTCCAACTCCCCAAGCCCATGACATTGCTGGCCCAGCTGCGCAAGAACATAGCGCTGCCGCCCCGCCCGCCCTCCAACACACACTACCTGGGCCTTCGGGCATTCAAATACTGCCCTCGGACTTTGCAAATGTAAGCATTTTTACCTCTAGTTATAGAAATAAATATCTATTTCTTCCATTGTTTTTTAGTCTTTTCTTTTTCACTATTTTTCAACACTGTAAAAGTTTGTCTCAGAGATATTAAAAAAATGTTATTTTCTCTATAATCCCACACCCATTGTTTTAAATTTCTCTGCTCCCCCCTCCCTCGGAGATATCTAAATATAATATAATTTTTTGCATGTCAAAGAAACCGCTCTTTTCTAATCTTTCCAATTTTCCATTGTAGACATCTTCGCTTTCTCATAATAATATTTTTAGCTAATTTTCTAGTTTACTGTTAGAGAACCTTTTTATCACAAAATGCTATTTTTGCTAGAATATTTTAGTTTTAAGTGGCCTAGAAGTAAACCTTTTATTTCATCACAGTAAAATTATGTCAGAGATATTAAAGAACATTGTTCCCCCTTTTAAATCAGGTCACTGTTATCGCATACATTCAGCAGTCTGCTGAATCGGCTCGTAGTGAAGCCGAAAAGGGATACTATATCCCGGACATAATTTCCTCATAGAAAACTGCCTTTGCGTTATAAACTGCCGTTTTATTTAAACACAATTTTCTATGAGGAGGCTATCAAGTAAAGACCACGGTTTTTTCAAAAGCTGATTAGTTTCTACCCATTTCTTCCATCTTTTCGCTTTTCGCTTTTTTTTCAACACTGTAAAATTAAAATTTCATAGATTTTAAAAGATGTTTTTCCCCCACTCAATTTGTGTTGGACAGAGATTATAGCATTGCAATCTCTTACACATAGGCCTAATTCTAATTTGCGTAACGATTGTCTAGATCAACTTGCCCGCGCATCCTGTGGCGCTTCCCTGACCCGTGGCGCTTCTTGGGCCCGTAGCGCTTCATGCACCGCCTCCCACAGCTCTTCCCGGACCCATCGGCGCATTCCGGGCTCCGCGGCTCCCGGCCATTTACATAATGTCCCAAAAACCGTATTGTTAGGCGGCATAAGTCGTTTCGCCTACTTCCCGTACAGGTTGTCTAGGACTCCAAATGAGCCTAGATTATTTTTAATCTCGTGTCTGTTCTGTTTCCAAGCGTATTCTCTGGGAAACAGTACAATTAAATTCGAGAACCGTTAATTCTTATTCAGGAATGTCTCTCCATGCAAATCTTGGCAAGTTGATCTAGACAATCGTTACGCAAATTAGAATTAGGCCTATGTGTAAGAGATTGCAATGCTATAATCTCTGTCCAACACAAATTGAGTGGGGGAAAAACATCTTTTAAAATCTATGAAATTTTAATTTTACAGTGTTGAAAAAAAAGCGAAAGCGAAAAGATGGAAGAAATGGGTAGAAACTAATCAGCTTTTGAAAAAACCGTGGTCTTTACTTTATAGCCTCCTCATAGAAAATTGTGTTTAAATAAAACGGCAGTTTATAACGCAAAGGCAGTTTTCTATGAGGAAATTATGTCCGGGATATAGTATCCCTTTTCGGCTTCACTACGAGCCGATTCAGCAGACTGCTGAATGTATGCGATAACAGTGACCTGATTTAAAAGGGGGAACAATGTCCTTTAATATCTCTGACATAATTTTACTGTGATGAAATAAAAGGTTTACTTCTAGGCCACTTAAAACTAAAATATTCTAGCAAAAATAGCATTTTGTGATAAAAAGGTTCTCTAACAGTAAACTAGAAAATTAGCTAAAAATATTATTATGAGAAAGCGAAGATGTCTACAATGGAAAATTGGAAAGATTAGAAAAAGAGCGGTTTCTTTGACATGCAAAAAATTACATTATATTTAGATATCTCCGAGGGAGGGGGGAGCAGAGAAATTTAAAAGAATGGGTGTGGGATTATAGAGAAAATAACATTTTTTTAATATATCTGAGACAAACTTTTACAGTGTTGAAAAATAGTGAAAAAGAAAAGACTAAAAAACAATGGAAGAAATAGATATTTATTTCTATAACTAGAGGTAAAAATGCTTACATTTGCAAAGTCCGAGGGCACTATTTGAATGCCCGAAGGCCCAGGTAGTGTGTGTTGGAGGGCGGGCGGGGCGGCAGCGCTATTTTCTTGCGCAGCTGGGCCAGCAATGTCATAGGCTTGGGGAGTTGGAGCAGCGTGGCTCACCATCATGTGAGCAGTCATCCACTCTCTTTTTAGCTTTCTACATGACTGCATAGGGGCTGGCACTGATGGGGCTGCCACACCCTCTCTGGCTTTCTTAGCGGGCGGCGGCGCCATACATTCTTCATAATTTGCCTTAAAGAAGAGAAAAAAGTTAGTATTGAAATAATTTGCCCCTTTTTTACAGAAAGAAAGTTAGTATCATCATCCATATAATTTTGTCTAGAAAAGCATTTATCACTAAGAAAGCACAACGTAAAAAATTTCGTGAAATATACTAATTGCATCTTTTTGAATCTGAGAAAGAAGAATTACGGCTCACTGAGCCGTTCAAAATTCAGCCTATATAAGTCAGCCTAATTTCTTATTTTAGGCGTTTCTGTTCTTTTCTGGTTTTAATCTGTATTGAGCATGCCTTGTTTGATGCATTTAAAGTATTAACGGTATATTTTATCTTTCCTTATCCTTTTTCGGTAGCTGGTATTTACCCCACCCCCAGAAAAAAACAGCCCGAGGAAAATAATCCCCACGGAAAATATCCCTGAGAAAAGACATGGAAAAATACCCCCTCCCCCCCACCGAAAGATATCGCATCCTTTTGAATCTGAGAATTACGGCTCACTGAGCCGTTCAAAAGTCTGCCTAGTTTGTTTGAAGAAAATCCCCCCTAATACTAAACGTTGAAAATGTGAATATTTAGTCAAACATCGAAGCATTGATCTGAGCTATGGTTCTTTTTCAGTAATCCAATAAATAAAAACATGTTTTAGTCGCATCCTTTTGAATCTGTGAAATCTATGGAAACTAAACTGCTAACGAGTAGGAAATACTTTAAAAAGGGTCAGAGCTAATTATAGGCCTCGCGCCGGAGAGCCTTGTGTCAAATCAGAGCGGGCTAATAACAACAGAGCGATGGATGTCTCAGTTAGAGAAAAGATTACAATTGAGAAAGCCAAAATTTAACGAAAGGATAATTATTTCTTTTTGCGAGAATTTGGGATTGTAAAACAGTGTGGGAGGGGGTTAGGGTTAAAAAGAATATATTTTATGTTTTCCATTGATTATAATGATGTTTGTATGGTTTGGGGGGGGGGGGGTTTGGGGTAAAGGAATATATTTACGTTTTAGCTGAATATACTGGAGGACGTCCAAGGAAAATTCATTTGAAAATAAAAAATGTACTTACATGGTAAATTGCAGCTGCCAAGGCCTCAAGCTCATCAATTATGTTAATTGTTCTATCCATTCTAGATGTTTGCACTGTGTCAAAATACTTTCTGATAATTTAATCACATTGCATGTCCGTTATATACGAAATCTCAAGGGCGAATTGTTATGTAACGGGGAAAACCATATGTAACAAGCCCTCTGATTGGTTGAGAAGGGGGATGTAACCGACTCGCTGATTGGCTGAGGAGGAAACACGTGATCTAACTGTTTCCGGGAAACTCATAGCATTTGGCTCGAGCAACAACAACAAATACTATTTCTGGATCATAACATTCGCTGAGAGCGTGCACTTGGCCAAAAACAACAACAACATTGACCTTGACATTTGCCGCGGAAACAACAACAAATACTATTTCCGGACACCATGACATTCGCCTCGAGCGTGCCAAAAACACACCTGGAGAAAGAGGTCATTGACCCCATTAACCACGTGTTCTCCCTAGGGGGGCTATGCCCATATTTAGTGTACTCGTGGGAGTTTTTAAAAAAAGTGTCAGGATCGGTTGTGAATTTTGTTCGTTTCAAGCTTGATTTGCATATTCAATTTAAGTTTCACTCGTTTTAGAATTTATTAATTCTTTTACATTAATATATATTGTATGTTTGTTTGCATTGATTGTTTATTTAATTTCTGTTCGTTTTAAGTTTCATTTATGCTTCAATAGCAAAATATTTTTCTTCGTTTTAAGCTTGATTTTCATATTCAATCTACGCATCACTCGCTTTAAGATCTATTTATTCATTTATATTAAAATTAAATTAAAAAAAAGTTTTTTTTTAACTGAAAGTAAGGAGCGATATTAAAATTTAAAACGAACAGAAATTATTCCGTATAAGAAAGGGGCTGTCCCCTCCTCAACGCCTTTCTCTTTATGCTAAAACTTTTTATTGTTTTAAAAAATAAAGTTGTGTGACAGAGTCAAACTTTAGCGTAAAGAGCGAGGCGTTGAGGAGGGGACAGCCCCTTTCATATATGGAATAATTTCTGTTCGTTTTAAGTTTTAATATCGCTCCTTACTTTCAGTTAAAAAAAACTTGTTTTTTTTATTTCATTTCTGAACGTTTTTGGATTAATGCAGCTTTGATTTTGGCTCACCGTAAATGAATAATTAGAATGAAATTTGCATATTAATTTTATTGTTTTGGCTAAATGGCTTTCTCGAAATTTTGTTATGACGTAACTTACGAATTAACTTACGTAACGAACTCCTATATTTGTATGTTTTTATAACGTATATTAGGGAGTTTACCCCTAGTCAATACCTCGCTCTTTACGCTAAAGTTCGAATTTTGTTCGAATCACAAACCCCTGAATCACAAAGGCCGGTTAATTAGAATAGATAGCTCTTTTGAAAGTACTAAAAAAAACTTTAGCGTAATGGGCGAGGTATTGACTAGGGGGCGAACCCCTTCATATACGTAATAATTTCTGTTTGTTTTAAGTTTTAATGTTGCTTGTTTTTTTATTTAATTTCTGATCGTTTTTTAAATAATACTGAGAAATCCGGCGCCCCCTTAATAAAAATGCCCCTTCCCCCACCGAAGCATTCTCCACGGAAAGATCCTCCCCGACCCCCCCCCCCCACCACTAGAAAAAAATCCCTCCTGAAACGCCTGTATACTTACCATTTACCAATACTATATGTAAACAATGGGCAAAGTTCATAACTTGCAGCCCTTCCCCTGGGAACTTTGGGGGATTAAGTCATCCTCAAAGACATATTTATTAGATTTTCGACAATGCTGAACAAAATGGCTATCTTAAAATTTTGATTGGGTGACTTCGGGAAAAAAATGAGCGTGGGAGGGGGCCAAGTTGCCCTCCAATTTTTTTGGTCACTTAAAAAGGGCACTAGAAATTTTAATTTCCGCTCAAATGAGCCCTCTGTCGATATTCTAGTACTATTGGATCGATACGATCACCCTTGGGAAAAAAAAACAACAAATAAACACGCATCCGTGATCTTTCTTCTGGCAAATAATAAAAATTCCACATGTTTGCATATAGGAGCTTGAAACTTTTATGGTAGGGTTCTCTAATACGCTGAATCTGATTGTGTGATTTTCATTGAAATTCTATGTCTTTTAAGGGTTGTTTCCCCCTTTTTCGAAAATAAGGCAAATTTTCTCAGGCACGTAACTTTTGATGAGTAAGACTAACTTAATAAAACTTATATTTTTGAAATCAGCATAAAAATCTGATTCTATTGATGTATCTATTGGTATCAAAATTACGGTTTTTAGAGTTTTGGTTACTTTTGAGCCGGGTCGCTCCTTACTTACAGTTCGTTACCACGAACTGTTTGATTACTTGTTGTATGTTTTTTTCTATGATTGTCTATTTAATTTCTGTTCGTTTTGGGTTTCATTTATTCTTTAATAGTAATTTCTGGTCGTTTTGAGTTTGAATTTTAACAGATATTTATATCTGCTGAGCTTAAGTGTAAAATGACCTTTACTTTTCTTTGAAAAACTTATTTTTGGAAAGTTTTTTTTTAATTAATTACAATTAAAAAATGGTATCAAAGGTTGCTCCAACCAAGGTAGAAGTCTTGATAAACCATCTTAGGAGGCCCTACCCCCTTGTTTGCACATTTTGAAGCTTGTAAGAGCTGAAGATTGCTCAATTGATACAGTTTGGAATGTTCGCAACGGGATCTATGTGTGCAGGGAGATGTCACCATATTATTTATGTTATTTGTTGGGTTATCTAGGGTACTCGAAAGAACAAGCCGCTATCCCGACTATAGATGCCTTTGGGTCTCTACATTGGGAAGCTACTACCCCGATTTTAGACACCAAGGAGCACCGACCAGGATAATGAGGACCCGATTTAAGTGAGAACAGTATTTTCATGTTCTAAAGGAAAATATCAGAGATAATGTTGTTTTCAGTAGAGCACCAGTAACAAATCAAAGTTACATGCTTGTGTTAATTGCTTACATTTCTCCTATTCCATAAGGCTCTAGGATGGAATTAGTATCGTCATTTTAATTATGCAGAAGCGGGAACCTCTGTTGATCCATGAAAAACGGAATGAATCGGGACAAACTGGAAAGGCAGAAAAAAAATCCTGAAAAAAAATCAGTAATTTCTTAAAGCCCGCATGGTTCTAATTCTTGGTTTCCCTGATTTTGTTTTTCTTTGAAGTGAAGCTGATTTTGTATTATTGTGTTTTCAACAATAAAAATTTCAACAACAAAAAGTATGCTAGGACTTTACGTTTTAGTGTTCTACTCTATGCAATTCACCAGAAGAAAAATTATAGCAGTAGGCGAAAACAGCTCATGTGTGTAAATCAAATACTGATAATCGAAAAAAAAATTAATAGGCAATACAAAAAATCGATACTTCGCCCAGGACTACGCAGAACCTGCTGGAGTGGAATCTTCAAGACCTCAAGAAGCGTTTCGAAATTTGCGGCTATATACAGGTGGACATCAGTCAGCACTATCCAAATGAAGGCTAATGTATGGATAAAATAAAAGATGTGTGACATTTATGTTAAAGAGAATGTTAACATTTTCATTGTGAAGCATTAAATCTGCTAAACATAATGTTATTTGTTAATAGTTTCCATATTAGTTTAAGCATTTTTAAAGCTAATGTTGCAATCATTTACGCAAGAGTAGTGCCTTCGTCTTAAAATCAATATTTGTTGTCTGTATCATAGTCCATCTAACAAGAAACTTATCAAATATTTCGGAACATAGCTATTTTTATTGTTTCCGCACGGGCTTTACCATTACATATACATTGAATGTGCTGTTTCATACCCCTGTTTATGCTTTATCATGAGAATGCAAATTAGAAAGATCATTTCTGCGTCGTTCAAAACCTTATCAGTGGTGAAACTGAATTGATCAACTTAGTTTATGGAAGATGCCCGTGGCAGAAAGAATAGTATACAATGAAGAAGAGTGTATTCCACCTCTCTCTGTTCCTGTTCACCAGTTACTTTTTGAAAAACTGACAGAAAATTTGGACAAAGTTGCTGATATTGAATGGCTCGTAAGTATTTCTTCCTTATTATTCTTTTATATAATTCACCTAAATTTCTCGTTTACCTCGTTTTTCAGGTTTATACAAGAGTTAGGTTTTGACCACACGTTCCTCAAAATTCTAAATTTGTTGTGTATTATACTATACTAGTAGCGAAGCTTGTCGGACAACCAAACATTAACTTTGCAAATATTAGCTTTCTTCACCCGAAGCAATAATAAAGAATGGTCCTCATTGCCATATACCCTTCAAATACAAAAATCCTAAATAGGACCGCTAGCTTGGTTAAAGGGGTGAACAAATCATTACATGAGTGAATAAATTGAAGCTTCAGCATGACGATCCCAGTCATTAAAAAGGTTAAGAGTTCCTGGTTTAGCCACTTCCTACGAATTTCCAGAAGTTTCTGGAGTATTTCTACGATATTGTCTTCACCCTAGGCAACTCTCGGGCATCACATTTTTTCTTGTTCCTTGTGTGCGATTTTGAAATCATTCAAGGGATTCTTTCTTCGTTAATACTGATGGCAAATTTGAGTTATCTGAATCTTTTTTCAATATTACACATTAGGGCTAGGGCGTCGAAAAATTTGGAAGAGCTGGAAGAGATAAGATAATTTTAAATTCATAAATAAAAAACGTTCAAATAAACACATTGTAGTAGTCCCCACAAAGGCTCCATGGTGTGTAAAAGGGGAAAGGAGGGGGAGAGGGCTCCGTAATAGTCTGTAAACACATACTATTCAAACTCAAAAAAAAAATTAAAGATAAAACTGGGGGGGGCGTAAGTGAGGAATGGCCTTGGAAAAAACTCAGCAAGAACTAAACAGACTCTGGCCTCTTTTGAACACACCGGCCTAAAAGAGAAAATCTAGCAGAAGTCTCAAAAAAATTAAAAGTTTCATTTTAAGGTGCCAAACCAGTGACACGTTTGAAATTTGACGTTCCGGAAGAATAAGAAAGATTTTAATGTTGCTTGTGTTTAAGTATTATTAGATTGATCGGAGTCAAAAGATGGAGGATTGTTAAGAGCCTTGGAGATAACCCTGGAGTTGATAGAAATTAAAACTTGCTTTTGAAAGAACTTGAAGTGATCCTAAATCAAATTAGTAGTTTAGTTGTTAAACAATTAGCTCCCTGAACAAAATGTCTTGCCTTATTATTATCGATTTGAGTAATTTTGCTTAGTGGCCAAGATTTGCGGTGTAATTCTGGCTGAAAAATGGTAACTGTTATTGCTATAAGTTTTATACTTGAGTATGTATAGCAGAAACAAAACTTCTGTGAGAAAGTGGGGACTAAGCCCCTCTTATACCAGGAAGGATTCTCTCTGGCGAGTTATTCTAGAAACTTATGTTCCTGTCATTTGTTGTCAAGTTCCCTATGGCGGTTAATGTGCGTTGACGTCAGTGGCGCCAATGCATGAAAATGTTGGGAGGGGTGAGGGCAAAATTAATTTTTTCAAAATATAAGGGGGGGGGGCAATTTTTTGATTTTTCAAAAAATGCGAATAAAAAAGTATTTTTAAATCATAACTAAGAAAAAAGGTAATCCAAAATTATTTTATGTTGTAAATAATTATTGACGGAAAGGGTTAAATGCTTTTAAATATTTAAAAAAAAGTAAGCAAGCAAAAATGACATAACAAAAAACTTTTCAATATTGGGAGAAATACTCAAACTCGAACACATAAAAATTACCAAAGGCAAAGAGTATGGTATAACCTCATAAATTTGCTTGCAAAATTGTATTAGAATGTGTGCTTTACTAAAACACAACTCTTTAATGTAACTTTCAGAAATGTTTTAAATTGGACCTTTAATTTTGATCATGATTGGAGCGATACCTGCAACCTAGTAAAGAGCGAACCACGGCCCAATGTTACCAAAAGTTTAAATACGTTCTTAAAAAAGCTACCTTGTAATGAAAAATTGTCATTCGTTGCTGATTCGAGAATGGAAATTATTATTCCGATCAATCTCACTAGTGAAATGTTGTTTTGAAGACAAATCTATGGGAACTTCAAAAAAGAACCTCAAACCCCTCAAAAATGGTACCAGAACACAATGAGAAGTGTGGCATTGAAATGGCCATGGCACAAGAGCTTACTTGGAATCTAATTTTGTATCTACGTGCTTCTTGTAAATTCAACTTGATACACCATCATACGGTGCCATATGCACCCAAAAAGTGTACTTTGGATATGATTTCTGGAATGGAAAGGCTGGGAAAAATGAAAATTTTACCATCATGACCTCTGTGGTTGAAAACCCCAAGCCTGAAGTTTATGATCCCCCTCTTGTATACTCTCCCTCACAGCCCCCTAATATTTATCATAAAACGTCTGCTGACTAACAGAACTAGATCAGTTCTAGTGGCGAGGCTAGTGACATTAGTTCACTAAAATTTAGTGGAAAAGGACGCAAAATCTTAGCTTAATATCAAGAGAGATTCAATCCTTTTTTCGGTTTTCAATCATCTTTTATATAACGATGCAGTTTTTTTGCCAAAAATTGCATTATGTTTTAAATATTGTGTTTTGTTAATTACAGAAAGGCACTAGTTATAGTAAATCCTTCCAAATGAGCCCTTAAACAGCTCTCCACATTGTTCCAGTGTCCCACAGGCAGTGAAGAAAAAAAATTAAAAAGAGAACACAGTGCTACCAATGCAAAAAAGCAATTTTCCTTGTTGGTTCAAGCCAGGAAGCTTTAAGTTTCCTGTATAGAATTTTTGGCAAAGATTATTCCAATGGTGTTCTTTTTGTTTCGATCCAACGTCATTTTTGAGGACGTTTCAGGCTATTTTTCCAGTTTCCACAATATTGGTTCCACAAAAAAACTTTTACTTTTAAGGACAATGGAGATAATAGTTGCCATTCCTGATTCAGCAACAAACGGTGATTTTTTCTCACAAGACAGTTTTTTAAATATGTTTTAAGTGTTTGATTACTATGGGCTTCCTGAGGCAATATACGGTCTTTACGCGGTTTGTTTTCTAACTATATCTATGCATACTTTGTCTTCCGAATTGTTCTAATCGTTTCAAATAAGCCCCATCTGAAGTTAATATGACCAACCATTCCATAAGAACTTATATGACCCCAGGACATAACTTACAAACCTTGCCCCGGAGCTCTAGGGGACAGTGTTAACCTTAAGGCATTATTATAATTTTCTTTGGACTATTTTGAACAAAGAGGCTTTCTAACAATTTCAATAAGATGCGTTCGGTAAAAAGAGGGGTATTCAGGGGGGGAGGGGTAGTTGCCCTCCATCACTTTTGACTCTTAAAAGGGAACCCGAACTTCCAATTTTCAACCAAATGAGCCTCCTCTAAAGCTTATACAACCTTCCCTTCCATAAAAAACCTTAACTGGCCCAGGGGAATAAATTACAATCCTTGACCCCAGGCTCTGGGTGTTTATTTCAACCTCAAAAGCCGTGTTATATGATCTTTGGACTATTTTGGATAAAATGGTTATCTCAAAATTTCTATTGGATTCATTTCGAGAAAACACGACGTGTGGGAGGGGGCGGTAGCTGCCCTCCGATTACTAACTTTTAAAAAGGGCAATAGAGCTTCTGATTATCATTCCAATGAGCCCCATCCGAAGTTTATACGACAACCCTTTCTATAAAACTATTGTGTGCCCCCAGGGCATAACTTACAACCCTTGCCCTGAGGGGTGTGCGGGGGGGGAGTCATCCTAAAAGACATAATTTTCGGACCTTTCAACTACACTGAACAAAATAGCTATCTCAAAATTTCGATTGGATGTGTTTGGGTAAATGATGGGCGTGGGAGGGGGGTGAGGTTGGTTGCCTTCCAATCACTTTCGACTATTTAAAAGGGCACTAGTCTTCTCAATTTCCAATCGAATGAGCTCTTTTTGAAGTTTCTACGACAACTCTTTTATACGAAGTGTCCTGGTCTAAAACAAACAAACCAAAAAAAAAAAAAAAATAATGAATAATTAATACATTTTGCCAACATCGTTCTTTACTTAGGCAGTGCTATTGCACTGCTTATACTATTTGATGAAAATGAGCAACTAGATTTCTTTTATTAATACCTTCCCAACCTTAATAAAAAAGATGATTCCTTATTCATCATTAGACCTACCCCCTGCCTTTACAACCCATTCTTCATGCCTGAGCAAATAAATTCTGTATTACCTAATTTCATGTTTCCTACCCCTGGGAAATGTGTTCCTAAAACTCAAGTCCAGTTCAAAACATCTAAATTATTCAGTCAATATGTCAACACGATAGTTGCTTTTCCTCTTTGTATGGTTCCAAGCTGTAATCAGCATATTACTTAAATATTGAAATTGTTGCGGACTAACGAAAAGCATTTGTTGCCTGCCAGTGTAGGTCAGGGACTAACATCTCTTCTTGAGTCTACATGAAGCGCTAAGTCAGCTTAGAGGCGGGCAGCAAGAAGTCCCTCGGGTGTCAACTTGAATGGAGTCTTTTTGCAATCCTGGGCTCTTACTTTGGTCATTATATGATTTTTAGCACTTAGTGATGCTCTTCTATCAACAAGAGTAGATGTCCTTCACAAACAATTCAAAGCCTATTACCCCCACTCATTATGTATTTACGCATACAAATACTATAGGGAGGCAGCCCATAATATGCAACTTATCTAGGGAGAGGTTATTTACCATGATTAATTAAAAGACCTTTTTCCACAAAATAAGTTTTTCAAAGAAAGACAAAAGAACTCAATTAAACAAAAAATGAGAAAAAAATAAAACCCCCTGCCTTTACAACCCATTCTTCATGCCTGAGCAAATAAATTCTGTATTACCTAATTTCATGTTTCCTACCCCTGGGAAATGTGTTCCTAAAACTCAAGTCCAGTTCAAAACATCTAAATTCTTCAGTCAATATGTCAACACGATAGTTGCTTTTCCTCTTTGTATGGTTCCAAGCTGTAATCAGCATATTACTTAAATATTGAAATTGTTGCGGACTAACGAAAAGCATTTGTTGCCTGCCAGTGTAGGTCAGGGACTAACATCTCTTCTTGAGTCTACATGAAGCGCTAAGTCAGCTTAGAGGCGGGCAGCAAGAAGTCCCTCGGGTGTCAACTTGAATGGAGTCTTTTTGCAATCCTGGGCTCTTACTTTGGTCATTATATGATTTTTCGCACTTAGTGATGCTCTTCTATCAACAAGAGTAGATGTCCTTCACAAACAATTCAAAGCCTATTACCCCCACTCATTATGTATTTACGCATACAAATACTATAGGGAGGCAGCCCATAATATGCAACTTATCTAGGGAGAGGTTATTTACCATGATTAATTAAAAGACCTTTTTCCACAAAATAAGTTTTTCAAAGAAAAGACAAAAGAACTCAATTAAACAAAAAATGAGAAAAAATAAAATCAAATAATCTACCAAGCGTGAAACTACAACAAATCAGCATCGATAAATAAATGAAACCCAAAACTGAACAGAAATTACAATAATTAACCGAGTCAAACTCAAAACGAGCAGAAATTAACATAAGTTGGGCGCAAAACCCCTGTGGCTTCCCAAGGCCAGAACAAAATTTGCACTTTACTGAAAAAATATAAATGTTTTTACTTTTATAAATTTAATAAATAAAATAATATTAACATTTTGATTACTAAATATCAGTGTATGTATAATTAAACTGACAATGCACATTCATTTGTATTTTTTCAGTAAAGTACAAATTTTGTTTTGGCCTTGGGAAGACATAGGGGTTTTGCGCCCAACTTATGTTAATTTCTGCTCGTTTTGAGTTTGACTCGGTTAATTAGTGTAATTTCTGTTCATTTTGGGTTTCATTTATTTATAGATACTGATTTATGGTAGTTTCACGCTTGGTAGATTATTTGATTTTATTTTTGCGCATTTTTTGTTTAATGGAGTTCTTTACTTTTATTTGAAAAACATATTTTGTGGAAAAAATTTGTTAATTAATTTCTGTTCGTTTTATATTGACATAGTCTTTTCAGGGAAAAAGAAAATAATACTTCAAATCTTTTCGTTTTTTAAGACTTTATAGTTTGGCCTGCTATTTGTGTGCTGGAGAAAATTTTTTCAGCAATTTTAACAACATACACCCTTTTCAAAATCTGGACACAAATTGTACTGTTTAATTTAGTTTCATACCTCCTCTAGTTGGCCTGAAATGGAAAACTTGATACCATTCGTAAAAAAAATATGTTTACTTTCTTTGATACCTTGGATACACTTACGCTATTTTGATTTGGTTAAATTTTAAGAGCAGAAAGGGAAGGATTGGCGTGGGAGGGTGGGTGTGGGAGGTTGAGAGAGAAAGGGGGATTAGTTGCCCTCAAATCACTTTCGTCTATTAAAAAGGGCATCAGCCCTTTCTATTTTCAATCGAATAAGCTCTTTCCGAAGTTCCCACGACAACTTCTTCGAAACAAAGTGCCCTGGTCTAAACAACAACAACAACAAAAAATAATACTTTATACCCACTTCGATCTTTACTATAAAAATGTCAAGCCTTCCCATCACTTTCGACTATTAAAAAGGGCACTAGGCCTTTCAATTTACAATTGAATGAGCCCTTTTGGAAACGACAAAGCTTCCTATAAACACTTTATATGCCCCCAGGGCATAAATTACAGCCCTTACCCGAAAGTCTGTTAGGGTGGTTGTCGTCCTCTAAGACCGAATTTCCAGAACTTTCAACTACGTTAAACAACATGGCTATCTCAAAATTTTGATTGGATGTGTTCGGGAAATGGTGGGCGTGAGAGGGGCGGTAGTCGCTCTCCAATAGCTTTCAACAATTAAAAATGGCCCTAGCCCTTTCAATTTCTAATCAAAAGAGCCCTTTTGAAGTTTCTACGACAAAACTTTCAATAAAAATCTTATATCCCCCAGGGCATAACTTACAATCTTTGCCCTCAGTGCTGGGGAGGGGGTGTCATTCTCAAAGACCTAATTTCCAGAACTTTCTACTACGTTGAACAAAATGGCTATATGAAAAATTTGATTGGATGCGTTTGGAGGAATGGTGGGCGTGAGAGGGGGGTTAGTTACCCTCCAATCATTTTCGACTATTACAAAGGGCACTAGCCCTCTCAATTTCGAATTGAATGAGCCCCTTTTGAAGTTTTACGACAACTCTATCTATAAAAATCTTTTATGCCCCCAGGGCAGAACTTACAACCTTCGCCCTGGGGCTCTGGGGTGTTTGTCATCCTTAAATACATAATTTCTAGACCTTTCAACTACGTTGAACAAAATGACTATCTCTAAACTTTGATTGAATGTTTTTAGGGAAATGGTGGGCGTAAGAGGAGGGTTAATTATTTTCACTCACTTTTAACTATTAAAAAGGGAAATTTCAATTTCCAATCAAATGAGCCCTTTTTGAAATTTCTATAACAACTTTCTATATAAACTTTAAATGCCCCCAGGGCACAACTTACAACCCTTGCACTGAGGGCTCTGAGGGGGTCATCATCCTAAAAGACTAATTTCAAGAGCTTTCAACTACGCTGAACAAGATGGATATCTCAAAATTTTGATTGGATGTGTTTGGGGGAATGATGGGCGTGGGGTGGGGCTAGTTGCCCTCCAATCACTTTCAACTATTAAAAAGGCACTAGCCCTTTCAATTTCCAATTGAATGAGCCCTTGTGAAGTTTCTACGCTTTCAATAAAACCTTATACGCCCCCAGGGCATAACTTACACCCCTTGCCCTGAGAACTGGGGGGGGGGGCTGTCATCCTTAAAGACCTAATTTCCAAAACTTTCAACTACGTTGAATAAAATGGCTATCTAAAATATTGATTAGATGTGTTTGGAGAAAAGATGGGCATGAGAGGGGGGTTTGTTGCCTCCAAATCACTTTCAACAATTAATAAGGGCACTAGCCCTTTGAATTTTCAATCATAAGAGCCTTTTTTCAAGTTTCTACGACAAAGATTTCAATAAAAACCTTATATGCCCTTAGGGCATAACTTATAACCCTTGCCCTGAAGACTGTGGGGGGAGTGTCCTGCTCAAAGGTATAATTTCTTGAAATTTGAACTGCGTGGAACAAAATAACTATCTCAAAATCTTTATTGGATTTGCTCGGGGAAATGGTGGGCATAGAAGGGATGTTAATAGTAGAATGCTAATATGGAATTCTAGTGGCCCTATGTACCAAACAGGTTTTTCTGGTAGTCCTATTCTACAGGGCATTACACCTTTTGCCAAGAGATTTACGCAATACCGGTCCTATAGCTAATACTTCTACGACGCTGATTAAGGACAAGTTTTTCTGACGTACAGACAGGTTTTTTTTTTTTGTTTAGCATTTGCAAAAAGGGGTAATTAGTGATTGGAAAATTTTTCTAAAGTATGCGAATTTTTTTTTTGCGAAAAGGTATTTGCGTAAAGGTATTGTGTTGGTTAAGAATGCCTCACGGGTAATTAAAGAATGGGATGCTTCCATCAACAATACAAAGAATATGCTCAGATACTTAATAGATTTGACGCCTACAAGAGACATTGGTAAAAGGTATTCAATAGCTTAATTGAAAAGTAACGATAGAATGACATTGTGACTTGACCTCGCTTTACCTCTCCGATGTGGTCTGTATAATACACAAGTAACGTTTGAAAAGTATTGTCAATTTAAAAAGAAATGGCTGAAAAATGTTTTGAGGGGGATGGGTTGCATGGAGGGTTGAGTTGCACGAGGGTTCAGTTAAAGAGGATACAGTTACACGGGGGTTTAGTTAAATTGGGTTGAGTTGCACGAGGGTTCAGTTAAATTGGGTTGAGTTGCACGAGGGTTCAGTAGCACGAGGGTTCAGTAGCACGGGGGTTCAGTTGTACAGGGTTTCGATTATAAAGGGGCTCAGTTACATGGGGGGTTCAGTTGCACGGGGGTTGAGTTAAATGGGGCTTGAGTTCCACGAGAGTAGTGCTTTGTCGTGGTTTAGCTTGTCATTAGCCTTTGCAAAAAGGGGTAATTAGTGATTGGAAAATTTTTTCTAAAGTATGCGAATTTTTTTTTTGCGAAAAGGTATTTGCGTAAAGGTATTGCGTTGGTTAAGAATGCCTCACGGGTAATTAAAGAATGGGATGCTTCCATCAACAATACAAAGAATATGCTCAGATACTTAATAGATTTGACGCCTACAAGAGACATTGGTAAAAGGTATTCAATAGCTTAATTGAAAAGTAATGATAGAATGACATTGTGACTTGACCTCGCTTTACCTCTCCGATGTGGTCTATATAATACACAAGTAACGTTTGAAAAGTATTGTCAATTTAAAAAGAAATGGCTGAAAAGTGTTTTGAGGGGGATGGGTTGCATGGAGGGTTGAGTTGCACGAGGGTTCAGTTAAAGGGGATACAGTTACACGGGGGTTTAGTTAAATTGGGTTGAGTTGCACGAGGGTTCAGTTAAATTGGGTTGAGTTGCACGAGGGTTCAGTAGCACGAGGGTTCAGTAGCACGGGGGTTCAGTTGTACAGGGTTTCGATTATAAAGGGGTTCAGTTACATGGGGGGTTCAGTTGCACGGGGGTTGAGTTAAATGGGGCTTGAGTTCCACGAGAGTAGTGCTTTGTCGTGGTTTAGCTTGTCACAGTTACATTCTCTTGATCTTTCAAAGTTCACTTTGATTTTATTTCATTGATTCTTTTTGTTTGCATGTCCGGGCAGGTGTTTGCAAGTCCAAGTTGGGTTTTCAGACCTACGTTTTTAGATTTTCGTGGGTGTTTGGATGTTTCGCCGAAAAAAAAAAACATAGTTGTACCCTCAACGCCTCGCTCTTTACGCTAAATTTTTTTATTGTTTAAAAAATTAGAGTTGTGAGAAAGTCAAACTTTAATGTAAAGAGCGAGTCGTTGAGGAGGGGACAGCCCCTTTCATAAACGGAATAATTTCTATTCGTTTAAGTTTTGACATCGTTCCTTACTTTCAGTTTAAAAAAAACTTGTTTTTTACTTAGGTAATAATGGAACATTTAGTATTTTTTCTAATGTAAGTGTTTTCTTAAGAAAATGGCCCATCTGTAACAAATACAGCCTTAGCTTGTTAAAACTGCACATAAACTCTTGATTTTTTTTTATCGTGTTACTTAGATAATAAAGGAACATTTGGTTTTCTTTCCTAATTTAGTGTGTTTTCTTAAGAAAATGCCCCATCTTTAACAAATTTTGCCTTAACTAGTTAGTTGTATCCTCAACGACTCGTTCTTTACGTTAAAGTTTGACTTTCTCACAATTTTTGACTTGTCTGAGCTGGTTTTCTTAGCTTTTCATAGGAGTGTGTTGACTGAAGCCTATGATATGGGATGGGTGGTTTGCTATTTTTGACTTTTCTGAGCTAGATTTCTTAGTCTTTCATAGGTGTGTATTGTCAAAAAATTATGATTTGGGATGTGTAGTTTGCTTTTAGGACTTTTCAGAGCTATGATTCTTAGTCTCTCGTAGGCGTTTGTTGTCTGAAACTTCTAGTTTGGGATGAATAGTTTGCTGAGAAGTTAACTTTAGTATTTTATGGTTTTATGTGCCTGAAATCATGAATTAGAATAGTTAATTATCTGTTTAGGGTTTTCAGACCTAGGTTTTTTAGATTTTCGTGCGTGCTCGACTCCTTGGGTTTATTATTTGAGAAGTTAACTTTAGTATTTTGTGGTTTTACGTGCCTGAAATCTTTAATTAGAATATTTAATTAGCTGTTTAGGTTTTCAGACATAGTTTTTTAGATGTTCATGGGTGTTGGGTTCCTGGAGGGTTTTATGACTCCTCCTCTCAATGAATTCAGATGGTTTTAGGACTCGTCCCCCTAGCCATAACTCCATTCAACCTTGAGCGAAGATATAAAAGTTTGATGAAGTATTTTCCTACTTAACAACTACATTAATAACTTCCAAGATGATAGGACAGTATGACACAGAATTTATCAGTTACCGAGAGTTCAATGACTCCTCCCCGCAATGACTTCCAAGGGTTTTATGACTCCTCCCCACAATGAATTCAGATGGTTTTAAGACTCATCTCACTAGTCATAACTCCGTTCAACCTTGAGCGAAGGTATAAAAGTTTGATGAAGTATTTCTCTACTTAACAACTACATTAATAGCCTCCAAGATGATAGGACTGTATGATACCGAATTTATCAGTTTGAAAAAATCATCTTGTGGTGTTATATTCGAATGTGCTTTTTTATTATTGTCTATGGATCTCGAAGAAATTGACTGTTATCATTGGATAGTGAACTATAATCTGTTTGAGTATGATAAAAGCTTGTGGAGTGCTACATTACGTTATATAAACAGACTGGGATTCTATGATAGAGTGATTACACCACTTAATAATACTGGTCAGGAACTGAGAAATGTTCAGGAGGAAGTCAATGAAATTTGCAGCTTTTTTGGAGTTGAAGCACTCTACGTAAAGGGCAATGTACCTACAGATAAAGTTTTAATTCAAAAGTGTGACCCTAGGATTCCACTTTTCAATCTAGAAGAGTTTAAGTGTCCTAAATTTGAAGGGGGTTATCACCGTCCTGAAGACGAGGTTAGGTTCTTCGCACAGTGGATACCTAAGAACATACCTGATCGTGATAAATCCATTAGACATGTTAAAAACTATTCTATATCATGGGACCATCGTTTGTGGATGTTTAAGAGTGAACTCTAAGTACTATTTTTATGTAAACATTTGTTGTTGTTTTTTTTCTCAAAAAAAAAATCTGTTAATACATTTAAGCAATAAATATCTTTAAGCTTAACCCGTCTTTATTCTTTAGAATAGTTCTATTGTAAGCAAGTAACAAACTCTTTCCTGAAGTCACCTCTTGGATACACAATGCAGAAACTTCATTTAAGAAACTATGAAGAAATTGTAAGTAAGTAAGTAACAAATTATTTCTTGAAGTCACCTCTTGGATACACAATACAGAAATTTCATTAAAGAAATTATGAAAAAATTGTAAGTAAGTAGCAAATTCTTTCTTGAATTCACCTGCTGGATAAACAAAAAAGACATTTCGTTCAAGAAATTATGACAAAATTCTAAGTAAGTAACAAACTCTTTATTGTTTACATGACTTAGATACACGATGTAGAAATTTAATTCAAGAAATTTCCTCTTTATCACAAACCATTTTCACTTAGCCACACGATGTAGAAATTTAATTCAAGAAATTATGAAAAAATTCTCAGTAAGTAACAATTTCTTTCTTGAAGTCAACTCATGGATACACAATACGGAAATTTCATTCAAGAATTTCATGACTTAGATACACGATGTAGAAATTTGATTCAAGAAATTATGAAAAAATTCTCAGTAAGTAACAATTTCTTTTTTTCATAACAAAAAGACATTTCGTTCAAGAAATTATGACAAAATTCTAAGTAAGTAACAAACTCTTAATTGTTTTCACGACTTAGATATACGATGTAGAAATTTAATTCAAGAAATTATGAAGAAATTCTCAGTAAGTAACAATTTCTTTCTTGAAGTCAACCCCTGGATACACAATACGGAAATTTCATTCAAGAAATTATGAAAATATTTGTAAGTAAGTAACAAACTCTTTTTGTTTTCACCTCTTGGATATACAGTACAGATACTTCATTCAAGAAATTATGAAAAAATCGCAAGTAAGTAACTTTTTTTCTCTTTATCACAAACAATTTTCACTTAGCTACACGATGTAGAAATTTAATTCAAGAAATTATGAAAAAATTCTCAGTAAGTAACAATTTCTTTCTTGAAGTCAACTCTTGGATACACAATACGGAAATTTCATTCAAGAATTTCATGACTTAGATACACGATGTAGAAATTTGATTCAAGAAATTATGAAAAAATTCTCAGTAAGTAACAATTTCTTTCTTGAATTTCGTTCAAGAAATTATGACAAAATTCTAAGTAAGTAACAAACTCTTAATTGTTTTCACGACTTAGATATACGATGTAGAAATTTAATTCAAGAAATTATGAAGAAATTCTCAGTAAGTAACAATTTCTTTCTTGAAGTCAACTCTTGGATACACAATACGGAAATTTCATTCAAGAAATTATGAAAATATTTGTAAGTAAGTAACAAACTCTTTTTATTTTCACCTCTTGGATATACAGTACAGATACTTAATTCAAGAAATTATGAAAAAATCGCAAGTAAGTAACTTTTTGTTTTTTCTCTTTATCACAAACAATTTTCACTTAGCCACACGATGTAGAAATTTAATTCAAGAAATTATGAAAAAATTCTCAGTAAGTAACAATTTCTTTCTTGAAGTCAACTCATGGATACACAATACAGAAATTTCATTCAAGAATTTCATGACTTAGATACACGATGTAGAAATTTGATTCAAGAAATTATGAAAAAATTCTCAGTAAGTAACAATTTCTTTCTTGAAGTCAACTCTTGGATACACAATACGGAAATTTCATTTAAGAAATTATGAAAAAATTGTAAGCAAGTAACAAACTCTTTCCTGAAGTCACTTCGTTCAAGAAATTATGAGAAAATTCCAAGTAAGTAACAAACTCTTTATTGTTTTCACGACTTAGATACACGATGTAGAAATTTAATTCAAGAAATTATAAAAAAGGGTAAGTAACAATTTCTTTCTTGAAGTCAACTCTTGGATACACAATACGGAAATTTCATTCAAGAAATTATGAAAATATTTGTAAGTAAGTAACAAACTCTTTTTATTTTCACCTCTTGGATATACAGTACAGATACTTCATTCAAGAAATTATGAAAAAATCGCAAGTAAGTAACTTTTTGTTTTTTCTCTTTATCACAAACAATTTTCACTTAGCCACACGATGTAGAAATTTAATTCAAGAAATTATGAAAAAATTCTCAGTAAGTAACAATTTCTTTCTTGAAGTCAACTCATGGATACACAATACGGAAATTTCATTCAAGAATTTCATGACTTAGATACACGATGTAGAAATTTGATTCAAGAAATTATGAAAAAATTCTCAGTAAGTAACAATTTCTTTCTTGAAGTCAACTCTTGGATACACAATACGGAAATTTCATTTAAGAAATTATGAAAAAATTGTAAGCAAGTAACAAACTCTTTCCTGAAGTCACTTCGTTCAAGAAATTATGAGAAAATTCCAAGTAAGTAACAAACTCTTTATTGATTTCACCTCTTGGATACAAAAAAAGACATTTCATTCAAGAAATTATGACAAAATTCTAAGTAAGTAAAAAACTCATTCTTGAATTCGCCGTTTACATGCACAATACAGAAATTTCATTCTGTAAATTTCATTCAGGTTACGTGCGCGCACGTAACCTCGTCTAAATTAACCTTGAAAAAATGAAATAAAGCTATGTCGACTTTGCATATTTTATTGGTGTTGTCTAAAAAACCAGTCTGGTTGAAAACGTGGAGTTTTCGTACTGGCCACTTTTTTGCAATGTGTAGGAACCAGTGGGGAATTTTGCAATGTGTAGGAACCAGTGGGGAATCCCCGCTCGTTTGGAAAGGTGCCAAGGAAAGGCAAGCAAATAGCATGTAGTTTCAAAACGTGTTTAATCACGTGTAGAGGTCCCATAGAATGAATTTTCTGTATTGTGCATGTAAACGGCGAATTCAAGAATGAGTTTTTTACTTACTTAGAATTTTGTCATAATTTCTTGAATGAAATGTCTTTTTTTGTATCCAAGAGGTGAAATCAATAAAGATTTTGTTACTTACTTTCCTTTTTTTATAATTTCTTGAATTAAATTTCTACATCGTGTATCTAAGTCGTGAAAACAATAAAGAGTTTGCTACTTACTTGGAATTTTCTCATAATTTCTTGAACGAAGTGACTTCAGGGAAGAGTTTGTTACTTGCTTACAATTTTTTCATAATTTCTTGAATGAAATTTCCGTATTGTGTATCCAAGAGTTGACTTCAAGAAAGAAATTGTTACTTACTGAGAATTTTTTCATAATTTCTTGAATCAAATTTCTACATCGTGTATCTAAGTCATGAAATTCTTGAATGAAATTTCCGTATTGTGTATCCATGAGTTGACTTCAAGAAAGAAATTGTTACTTACTGAGAATTTTTTCATAATTTCTTGAATTAAATTTCTACATCGTGTGGCTAAGTGAAAATTGTTTGTGATAAAGAGAAAAAACAAAAAGTTACTTACTTGCGATTTTTTCATAATTTCTTGAATGAAGTATCTGTACTGTATATCCAAGAGGTGAAAATAAAAAGAGTTTGTTACTTACTTACAAATATTTTCATAATTTCTTGAATGAAATTTCCGTATTGTGTATCCAAGAGTTGACTTCAAGAAAGAAATTGTTACTTACCCTTTTTTTATAATTTCTTGAATTAAATTTCTACATCGTGTATCTAAGTCGTGAAAACAATAAAGAGTTTGTTACTTACTTGGAATTTTCTCATAATTTCTTGAACGAAGTGACTTCAGGAAAGAGTTTGTTACTTGCTTACAATTTTTTCATAATTTCTTAAATGAAATTTCCGTATTGTGTATCCAAGAGTTGACTTCAAGAAAGAAATTGTTACTTACTGAGAATTTTTTCATAATTTCTTGAATGAAATTTCCGTATTGTGTATCCATGAGTTGACTTCAAGAAAGAAATTGTTACTAACTGAGAATTTTTTCATAATTTCTTGAATTAAATTTCTACATCGTGTGGCTAAGTGAAAATTGTTTGTGATAAAGAGAAAAACAAAAAGTTACTTACTTGCGATTTTTGCATAATTTCTTGAATGAAGTATCTGTACTGTATATCCAAGAGGTGAAAATAAAAAGAGTTTGTTACTTACTTACAAATATTTTCATAATTTCTTGAATGAAATTTCCGTATTGTGTATCCAAGAGTTGACTTCAAGAAAGAAATTGTTACTTACTGAGAATTTCTTCATAATTTCTTGAATTAAATTTCTACATCGTATATCTAAGTCGTGAAAACAATTAAGAGTTTGTTACTTACTTAGAATTTTGTCATAATTTCTTGAACGAAATTCAAGAAAGAAATTGTTACTTACTGAGAATTTTTTCATAATTTCTTGAATCAAATTTCTACATCGTGTATCTAAGTCATCAAATTCTTGAATGAAATTTCCGTATTGTGTATCCAAGAGTTGACTTCAAGAAAAAAATTGTTACTTACTGAGAATTTTTTCATAATTTCTTGAATTAAATTTCTACATCGTGTGGCTAAGTGAAAATTGTTTGTGATAAAGAGAAAAAAAAGTTACTTACTTGCGATTTTTTCATAATTTCTTGAATGAAGTATCTGTACTGTATATCCAAGAGGTGAAAACAAAAAGAGTTTGTTACTTACTTACAAATATTTTCATAATTTCTTGAATGAAATTTCCGTATTGTGTATCCAGGGGTTGACTTCAAGAAAGAAATTGTTACTTACTGAGAATTTCTTCATAATTTCTTGAATTAAATTTCTACATCGTATATCTAAGTCGTGAAAACAATTAAGAGTTTGTTACTTACTTAGAATTTTGTCATAATTTCTTGAACGAAATGTCTTTTTGTTATGAAAAAAAGAAATTGTTACTTACTGAGAATTTTTTCATAATTTCTTGAATTAAGTTTCTACATCGTGTGGCTAAGTGAAAATTGTTTGTGATGAAGAGGAAATTTCTTGAATTAAATTTCTACATCGTGTATCTAAGTCATGTAACAATAAAGAGTTTGTTACTTACTTAGAATTTTGTCATAATTTCTTGAACGAAATGTCTTTGTTTATCCAGCAGGTGAATTCAAGAAAGAATTTGCTACTTACTTACAATTTTTCATAATTTCCTTAATGAAAATTTCTGTATTGTGTATCCAAGAGGTGACTTCAAGAAAGAATTTGTTACTTACTTACTTACAATTTTTCATAGTTTCTTAAATGAAGTTTCTGCATTGTGTATCCAAGAGGTGACTTCAGGAAAGAGTTTGTTACTTGCTTACAATAGAACTATTCTAAAGAATAAAGACGGGTTAAGCTTAAAGATATTTATTGCTTAAATGTATTAACAGATTTTTTTTTTGAGAAAAAAAAACAACAACAAATGTTTACATAAAAATAGTACTTAGAGTTCACTCTTAAACATCCACAAACGATGGTCCCATGATATAGAATAGTTTTTAACATGTCTAATGGATTTATCACGATCAGGTATGTTCTTAGGTATCCACTGTGCGAAGAACCTAACCTCGTCTTCAGGACGGTGATAACCCCCTTCAAATTTAGGACACTTAAACTCTTCTAGATTGAAAAGTGGAATCCTAGGGTCACACTTTTGAATTAAAACTTTATCTGTAGGTACATTGCCCTTTACGTAGAGTGCTTCAACTCCGAAAAAGCTGCCAATTTCACTGACTTCCTCCTGAACATTTCTCAGTTCCTGACCAGTATTATTAAGTGGTGTAATCACTCTATCATAGAATCCCAGTCTGTTTATATAACGTAATGTAGTACTCCACAAGCTTTATCATACTCAAACAGATTATAGTTCACTATCCAATGATAACAGTCAATTTCTTCGAGATCCATAGACAATAATAAAAAAGCACATTCGAATATAACACCACAAGATGATTTTTTCAAACTGATAAATTCGGTATCGTACAGTCCTATCATCTTGGAGGCTATTAATGTAGTTGTTAAGTAGAGAAATACTTCATTAAACTTTTATACCTTCGCTCAAGGTTGAACGGAGTTATGACTAGTGAGATGAGTCTTAAAACCATCTGAATTCATTGTGGGGAGGAGTCATAAAACCCTTGGAAGTCATTGCGGGGAGGAGTCAGTGAACTCTCGGTAACTGATAAATTCTGTGTCATACTGTCCTATCATCTTGGAAGTTATTAATGTAGTTGTTAAGTAGAAAAATACTTCATCAAACTTTTATATCTTCGCTCAAGGTTGAATGGAGTTATGGCTAGGGGGACGAGTCCTAAAACCATCTGAATTCATTGAGAGGAGGAGTCATAAAACCCTCCAGGAACCCAACACCCATGAACATCTAAAAAACTATGTCTGAAAACCTAAACAGCTAATTAAATATTCTAATTCAAGATTTCAGGCACGTAAAACCACAAAATACTAAAGTTAACTTCTCAAATAATAAACCCAAGGAGTCGAGCACGCACGAAAATCTAAAAAACCTAGGTCTGAAAACCCTAAACAGATAATTAACTATTCTAATTCATGATTTCAGGCACATAAAACCATAAAATACTAAAGTTAACTTCTCAGCAAACTATTCATCCCAAACTAGAAGTTTCAGACAACAAACACCTACGAGAGAGTAAGAATCATAGCTCTGAAAAGTCCTAAAAGCAAACTACACATCCCAAATCATAATTTTCTGACAATACACACCTATGAAAGACTAAGAAATCTAGCTCATAAAAGTCAAAAATAGCAAACCACCCATCCCAGATCATAGGCTTCAGTCAACACACTCCTATGAAAGGCTAAGAAAACCAGCTCAGACAAGTCAAAAAATTGTGAGAAAGTCAAACTTTAACGTAAAGAACGAGTCGTTGAGGGTACAACTAACTAGTTAAGGCAAAATGTGTTAAAGATGGGGCATTTTCTTAAGAAAACACACTAAATTAGGAAAGAAAACCAAATGTTCCTTTATTATCTAAGTAACACGATAAAAAAAATCAAGAGTTTATGTGCAGTTTTAACTAGCTAAGGCTATATTTGTTACAGATGGGCCATTTTCTTAAGAAAACACTTACATTAGAAAAAATACTAAATGTTCCATTATTACCTAAGTAAAAAACAAGTTTTTTTTTAAACTGAAAGTAAGGAACGATGTCAAAACTTAAAACGAATAGAAATTATTCCGTTTATGAAAGGGGCTGTCCCCTCCTCAACGACTCGCTCTTTACATTAAAGTTTGACTTTCTCACAACTCTAATTTTTTAAACAATAAAAAAATTTAGCGTAAAGAGCGAGGCGTTGAGGGTACAACTATGTTTTTTTTTTCGGCGAAACATCCAAACACCCACGAAAATCTAAAACCGTAGGTCTGAAAACCCAACTTGGACTTGCAAACACCTGCCCGGACATGCAAACAAAAAGAATCAATGAAATAAAATCAAAGTGAACTTTGAAAGATCAAGAGAATGTAACTGTGACAAGCTAAACAACGACAAAGCACTACTCTCGTGGAACTCAAGCCCCATTTAACTCAACCCCCGTGCAACTGAACCCCCCATGTAACTGAACCCCTTTATAATCGAAACCCTGTACAACTAAACCCCCGTGCTACTGAACCCTCGTGCAACTCAACCCAATTTAACTGAACCCTCGTGCAACTCAACCCAATTTAACTAAACCCCGTGTAACTGTATCCCCTTTAACTGAACCCTCGTGCAACTCAACCCTCCATGCAACCCATCCCCCTCAAAACACTTTTCAGCCATTTCTTTTTAAATTGACAATACTTTTCAAACGTTACTTGTGTATTATACAGACCACATCGGAGAGGTAAAGCGAGGTCAAGTCACAATGTCATTCTATCGTTACTTTTCAATTAAGCTATTGAATACCTTTTACCAATGTCTCTTGTAGGCGTCAAATCTATTAAGTATCTGAGCATATTCTTTGTATTGTTGATGGAAGCATCCCATTCTTTAATTACCCGTGAGGCATTCTTAACCAACGCAATACCTTTACGCAAATACCTTTTCGCAAAAAAAAAATTCGCATACTTTAGAAAAAATTTTCCAATCACTAATTACCCCTTTTTGCAAATGCTAATGACAAGCTAAACCACGACAAAGCACTACTCTCGTGGAACTCAAGCCCCATTTAACTCAACCCCGTGCAACTGAACCCCCCATGTAACTGAACCCCTTTATAATCGAAACCCTGTACAACTGAACCCCCGTGCTACTGAACCCTCGTGCAACTCAACCCAATTTAACTGAACCCTCGTGCAACTCAACCCAATTTAACTAAACCCCCGTGTAACTGTATCCCCTTTAACTGAACCCTCGTGCAACTCAACCCTCCATGCAACCCATCCCCCTCAAAACACTTTTCAGTCATTTCTTTTTAAATTGACAATACTTTTCAAACGTTACTTGTGTATTATACAGACCACATCGAAGAGGTAAAGCGAGGTCAAGTCACAATGTCATTCTATCGTTACTTTTCAATTAAGCTATTGAATACCTTTTACCAATGTCTCTTGTAGGCGTCAAATCTATTAAGTATCTGAGCATATTCTTTGTATTGTTGATGGAAGCATCCCATTCTTTAATTACCCGTGAGGCATTCTTAACCAACGCAATACCTTTACGCAAATACCTTTTCGCAAAAAAAAAATTCGCATACTTTAGAAAAAATTTTCCAATTACTAATTAACCCTTTTTGCAAATGCTAAACAAAAAAAAAACCTGTCTGTACGTCAGAAAAACTTGTCCTTAATTAGCGTCGTAGAAGTATTAGCTATAGGACCGATATTGCGTAAATCTCTTGGCAAAAGGTGTAATGCCCTGTAGAATAGGACTACCAGAAAAACCTGTTTGGTACATAGGGCCGCTAGAATTCCATATTAGCATTCTACTGTTAATTGCTTTCCAATTCCATTCGACTATTAAAAAGAGCACTAGCCATTTCAGTTTCCAATTGAATGAGCCCTTTTTGAAGTTTCTACGACAATGCGTTATATAAAAATCGTATATGCCCCCTGGGGAAAATTTACAACCCTTGCCTGAGGGCTGTGGGGGGGGCTGTCATCCTCAAAGACCTAATTTCCAGAACTTAAAACTATCTAAAAATTTTGATTAGATGTGTTTGGGGAAAAGGTGGGCGGGAGAGATGGGGCTAGTTGCCCTCAAATCACTTTCGACTATTAAAAAACGGTACTAGCACTTTGAATTTCAAATTGAATGAGCCCTTTTTCAAGTTTCTACGACCAAGATTTCAATAAAAACCTTACATGCCCTCAGGGCATAACTTATAATCCTTGCCCTGAGGGTTGTGGGGGGTATCCTCCTCAGAAATATATTTTCTATCTGGAAATGAAATACGCTGAACAAAATGGCTATCTCAAAATTTTTATTGGATGTGTTTGGGGAATGATGGGCGTGGGGGGAGGTGCTAGTTGCCCTCCAGTCACTTGCGACTATTAAAAAGGGCACTAGCCTTTTGAATTTCCAATCGAATGAGCTTTTTTTGAAATTTCTACGACTACGCCTTCTTTAAAAACCTTATATGCCCCCCAGGGCATAACTTAAAACCCTTGCCCTGAAGGCTCTGGGGATTGTTCTCATCATGAACATATTTTTATCTGGAAATCAACTACGCTGAACAAAATGGCTATCTCAAAATTTTGATTGAATGTGTTTGGGGGAATGATAGGCGTGGGATGGGGGGGGGCTAGCTGCCCTTCAATCACTTTCGACTATTAAAAAGGGAACTAGCCCTTCAATTTCCAATTGAATGAGCCTGTTTTGAAGTTTCTACGACAACGCCTTCTATAAAAACCTTATATGCCCCCAGGGCATAACTTAAAACCCTTGCCCTGAGGGTTGTGGGGGAGTGTCCTCGTCAAGAACATATTTTGTATCTGGAAATCAACTACGCTGAACAAAATAGCTATCTCAAAATTTTGATTGGATATTCTTGGGGGAATGATGGGCGTGGGGGGGGCTAGTTGCCCTACAATCACTTTCGAGTATTAAAAAGGGCACTAGAACTCTCAATTTCCAATCGAATGAGCCCCTTCTGAAGTTTCTACGACGACTCCTTCCATATGAAGTGTCCTGCTCTAAAGGAAAAAATAATAAATAGTACATTTTGCCAACATCGTTCTTATATGTCCTCAGGGCATAACTTAAAACCCTTGCTCCGAGGGTTTTGGGGGAGTGTCCTCCTCAAAAAACATATTTTCTATCCGGAAATCAACTACGCTGAAATAAATGGCTATCTTTGCCAATTTTGATTGGATATGTTTGGGGGAATGATGGGCGTGGGGGGGGGTTAGTTTCCTCCAATCACTTTCGACTATTAAAAAGGGCACTAGCCACTCCAATTTCCAATCGATTGAGCCCTTTTCGAAGTTTCTACGACAACTCCTTCGATACGAAGTGCCCGGGTATGGAGGAAAAAAAAAACACACATTGTGGCCACATCGTTCTTTACTTATGAAAAGGCCTACCAAAGCGAGCAAAACCGAGAACGATTATGCATTAATCAGAATCCAGTGTAATTTTTTGTTGTTCACTAGGCTATAATTTTCCATAGACGTATTAGAATTAATAGACACCAGATCGCATGGGGTTTAGCAAGTTCCTTGCGATTTTTCTTCTTTGCCTTCCAGCTATTAACACGTTAAATTTGAAATGGGATTTCAGTGAAAATTGTTATTTCATGAATTAAGTTACTTGAGTTTGGAGAACAGTTTTGAGTTTTGAAAACTGGTCTGAATTTCAGCATCCACAGGGGGTGTAAGTTTGTCATTTTTTCAATTTATTTTTATGAAAATAACACTGACTCTCCCAACTTTACGCCACCGTATCGACTATGTTGGACTTAATTAAGATTTGTTTTTATTTCGTTTTCACTCTTTTCTTATATGTCCGAATGATGTAAGTTTTTATTTTTTTTTTTTTTGTTTTTCTTTACTAGTCGATAAAGGCTCCCAGATATAGAGCCAAAACATTTAAACTTTTAGCATTGCTGAAGCAATTTTTTACTCTCTTGCTAAAATAATTTTACTCGTTTTCAATTTTTCATTTTATTTTCGTTTTAATTGGACAGTTTGGTCTTAGAAATAATATACCCGAGATACACAATAGAAATGTCAATGTTTAGTAATATTGAAACAGTTTATCAGAAAATACATGCAGGTTATCCACCCCCCTTCCTGTGAATGAAGGTCTACCATTCTCCTAAAAAAAATTTGTTAAAGACTGTGTTTTTGCTTTGGTCTATAAAAATTACTGTTATCGCCAATGCGTTTTTCAAAGAATAAAATCCCCGCAGCACCTATCATGTCTACGTACCCAGTTGTTTCCACCGCCAAAGTTGGTTTTCTTTCGGCTCAGACTCGTATCTATTTAAAAGTATAAATCTATGTAATTCTCTAAAGGGGATCTATGGCAAAAAAAATATTTGCATGCAAAATCATAGCACACGATAATAACACACATACCAATTACAAATCATAGTATATAAAAATAACAATAAAATAGCATGCCAATTACAAAAACAACACACATTATATGGCACATAATTCCATAAAACCCACTCGCATAATTACACATAATGTCATACGCATAATAAATAGACAGATATTTAATGCTTTAAAGTCACATGGGCCCTGGCTACAAAAAGGAAAGAATAGCAAACAAAGAAAACAACACACACAGATTCAACAATACTTCCAGTGCTCACCCACCCCCTCCCCTTTTTAAAAATCCATTTTACTAGGTCATTCCAAATTTATTATGTATTGCAATATTTTTTATTGTCCCATAATCTTTTGATCCTTTTAATATTTTCATAATTTTTATTGTCCCATAATCTTTTGGTCCTTTTATTCTTTTCATAATCTTTATTAAACCATAATCTTTTAATATTTTGATTATTCATGCTCCCTGAAAATATATTTTGTCACTGAATTTAATTCAAAAGCACCTTAATGAAAACATGCATCAAAGGAATCTTCCATGTAGCACCCAAATGTATTCCAAATGTATTCCTTAGAAGAGAAGAACTATCGGAAAGTAATCTCAAATGGGTTTTAATATGCGTTGATTTTATCAAAGCTTTCGACTCGGTAGTCCGGGAAGTCCTATGGGAACTGATGACGGCGAAGTATTCGTTTTGTGGTGAATACGTCGTTTTTTACAAGAACCTATACCGTGGCGCAGCGGCGAAAGTGGTGGTAAATGGAAGCCTCGCTGAGGAATTTCCCCTTGAAATATCCCTCCGGCAAGGTGACCCAAGCTCTTTATTTCTGTTCGAGATCTATCTCGACCCGTTGATAAAATACATAGAAGCCAGAATAACGGGTATCAGAGTACTGCCAACTTTAGTTCTCAAGTCTGAGGCCTTTGTGGATGATGGGAATTTCTTCGCCGATGGAGTGAGTGACATTAAAACTGTAATGCGGGGCCTAGAATGGTACGAGAAAAATTTTGCCGTCAGGACTCACAAGAAAAAAGAGCAAGGTCCTCCCGTTAACAAAAGGCGAGTTGGATTAGGAGCTTGGAAAAGGAAACTTGGCTGGAAGTCAGTCCTACAGTAAAGACACTTGGCGTGGAGTTTTCAGTCAGAGGAAATTGCTGGCAGAAACGCATGGAAAAGAAAGTACTCGAGATTCAGTGTTTGCTATGTGGCGAAGATAAAGGCAGGAATCTTTCCTTGTTCCAGAGATCAACTTTCGTCAACATGTATTGTGTATCAAGAATACTTTATCTGGCCCCAGTAATACCCCTCCCGGAACCTATAGCAAAGAAAATTGAAACCTATATGTGGCGTTTTATATGGAGCGGTAAGCTAGAAAAACTGAGTAAGAAGTTGCTCTTTTGCACAAAGGAATCGGGAGGTCTAGGAGTACTGGATTTTAGAAAACTGTGCCAAAATATGCTTGCTAGAATGACACTTGAATTTTTAAATGGACCACAAGAACACTTTCAAATGACCAGAGAGTGGTTGGTTCCCCTACTAAACAATCCTAATTCAACAAATTCAGACACAAACGTCCCAATTTTCATGAAAGATTCTTTCCCGATATTAAAGCAACTGCAAGAGAAGGGGCTTCTCATGGCAGATAGTACAGAAATAAAAACTGAGATAACCAGGATTTTAACTCCCGAAGAGGAAAATAACGGATATCATGTAAAAGAAAAAGAACCATTTGTAAATTTTGAAAATGCCTTTAGAAATCTACATTCTTTCCCCATGGAACCAAAAGTGAGAGAGCTTATGTTTCAAGTCATACACATGATTTTGCCTTACCGAAATAGAGTGTCACGTTTTCTGAGAAATGAAGATAAAAAATGCTCTTTTTGTTTTGAAGTAGTGGAAGATGGTTTAGACCACGAGTTCATCAAGTGTAATGAAAATAAGGGAATTTTTCAGTTTGTTTTTGATTTAAGTGAAAAGTGCAAAATTAAAGTTCAAAGTGATGAAGAAAAGAAGAAGCTGGTGAAATTTGACATAAATTCGGATTTGGATGTGAAAAAGAAAAATTCTCTGTGTTATATTATTGGAAATATGTGTCATTATGTGTGGAGTAGAAGGAAAAGAAAGAAAGTGGTGTGTTTAGAGGGTTTTAGGAGTTTAGTTGAGAAGAAAATGGAATTATTGAAGATAAGAAATGAGTGGAGAGAGTATTTTTTTATTTTGAATTATGAATTTTTTTTGTAAATATGGTGGGTGGAAAAAGAGAGTGAGAAATTAAGTAGTGGAGAGAGTTTGAGTTTTTTATTGGTAAGAGATAGTTTTTTTGCGTGAGTGAGTGAGAAAACAGCGTTGCCAGTAAGGTAGTTTAAAGAAAATTATTGATAATTGTTTTTTTTTTCTTTTTTAATTAGCAGCCAAAAAAGGAAAAAATAGGGAAAAAAGGAAAAAAAAACGAAGTTTAAAAATGGGGTTTGGTGGTCATTTCAGCTTATTTGTTTTTCGTAAATATTAGTATGTTTATTTTTGTGTGTTGTAAAAATAAGCTGAAATGATAATGTAAAAGAGGGTTTTTTTGGGGTTTTTTGTTGGTTTTTTTATTTATTTTTTATTGGAATATTTTTTTTTATTTTTTTTAGTAGTGGCTTCTTTGCAGAATTGGAATTTGAGAAAATTTTGTCTGTTGTTGTAAATGGCCACCGCAAGCGGGGACTTCCTGTGGAGGGGGGACGTCCTCTCTGCGGGAGAGAATTTTATTTTATTGTTAATATGGATTAAAAATTATTTTAGTAGAAGTACAATAATGCGAAGACCACTCTTTGGCTGCTAATTTTAGTAAAATGTAGAGTGTAGGTGGCATTTAGATTTTTGTAATGTTTAAATGTAGTTTTTTTTTAATGTTAGTGCCACTGAGAGGAGAGGAGGTGGGATTAAAAAAAAAAATGATAAAAAAAAAAAAAAAAAAAAAAAAAATGTATTCCAATTAAGATGAATATTATTAGCCACTCAATACCCATTCTTAACACCCAAATGAAACATACGAGTACTCCTAAAAATAATTTGTGAGGAGCTTCATAGCTCGATTAGATACTACTAACCGAATTAATTATTGCTTTGAACTTTTTTGAGTGTCCGTGATTTTAAAGTATCGCTGACCTTATATTTTCTTTGCTTTTAGGTAAATGGAGCTACCGGAGAATCAATCAAATATGGGGAAATTATTCCATCAGTTGATAAGCTCTCTTCTTACTTGAAGAGAAAAGGCTTTCGGACAGGAGACATTTGATGATGTATTGTGCAAACCATCGATATTTTTTCATACCTCTTTTTGCAGCATGGAGACTGGGCGGAGGTGCAACCTTTACATCTCCTGGCTTGCTTCCTTCCTCTGCTATAGATCAAGCCGTAGATTCCAGAACGAAATTCATATTCGTAGACAACAGTACAGCAGAAAAGGCGAAGAAGGTCATGCAAGAAGTTGAAACGGTTGTGGAAATAATCACTTTCGAGTCAGAAGTTAAAAATTGTACATCCTTTTCGAATATATTAGAAAGCGAACAGGAGGGTAATAATGATAAGGTTGAAATAGATGTTAACAATGTAATTGCATACTTGCCATATTCAAGTGGAACAACAGGATTACCAAAAGGAATAGTCCATACACATAGGTCAGTCTGGGCTATGCTTCAGATTTTTCGAAGATCCGACATTGGGACTAGCTATGCAACAGGATGTCAAATGTTTCACATGAGTGGCTTCTTCATTGGTACATCTTCCCTTTTGACGTTTAACAGGAACGTTTTTCTGCAGAATTATGAAGAAGAAGCTTTTATAAAAATGTTGGAAAAATACCAGCCCACTTTCTTGTTTTCTTTGCCACCTCCTCTTATTATGATGCTCAAACATCCCAATCTAGAAAGTTATAATTTAAAAAGCATAGAAATTATTATTACCGGTGGAGCTTGCATGACTGCCGAGAGTCAAAGGGCCCTTATGAAGCGATTGCCAGCTTTGCATGACGTAAGATGTCTTTATGGTAAGTCATAGTTCGTCCACGCTACCACATTTCTCTTTAGTCTTGGAAAAGTATTGCCGTTGAATATAACTAGTTATAAAAGTGAACGAATTTCAGATTGAATATAGACTAGGACTAATATAATCAAACAGAACAGGAGACATATGATATATAGAATTTGTGCAAAAAGTATTGGGGAAAGTTTGACAAAAATGTACATTTATACATTTTATTGCTTATGACATATATTGCTGCAACATCTCACACGTTTTCAAAGCTTATCTCTTGTACGTTGAAACAACTTTACAAGTGGCTTTTCGCCAATTTGAAGGCTCCCTAGTAGATGATTTCTGGAACGTTCTTATGGGAAACATGTTCTTTGAAGGTGTTTAGGGTCCCTGATAAAGTACATTGAGGAAGAACTTTGCTTTTAGGAATAGTAAATAGTCTGCCAATGCCAATTCGGGACTTTCAAGGGGCTTAGGAATAGTCATTATGCCGTGCAACTTTCAATTTTAGATGATAGCTGATCTCACTGACTATACTTTTCTTTGATCTTCTTATCACTTATAGATACAAACCACTTAGCCAAAGGTATGAATTAAGCATTTCCAACATGTCACCTTGTGAAAGCAAGAATGTCGTAAATGACACCCCTAGTTGAAATTGAGTTACAAACCACTACCAGAACTATTTTTCACGAGCTTTTTTAATGATGAAGTTCGTTTGTTTGTACAATGTCTCCTGGCTGAGTTAATTAACAATTCAACTTTATCGTAAGTGCATGCTTCTCACTTTTGTCAAAGCGTAAATTGCCGTAACTGATCGGAGGATCAACCTGGGTATTTTGTCGTAACTGTATGGCCTTTATCAAAGACATCCGAGATATCTTCCTATTATATGGATAAGTACCGGAAGTCCGGCGGCTTCGCCACCGAACCCCGGCACTCGGCACGCGGCAGGCTTCTATGTATGGATTCTCATTGTCACCTGTCTTTTAACCACAGACAATTTGAGCCTTTTCTTGATGTCATGACGTCACCCCAGGTTCGATACAGCCACCCTGTAAAAAAAAACAAAATGAATTCCTTTTTAAAGTCATGACCAATTTAGATCGTTTTGTGGCCAGTCATCGCTGTTCCTCGTTTTCCAACCGTATATTTATTGTCCATTTTGTTCGTCTTAACCTCAGAAAGTCTTTTCCACGCCTTTTGCTTTTGCAGTTTAGATTCATACATCATCTCATTTAATTTCTTAATGCATTATAGATAAAAAATACGTCTTTTCCAATTTTCAACCCCCTGTTCAAAATTTCGTTTACAATTCAATGTGATTCTCGCTGTCGTTTGTTCTAAGCCTTTTTCTTTAGCTATTGCGATTTTCACTTTCGCTAGTTTTTTAAAATATTTATTTGTGCTTCATTTTCATCAATGAACCCCTTAAACATTTAAATTACCTTAAATTAGAACTAGCGCTTTTGTAAAATTACGTTTTTTTTTTATTGGACCTTAGACTTTTGCCCTGGATTGTCTTTTGTCATTATGAATTACAAAAGAGGCTGATGTAGTATCAGATCTTCTAATCCCATTTGGTTTTTGAATTGTTGTAATTTCTTGTCAAAATATATACAGACATTTTGGCTATCACCGACAACGTCATTGCAGTACTGATGTATATAAAAATGACGTCACTTACGTAAATAATTGTTTCCAAAATTAAGGCTGTTAACGAATTTTCTCAAACTTCTGACCTATCTAGATCATTTTTTCAGGCCGAAAAAAAAATTCGAAAAAAATATGGAGCCGTTTTAAAGAAAAATAAATGCATACATGCATAAATACACAATTATTACTCACTTATAAAGATAGTATAGGAAGAATATGTCAAAGAAAAGGCTGGCATTTGTTGAAGTACTCAGCTGTTTCAACTCTTTGAGGTTAGTACAGTATGATGAACCATAAGGTGGTACTAATTCTGCTGCAGAGATAGAGCATTTATTAGCATATAAAAGGAACTGGAGACTGAAACCTCAATACAGAAGAAAATGAAATTGAAAAATCAAAATCAGACCCATCACAGTGGGTTCGCAGCAAAAGCTAAAAGGCTATAAGCAAAGGAAAGACATTTGTTGACCCACAATCAAAGAAAGTTTTTGGTTAGAAAGGGAAGTTAAGGAAAGTTCGTGTAGCAGAGCTTTTGTAAATTCCTGATCAGTCATAATGTAAGAAAAAAATTTTTTTAGGACTTCTGGAAACTCATTGCACAAGAGAAAAAATGTTCTACTAGAAACTGTGGATTTTGATAAAAGGAAACTGAACGCAAAGGCAGAAACTCGAATAAAAGCTTCCGGAAGATACTATTTCACAGGAAAAAAGTATTACAAGAAGAGTCTGTAAAATATTTTTTCTGACAACTCTTGATATTTCAAAACAACGAATATACTATTTTCAGAAGGACAGTAGGGCAACTAGTACAGGTACTCCTCGACGAAATATGGTTAAGACTCCCTGTAACAAGACAAAGGAAGAAGACCCTAACACAGTGAAAAGGCATACTGATACCTTTCCAAAAATGGAGTCTGACTATCACAGGTCAGACTCAATGAAAGAATATTTTGATACAGCTTTGAATATTTCCAAAATTTATGAACTTCACACAGCCCTCAGTGCAAGGATTTCAAGTTGTGACCTGGGGGAATATAAAGTTTTTATTGAAAACGTTGTCGTAGAAACTTCAATAGGGCTGATTCAATTGGAAATTGGAAGGGCTAGTGCCTTTTTTAATAGTTGAAAGTGATTGGATAGTGACTAACGCCCCTCTCACGCCCACCATTTTCCAAAACACATCCAATCAAAATTTTGAGATATCCATTTTGTTCAACGTTGTTGAACGTTCTGGAAATTAGGTCTTTTAGGAAGATAACCCACTCAGAGCCCTCAGTGCAAGGGTTATAAGTTATGCCCTGTGGGCATATTAGGTTTATATAAAAGTTGTTGTATAAATCATAGGCAGCGTGATCGCACTGCCTAAGTAAAGAACAGGAACACTCGAGAACGAGACAAGAAACGGGGACTAAGTAAAGAGGAGTAAACTCCCCCACAACCCTCAGGGCAAGGGTTTCAAGTTATGCCGGGGGGCATGTAAGAACGATGTTGGCACAATGTATTATTTATTAATTTTTTCCTTTAGAGCAGGGCACTTCGTATTGAAGAACTTGTCATAGAAACTTCGAAAAGGGCTCATTCAATTGGAAATTGGAGTGGCCTGTGCCACTTTCTAATAGTCGAAAGTGATTGGAAGGCGACTAACACCCCTTCCACGCCCACCATTTAACGAAACAGATCCAATCAAAATTTTGAGAGAGCCATTTTGTTCAGCGTAGTTGATTTCCAGATAGAAATTATATTTTTGAGGACGTTCCCCCGCAGCCCTTAGGGGAAGGGTTGTAAGTTATGCCCTGAGGGCCTATAAGGTTTTTTGTATAAGGTGTTGTCATAGAAACTTCAAAAAAGCCTCATTCGATTGGAAATTCAAAGGGCTAGTGCCCTTTTTAATAGTCGAAAGTAATTAGAGGGCAACTAGCCCGCCTCTCACGCCCACCTTTTCCCCAAACACGTCTAATCAAAACTTTGAGATAGCCATTTTATTCAACGTAGTTTTAAGTTCTGGAAATTAGGTCTTTGAGAATGACAACCCCCCCCCCCAAAGCCCTCAGGGCAAGGGTTGTAAATTATGCCCAGTGGGTATATAAGGTTTTTATATAACGCGCTGTCGCGTTAAACCAATTTTATGCCAAATATTTTCTTTTTTACTTAATATTGAAAATAAACATTAAAATTATAGTAACATTTTGAACTGATAAGCTTTCAGCAACTAATATCATTATACATCAAATATTCAGTCTAATTTATTAGCTCTTTTTAAAGTTGTTAAAGACGAATATAGTTTCCCTACAAACAAGTTTTTGGATACTGCCTCCATTCCTAACTGTAAATAAAAACCAAAAGCCTCCTGCGTCATTGGCGCTTAACTGAAAACAGATTATATTATAAATATTTTCTTTTCCAGTTCTTAGAGTATTGAAAATAAAATACAATTACAGTGAAATAAATTCTTGAACTGATGGATCTTTCAATAATTAATATCATTATACATCAAATATTCAATTTGATGTTGTTTATACTTTCCAAGACTGTTCAAGACGCATATAGTTTTCAGTAAAGCGCCAATGACGCAGTAGGTTTTAGACTTTTACAGTGAGAGAAGGCGGTCATACCCAAACTCTTGTTTTTGGTGATTTTTGTTCGTTTCAAGCTTGATTTGCATATTCAATTTAAGTTTCACTCGTCTTAAGATTTATTTATTAATTTAGATTAATATCTATTGTATATTTGTTTGCATTGGTTGTTTATTTAATTTCTGTTCGTTTTAAGTTTCATTTATACTTCAATAGGAAAATATTTTTTTTTGTTATAAGCTTGATATTCATTTTGAATCTAAGCATTACGCGCTTTAAGATATATTTATTCATTTATATTGTTACTAGTTGTATGTTTTTGCTATGATTGTTTATTTAATTTCGGTTCGTTTTGGGTTTCATTTATTCTTTAATAGTAATTTCTGGTAGTTTTGAGTTTGAATTTTAAAAGGCATTTGTATCTGCTGAGCTTAAGTTAAAATGGCCTTTACTTTTCTTTGAAAAACTTATTTTTCGGAAAGTTTTTTTTTTTAGTTAATTTTTGTTCGTTTTGATTGCAACAAATTTTTAGTTTTTAAAAATTCCTTATTTCAAAATCAAACTTAAAAAAAAAATCAAATATCCATCAAAGTAACAAAACTGATATCAAAGTAACAATATCAAAGTGAAAAAATGGATTTGTGTCACTCGGAGTTTTTATTATCTGATGTTTGAACTATTTTTAACAAAAGTGCTATCTCAAAATTTTTATCGGATGGGTTTGGGGAAAAAGGGCGTGGGGGGACTAGATTAAGCTTCGGTCTCTTTTGACTCTTTAAAAGTGAACTAGAACTTTCTATTTTCAATCAAATGAGCCCTCTCTGAAGTTTATACGAGTATCACTTCTATAAGAACCATATATATCCCCAGAGTATAACTTACTACGTCTATCCCTGGGCCTTGGGGGGTTGTGTTGACCCTGGAGTTTTAATATCTGATGGTTGAACTATTTTCAACAAAATGGTTACCTGAATTTTTTATTGGATGGGTCTATCCACCCGATACACCCAAAGGCGTGGAGGGCAGGAGGAGTTAGTTGCCCTGTGATCTTTTTTCACTCTGAGAAAATGAACTACAACTTTTAATTTCCATTCAAATGAGCCCTCTCTGAAGTTTATACAAGCATAACTTCCATAAAAACCATATATGCCCCAAGAGCAATACTTACAACGCCTGCCCCGGCCCTGGGGGGAGGGGGGTGTCGACAAAGGAATTTTTCTTATCTGATCTTTGAACTATTTTTAACGAAATGACCATACGTAAAGGAGTTTTTATTATATGATCTTTGAACTATTTTTAACAAAATGGCTAATCAGATGTATTTAGAGAAAAAGGGCTTGGGCGGGTGGGGGGGGGCAGTTACCCCCTCATCACGTTTGACTCTTAAAAAGGGCACTAGAACTCTCAATTTCTATTCGAATGAGCCCCCTTTGAAGTTTATACGACGACCCCTTCTATATGAAGTACCTCTGGGAAACAAATAAATGGAGTGATGGGGGAGGCTAGCTGCCCTCCAATCAATTTTGACTCTTAAAAAGTGAATTACAACTGTCAATTTCTATTCAAATGAGCCCTATAGGAATTTTATACGAGCATCCCTTCCATAACAACCATATATACCCCACGGCATAACTTACAACGCTTACCCCCGGCCTTGGGGGGCTGTGTCGACACCGGGGTTTTTTGTTATCAGAACTTTGAACTTTTTTTTAACAAAATGTCTATCTTAAAATTTTTATCTGATGCATTTGGGGCGTGGAGGAGAGGGGGGGTAGTTGCCCTCCGATCACTTTCGACTCTTAAAAAGTGAACAAGAACTTTCAATTTCAAATCAAATGAGCCCTCTCCGAAGTTTATACGAGCATCCCTTACATAAGAACTATGTATGCCCCTAGAGCATTACTCATAACGCCTGCCTCCGGGTCCTGGCGGATTCCGTCGACACAGGAATTTTTATTATCTCACCTTTGAACTATTTTTGATGAAATGGCTGTTATAAAAATTTTATCGGATGGCCTTGGGGAAAAAAGGGTGTATGGGGGAGGATTAGTTGCCCTCGGAAATCTTTTGACTCTTGAAAATTGAACTAGAACTTTCAATTTCAAATCAATGAGCCCCCTCTGAAGTTTATACGAGCATCCCTTTCATAAGAACCACATACGCCCCCAGGACAACACTTACAACGCCTATCCCCAGGGCTCTGGGGGGCGTTTTTGTTATCTAATTTTTGAACAATTTCAAAAACACTGGCTATCTCAAAATTTGTAGCGGACGGGTATGGGGAAAAGAGCGGAGGGGGGGCTAGTTTAACTCTCTTGACTCTTAAAAAGTGAACTAGGACTTTCAATTTCCAATCAAATGAGCCCTCTATGAAGTTTATACGAACATCCCTTTCATAAGAACCATACATACCCTTAGGGCATAACTTAGAACGCCATCCACTGGGCCCTGGGGGATTGTATTGACACCGGAGTTTTTCTTATCCGACCTTTGAACTACTTTTTTTTAACAAGATGTCTATCTCAAAACTTTCATCACATGGGTTTTGAAAAAGAACGTGGCGGGTGGGGGGGGGGGGGGGGGGTAGCTACTCTCGGATCTATTTTGACTATTAAAAAGTGAGCTCGAACTTTCAATATCCAATCAAATGAGCCCTCTCTGAAGTTCATACGAGAATCCCTTTCATACGAACAATATATGCCCCAGGGCATAACTTAAAATGCCTGCCCCCGGACCCTTGGGGGTTCCAACGACACCTGAGTTTTTATTACATGGTCTTTGAACTATTTTAAAAAAATCCATCTCGAAGCTCTTATCGGATGGGTTCGAGGAAAAAAGGGCGCGGAGGGGGAGGGGGTTAGGTGCCCTCCAATCTCTTTTGACTCTTAAAAAGTGAACTAGAACTCTCAATTTCCAATCAAATGATCCCTATTTGAAGTTAATACGAGCATCTCTTCCATAAGACCCATAAATGCCCCCAGGGCATAACTTACAACGCCTGCCCCCGAGCCCTGGTGGGTTGTGTCGACACCGGAATTTTTGTTATATGATCTTTGAACTATTTTTAACAAAATAACTATCTTAAAATTTTTATTGGATTTATTTGGGGGGGGGTTGGGGCGGGGAGCTTGTTACCCTCCAATAGCATTTTACGCTTAAAAAGTGAGCTAGAACTTTCAACTTCCAATCAAATGAGCCCTCTCTGAATTTTATACGAGCATTCCTTCCATAAGAACCATATATACCCCCAGGGCATAATTTATAACCCTTGCCCCTGAAAAATGGGAACGTCCTGCTCAAACAGATAATTTCCGGAAAATTTCAACTACGTTGAACAAAATGGCTATACCAAAATTTTGATTGGATGTGTTTGGGGAATGGTGGGCGTCGAAGGGCTGTCAGTTGCCTTAGAATCACTTTCGACTGTTAAAAAGGGAACTAACCATTTAAATGTCCGATCGAATGAGCCCTTTCTGAAGTTTCTACGACAACGTTGTCTATACAAAACCTTATATGCCCCCAGGGCATAAATTACAACCCTTGCCCTGAGGGCTGTGGGGGAGTTGTCATCCTTAAAGACCTAATTTCCAGAACTTAAAACTACGTTTAATAAAATGACTGTCTCAAAGTTTTGATTGGGTGTGTTTGGGGAAAAGGTGGGCGTGAGAGGGGGGTTAGTTGCCCTCAAATCACTTTCGACTATTAGAAAGGGCACTAGCCCTTTGAATTTCCAATCGAATGAGTCTTTTTTGAACTTTCTACGACAACACCTTCTATAAAAACCTTATATGCCCCCAGGATATAACTTAAAACCCTTGCCTTGAGGGTTGTGGGGGAGTGTCTTCCTCAAAAACATATTTTCTATCTGGAAATCAACTACGTTGAACAAAATGGCTATCTCAAAATTTTGATTGAATGTGTTTGGGGGAATGATGGGCGTGTGGGGGGGAAGCTATTTGCCCTGCAATCACTTTTGACTATTAAAAAGGGCACTAGCCCTTTTAGTTTCCAATCGAATGAGCCTTTTTTGAAGTTTCTACGACAACGCCTTCTATAAAATCCTTATATGCCCCACGGCATAACTTAAAACCCTTGGCCTGAGGGCTGTGGGGGAGTGTCCTCCTCAAAAACATATTTGCTTTTTGGAAATCAACTCCGCTGAACAAAATGGATATCTCAAAATTTTGATTGGATATGTTAGTAGAAAGGGGTCTTATAGTCGTGACCCTACACCATATATGGGCATAGAGTCCCTAGGGAGAACATGTGGTTAATCGAAGTGGGTCAATGACCTCTTTTTCCCAGGTCGATTTATTTATTGTTGTTGATGTTTTGGTCAAGTGCACGCTCGGGGCGAATGTTAAAATCCAGGAATAGGAAACAGGATCACGTGTGACAGATGATGTCATGGTTGATTGATTTGACACGAAAGGGGAATTAATTTGTTGTTTCTAAGGGGAATTATTGATTCACGAAAGGGGAATTAATTTATTGTTTCCAAGGAGAATTGTCTCCGGGACGAAGTTTATTAATATCTTTGGAGTTCGACCAGGAGAATTGTTTCCGGAATTATTGATTCACGAAAGGGGAATTAATTTATTGTTTCCAAGGGGAATTGTCTCCGGGACGAAGTTTATTAAAATCTTTGGAGTTCGACCAGGAGAATTGTTTCCGGAATTATTGATTCACGAAAGGGGAATTAATTTATTGTTTCCAAGGAGAATTGTCTCCGGGACGAAGTTTATTAATATCTTTGGAGTTCGACCAGGAGAATTGTTTCCGGCGAATGTTTTGATCTTAGAGATGAAGAGATTAACGCTGGAAAGGGTTTCTTAGTAATTTGAAATGTGACAGCGCAGGGATGCCAAAAACAAAAGGAACACGCTGAGATTACGTTTAGGGATTATTTGGGTGAAACTGTTTTAGACATTTTAGGGAATTATTTCGGCGAAACAGTTAGAGACATTTGGAAAGATGATTTTAGAAGATGTTTTAGAAGAGGATTTGAGTGTGGTCGTTATAATACACAAGTTCCATTTGAACAGTGTCGTGAGGTCCCATACCCCAACCCCAAAGGGCTCCGATCCCCCTACCCCAGCCCCGAAGGAAGCCCCCGGTCCCAAGGGTCCACCGGGCCCCCAAAGTGCCCCCGGCGCCCCAAAGGCCCCCGAACCCCTATTTTTTAATATTTTTTTAAGGCTATATTATATCTTTTCAGAACAAGTTCCTTTCTTAATGTCATTCCTTAACCCATTTTTACAAGTTGAAGTACCAATCCTTTCACCACAACTTTACTATAAGGCTTTTTTGGATACCTCAACACCAAGAAATACCTTTCAAAAGACATTTCAGAGCAACTTCTTTTCTTAATGTTCCCTTCTAAACCCATTTTCCAACTTGAAGTACCTGTCCTTTTCACCCACAACTATACTTTACAGCTTTTAGATACCTCAACACTAAGAAATACCTTTCAAAAGGTATTTCAGAGCAAGTTCCTTCTTAATGTCATTCCTTAACCCATTTTTACAAGTTGAAGTACCCATCTTTTCACCCACAACTATACTTTACAGCTTTTTGGATACCTCAACATCAAGCAATACCTTTCAAAAGGCATTTCAGAGCAACTTCTTTTATTAATGTCTCTTCTAAACCCATTTTCCAACTTGAAGCATCCATCCTTTTCACCCACAATTATACTTTACAGCTTTTTTGGATACCTCAACACCAAGAAATACCTTTCAAAAGACATTTCAGAGCAAGTTCCTTTGTTAATGTCCCTTCTAAACCATTTTACAAGATGAAACATCCATCCTTTTCACCCACAACTATACTTTACAGCTTTTTGGATACCTCAACACCAAGAAATACCTTTCAAAAGCCATTTCAGAACAAGTTCCTTTCTTAATGTCCCTTCTAAACCCATTTTCCAACTTGAAGTACCCATCCTTTTCACCACAACTTTACTTTACAGCTTTTTAGATACCTCAACACTAAGAAATACCTTTCAAAAGGTATTTCAGAGCAAGTTCCTTTCTTAATGTCATTCCTAAACCCATTTTACAAGTTGAAGTATCCATCCTTTTCACCCACAACTTTACTTTACAGCTTTTTTGGATACCTCAACACCAAGAAATACCTTTCAAAAGACATTTCAGAGCAAGTTCCTTTCTTAATGTCCCTTCTAAACCCACTTTACAAGTTGAAGCATCAATCCTTTTCACCCACAACTTTACTTTACAGCTTTTTTGGATACCTCAACACCAAGAAATACCTTTCAAAAGGCATTTCAGAGCAAGTTCCTTTCTTAATGACCCTTCTAAACCCATTTTCCAACTTGAAGTATCCATCCTTTTCACCCACAACTTTACTTTACAGCTTTTCGAATACCTCAACACCAAGAAATACCTTTCAAAAGACATTTCAGAGCAAGTTCCTTTCTTAATGTCATTCCTTAACCCATTTGCCAACTTGAAGTACCCATCTTTTTCACCCACAACTTTACTTTACAGCTTTTTGGATACCTCAACATCAAGCAATACTTTTCAAAAGACATTTCAGAACAAGTTCCTTTCTTAATGTCCCTCCTATACCCATTTTCCAACTTGAAGTACCCATCCGTTTCACCCACATGTTTACTTTACAGCTTTTTGGATACCTCAACACCAAAAAATACTTTTCAAAGGCATTTCAGAACAAGTTCTTTTCTTAATGTCCTTCCTAAACCAATTTTACAAGTTGAAGTACTTATCTTTTTCACCACAACTTTACTTTACGACTTTTTGCATACCCCAACATCAAGCAATACTTTTCAAAAGGCTTTATTATACCTTTTCAGAACAAGTTCTTTACGTAATGTCCTTCCTAAACCAATTTTACAAGTTGAAGTACTCATCTTTTCCCCCACAACTTTACTATAAGGCTTTTCGAATACCCCAACATCAAGCAAAACCTTTCAAAAGGCTTTATTATATCTTTTCAGAACAAGTTCTTCATGTAATTTTCTTCCTAAACCCATTTTACAAGTTGAAGTACTTATCTTTTTCCCCACAACTTTACTTTACGACTTTTTTGCACACCCAAACATCAAGCAATACTTTCCAAAAGGCTTTATTATATCTTTTCAGAACAAGTTTTTTTCTTAATGTCCTTCTTAAACCATTTTTACAAGTTGAAGTAGTTATCTTCTTCACCACAACTTTACTTTACGACTTTTTGCACACCCCAAGATCAAGCAATACTTTTCAAAAGGGTTTATTATATCTTTTCAGAACAAGTTCCTTTCTTAATATCCTTCTTAAACCAATTTTACAAATTCTAAATTTTTTCTTAGGAATATTTCAGTAGTGTTTTGTTATGGTTTACCTTGTCACAGTTACATTCTCTTGATTTTTCAAAGTTCATTTATAAATTTCTTTCGTTGAAATGCAAGAGTTGGAATATTTCAGTAGTGTTTTGTTGTGGTTTACAGTGTCACAGTTACATTCTCTTGATTTTTCAAAGCTCATTTTGAATTTCTTTCATTGAAATGCAAGAGTTGGAATATTTCAGTAGTGTTTTGTCGTGGTTTACCTTGTCACAGTTACATTTTCTTGATTTGTCAAAGTTTATTTTGAATTTCTTTCACTGAAATGCAAGAGTTGGAATATTTCAGTAGTGTTTTGTCGTGGTTTATCTTGTCACAGTTACATTCTATTGATTTTTCAAATTCATTTGAATTTCTTTCATTGAAATGCAAGAGTTGGAATATTTCAGTAGTGTTTGTTATGTTTTACATTGTCACAGTTACATTCTCTTGATTTTTCAAAGCTCATTTTGAATTTCTTTCATTGAAATGCAAGAGTTGGAATATTTCAGTAGTGTTTTGTCGTGGTTTACCTTGTCACAGTTACATTTTCTTGATTTGTCAAAGTTTATTTTGAATTTCTTTCACTGAAATGCAAGAGTTGGAATATTTCAGTAGTGTTTTGTCGTGGTTTACCTTGTCACAGTTACATTCTATTGATTTTTCAAAGTTCATTTGAATTTCTTTCATTGAAATGCAAGAGTTGGAATATTTCAGTAGTGTTTTGTTATGTTTTACATTGTCACAGTTACATTCTCTTGATTTTTCAAAGTTCATTTTGGTTTTCTTTCGTTGAAATGCAAGAGTTGGAATATTACAGTAGTGTTTTGTAGTGGTTTACCTTGTCACACTTACATTCTCTTAATTTTTCAAAGTTCATTTTGGTTTCCTTTCGTTGAAATGCAAGAGTTGGAATATTTCAGTAGTGTTTTGTAGTGGTTTGCCTTGTCACAGTTACATTCTCTTGATTTTTCAAAGTTCATTTTGGTTTTCTTTCGTTGAAATGCAAGAGTTGGAATATTTCAGTAGTGTTTTGTCGCGGTTTACCTTGTCACAGTTACATTCTCTTGATTTTTCAAAGTTCATTTGAATTTCGTTCATTGAAATGTAAGAGTTGGAATATTTCTGTAGTGTTTTTTGTGGTTCAAAAACATATTTTCTATCTGGAAATCAACTACGTTGAACAAAATGGCTATCTCAAAATTTTGATTGAATGTGTTTGGGGGAATGATGGGCGTGTGGGGGGGAAGCTATTTGCCCTGCAATCACTTTTGACTATTAAAAAGGGCACTAGCCCTTTTAGTTTCCAATCGAATGAGCCTTTTTTGAAGTTTCTACGACAACGCCTTCTATAAAATCCTTATATGCCCCCAGGGCATAACTTAAAACCCTTGGCCTGAGGGTTGTGGGGGAGTGTCCTCCTCAAAAACATATTTGCTTTTTGGAAATCAACTCCGCTGAACAAATGGATATCTCAAAATTTTGATTGGATATGTTAGTAGAAAGGGGTCTTATAGTCGTGACCCTACACCATATATGGGCATAGAGTCCCTAGGGAGAACATGTGGTTAATCGAAGTGGGTCAATGACCTCTTTTTTCCCAGGTCGATTTATTTATTGTTGTTGATGTTTTGGTCAAGTGCACGCTCGGGGCGAATGTTAAGATCCAGGAATAGGAAACAGGATCACGTGTGACAGATGATGTCATGGTTGATTGATTTGACACGAAAGGGGAATTAATTTGTTGTTTCTAAGGGGAATTATTGATTCACGAAAGGGGAATTAATTTATTGTTTCCAAGGAGAATTGTCTCCGGGACGAAGTTTATTAATATCTTTGGAGTTCGACCAGGAGAATTGTTTCCGGAATTATTGATTCACGAAAGGGGAATTAATTTATTGTTTCCAAGGGGAATTGTCTCCGGGACGAAGTTTATTAAAATCTTTGGAGTTCGACCAGGAGAATTGTTTCCGGAATTATTGATTCACGAAAGGGGAATTAATTTATTGTTTCCAAGGAGAATTGTCTCCGGGACGAAGTTTATTAATATCTTTGGAGTTCGACCAGGAGAATTGTTTCCGGGCGAATGTTTTGATCTTAGAGATGAAGAGATTAACGCTGGAAAGGGTTTCTTAGTAATTTGAAATGTGACAGCGCAGGGATGCCAAAAACAAAAGGAACACGCTGAGATTACGTTTAGGGATTATTTGGGTGAAACTGTTTTAGACATTTTAGGGAATTATTTCGGCGAAACAGTTAGAGACATTTGGAAAGATGATTTTAGAAGATGTTTTAGAAGAGGATTTGAGTGTGGTCGTTATAATACACAAGTTCCATTTGAACAGTGTCGTGAGGTCCCATACCCCAACCCCAAAGGGCTCCGATCCCCCTACCCCAGCCCCGAAGGAAGCCCCCGGTCCCAAGGGTCCACCGGGCCCCCAAAGTGCCCCCGGCGCCCCAAAGGCCCCCGAACCCCTATTTTTTAATATTTTTTTAAGGCTATATTATATCTTTTCAGAACAAGTTCCTTTCTTAATGTCATTCCTTAACCCATTTTTACAAGTTGAAGTACCAATCCTTTCACCACAACTTTACTATAAGGCTTTTTTGGATACCTCAACACCAAGAAATACCTTTCAAAAGACATTTCAGAGCAACTTCTTTTCTTAATGTTCCTTCTAAACCCATTTTCCAACTTGAAGTACCTGTCCTTTCACCCACAACTATACTTTACAGCTTTTTAGATACCTCAACACTAAGAAATACCTTTCAAAAGGTATTTCAGAGCAAGTTCCTTTCTTAATGTCATTCCTTAACCCATTTTTACAAGTTGAAGTACCCATCTTTTCACCCACAACTATACTTTACAGCTTTTTGGATACCTCAACATCAAGCAATACCTTTCAAAAGGCATTTCAGAGCAACTTCTTTTATTAATGTCTCTTCTAAACCCATTTTCCAACTTGAAGCATCCATCCTTTTCACCCACAATTATACTTTACAGCTTTTTTGGATACCTCAACACCAAGAAATACCTTTCAAAAGACATTTCAGAGCAAGTTCCTTTCTTAATGTCCCTTCTAAACCCATTTTACAAGATGAAACATCCATCCTTTTCACCCACAACTATACTTTACAGCTTTTTGGATACCTCAACACCAAGAAATACCTTTCAAAAGCCATTTCAGAACAAGTTCCTTTCTTAATGTCCCTTCTAAACCCATTTTCCAACTTGAAGTACCCATCCTTTTCACCCACAACTTTACTTTACAGCTTTTTGGATACCTCAACACCAAGAAATACTTTTCAAAAGGCATTTCAGAGCAAGTTCCTTTCTTAATGTCACTCCTAAACCCATTTTACAAGTTGAAGTATCCATCCTTTTCACCCACAACTTTACTTTACAGCTTTTTTGGATACCTCAACACCAAGAAATACCTTTCAAAAGACATTTCAGAGCAAGTTCCTTTCTTAATGTCCCTTCTAAACCCACTTTACAAGTTGCAGCATCAATCCTTTTCACCCACAACTTTACTTTACAGCTTTTTTGGATACCTCAACACCAAGAAATACCTTTCAAAAGGCATTTCAGAGCAAGTTCCTTTCTTAATGTCACTCCTAAACCCATTTTCCAACTTGAAGTATCCATCCTTTTCACCCACAACTTTACTTTACAGCTTTTCGAATACCTCAACACCAAGAAATACCTTTCAAAAGGCATTTAAGAGCAAGTTCCTTTCTTAATGTCATTCCTTAACCCATTTGCCAACTTGAAGTACCCATCTTTTTCACCCACAACTTTACTTTACAGCTTTTTGGATACCTCAACATCAAGCAATACTTTTCAAAAGACATTTCAGAACAAGTTCCTTTCTTAATGTCCCTCCTAAACCCATTTTCCAACTTGAAGTACCCATCCGTTTCACCCACATGTTTACTTTACAGCTTTTTGGATACCTCAACACCAAGAAATACTTTTCAAAGGCATTTCAGAACAAGTTCTTTTCTTAATGTCCTTCCTAAACCAATTTTACAAGTTGAAGTACTTATCTTTTTCATCACAACTTTACTTTACGACTTTTTGCATACCCCAACATCAAGCAATACTTTTCAAAAGGCTTTATTATACCTTTTCAGAACAAGTTCTTTACGTAATGTCCTTCCTAAACCAATTTTACAAGTTGAAGTACTCATCTTTTCCCCCACAACTTTACTATAAGGCTTTTCGAATACCCCAACATCAAGCAAAACCTTTCAAAAGGCTTTATTATATCTTTTCAGAACAAGTTCTTCATGTAATTTTCTTCCTAAACCCATTTTACAAGTTGAAGTACTTATCTTTTTCCCCACAACTTTACTTTACGACTTTTTTGCACACCCAAACATCAAGCAATACTTTCCAAAAGGCTTTATTATATCTTTTCAGAACAAGTTTTTTTCTTAATGTCCTTCTTAAACCATTTTTACAAGTTGAAGTAGTTATCTTCTTCACCACAACTTTACTTTACGACTTTTTGCACACCCCAAGATCAAGCAATACTTTTCAAAAGGCTTTATTATATCTTTTCAGAACAAGTTCCTTTCTTAATATCCTTCTTAAACCAATTTTACAAATTCTAAATTTTTTCTTAGGAATATTTCAGTAGTGTTTTGTTATGGTTTACCTTGTCACAGTTACATTCTCTTGATTTTTCAAAGTTCATTTATAAATTTCTTTCGTTGAAATGCAAGAGTTGGAATATTTCAGTAGTGTTTTGTTGTGGTTTACAGTGTCACAGTTACATTCTCTTGATTTTTCAAAGCTCATTTTGAATTTCTTTCATTGAAATGCAAGAGTTGGAATATTTCAGTAGTGTTTTGTCGTGGTTTACCTTGTCACAGTTACATTTTCTTGATTTGTCAAAGTTTATTTTGAATTTCTTTCACTGAAATGCAAGAGTTGGAATATTTCAGTAGTGTTTTGTCGTGGTTTACCTTGTCACAGTTACATTCTATTGATTTTTCAAAGTTCATTTGAATTTCTTTCATTGAAATGCAAGAGTTGGAATATTTCAGTAGTGTTTTGTTGTGTTTTACATTGTCACAGTTACATTCTCTTGATTTTTCAAAGTTCATTTTGGTTTTCTTTCGTTGAAATGCAAGAGTTGGAATATTTCAGTAGTGTTTTGTAGTGGTTTACCTTGTCACACTTACATTCTCTTAATTTTTCAAAGTTCATTTTGGTTTTCTTTCGTTGAAATGCAAGAGTTGGAATATTTCAGTAGTGTTTTGTAGTGGTTTTACCTTGTCACAGTTACATTCTCTTAATTTTTCAAAGTTCATTTGGATTTCTTTCGATGAAATGCAAGAGTTGGAATATTTCAGTAGTGTTTTGTCGTGGTTTACCTTGTCACAGTTACATTCTCTTGATTTTTCAAAGTTCATTTGAATTTCTTTCATTGAAATGTAAGAGTTGGAATATTTCAGTAGTGTTTTGTTGTGGTTTACCTTGTCACAGTTACATTCTCTTAATTTTTCAAAGTTCATTTTGAATTTCTTTCGTTGAAATGCAAGAGTTGGAATATTTCAGTAGTGTTTTGTCATGGTTTTACCTTGTCACAGTTACATTCTCTTAATTTTTCAAAGCTCATTTTGGTTTTCATTCGTTGAAATGCATGAGTTGGAATATTTCAGTAGTGTTTTGTTGTGGTTTACCTCGTCACAGTTACATTTTCTTGATTTTTCAAAGTTCATTTTGGATTTCTTTCGATGAAATGCAAGAGTTGGAATATTTCAATAGTGTTTTGTCGTGGTTTACCTTGTCAAAGTTACATTCTCTTAATTTTTCAAAGTCCATTTTGAATTTCTTTCATTGAAATGCAAGAGTTGGAATATTTCAGTAGTGTTTTGACGTGGTTTACCTTATCACAGTTACATTTTCTTGATTTTTCAAAGTTCATTTTGGTTTTCT
>CM051257.1:44398270-44468270 GCA_027921565.1 Artemia sinica
AATTCTAGTGGCCCTATGTACCAAACAGGTTTTTCTGGTAGTCCTATTCTACAGGGCATTACACCTTTTGCCAAGAGATTTACGCAATACCGGTCCTATAGCTAATACTTCTACGACGCTGATTAAGGACAAGTTTTTCTGACGTACAGACAGGTTTTTTTTTTTTTGTTTAGCATTTGCAAAAAGGGGTAATTAGTGATTGGAAAATTTTTTCTAAAGTATGCGAATTTTTTTTTTGCGAAAAGGTATTTGCGTAAAGGTATTGCGTTGGTTAAGAATGCCTCACGGGTAATTAAAGAATGGGATGCTTCCATCAACAATACAAAGAATATGCTCAGATACTTAATAGATTTGACGCCTACAAGAGACATTGGTAAAAGGTATTCAATAGCTTAATTGAAAAGTAACGATAGAATGACATTGTGACTTGACCTCGCTTTACCTCTCCGATGTGGTCTGTATAATACACAAGTAACGTTTGAAAAGTATTGTCAATTTAAAAAGAAATGACTGAAAAGTGTTTTGAGGGGGATGGGTTGCATGGAGGGTTGAGTTGCACGAGGGTTCAGTTAAAGAGGATACAGTTACACGGGGGTTTAGTTAAATTGGGTTGAGTTGCACGAGGGTTCAGTTAAATTGGGTTGAGTTGCACGAGGGTTCAGTAGCACGAGGGTTCAGTAGCACGGGGGTTCAGTTGTACAGGGTTTCGATTATAAAGGGGCTCAGTTACATGGGGGGTTCAGTTGCACGGGGGTTGAGTTAAATGGGGCTTGAGTTCCACGAGAGTAGTGCTTTGTCGTGGTTTAGCTTGTCATTAGCCTTTGCAAAAAGGGGTAATTAGTGATTGGAAAATTTTTTCTAAAGTATGCGAATTTTTTTTTTGCGAAAAGGTATTTGCGTAAAGGTATTGCGTTGGTTAAGAATGCCTCACGGGTAATTAAAGAATGGGATGCTTCCATCAACAATACAAAGAATATGCTCAGATACTTAATAGATTTGACGCCTACAAGAGACATTGGTAAAAGGTATTCAATAGCTTAATTGAAAAGTAACGATAGAATGACATTGTGACTTGACCTCGCTTTACCTCTCCGATGTGGTCTATATAATACACAAGTAACGTTTGAAAAGTATTGTCAATTTAAAAAGAAATGGCTGAAAAGTGTTTTGAGGGGGATGGGTTGCATGGAGGGTTGAGTTGCACGAGGGTTCAGTTAAAGGGGATACAGTTACACGGGGGTTTAGTTAAATTGGGTTGAGTTGCACGAGGGTTCAGTTAAATTGGGTTGAGTTGCACGAGGGTTCAGTAGCACGAGGGTTCAGTAGCACGGGGTTCAGTTGTACAGGGTTTCGATTATAAAGGGGTTCAGTTACATGGGGGGTTCAGTTGCACGGGGGTTGAGTTAAATGGGGCTTGAGTTCCACGAGAGTAGTGCTTTGTCGTGGTTTAGCTTGTCACAGTTACATTCTCTTGATCTTTCAAAGTTCACTTTGATTTTATTTCATTGATTCTTTTTGTTTGCATGTCCGGGCAGGTGTTTGCAAGTCCAAGTTGGGTTTTCAGACCTACGTTTTTAGATTTTCGTGGGTGTTTGGATGTTTCGCCGAAAAAAAAAAACATAGTTGTACCCTCAACGCCTCGCTCTTTACGCTAAATTTTTTTATTGTTTAAAAAATTAGAGTTGTGAGAAAGTCAAACTTTAATGTAAAGAGCGAGTCGTTGAGGAGGGGACAGCCCCTTTCATAAACGGAATAATTTCTATTCGTTTTAAGTTTTGACATCGTTCCTTACTTTCAGTTTAAAAAAAAACTTGTTTTTTACTTAGGTAATAATGGAACATTTAGTATTTTTTCTAATGTAAGTGTTTTCTTAAGAAAATGGCCCATCTGTAACAAATATAGCCTTAGCTTGTTAAAACTGCACATAAACTCTTGATTTTTTTTTATCGTGTTACTTAGATAATAAAGGAACATTTGGTTTTCTTTCCTAATTTAGTGTGTTTTCTTAAGAAAATGCCCCATCTTTAACAAATTTTGCCTTAACTAGTTAGTTGTATCCTCAACGACTCGTTCTTTACGTTAAAGTTTGACTTTCTCACAATTTTTTGACTTGTCTGAGCTGGTTTTCTTAGCTTTTCATAGGAGTGTGTTGACTGAAGCCTATGATATGGGATGGGTGGTTTGCTATTTTTGACTTTTCTGAGCTAGATTTCTTAGTCTTTCATAGGTGTGTATTGTCAGAAAATTATGATTTGGGATGTGTAGTTTGCTTTTAGGACTTTTCAGAGCTATGATTCTTAGTCTCTCGTAGGCGTTTGTTGTCTGAAACTTCTAGTTTGGGATGAATAGTTTGCTGAGAAGTTAACTTTAGTATTTTATGGTTTTATGTGCCTGAAATCATGAATTAGAATAGTTAATTATCTGTTTAGGGTTTTCAGACCTAGGTTTTTTAGATTTTCGTGCGTGCTCGACTCCTTGGGTTTATTATTTGAGAAGTTAACTTTAGTATTTTGTGGTTTTACGTGCCTGAAATCTTTAATTAGAATATTTAATTAGCTGTTTAGGTTTTCAGACATAGTTTTTTAGATGTTCATGGGTGTTGGGTTCCTGGAGGGTTTTATGACTCCTCCTCTCAATGAATTCAGATGGTTTTAGGACTCGTCCCCCTAGCCATAACTCCATTCAACCTTGAGCGAAGATATAAAAGTTTGATGAAGTATTTTTCTACTTAACAACTACATTAATAACTTCCAAGATGATAGGACAGTATGACACAGAATTTATCAGTTACCGAGAGTTCAATGACTCCTCCCCGCAATGACTTCCAAGGGTTTTATGACTCCTCCCCACAATGAATTCAGATGGTTTTAAGACTCATCTCACTAGTCATAACTCCGTTCAACCTTGAGCGAAGGTATAAAAGTTTGATGAAGTATTTCTCTACTTAACAACTACATTAATAGCCTCCAAGATGATAGGACTGTATGATACCGAATTTATCAGTTTGAAAAAATCATCTTGTGGTGTTATATTCGAATGTGCTTTTTTATTATTGTCTATGGATCTCGAAGAAATTGACTGTTATCATTGGATAGTGAACTATAATCTGTTTGAGTATGATAAAAGCTTGTGGAGTACTACATTACGTTATATAAACAGACTGGGATTCTATGATAGAGTGATTACACCACTTAATAATACTGGTCAGGAACTGAGAAATGTTCAGGAGGAAGTCAATGAAATTTGCAGCTTTTTTGGAGTTGAAGCACTCTACGTAAAGGGCAATGTACCTACAGATAAAGTTTTAATTCAAAAGTGTGACCCTAGGATTCCACTTTTCAATCTAGAAGAGTTTAAGTGTCCTAAATTTGAAGGGGGTTATCACCGTCCTGAAGACGAGGTTAGGTTCTTCGCACAGTGGATACCTAAGAACATACCTGATCGTGATAAATCCATTAGACATGTTAAAAACTATTCTATATCATGGGACCATCGTTTGTGGATGTTTAAGAGTGAACTCTAAGTACTATTTTTATGTAAACATTTGTTGTTGTTTTTTTTTCTCAAAAAAAAAAAATCTGTTAATACATTTAAGCAATAAATATCTTTAAGCTTAACCCGTCTTTATTCTTTAGAATAGTTCTATTGTAAGCAAGTAACAAACTCTTTCCTGAAGTCACCTCTTGGATACACAATGCAGAAACTTCATTTAAGAAACTATGAAGAAATTGTAAGTAAGTAACAAATTCTTTCTTGAAGTCACCTCTTGGATACACAATACAGAAATTTTCATTAAAGAAATTATGAAAAAATTGTAAGTAAGTAGCAAATTCTTTCTTGAATTCACCTGCTGGATAAACAAAGACATTTCGTTCAAGAAATTATGACAAAATTCTAAGTAAGTAACAAACTCTTTATTGTTTACATGACTTAGATACACGATGTAGAAATTTAATTCAAGAAATTTCCTCTTTATCACAAACCATTTTCACTTAGCCACACGATGTAGAAATTTAATTCAAGAAATTATGAAAAAATTCTCAGTAAGTAACAATTTCTTTCTTGAAGTCAACTCATGGATACACAATACGGAAATTTCATTCAAGAATTTCATGACTTAGATACACGATGTAGAAATTTGATTCAAGAAATTATGAAAAAATTCTCAGTAAGTAACAATTTCTTTTTTTCATAACAAAAAGACATTTCGTTCAAGAAATTATGACAAAATTCTAAGTAAGTAACAAACTCTTAATTGTTTTCACGACTTAGATATACGATGTAGAAATTTAATTCAAGAAATTATGAAGAAATTCTCAGTAAGTAACAATTTCTTTCTTGAAGTCAACCCCTGGATACACAATACGGAAATTTCATTCAAGAAATTATGAAAATATTTGTAAGTAAGTAACAAACTCTTTTTGTTTTCACCTCTTGGATATACAGTACAGATACTTCATTCAAGAAATTATGAAAAAAATCGCAAGTAAGTAACTTTTTTTCTCTTTATCACAAACAATTTTCACTTAGCCACACGATGTAGAAATTTAATTCAAGAAATTATGAAAAAATTCTCAGTAAGTAACAATTTCTTTCTTGAAGTCAACTCTTGGATACACAATACGGAAATTTCATTCAAGAATTTCATGACTTAGATACACGATGTAGAAAATTTGATTCAAGAAATTATGAAAAAATTCTCAGTAAGTAACAATTTCTTTCTTGAATTTCGTTCAAGAAATTATGACAAAATTCTAAGTAAGTAACAAACTCTTAATTGTTTTCACGACTTAGATATACGATGTAGAAATTTAATTCAAGAAATTATGAAGAAATTCTCAGTAAGTAACAATTTCTTTCTTGAAGTCAACTCTTGGATACACAATACGGAAATTTCATTCAAGAAATTATGAAAATATTTGTAAGTAAGTAACAAACTCTTTTTATTTTCACCTCTTGGATATACAGTACAGATACTTAATTCAAGAAATTATGAAAAAATCGCAAGTAAGTAACTTTTTGTTTTTTCTCTTTATCACAAACAATTTTCACTTAGCCACACGATGTAGAAATTTAATTCAAGAAATTATGAAAAAATTCTCAGTAAGTAACAATTTCTTTCTTGAAGTCAACTCATGGATACACAATACAGAAATTTCATTCAAGAATTTCATGACTTAGATACACGATGTAGAAATTTGATTCAAGAAATTATGAAAAAATTCTCAGTAAGTAACAATTTCTTTCTTGAAGTCAACTCTTGGATACACAATACGGAAATTTCATTTAAGAAATTATGAAAAAATTGTAAGCAAGTAACAAACTCTTTCCTGAAGTCACTTCGTTCAAGAAATTATGAGAAAATTCCAAGTAAGTAACAAACTCTTTATTGTTTTCACGACTTAGATACACGATGTAGAAATTTAATTCAAGAAATTATAAAAAAGGGTAAGTAACAATTTCTTTCTTGAAGTCAACTCTTGGATACACAATACGGAAATTTCATTCAAGAAATTATGAAAATATTTGTAAGTAAGTAACAAACTCTTTTGTTTTCACCTCTTGGATATACAGTACAGATACTTCATTCAAGAAATTATGAAAAAATCGCAAGTAAGTAACTTTTTGTTTTTTCTCTTTATCACAAACAATTTTCACTTAGCCACACGATGTAGAAATTTAATTCAAGAAATTATGAAAAAATTCTCAGTAAGTAACAATTTCTTTCTTGAAGTCAACTCATGGATACACAATACGGAAATTTCATTCAAGAATTTCATGACTTAGATACACGATGTAGAAATTTGATTCAAGAAATTATGAAAAAATTCTCAGTAAGTAACAATTTCTTTCTTGAAGTCAACTCTTGGATACACAATACGGAAATTTCATTTAAGAAATTATGAAAAAATTGTAAGCAAGTAACAAACTCTTTCCTGAAGTCACTTCGTTCAAGAAATTATGAGAAAATTCCAAGTAAGTAACAAACTCTTTATTGATTTCACCTCTTGGATACAAAAAAAGACATTTCATTCAAGAAATTATGACAAAATTCTAAGTAAGTAAAAAACTCATTCTTGAATTCGCCGTTTACATGCACAATACAGAAATTTCATTCTGTAAATTTCATTCAGGTTACGTGCGCGCACGTAACCTCGTCTAAATTAACCTTGAAAAAATGAAATAAAGCTATGTCGACTTTGCATATTTTATTGGTGTTGTCTAAAAAACCAGTCTGGTTGAAAACGTGGAGTTTTCGTACTGGCCACTTTTTTGCAATGTGTAGGAACCAGTGGGGAATTTTGCAATGTGTAGGAACCAGTGGGGAATCCCCGCTCGTTTGGAAAGGTGCCAAGGAAAGGCAAGCAAATAGCATGTAGTTTCAAAACGTGTTTAATCACGTGTAGAGGTCCCATAGAATGAATTTTCTGTATTGTGCATGTAAACGGCGAATTCAAGAATGAGTTTTTTACTTACTTAGAATTTTGTCATAATTTCTTGAATGAAATGTCTTTTTTTGTATCCAAGAGGTGAAATCAATAAAGATTTTGTTACTTACTTTCCTTTTTTTATAATTTCTTGAATTAAATTTCTACATCGTGTATCTAAGTCGTGAAAACAATAAAGAGTTTGTTACTTACTTGGAATTTTCTCATAATTTCTTGAACGAAGTGACTTCAGGAAAGAGTTTGTTACTTGCTTACAATTTTTTCATAATTTCTTAAATGAAATTTCCGTATTGTGTATCCAAGAGTTGACTTCAAGAAAGAAATTGTTACTTACTGAGAATTTTTTCATAATTTCTTGAATCAAATTTCTACATCGTGTATCTAAGTCATGAAATTCTTGAATGAAATTTCCGTATTGTGTATCCATGAGTTGACTTCAAGAAAGAAATTGTTACTTACTGAGAATTTTTTCATAATTTCTTGAATTAAATTTCTACATCGTGTGGCTAAGTGAAAATTGTTTGTGATAAAGAGAAAAAACAAAAAGTTACTTACTTGCGATTTTTTCATAATTTCTTGAATGAAGTATCTGTACTGTATATCCAAGAGGTGAAAATAAAAAGAGTTTGTTACTTACTTACAAATATTTTCATAATTTCTTGAATGAAATTTCCGTATTGTGTATCCAAGAGTTGACTTCAAGAAAGAAATTGTTACTTACCCTTTTTTTATAATTTCTTGAATTAAATTTCTACATCGTGTATCTAAGTCGTGAAAACAATAAAGAGTTTGTTACTTACTTGGAATTTTCTCATAATTTCTTGAACGAAGTGACTTCAGGAAAGAGTTTGTTACTTGCTTACAATTTTTTCATAATTTCTTAAATGAAATTTCCGTATTGTGTATCCAAGAGTTGACTTCAAGAAAGAAATTGTTACTTACTGAGAATTTTTTCATAATTTCTTGAATGAAATTTCCGTATTGTGTATCCATGAGTTGACTTCAAGAAAGAAATTGTTACTAACTGAGAATTTTTTCATAATTTCTTGAATTAAATTTCTACATCGTGTGGCTAAGTGAAAATTGTTTGTGATAAAGAGAAAAACAAAAAGTTACTTACTTGCGATTTTTTCATAATTTCTTGAATGAAGTATCTGTACTGTATATCCAAGAGGTGAAAATAAAAAGAGTTTGTTACTTACTTACAAATATTTTCATAATTTCTTGAATGAAATTTCCGTATTGTGTATCCAAGAGTTGACTTCAAGAAAGAAATTGTTACTTACTGAGAATTTCTTCATAATTTCTTGAATTAAATTTCTACATCGTATATCTAAGTCGTGAAAACAATTAAGAGTTTGTTACTTACTTAGAATTTTGTCATAATTTCTTGAACGAAATTCAAGAAAGAAATTGTTACTTACTGAGAATTTTTTCATAATTTCTTGAATCAAATTTCTACATCGTGTATCTAAGTCATCAAATTCTTGAATGAAATTTCCGTATTGTGTATCCAAGAGTTGACTTCAAGAAAAAAATTGTTACTTACTGAGAATTTTTTCATAATTTCTTGAATTAAATTTCTACATCGTGTGGCTAAGTGAAAATTGTTTGTGATAAAGAGAAAAAAAAGTTACTTACTTGCGATTTTTTCATAATTTCTTGAATGAAGTATCTGTACTGTATATCCAAGAGGTGAAAACAAAAAGAGTTTGTTACTTACTTACAAATATTTTCATAATTTCTTGAATGAAATTTCCGTATTGTGTATCCAGGGGTTGACTTCAAGAAAGAAATTGTTACTTACTGAGAATTTCTTCATAATTTCTTGAATTAAATTTCTACATCGTATATCTAAGTCGTGAAAACAATTAAGAGTTTGTTACTTACTTAGAATTTTGTCATAATTTCTTGAACGAAATGTCTTTTTGTTATGAAAAAAAGAAATTGTTACTTACTGAGAATTTTTTCATAATTTCTTGAATCAAATTTCTACATCGTGTGGCTAAGTGAAAATTGTTTGTGATGAAGAGGAAATTTCTTGAATTAAATTTCTACATCGTGTATCTAAGTCATGTAACAATAAAGAGTTTGTTACTTACTTAGAATTTTGTCATAATTTCTTGAACGAAATGTCTTTGTTTATCCAGCAGGTGAATTCAAGAAAGAATTTGCTACTTACTTACAATTTTTTCATAATTTCCTTAATGAAAATTTCTGTATTGTGTATCCAAGAGGTGACTTCAAGAAAGAATTTGTTACTTACTTACTTACAATTTTTTCATAGTTTCTTAAATGAAGTTTCTGCATTGTGTATCCAAGAGGTGACTTCAGGAAAGAGTTTGTTACTTGCTTACAATAGAACTATTCTAAAGAATAAAGACGGGTTAAGCTTAAAGATATTTATTGCTTAAATGTATTAACAGATTTTTTTTTTTGAGAAAAAAAAACAACAACAAATGTTTACATAAAAATAGTACTTAGAGTTCACTCTTAAACATCCACAAACGATGGTCCCATGATATAGAATAGTTTTTAACATGTCTAATGGATTTATCACGATCAGGTATGTTCTTAGGTATCCACTGTGCGAAGAACCTAACCTCGTCTTCAGGACGGTGATAACCCCCTTCAAATTTAGGACACTTAAACTCTTCTAGATTGAAAAGTGGAATCCTAGGGTCACACTTTTGAATTAAAACTTTATCTGTAGGTACATTGCCCTTTACGTAGAGTGCTTCAACTCCGAAAAAGCTGCCAATTTCACTGACTTCCTCCTGAACATTTCTCAGTTCCTGACCAGTATTATTAAGTGGTGTAATCACTCTATCATAGAATCCCAGTCTGTTTATATAACGTAATGTAGTACTCCACAAGCTTTTATCATACTCAAACAGATTATAGTTCACTATCCAATGATAACAGTCAATTTCTTCGAGATCCATAGACAATAATAAAAAAGCACATTCGAATATAACACCACAAGATGATTTTTTCAAACTGATAAATTCGGTATCGTACAGTCCTATCATCTTGGAGGCTATTAATGTAGTTGTTAAGTAGAGAAATACTTCATTAAACTTTTATACCTTCGCTCAAGGTTGAACGGAGTTATGACTAGTGAGATGAGTCTTAAAACCATCTGAATTCATTGTGGGGAGGAGTCATAAAACCCTTGGAAGTCATTGCGGGGAGGAGTCAGTGAACTCTCGGTAACTGATAAATTCTGTGTCATACTGTCCTATCATCTTGGAAGTTATTAATGTAGTTGTTAAGTAGAAAAATACTTCATCAAACTTTTATATCTTCGCTCAAGGTTGAATGGAGTTATGGCTAGGGGGACGAGTCCTAAAACCATCTGAATTCATTGAGAGGAGGAGTCATAAAACCCTCCAGGAACCCAACACCCATGAACATCTAAAAAACTATGTCTGAAAACCTAAACAGCTAATTAAATATTCTAATTCAAGATTTCAGGCACGTAAAACCACAAAATACTAAAGTTAACTTCTCAAATAATAAACCCAAGGAGTCGAGCACGCACGAAAATCTAAAAAACCTAGGTCTGAAAACCCTAAACAGATAATTAACTATTCTAATTCATGATTTCAGGCACATAAAACCATAAAATACTAAAGTTAACTTCTCAGCAAACTATTCATCCCAAACTAGAAGTTTCAGACAACAAACACCTACGAGAGAGTAAGAATCATAGCTCTGAAAAGTCCTAAAAGCAAACTACACATCCCAAATCATAATTTTCTGACAATACACACCTATGAAAGACTAAGAAATCTAGCTCATAAAAGTCAAAAATAGCAAACCACCCATCCCAGATCATAGGCTTCAGTCAACACACTCCTATGAAAGGCTAAGAAAACCAGCTCAGACAAGTCAAAAAATTGTGAGAAAGTCAAACTTTAACGTAAAGAACGAGTCGTTGAGGGTACAACTAACTAGTTAAGGCAAAATGTGTTAAAGATGGGGCATTTTCTTAAGAAAACACACTAAATTAGGAAAGAAAACCAAATGTTCCTTTATTATCTAAGTAACACGATAAAAAAAATCAAGAGTTTATGTGCAGTTTTAACTAGCTAAGGCTATATTTGTTACAGATGGGCCATTTTCTTAAGAAAACACTTACATTAGAAAAAATACTAAATGTTCCATTATTACCTAAGTAAAAAACAAGTTTTTTTTTAACTGAAAGTAAGGAACGATGTCAAAACTTAAAACGAATAGAAATTATTCCGTTTATGAAAGGGGCTGTCCCCTCCTCAACGACTCGCTCTTTACATTAAAGTTTGACTTTCTCACAACTCTAATTTTTTAAACAATAAAAAAATTTAGCGTAAAGAGCGAGGCGTTGAGGGTACAACTATGTTTTTTTTTTCGGCGAAACATCCAAACACCCACGAAAATCTAAAACCGTAGGTCTGAAAACCCAACTTGGACTTGCAAACACCTGCCCGGACATGCAAACAAAAAGAATCAATGAAATAAAATCAAAGTGAACTTTGAAAGATCAAGAGAATGTAACTGTGACAAGCTAAACAACGACAAAGCACTACTCTCGTGGAACTCAAGCCCCATTTAACTCAACCCCCGTGCAACTGAACCCCCCATGTAACTGAACCCCTTTATAATCGAAACCCTGTACAACTAAACCCCCGTGCTACTGAACCCTCGTGCAACTCAACCCAATTTAACTGAACCCTCGTGCAACTCAACCCAATTTAACTAAACCCCGTGTAACTGTATCCCCTTTAACTGAACCCTCGTGCAACTCAACCCTCCATGCAACCCATCCCCCTCAAAACACTTTTCAGCCATTTCTTTTTAAATTGACAATACTTTTCAAACGTTACTTGTGTATTATACAGACCACATCGGAGAGGTAAAGCGAGGTCAAGTCACAATGTCATTCTATCGTTACTTTTCAATTAAGCTATTGAATACCTTTTACCAATGTCTCTTGTAGGCGTCAAATCTATTAAGTATCTGAGCATATTCTTTGTATTGTTGATGGAAGCATCCCATTCTTTAATTACCCGTGAGGCATTCTTAACCAACGCAATACCTTTACGCAAATACCTTTTCGCAAAAAAAAAATTCGCATACTTTAGAAAAAATTTTCCAATCACTAATTACCCCTTTTTGCAAATGCTAATGACAAGCTAAACCACGACAAAGCACTACTCTCGTGGAACTCAAGCCCCATTTAACTCAACCCCCGTGCAACTGAACCCCCATGTAACTGAACCCCTTTATAATCGAAACCCTGTACAACTGAACCCCCGTGCTACTGAACCCTCGTGCAACCCTCGTGCAACTCAACCCAATTTAACTGAACCCTCGTGCAACTCAACCCAATTTAACTAAACCCCCGTGTAACTGTATCCCCTTTAACTGAACCCTCGTGCAACTCAACCCTCCATGCAACCCATCCCCCTCAAAACACTTTTCAGTCATTTCTTTTTAAATTGACAATACTTTTCAAACGTTACTTGTGTATTATACAGACCACATCGGAGAGGTAAAGCGAGGTCAAGTCACAATGTCATTCTATCGTTACTTTTCAATTAAGCTATTGAATACCTTTTACCAATGTCTCTTGTAGGCGTCAAATCTATTAAGTATCTGAGCATATTCTTTGTATTGTTGATGGAAGCATCCCATTCTTTAATTACCCGTGAGGCATTCTTAACCAACGCAATACCTTTACGCAAATACCTTTTCGCAAAAAAAAAATTCGCATACTTTAGAAAAAATTTTCCAATCACTAATTAACCCTTTTTGCAAATGCTAAACAAAAAAAAAAACCTGTCTGTACGTCAGAAAAACTTGTCCTTAATTAGCGTCGTAGAAGTATTAGCTATAGGACCGGTATTGCGTAAATCTCTTGGCAAAAGGTGTAATGCCCTGTAGAATAGGACTACCAGAAAAACCTGTTTGGTACATAGGGCCGCTAGAATTCCATATTAGCATTCTACTGTTAATTGCTTTCCAATTCCATTCGACTATTAAAAAGAGCACTAGCCATTTCAGTTTCCAATTGAATGAGCCCTTTTTGAAGTTTCTACGACAATGCGTTATATAAAAATCGTATATGCCCCCTGGGGAAAATTTACAACCCTTGCCTGAGGGCTGTGGGGGGGGGCTGTCATCCTCAAAGACCTAATTTCCAGAACTTAAAACTATCTAAAAATTTTGATTAGATGTGTTTGGGGAAAAGGTGGGCGGGAGAGAGGGGCTAGTTGCCCTCAAATCACTTTCGACTATTAAAAAACGGTACTAGCCCTTTGAATTTCAAATTGAATGAGCCCTTTTTCAAGTTTCTACGACCAAGATTTCAATAAAAACCTTACATGCCCTCAGGGCATAACTTATAATCCTTGCCCTGAGGGTTGTGGGGGGTATCCTCCTCAGAAATATATTTTCTATCTGGAAATGAAATACGCTGAACAAAATGGCTATCTCAAAATTTTTATTGGATGTGTTTGGGGGAATGATGGGCGTGGGGGGAGGTGATAGTTGCCCTCCAGTCACTTGCGACTATTAAAAAGGGCACTAGCCTTTTGAATTTCCAATCGAATGAGCTTTTTTTTGAAATTTCTACGACTACGCCTTCTTTAAAAACCTTATATGCCCCCCAGGGCATAACTTAAAACCCTTGCCCTGAAGGCTCTGGGGGATTGTTCTCATCATGAACATATTTTTTATCTGGAAATCAACTACGCTGAACAAAATGGCTATCTCAAAATTTTGATTGAATGTGTTTGGGGGAATGATAGGCGTGGGATGGGGGGGGGGCTAGCTGCCCTTCAATCACTTTCGACTATTAAAAAGGGAACTAGCCCTTCAATTTCCAATTGAATGAGCCTGTTTTGAAGTTTCTACGACAACGCCTTCTATAAAAACCTTATATGCCCCCAGGGCATAACTTAAAACCCTTGCCCTGAGGGTTGTGGGGGAGTGTCCTCGTCAAGAACATATTTTGTATCTGGAAATCAACTACGCTGAACAAAATAGCTATCTCAAAATTTTGATTGGATATTCTTGGGGGAATGATGGGCGTGGGGGGGGGCTAGTTGCCCTACAATCACTTTCGAGTATTAAAAAGGGCACTAGAACTCTCAATTTCCAATCGAATGAGCCCCTTCTGAAGTTTCTACGACGACTCCTTCCATATGAAGTGTCCTGCTCTAAAGGAAAAAATAATAAATAGTACATTTTGCCAACATCGTTCTTATATGTCCTCAGGGCATAACTTAAAACCCTTGCTCCGAGGGTTTTGGGGGAGTGTCCTCCTCAAAAAACATATTTTCTATCCGGAAATCAACTACGCTGAAATAAATGGCTATCTTTGCCAATCTTTGCTATCTTTGCCAATTTGATTGGATGTGTTTGGGGGAATGATGGGCGTGGGGGGGGGGGTTAGTTTCCTCCAATCACTTTCGACTATTAAAAAGGGCACTAGCCACTCCAATTTCCAATCGATTGAGCCCTTTTCGAAGTTTCTACGACAACTCCTTCGATACGAAGTGCCCGGGTATGGAGGAAAAAAAAAAACACACATTGTGGCCACATCGTTCTTTACTTATGAAAAGGCCTACCAAAGCGAGCAAAACCGAGAACGATTATGCATTAATCAGAATCCAGTGTAATTTTTTGTTGTTCACTAGGCTATAATTTTCCATAGACGTATTATAATTAATAGACACCAGATCGCATGGGGTTTAGCAAGTTCCTTGCGATTTTTCTTCTTTGCCTTCCAGCTATTAACACGTTAAATTTGAAATGGGATTTCAGTGAAAATTGTTATTTCATGAATTAAGTTACTTGAGTTTGGAGAACAGTTTTGAGTTTTGAAAACTGGTCTGAATTTCAGCATCCACAGGGGGTGTAAGTTTGTCATTTTTTCAATTTATTTTATGAAAATAACACTGCCTCTCCCAACTTTACGCCACCGTATCGACTATGTTGGACTTAATTAAGATTTGTTTTTATTTCGTTTTCACTCTTTTCTTATATGTCCGAATGATGTAAGTTTTTATTTTTTTTTTTGTTTTTCTTTACTAGTCGATAAAGGCTCCCAGATATAGAGCCAAAACATTTAAACTTTTAGCATTGCTGAAGCAATTTTTTACTCTCTTTCAAAATAATTTTACTCGTTTTCAATTTTTTCATTTTATTTTCGTTTTAATTGGACAGTTTGGTCTTAGAAATAATATACCCGAGATACACAATAGAAATGTCAATGTTTAGTAATATTGAAACAGTTTATCAGAAAATACATGCAGGTTATCCACCCCCCTTCCTGTGAATGAAGGTCTACCATTCTCCTAAAAAAAATTTGTTAAAGACTGTGTTTTTGCTTTGGTCTATAAAAATTACTGTTATCGCCAATGCGTTTTTTCAAAGAATAAAATCCCCGCAGCACCTATCATGTCTACGTACCCAGTTGTTTCCACCGCCAAAGTTGGTTTTCTTTCGGCTCAGACTCGTATCTATTTAAAAGTATAAATCTATGTAATTCTCTAAAGGGGATCTATGGCAAAAAAAAATATTTGCATGCAAAATCATAGCACACGATAATAACACACATACCAATTACAAATCATAGTATATAAAAATAACAATAAAATAGCATGCCAATTACAAAAACAACACACATTATATGGCACATAATTCCATAAAACCCACTCGCATAATTACACATAATGTCATACGCATAATAAATAGACAGATATTTAATGCTTTAAAGTCACATGGGCCCTGGCTACAAAAAGGAAAGAATAGCAAACAAAGAAAACAACACACACAGATTCAACAATACTTCCAGTGCTCACCACCCCCTCCCCTTTTTAAAAATCCATTTTACTAGGTCATTCCAAATTTATTATGTATTGCAATATTTTTTATTGTCCCATAATCTTTTGATCCTTTTAATATTTTCATAATTTTTATTGTCCCATAATCTTTTGGTCCTTTTATTCTTTTCATAATCTTTATTAAACCATAATCTTTTAATATTTTGATTATTCATGCTCCCTGAAAATATATTTTGTCACTGAATTTAATTCAAAAGCACCTTAATGAAAACATGCATCAAAGGAATCTTCCATGTAGCACCCAAATGTATTCCAAATGTATTCCTTAGAAGAGAAGAACTATCGGAAAGTAATCTCAAATGGGTTTTAATATGCGTTGATTTTATCAAAGCTTTCGACTCGGTAGTCCGGGAAGTCCTATGGGAACTGATGACGGCGAAGTATTCGTTTTGTGGTGAATACGTCGTTTTTTACAAGAACCTATACCGTGGCGCAGCGGCGAAAGTGGTGGTAAATGGAAGCCTCGCTGAGGAATTTCCCCTTGAAATATCCCTCCGGCAAGGTGACCCAAGCTCTTCATTTCTGTTCGAGATCTATCTCGACCCGTTGATAAAATACATAGAAGCCAGAATAACGGGTATCAGAGTACTGCCAACTTTAGTTCTCAAGTCTGAGGCCTTTGTGGATGATGGGAATTTCTTCGCCGATGGAGTGAGTGACATTAAAACTGTAATGCGGGGCCTAGAATGGTACGAGAAAAATTTTGCCGTCAGGACTCACAAGAAAAAGAGCAAGGTCCTCCCGTTAACAAAAGGCGAGTTGGATTAGGAGCTTGGAAAAGGAAACTTGGCTGGAAGTCAGTCCTACAGTAAAGACACTTGGCGTGGAGTTTTCAGTCAGAGGAAATTGCTGGCAGAACGCATGGAAAAGAAAGTACTCGAGATTCAGTGTTTGCTATGTGGCGAAGATAAAGGCAGGAATCTTTCCTTGTTCCAGAGATCAACTTTCGTCAACATGTATTGTGTATCAAGAATACTTTATCTGGCCCCAGTAATACCCCTCCCGGAACCTATAGCAAAGAAAATTGAAACCTATATGTGGCGTTTTATATGGAGCGGTAAGCTAGAAAAACTGAGTAAGAAGTTGCTCTTTTGCACAAAGGAATCGGGAGGTCTAGGAGTACTGGATTTTAGAAAACTGTGCCAAAATATGCTTGCTAGAATGACACTTGAATTTTTAAATGGACCACAAGAACACTTTCAAATGACCAGAGAGTGGTTGGTTCCCCTACTAAACAATCCTAATTCAACAAATTCAGACACAAACGTCCCAATTTTCATGAAAGATTCTTTCCCGATATTAAAGCAACTGCAAGAGAAGGGGCTTCTCATGGCAGATAGTACAGAAATAAAAACTGAGATAACCAGGATTTTAACTCCCGAAGAGGAAAATAACGGATATCATGTAAAAGAAAAAGAACCATTTGTAAATTTTGAAAATGCCTTTAGAAATCTACATTCTTTCCCCATGGAACCAAAAGTGAGAGAGCTTATTTTTCAAGTCATACACATGATTTTGCCTTACCGAAATAGAGTGTCACGTTTTCTGAGAAATGAAGATAAAAAATGCTCTTTTTGTTTTGAAGTAGTGGAAGATGGTTTAGACCACGAGTTCATCAAGTGTAGTGAAAATAAGGGAATTTTTCAGTTTGTTTTTGATTTAAGTGAAAAGTGCAAAATTAAAGTTCAAAGTGATGAAGAAAAGAAGAAGCTGGTGAAATTTGACATAAATTCGGATTTGGATGTGAAAAAGAAAAATTCTCTGTGTTATATTATTGGAAATATGTGTCATTATGTGTGGAGTAGAAGGAAAAGAAAGAAAGTGGTGTGTTTAGAGGGTTTTAGGAGTTTAGTTGAGAAGAAAATGGAATTATTGAAGATAAGAAATGAGTGGAGAGAGTATTTTTTTATTTTGAATTATGAATTTTTTTTGTAAATATGGTGGGTGGAAAAAAGAGAGTGAGAAAGTAAGTAGTGGAGAGAGTTTGAGTTTTTTATTGGTAAGAGATAGTTTTTTTGCGTGAGTGAGTGAGAAAACAGCGTTGCCAGTAAGGTAGTTTAAAGAAAATTATTGATAATTGTTTTTTTTTCTTTTTTAATTAGCAGCCAAAAAAGGAAAAAATAGGGAAAAAAGGAAAAAAAACGAAGTTTAAAAATGGGGTTTGGTGGTCATTTCAGCTTATTTGTTTTTCGTAAATATTAGTGTGTTTATTTTTGTGTGTTGTAAAAATAAGCTGAAATGATAATGTAAAAGAGGGTTTTTTTGGGGTTTTTTGTTGGTTTTTTTATTTATTTTTTATTGGAATATTTTTTTTTTATTTTTTTTAGTAGTGGCTTCTTTGCAGAATTGGAATTTGAGAAAATTTTGTCTGTTGTTGTAAATGGCCACCGCAAGCGGGGACTTCCTGTGGAGGGGGGACGTCCTCTCTGCGGGAGAGAATTTTATTTTATTGTTAATATGGATTAAAAATTATTTTAGTAGAAGTACAATAATGCGAAGACCACTCTTTGGCTGCTAATTTAGTAAAATGTAGAGTGTAGGTGGCATTTAGATTTTTGTAATGTTTAAATGTAGTTTTTTTTTAATGTTAGTGCCACTGAGAGGAGAGGAGGTGGGATTAAAAAAAAAAAGAAAAATAAATAAAAAAAAAAAAAAAAAAAAATGTATTCCAATTAAGATGAATATTATTAGCCACTCAATACCCATTCTTAACACCCAAATGAAACATACGAGTACTCCTAAAAATAATTTGTGAGGAGCTTCATAGCTCGATTAGATACTACTAACCGAATTAATTATTGCTTTGAACTTTTTTGAGTGTCCGTGATTTTAAAGTATCGCTGACCTTATATTTTCTTTGCTTTTAGGTAAATGGAGCTACCGGAGAATCAATCAAATATGGGGAAATTATTCCATCAGTTGATAAGCTCTCTTCTTACTTGAAGAGAAAAGGCTTTCGGACAGGAGACATTTTGATGATGTATTGTGCAAACCATCGATATTTTTTCATACCTCTTTTTGCAGCATGGAGACTGGGCGGAGGTGCAACCTTTACATCTCCTGGCTTGCTTCCTTCCTCTGCTATAGATCAAGCCGTAGATTCCAGAACGAAATTCATATTCGTAGACAACAGTACAGCAGAAAAGGCGAAAGAAGGTCATGCAAGAAGTTGAAACGGTTGTGGAAATAATCACTTTCGAGTCAGAAGTTAAAAATTGTACATCCTTTTCGAATATATTAGAAAGCGAACAGGAGGGTAATAATGATAAGGTTGAAATAGATGTTAACAATGTAATTGCATACTTGCCATATTCAAGTGGAACAACAGGATTACCAAAAGGAATAGTCCATACACATAGGTCAGTCTGGGCTATGCTTCAGATTTTCGAAGATCCGACATTGGGACTAGCTATGCAACAGGATGTCAAATGTTTCACATGAGTGGCTTCTTCATTGGTACATCTTCCCTTTTGACGTTTAACAGGAACGTTTTTCTGCAGAATTATGAAGAAGAAGCTTTTATAAAAATGTTGGAAAAATACCAGCCCACTTTCTTGTTTTCTTTGCCACCTCCTCTTATTATGATGCTCAAACATCCCAATCTAGAAAGTTATAATTTAAAAAGCATAGAAATTATTATTACCGGTGGAGCTTGCATGACTGCCGAGAGTCAAAGGGCCCTTATGAAGCGATTGCCAGCTTTGCATGACGTAAGATGTCTTTATGGTAAGTCATAGTTCGTCAACGCTACCACATTTCTCTTTAGTCTTGGAAAAGTATTGCCGTTGAATATAACTAGTTATAAAATTGAACGAATTTCAGATTGAATATAGACTAGGACTAATATAATCAAACAGAACAGGAGACATATGATATATAGAATTTGTGCAAAAAGTATTGGGGAAAGTTTGACAAAAATGTACATTTATACATTTTATTGCTTATGACATATATTGCTGCAACATCTCACACGTTTTCAAAGCTTATCTCTTGTACGTTGAAACAACTTTACAAGTGGCTTTTCGCCAATTTGAAGGCTCCCTAGTAGATGATTTCTGGAACGTTCTTATGGGAAACATGTTCTTTGAAGGTGTTTAGGGTCCCTGATAAAGTACATTGAGGAAGAACTTTGCTTTTAGGAATAGTAAATAGTCTGCCAATGCCAATTCGGGACTTTCAAGGGGCTTAGGAATAGTCATTATGCCGTGCAACTTTCAATTTTAGATGATAGCTGATCTCACTGACTATACTTTTCTTTGATCTTCTTATCACTTATAGATACAAACCACTTAGCCAAAGGTATGAATTAAGCATTTCCAACATGTCACCTTGTGAAAGCAAGAATGTCGTAAATGACACCCCTAGTTGAAATTGAGTTACAAACCACTACCAGAACTATTTTCACGAGCTTTTTTAATGATGAAGTTCGTTTGTTTGTACAATGTCTCCTGGCTGAGTTAATTAACAATTCAACTTTGTCGTAAGTGCATGCTTCTCACTTTTGTGAAAGCGTAAATTGCCGTAACTGATCGGAGGATCAACCTGGGTATTTTGTCGTAACTGTATGGCCTTTATCAAAGACATCCGAGATATCTTCCTATTATATGGATAAGTACCGGAAGTCCGGCGGCTTCGCCACCGAACCCCGGCACTCGGCACGCGGCAGGCTTCTATGTATGGATTCTCATTGTCACCTGTCTTTTAACCACAGACAATTTGAGCCTTTTCTTGATGTCATGACGTCACCCCAGGTTCGATACAGCCACCCTGTAAAAAAAACAAAATGAATTCCTTTTTAAAGTCATGACCAATTTAGATCGTTTTGTGGCCAGTCATCGCTGTTCCTCGTTTTCCAACCGTATATTTATTGTCCATTTTGTTCGTCTTAACCTCAGAAAGTCTTTTCCACGCCTTTTGCTTTTGCAGTTTAGATTCATACATCATCTCATTTAATTTCTTAATGCATTATAGATAAAAAATACGTCTTTTCCATTTTCAACCCCTGTTCAAAATTTCGTTTACAATTCAATGTGATTCTCGCTGTCGTTTGTTCTAAGCCTTTTTCTTTAGCTATTGCGATTTTCACTTTCGCTAGTTTTTTAAAATATTTATTTGTGCTTCATTTTCATCAATGAACCCTTAAACATTTAAATTACCTTAAATTAGAACTAGCGCTTTTGTAAAATTACGTTTTTTTTTTTTATTGGACCTTAGACTTTTGCGCTGGATTGTCTTTTGTCATTATGAATTACAAAAGAGGCTGATGTAGTATCAGATCTTCTAATCCCATTTGGTTTTTGAATTGTTGTAATTTCTTGTCAAAATATATACAGACATTTTGGCTATCACCGACAACGTCATTGCAGTACTGATGTATATAAAAATGACGTCACTTACGTAAATAATTGTTTCCAAAATTAAGGCTGTTAACGAATTTTCTCAAACTTCTGACCTATCTAGATCATTTTTTCAGGCCGAAAAAAAAAATTCGAAAAAAATATGGAGCCGTTTTAAAGAAAAATAAATGCATACATGCATAAATACACAATTATTACTCACTTATAAAGATAGTATAGGAAGAATATGTCAAAGAAAAGGCTGGCATTTGTTGAAGTACTCAGCTGTTTCAACTCTTTGAGGTTAGTACAGTATGATGAACCATAAGGTGGTACTAATTCTGCTGCAGAGATAGAGCATTTATTAGCATATAAAAGGAACTGGAGACTGAAACCTCAATACAGAAGAAAATGAAATTGAAAAATCAAAATCAGACCCATCACAGTGGGTTCGCAGCAAAAGCTAAAAGGCTATAAGCAAAGGAAAGACATTTGTTGACCCACAATCAAAGAAAGTTTTTGGTTAGAAAGGGAAGTTAAGGAAAGTTCGTGTAGCAGAGCTTTTGTAAATTCCTGATCAGTCATAATGTAAGAAAAAATTTTTTTTAGGACTTCTGGAAACTCAATGCACAAGAGAAAAAATGTTCTACTAGAAACTGTGGATTTTGATAAAAGGAAACTGAACGCAAAGGCAGAAACTCGAATAAAAGCTTCGGAAGATACTATTTCACAGGAAAAAAGTATTACAAGAAGAGTCTGTAAAATATTTTTTCTGACAACTCTTGATTTTTCAAAACAACGAATATACTATTTTCAGAAGGACAGTAGGGCAACTAGTACAGGTACTCCTCGACGAAATATGGTTAAGACTCCCTGTAACAAGACAAAGGAAGAAGACCCTAACACAGTGAAAAGGCATACTGATACCTTTCCAAAAATGGAGTCTGACTATCACAGGTCAGACTCAATGAAAGAATATTTTGATACAGCTTTGAATATTTCCAAAATTTATGAACTTTATTTACAAGTCTGTAGTGATGAAGGAAGTACTCCAGTATCTTCTAGAATTTACAGGAATATTTTCAACCAAAATTACAATCTGGGTTTCCACGAGCCCAAAAAGGACTTCGTAACATATTTGAAGAGAAACTTGTTTCAAAAAAATATGGAATTGAGCAGCTCTGAACCTAAAAAGAAGAGTGTTGAACGACATACCATTAGCAAGGCTGAGACTAAAGAGGAAAAAAAAAAATAGGGCAAATAGTTCCTCACTGTTTATGCTTTGACCTTGAAAATGTAGTTACGCTTCCTGTGGTATGCTTCATCATTTTTCTACGAATAAAAAATTACAACATATAACTTGACGGGCGTATTCTCATATCAGTGGACTTCTGTGAATGCATGCAGGTCGTTGAGCAAAAGAAATAGCAAGTGGCGACGTTTATCCTGACGTTTCTGAGATAAGGGCTAATCTATCACTTGGTCGGATTTATGTGTGCCACAGAACCAAAATTCAGGCATGACATTCACTATGCAAGATGTACTTCGTAAGTAGCCTAGACTGTTGAAACTAACCATGAAATACCGTGAACCAGGTCACTCGAGCTTACAGGAGGTAGATACAGTCCATAGTTGTATTGAAAGAAGTCTCAAGTATAAAGAAGTACATTCAACACTTGACTTGGTCAAGCAGCGGAAAAAAGTTAATAGAAAGCACCCGTATGTTATTGTTCAAATGAACAGTGGTTGTTTTTCAGCAGGCCTTCAAGATCGATTAGTACGCTTATGTTCTATTTTTCAAAGTTGAACAACTTCAATTTACGCAAGGCTACTCGAAAAGAGTCGGTTACAAACTGTCGTTTCCTGATGAACTTAGGGCAAGGCATGACACTTCTTTCACAAAAGTGGTTAAGTTTCTGTGCTCCCAAAGCTGTCGGGTTTCAAACCTGTCATTCCTATTGAAATAATGGAAGATATGCAGTGAGTCTACAGGTCAAGCATGGATCGAGACAGAAACAACCAACCCACTGCAGTATAGACAGCATACCCAGAAGAAGAAGCTGTAACCACCTTCCCCCATCCAAAAAGCTCAAAGGGGGGAAAGTCAATCAGTAAATATCTATTCAGTTACCTTACTTTTTTGTTTGTTTTTTACCGAATAGCCTAATCGAAATTTCTGAAGTTATGTTGTATTTATTTTGTATTAAATTCAGTTTAAACGATCAAAGTAGTACAAAAAGGTAGATCCGCCACGTCTGAGCTCTAAGATAAGCCTTGGCTATTACTTAGATAAACTTGATGAAAATTGTCGTAACAAAGTGGAAAAGGAACCCAACCGCTGTCCTGCACTTCTGTTGTAACTACCTTAGAAGAAATAAGGACAGGCAAAAATGTCATATCCATTTTTTACCTTTTGACCTAGTAAACTTAATCCATTAGAACCGAAATTCTACCAACAGGTCTCTCTTAATAGCCGCTTTAAATTGGCATTTCACTCGTTTATCTATTTACTATACGTTCAGCTACACAAAAACTAAGTTTTGCAATTGAGTTTTTCTCGGAATTTTAAAAAGTGCGGTTACGATATTCTTGCCTTAACAAGGCGAGATTATTGCGTCGCCTGTTGTAGTTAAGTTTGGCCGTGACTATCGTTTAGTAGGGGTTCGTCCTCAACAATATATTGACCATCTTTGAAGGGTTTCTGCCACTTCGAACTGCTATTTCTGATATAATATCATCCTTTAAAACATATTAATTTCCGCCTAAAGTCAAAACAACTTAAACCTGGTGATTGTCTTTATTGAAATATTCTAATTTGCGTGATACAAGGGGGTAGGGCTATGTGGTAAATAGTATTATACTATTATAGTAGTAATAGTATTAATGTTAATAATGTGAGTTCCTTTCTATCAGTGTTAAAGTACCAAGAACATCAAAATAAAACAACAATTTGCCCCCTGGACCCATCTTAGGTCTAATCATACATGAAAAACCATTATGTTCTAAGATTCTTCGTTTGAAATTTATCATTTCATCAGTGCTGTCCGGCTCAGGCGTGAAAATAAATAAGCAAAAAACTATTTAGTTTAATTTGGCAACACTTTTCGTCCGTAAAAATTCAAAAATGAACAATCTGCTAGTTCTTGAAGACGACTTCATATTCAAAGGACAGCTACACCTTCTAAAGCTGTTCGGCGCCATATGTTTTTAGCTTTTTTTTATGATCTTTCATTCATTTTTCTCTTCTTTAATTTGGCACATACTACTTAAAATACTCAATGAATATGGAGGTCTTATTCATTGCTACTACTACTAAAAACTCACTGCAGCACCAAGCCACCTGAGGCCAAAACAGCTACGCACGCTTCTACTCCATCCTAATCTTTCAAAGCATCTCTCTATACACCCTCCCAAGAGGTTCCTATGTCCCTTAAATCTTCGTTACGATATTCTCTCACCATATTCGGGGACGTTCTGCTTTTCATTTGGCCGAAAAGGACAATCTTTGACAATCTGTCATTCTTCTTCGGCAGGACGTGTCCAAGCCACCAGAAGCTTTCTCTCATTTTCATAGGCAGCGCTATCGCGCTGCCTAAGTAAAGAACGATGTGGGCACAATGTATGATTTCTTCTTCTCCATACCCGGGCACTTCGTATCGAAGGAGTTGTCGTAGAAACTTCGAAAAGGGCTCATTCGATTGGAAATTGGAGTGGCTAGTCCCCTTTTTAATAGTCGAAAGTGGTTGGAGGGCAACTAGCCCCCCCCCCACGCCCATCATTCCCCCAAACACATACAATCAAAATTTTGAGATAGCCATTTTGTTCAGCGTAGTTGATTTCCGCATAGAAAATATGTTTTTGAGTAGGACACTCCCCCACAACCCTTGTGGCAAGGGTTTTAAGTTACGCCGTGAGGCCATATAAGAACGATGTTGGCACAATGTATATTTTTTTTTCCTTTAGAGCGGGACACTTCAAATGGAAGGGGTTCGTCGTAGAAACTTCAAAAGGGGCTCATTCGATTGGAAATCGAAAGTTCTAGTGCCTTTTTTAATAGTCGAAAGTGATTAGAGGGCAACTAGCCCCCCTCCCACGCCCATCATTCCCCCCAAAACATCCAATCAATATTTTGAGATAGCCATTTTGTTCAGCGTAGTTGATTTTCAAATAGAAAATATATTTTTGAGGAGGTCACTCCCCCACAACCCTCAGGGCAAGGGTTTTAAGTTATGCCCTGGGGGCATATAAGGTTTTTTTAGAAGGCGTTGTCGTAGGAAACTTCAAAACAGGCTCATTCGATTGGAAATTAAAGAGCTAGTGCCCTTTTTAATAGTCGAAATTGATTAGAGGGCAACTAGCCCCCCCCCCCACGCCCATTATTCTCCCAAACATATCCAACCAAAATTTTTAGATAGCCATTTTGTTCAGCGTAGTTGATTTCCAGATAGAAAATATATTTTTGAGGAGGACACTCCCCCATAACCCTCAGGGCAAGGGTTTTAAGTTATACCCTGGGGGCATATAAGGCTTTTATAGTAGGCGTTGTCGTAGAAACTTCAAAAAAAGCTCATTCGATTGGAAATCAAAGGGCTAGTGCCCTTTTTAATAGTCGAAAGTGATTGGAGGGCAACTAGCCCGCACCCCCCCCCCCTTGCCCATCATTCCCCCAAACAAATCCAATCAAAATTTTTAGATAGGATTTTGTTCAGCGTAGTTGATTTCCAGATAGAAAATATGTTTTGGGGAGGACACTCCCCCACAATCTTCAGGACAAGGATTATAAGTTACGCCCTTGAGGTATATAAGATTTTTATGGAAATTTTTGTCGTAAAAACTTGAAAAAGGGCTCATTCGATTTTAAATTCAAAGGCCTAGTGCCCTTTTAATTGTCGAAAGTGATTTGAGGGCAACTAACCCCCCTCTCATGCCCACCTTTTCCCCAAACACATCCAATCAAAATTTTTAGATAGCCAATTTATTCAACGTAGTTGAAAGTTTTGGAAATTAAAGGATGACAACCCTCCCCCAACAGCCCTCAGGGCAGGGGTTGCAAGTTATGCCCTGGCGGCATATGAAGTTTTCATTGAAAGTGTTGTCATAGAAACTTCAAAAGAGCTCATTCAGTTGGAAATTGAAAGGGCTAGTGCCTTTTTAATAGTTGAAAGTGATTGGATAGCGACTAATGCCCCTCTCACGCCCACCATTCTCCCAAACACATCCAATCAAAATTTTGAGATATCCATTTTGTTCAACGTTGTTGAACGTTCTGGAAATTAGGTCTTTTAGGATGGTAACCCCCTCACAGCCCTCAGTGCAAGGATTTCAAGTTGTGACCTGGGGGAATATAAAGTTTTTATTGAAAACGTTGTCGTAGAAACTTCAATAGGGCTGATTCAATTGGAAATTGGAAGGGCTAGTGCCTTTTTTAATAGTTGAAAGTGATTGGATAGTGACTAACGCCCCTTTCACGCCCACCATTTACCGAAACAGATCCAATCAAAATTTTGAGATATCCATTTTGTTCAACGTTGTTGAACGTTCTGGAAATTAGGTCTTTTAGGAAGATAACCCACTCAGAGCCCTCAGTGCAAGGGTTATAAGTTATGCCCTGTGGGCATATTAGGTTTATATAAAAAGTTGTTGTATAAATCATAGGCAGCGTGATCGCACTGCCTAAGTAAAGAACAGGAACACTCGAGAACGAGACAAGAAACGGGGACTAAGTAAAGAGGAGTAAACTCCCCCACAACCCTCAGGGCAAGGGTTTCAAGTTATGCCGGGGGGCATGTAAGAACGATGTTGGCACAATGTATTATTTATTAATTTTTTCCTTTAGAGCAGGGCACTTCGTATTGAAGAACTTGTCATAGAAACTTCGAAAAGGGCTCATTCAATTGGAAATTGGAGTGGCCTGTGCCACTTTCTAATAGTCGAAAGTGATTGGAAGGCGACTAACACCCCTTCCACGCCCACCATTTAACGAAACAGATCCAATCAAAATTTTGAGAGAGCCATTTTGTTCAGCGTAGTTGATTTCCAGATAGAAATTATATTTTTGAGGACGTTCCCCCGCAGCCCTTAGGGGAAGGGTTGTAAGTTATGCCCTGAGGGCCTATAAGGTTTTTTGTATAAGGTGTTGTCATAGAAACTTCAAAAAAGCCTCATTCGATTGGAAATTCAAAGGGCTAGTGCCCTTTTTAATAGTCGAAAGTAATTAGAGGGCAACTAGCCCGCCTCTCACGCCCACCTTTTCCCCAAACACGTCTAATCAAAACTTTGAGATAGCCATTTTATTCAACGTAGTTTTAAGTTCTGGAAATTAGGTCTTTGAGAATGACAACCCCCCCCCCCCCCAAAGCCCTCAGGGCAAGGGTTGTAAATTATGCCCAGTGGGTATATAAAGTTTTTATATAACGCGCTGTCGCGTTAAACCAATTTTATGCCAAATATTTTCTTTTTTACTTAATATTGAAAATAAACATTAAATTATAGTAACATTTTGAACTGATAAGCTTTCAGCAACTAATATCATTATACATCAAATATTCAGTCTAATTTATTAGCTCTTTTTAAAGTTGTTAAAGACGAATATAGTTTCCCTACAAACAAGTTTTTGGATACTGCCTCCATTCCTAACTGTAAATAAAAACCAAAAGCCTCCTGCGTCATTGGCGCTTAACTGAAAACAGATTATATTATAAATATTTTCTTTTCCAGTTCTTAGAGTATTGAAAATAAAATACAATTACAGTGAAATAAATTCTTGAACTGATGGATCTTTCAATAATTAATATCATTATACATCAAATATTCAATTTGATGTTGTTTATACTTTCCAAGACTGTTCAAGACGCATATAGTTTTCAGTAAAGCGCCAATGACGCAGTAGGTTTTAGACTTTTACAGTGAGAGAAGGCGGTCATACCCAAACTCTTGTTTTTGGTGATTTTTGTTCGTTTCAAGCTTGATTTGCATATTCAATTTAAGTTTCACTCGTCTTAAGATTTATTTATTAATTTAGATTAATATCTATTGTATATTTGTTTGCATTGGTTGTTTATTTAATTTCTGTTCGTTTTAAGTTTCATTTATACTTCAATAGGAAAATATTTTTTTTTTTTATAAGCTTGATATTCATTTTGAATCTAAGCATTACGCGCTTTAAGATATATTTATTCATTTATATTGTTACTAGTTGTATGTTTTTGCTATGATTGTTTATTTAATTTCTGTTCGTTTTGGGTTTCATTTATTCTTTAATAGTAATTTCTGGTAGTTTTGAGTTTGAATTTTAAAAGGCATTTGTATCTGCTGAGCTTAAGTTAAAATGGCCTTTACTTTTCTTTGAAAAACTTATTTTTCGGAAAGTTTTTTTTTAGTTAATTTTTGTTCGTTTTGATTGCAACAAATTTTTAGTTTTTAAAAATTCCTTATTTCAAAATCAAACTTAAAAAAAAAATCAAATATCCATCAAAGTAACAAAACTGATATCAAAGTAACAATATCAAAGTGAAAAAATGGATTTGTGTCACTCGGAGTTTTTATTATCTGATGTTTGAACTATTTTTAACAAAAGTGCTATCTCAAAATTTTTATCGGATGGGTTTGGGGAAAAAGGGCGTGGGGGGACTAGATTAAGCTTCGGTCTCTTTTGACTCTTTAAAAGTGAACTAGAACTTTCTATTTTCAATCAAATGAGCCCTCTCTGAAGTTTATACGAGTATCACTTCTATAAGAACCATATATATCCCCAGAGTATAACTTACTACGTCTATCCCTGGGCCTTGGGGGGTTGTGTTGACCCTGGAGTTTTAATATCTGATGGTTGAACTATTTTCAACAAAATGGTTACCTGAATTTTTTATTGGATGGGTCTATCCACCCGATACACCCAAAGGCGTGGAGGGCAGGAGGAGTTAGTTGCCCTGTGATCTTTTTTCACTCTGAGAAAATGAACTACAACTTTTAATTTCCATTCAAATGAGCCCTCTCTGAAGTTTATACAAGCATAACTTCCATAAAAACCATATATGCCCCAAGAGCAATACTTACAACGCCTGCCCCGGCCCTGGGGGGAGGGGGGTGTCGACAAAGGAATTTTTCTTATCTGATCTTTGAACTATTTTTAACGAAATGACCATACGTAAAGGAGTTTTTATTATATGATCTTTGAACTATTTTTAACAAAATGGCTAATCAGATGTATTTAGAGAAAAAGGGCTTGGGCAGGGGGGGGGGCAGTTACCCCCTCATCACGTTTGACTCTTAAAAAGGGCACTAGAACTCTCAATTTCTATTCGAATGAGCCCCCTTTGAAGTTTATACGACGACCCCTTCTATATGAAGTACCTCTGGGAAACAAATAAATGGAGTGATGGGGGAGGCTAGCTGCCCTCCAATCAATTTTGACTCTTAAAAAGTGAATTACAACTGTCAATTTCTATTCAAATGAGCCCTATAGGAATTTTATACGAGCATCCCTTCCATAACAACCATATATACCCCACGGCATAACTTACAACGCTTACCCCCGGCCCTGGGGGGCTGTGTCGACACCGGGGTTTTTTGTTATCAGAACTTTGAACTTTTTTTTAACAAAATGTCTATCTTAAAATTTTTATCTGATGCATTTGGGGCGTGGAGGAGAGGGGGGGGGGTAGTTGCCCTCCGATCACTTTCGACTCTTAAAAAGTGAACAAGAACTTTCAATTTCAAATCAAATGAGCCCTCTCCGAAGTTTATACGAGCATCCCTTACATAAGAACTATGTATGCCCCTAGAGCATTACTCATAACGCCTGCCTCCGGGTCCTGGCGGATTCCGTCGACACAGGAATTTTTATTATCTCACCTTTGAACTATTTTTGATGAAATGGCTGTTATAAAAATTTTATCGGATGGCCTTGGGGAAAAAAGGGTGTATGGGGGAGGATTAGTTGCCCTCGGAAATCTTTTGACTCTTGAAATTGAACTAGAACTTTCAATTTCAAATCAAATGAGCCCCCTCTGAAGTTTATACGAGCATCCCTTTCATAAGAACCACATACGCCCCCAGGACAACACTTACAACGCCTATCCCCAGGGCTCTGGGGGGCGTTTTTGTTATCTAATTTTTGAACAATTTCAAAAACACTGGCTATCTCAAAATTTGTAGCGGACGGGTATGGGGAAAAAGAGCGGAGGGGGGCTAGTTTAACTCTCTTGACTCTTAAAAAGTGAACTAGGACTTTCAATTTCCAATCAAATGAGCCCTCTATGAAGTTTATACGAACATCCCTTTCATAAGAACCGTACATACCCTTAGGGCATAACTTAGAACGCCATCCACTGGGCCCTGGGGGATTGTATTGACACCGGAGTTTTTCTTATCCGACCTTTGAACTACTTTTTTTTAACAAGATGTCTATCTCAAAACTTTCATCACATGGGTTTTGAAAAAGAAGGCGTGGGGGGGGGGGGGGTAGCTACTCTCGGATCTATTTTGACTATTAAAAAGTGAGCTCGAACTTTCAATATCCAATCAAATGAGCCCTCTCTGAAGTTTATACGAGAATCCCTTTCATACGAACAATGTATGCCCCAGGGCATAACTTAAAACGCCTGCCCCCGGACCCTTGGGGGTTCCAACGACACCTGAGTTTTTATTACATGGTCTTTGAACTATTTTAAAAAAATCCATCTCGAAGCTCTTATCGGATGGGTTCGAGGAAAAAAGGGCGCGGAGGGGGAGGGGGTTAGGTGCCCTCCAATCTCTTTTGACTCTTAAAAAGTGAACTAGAACTTTCAATTTCCAATCAAATGATCGCTCTTTGAAGTTAATACGAGCATCTCTTCCATAAGACCCATAAATGCCCCCAGGGCATAACTTACAACGCCTGCCCCCGAGCCCTGGTGGGTTGTGTCGACACCGGAATTTTTGTTATATGATCTTTGAACTATTTTTAACAAAATAACTATCTTAAAATTTTTGTTGGATTTATTTGGGGGGGGGGGGGGGGGGTTGGGGCGGGGAGCTTGTTACCCTCCAATAGCATTTTACGCTTAAAAAGTGAGCTAGAACTTTCAACTTCCAATCAAATGAGCCCTCTCTGAATTTTATACGAGCATTCCTTCCATAAGAACCATATATACCCCCAGGGCATAATTTATAACCCTTGCCCCTGAAAAATGGGAACGTCCTGCTCAAACAGATAATTTCCGGAAAATTTCAACTACGTTGAACAAAATGGCTATACCAAAATTTTGATTGGATGTGCTTGGGGAATGGTGGGCGTCGAAGGGCTGTCAGTTGCCTTAGAATCACTTTCGACTATTAAAAAGGGAACTAACCATTTAAATGTCCGATCGAATGAGCCCTTTCTGAAGTTTCTACGACAACGTTGTCTATACAAAACCTTATATGCCCCCAGGGCATAAATTACAACCCTTGCCCTGAGGGCTGTGGGGGAGTTGTCATCCTTAAAGACCTAATTTCCAGAACTTAAAACTACGTTTAATAAAATGACTGTCTCAAAGTTTTGATTGGGTGTGTTTGGGGAAAAGGTGGGCGTGAGAGGGGGGTTAGTTGCCCTCAAATCACTTTCGACTATTAGAAAGGGCACTAGCCCTTTGAATTTCCAATCGAATGAGTCTTTTTTGAACTTTCTACGACAACACCTTCTATAAAAACCTTATATGCCCCCAGGATATAACTTAAAACCCTTGCCTTGAGGGTTGTGCGGGAGTGTCTTCCTCAAAAACATATTTTCTATCTGGAAATCAACTACGTTGAACAAAATGGCTATTTCAAAATTTTGATTGAATGTGTTTGGGGGAATGATGGGCGTGTGGGGGGGGGAAGCTATTTGCCCTGCAATCACTTTTGACTATTAAAAAGGGCACTAGCCCTTTTAGTTTCCAATCGAATGAGCCTTTTTTGAAGTTTCTACGACAACGCCTTCTATAAAATCCTTATATGCCCCCAGGGCATAACTTAAAACCCTTGGCCTGAGGGTGTGGGGGAGTGTCCTCCTCAAAAACATATTTGCTTTTTGGAAATCAACTCCGCTGAACAAAATGGATATCTCAAAATTTTGATTGGATATGTTAGTAGAAAGGGGTCTTATAGTCGTGACCCTACACCATATATGGGCATAGAGTCCCTAGGGAGAACATGTGGTTAATCGAAGTGGGTCAATGACCTCTTTTTTCCCAGGTCGATTTATTTATTGTTGTTGATGTTTTGGTCAAGTGCACGCTCGGGGCGAATGTTAAGATCCAGGAATAGGAAACAGGATCACGTGTGACAGATGATGTCATGGTTGATTGATTTGACACGAAAGGGGAATTAATTTGTTGTTTCTAAGGGGAATTATTGATTCACGAAAGGGGAATTAATTTATTGTTTCCAAGGAGAATTGTCTCCGGGACGAAGTTTATTAATATCTTTGGAGTTCGACCAGGAGAATTGTTTCCGGAATTATTGATTCACGAAAGGGGAATTAATTTATTGTTTCCAAGGGGAATTGTCTCCGGGACGAAGTTTATTAAAATCTTTGGAGTTCGACCAGGAGAATTGTTTCCGGAATTATTGATTCACGAAAGGGGAATTAATTTATTGTTTCCAAGGAGAATTGTCTCCGGGACGAAGTTTATTAATATCTTTGGAGTTCGACCAGGAGAATTGTTTCCGGGCGAATGTTTTGATCTTAGAGATGAAGAGATTAACGCTGGAAAGGGTTTCTTAGTAATTTGAAATGTGACAGCGCAGGGATGCCAAAAACAAAAGGAACACGCTGAGATTACGTTTAGGGATTATTTGGGTGAAACTGTTTTAGACATTTTAGGGAATTATTTCGGCGAAACAGTTAGAGACATTTGGAAAGATGATTTTAGAAGATGTTTTAGAAGAGGATTTGAGTGTGGTCGTTATAATACACAAGTTCCATTTGAACAGTGTCGTGAGGTCTCATACCCCAACCCCAAAGGGCTCCGATCCCCCTACCCCAGCCCCGAAGGAAGCCCCCGGTCCCAAGGGTCCACCGGGCCCCCAAAGTGCCCCCGGCGCCCCAAAGGCCCCCGAACCCCTATTTTTTAATATTTTTTTAAGGCTATATTATATCTTTTCAGAACAAGTTCCTTTCTTAATGTCATTCCTTAACCCATTTTTACAAGTTGAAGTACCAATCCTTTCACCACAACTTTACTATAAGGCTTTTTTGGATACCTCAACACCAAGAAATACCTTTCAAAAGACATTTCAGAGCAACTTCTTTTCTTAATGTTCCCTTCTAAACCCATTTTCCAACTTGAAGTACCTGTCCTTTTCACCCACAACTATACTTTACAGCTTTTTAGATACCTCAACACTAAGAAATACCTTTCAAAAGGTATTTCAGAGCAAGTTCCTTTCTTAATGTCATTCCTTAACCCATTTTTACAAGTTGAAGTACCCATCTTTTCACCCACAACTATACTTTACAGCTTTTTGGATACCTCAACATCAAGCAATACCTTTCAAAAGGCATTTCAGAGCAACTTCTTTTATTAATGTCTCTTCTAAACCCATTTTCCAACTTGAAGCATCCATCCTTTTCACCCACAATTATACTTTACAGCTTTTTTGGATACCTCAACACCAAGAAATACCTTTCAAAAGACATTTCAGAGCAAGTTCCTTTCTTAATGTCCCTTCTAAACCCATTTTACAAGATGAAACATCCATCCTTTTCACCCACAACTATACTTTACAGCTTTTTGGATACCTCAACACCAAGAAATACCTTTCAAAAGCCATTTCAGAACAAGTTCCTTTCTTAATGTCCCTTCTAAACCCATTTTCCAACTTGAAGTACCCATCCTTTTCACCCACAACTTTACTTTACAGCTTTTTGGATACCTCAACACCAAGAAATACCTTTCAAAAGGCATTTCAGAGCAAGTTCCTTTCTTAATGTCACTCCTAAACCCATTTTACAAGTTGAAGTACCCATCCTTTTCACCCACAACTATACTTTACAGCTTTTTTGGATACCTCAACACCAAGAAATACCTTTCAAAAGACATTTCAGAGCAAGTTCCTTTCTTAATGTCCCTTCTAAACCCATTTTACAAGTTGAAGCATCCATCCTTTTCACCCACAACTTTACTTTACAGCTTTTTTGGATACCTCAACACCAAGAAATACCTTTCAAAAGGCATTTCAGAGCAAGTTCCTTTCTTAATGTCCCTTCTAAACCCACTTTACAAGTTGAAGCATCAATCCTTTTCACCCACAACTTTACTTTACAGCTTTTTTGGATACCTCAACACCAAGAAATACCTTTCAAAAGGCATTTAAGAGCAAGTTCCTTTCTTAATGTCATTCCTTAACCCATTTGCCAACTTGAAGTACCCATCTTTTTCACCCACAACTTTACTTTACAGCTTTTTGGATACCTCAACATCAAGCAATACTTTTCAAAAGACATTTCAGAACAAGTTCCTTTCTTAATGTCCCTCCTATACCCATTTTCCAACTTGAAGTACCCATCCGTTTCACCCACATGTTTACTTTACAGCTTTTTGGATACCTCAACACCAAAAAATACTTTTCAAAGGCATTTCAGAACAAGTTCTTTTCTTAATGTCCTTCCTAAACCAATTTTACAAGTTGAAGTACTTATCTTTTTCATCACAACTTTACTTTACGACTTTTTGCATACCCCAACATCAAGCAATACTTTTCAAAAGGCTTTATTATACCTTTTCAGAACAAGTTCTTTACGTAATGTCCTTCCTAAACCAATTTTACAAGTTGAAGTACTCATCTTTTCCCCCACAACTTTACTATAAGGCTTTTCGAATACCCCAACATCAAGCAAAACCTTTCAAAAGGCTTTATTATATCTTTTCAGAACAAGTTCTTCATGTAATTTTCTTCCTAAACCCATTTTACAAGTTGAAGTACTTATCTTTTTCCCCACAACTTTACTTTACGACTTTTTTGCACACCCAAACATCAAGCAATACTTTCCAAAAGGCTTTATTATATCTTTTCAGAACAAGTTTTTTTCTTAATGTCCTTCTTAAACCATTTTTACAAGTTGAAGTAGTTATCTTCTTCACCACAACTTTACTTTACGACTTTTTGCACACCCCAAGATCAAGCAATACTTTTCAAAAGGGTTTATTATATCTTTTCAGAACAAGTTCCTTTCTTAATATCCTTCTTAAACCAATTTTACAAATTCTAAATTTTTTCTTAGGAATATTTCAGTAGTGTTTTGTTATGGTTTACCTTGTCACAGTTACATTCTCTTGATTTTTCAAAGTTCATTTATAAATTTCTTTCGTTGAAATGCAAGAGTTGGAATATTTCAGTAGTGTTTTGTTGTGGTTTACAGTGTCACAGTTACATTCTCTTGATTTTTCAAAGCTCATTTTGAATTTCTTTCATTGAAATGCAAGAGTTGGAATATTTCAGTAGTGTTTTGTCGTGGTTTACCTTGTCACAGTTACATTTTCTTGATTTGTCAAAGTTTATTTTGAATTTCTTTCACTGAAATGCAAGAGTTGGAATATTTCAGTAGTGTTTTGTCGTGGTTTATCTTGTCACAGTTACATTCTATTGATTTTTCAAAGTTCATTTGAATTTCTTTCATTGAAATGCAAGAGTTGGAATATTTCAGTAGTGTTTTGTTGTGTTTTACATTGTCACAGTTACATTCTCTTGATTTTTCAAAGTTCATTTTGGTTTTCTTTCGTTGAAATGCAAGAGTTGGAATATTTCAGTAGTGTTTTGTAGTGGTTTACCTTGTCACACTTACATTCTCTTAATTTTTCAAAGTTCATTTTGGTTTTCTTTCGTTGAAATGCAAGAGTTGGAATATTTCAGTAGTGTTTTGTAGTGGTTTTGCCTTGTCACAGTTACATTCTGTTAATTTTTCAAAGTTCATTTTGGATTTCTTTCGATGAAATGCAAGAGTTGGAATATTTCAGTAGTGTTTTGTCGTGGTTTACCTTGTCACAGTTACATTCTCTTGATTTTTCAAAGTTCATTTGAATTTTCATGTTCGATTGAAATGTCATGACGTTGGAATATTTCAGTAGTGTTTTGTTGTGGTTTACCTTGTCACAGTTACATTTTCTTGATTTTTCAAAGTTCATTTTGGATTTCTTTCGATGAAATGCAAGAGTTGGAATATTTCAATAGTGTTTTGTCGTGGTTTACCTTGTCAAAGTTACTTCTCTTAATTTTCAAAGTCCATTTTGAATTTCTTTCATTGAAATGCAGAGTTGGAATATTTCAGTAGTGTTTTGAGTGGTTTACTTATCACAGTTACATTTTCTTGATTTTTCAAAGTTCATTTTGGTTTTCTTTCGTTGAAATGTAGGAGTTGGAATATTTCAGTAGTGTTTTGTTGTGGTTTACCTTGTCAGAGTTATATTCTCTTGATTTTCAAAGTTCATTTGGGATTTCTTTCGATGAAATGCAAGAGTTGGAATATTTCAATAGTGTTTTGTCGTGGTTTACCTAATCATAGTTACATTCTCTTAATTTTTCAAAGTTCATTTTGGATTTCTTTCGTTGAAATGCATGAGTTGGAATATTTCAGTAGTGTTTTGTTGTGGTTTACCTTATCACAGTTACATTCTCTTGATTTTTCAAAGTTCATTTTGAATTTCTTTCGTTGAAATGCAAGAGTTGGAATATTTCAGTAGTGTCTTGTCGTGGTTTACCTTGTCACAGTTACATTCTCTTAATTTTTCAAAGTTCATTTTGGTTTTCTTTCGTTGAAATGCAAGAGTTGGAATATTTCAGTAGTGTTTTGTTGTAGTTTACCTTGTCACAGTTACATTCTCTTAATTTTTCAAAGTTCATTTTGGATTTCTTTCGATGAAATGCAAAAGTTGGAATATTTCAATAGTGTTTTGTCGTGGTTTACCTAGTCACAGTTACATTTTTTTGATTTTTCAAAGTCCATTTTGAATTTCTTTCATTGAAATGCAAGAGTTGGAATATTTCAGTAGTGTTTTGTCGTGGTTTACCTTGTCACAGTTACATTCTCTAGATTTTTCAAAGTTCATTTTGGTTTTCTTTCGTTGAAATGTAAGAGTTGTAATATTTCAGTAGTGTTTTGTTGTGGTTTACCTTGTCACACTTACATTCTCTTAATTTTTCAAAGTTGTCTTTTGATGAAATGCAAGAGTTGGAATATTTCAATAGTGTTTTGTCGTGGTTTACCTAGTCATAGTTACATTCTCTTAATTTTTCAAAGTTCATTTTGGATTTCTTTCATTGAAATGCATGAGTTGGAATATTTCAGTAGTGTTTTGTTGTGGTTTACCTTATCACAGTTACATTCTCTTGATTTTCAAAGTTCATTTTTGGATTTCTTTCGTTGAAATGCAAGAGTTGGAATATTTCAATAGTGTTTTGATGTGGTTTACCTTGTCACATTTACATTCTTTTGATTTTTCAAAGTTCATTTTGGTTTTCTTTCGTTGAAATGCAAGAGTTGGAATATTTCAGTAGTGTTTTGTCATGGCTTACCTTGTCACAGTTACATCCTCTTAATTTTTCAAAGTTCATTTTGAATTTCTTTCATTGAAATGCAAGAGTTGGAATATTTCAGTAGTGTTTTGTCGTGGTTTACCATGTCACAGTTACATTCTCTTGATTTTTCAAAGTTCATTTTGAATTTCTTTCATTGAAATGCAAGAGTTGGAATATTTCAGTAGTGTTTTGATGTGGTCTACCTTGTCACAGCTACATTCTCTTGATTTTTCGAATTCCATTTTGGTTTTCTTTCGTTGAAATGCAAGAGTTGGAATATTTCAGTAGTGTTTTGTAGTGGTTTACCTTGTCACACTTGCATTCTCTTAATTTCTCAAAGTTCTTTTTGCAATTTCTTTCATTGAAATGCAAGAGTTGGAATATTTCAGTAGTGTTTTGTCATGGTTTACCTTGTCACAGTTACATTCTCTTAATTTTTCAAAGCTCATTTTGAATTTCTTTCATTGAAATGCAAGAGTTGGAATATTTCAGTAGTGTTTTGTCGCGGTTTACCTTGTCACAGTTACATTCTCTTAATTTTTCAAAGTTCATTTTGAATTTCTTTCGTTGAAATGCAAGAGTTGGAATATTTCAATAGTGTTTTGTTGTGGTTTACCTTGTCACAGTTACATTCTCTTAATTTTTCAAAGTTCATTTTGAATTTCTTTCATTGAAATGCAAGAGTTGGAATATTTCAGTAGTGTTTTGTCATGGTTTACCTTGACACAGTTACATTTTCTTGATTTTTCAAAGTTCATTTGGATTTCTTTCGTTGAAATGCAAGAGGTGGAATATTTCAGTAGTGTTTTGCTGTCGTTTACCTTGTCACAGTTACATTCTCTTGATTTTTCAAAGTTCATAGTTGGAATATTTCAGTAGTGTTTTGTTGTGGTTTACCTTGTCACAGTTACATTCTCTTGATTTTTCAAAGTTCATTTTGGATTTCTTTCATTGAAATGCAAGAGTTGGAATATTTCAGTAGGGTTTTGTTGTGGCTTACCTTGTCACAGTTACATTCTCTTGATTTTTCAAAGTTCTTTTTGGAATTTCTTTCGTTCAAATGCAAGAGTTGGAATATTTCAGTAGTGTTTTGTTGTAGTTTACCTTGTCACAGTTATATTCTCTTGATTTTTCAAAGTTCATTTTGAATTTCTTTTGTTGAAATGTAAGAGTTGGATTATTTCAATAGTGTTTTGTCATGGATTACCTTGTCACTGTTACATCCTCTTGATTTTTCAAAGTTCATTTTGAATTTTTTTCGTTGATATGCAAGAGTTGGAATATTTCAGTAGTGTTCTGTCGTGGTTTACCTTGTCACAATTACATTCTCTTGATTTTTCAAAGTTCATTTTGAATTTCACTCATTGAAATGCAAGAGTTGGAATACTTCAGTGGTGTTTTGTCGTGGTTTACTTTGTCACAGTTACATTCTCTTGATTTTTCAAAGTTCATTGAAATTTCTTTCATTGAAATGCAAGAGTTGAAATATTTCAGTAGTGTTTTGTTATGGTTTACCTAGACACTGTTACATTCTCTTGATTTTTCAAAGTTCTTTTCGGATTTCTTTCATTGAAATGCAAGAGTTGGAATATTTCAGTAGTGTTTTGCCGTGGTTTACTTTGTCACAGTTACATTCTCTTGATTTTTCAAAGATAATTTTGGTTTTCCTTCGTTGAAATGCAAGAGTTGGAATATTTCAGTAGTGTTTTGTTGTGCTTTACCTTGACACAGTTACATTTTCTTGATTTTTGTTAGGTTAGGTTAGGTTAGGCTAGATCAAATTAGGTTAGGTTTGGTTAAGTTAGGTTAGGTTAGGTTAGCCTACGTACGCGCGCGTACGTAGGCTAACCTAACCTATCCTAACTTAACCTAACCTAACCTAATTTGATCTAGCCTAACCTAACCTAACAAAAATCAAGAAAATGTAACTGTGTCAAGGTAAAGCACAACAAAACACTACTGAAATATTCCAACTCTTGCATTTCAACGAAGGAAAACCAAAATTATCTTTGAAAAATCAAGAGAATGTAACTGTGACAAAGTAAACCACGGCAAAACACTACTGAAATATTCCAACTCTTGCATTTCAATGAAAGAAATCCGAAAAGAACTTTGAAAAATCAAGAGAATGTAACAGTGACTAGGTAAACCACAACAAAACACTACTGAAATATTCCAACTCTTGCATTTCAATGAAAGAAATTCCAATGAACTTTGAAAAATCAAGAGAATGTAACTGTGACATGGTAAACCACGACAAAACACCACTGAAGTATTCCAACTCTTGCATTTCAATGAGTGAAATTCAAAATGAACTTTGAAAAATCAAGAGAATGTAATTGTGACAAGGTAAACCACGACAGAACACTACTGAAATATTCCAACTCTTGCATTTCAACGAAAAAAATTCAAAATGAACTTTGAAAAATCAAGAGAATGTAACAGTGACAAGGTAAACCATGACAAAACACTATTGAAATAATCCAACTCTTACATTTCAACAAAATATATTCAAAATGAACTTTGAAAAATCAATAGAATGTAACTGTGACAAGGTAAACTACAACAAAACACTACTGAAATATTCCAACTCTTGCATTTCAACGAAAGAAATTCCAAAAAGAACTTTGAAAAATCAAGAGAATGTAACTGTGACAAGGTAAACCACAACAAAACCCTACTGAAATATTCCAACTCTTGCATTTCAATGAAAGAAATCCAAAATGAACTTTGAAAAATCAAGAGAATGTAACTGTGACAAGGTAAACCACAACAAAACACTACTGAAATATTCCAACTATGAACTTTGAAAAATCAAGAGAATATAACTGTGACAAGGTAAACCACAGCAAAACACTACTGAAATATTCCAACTCTTGCATTTCAACCAAAGAAATCCAAATGAACTTTGAAAAATCAAGAAAATGTAACTGTGTCAAGGTAAACCATGACAAAACACTACTGAAATATTCCAACTCTTGCATTTCAATCAGAGAAATTCAAAATGAACTTTGAAAAATCAAGAAAATGTAACTGTGATAAGGTAAACCCCAACAGAACACTACTGAAATATTCCAACTCTTGCATTTCAACGAAAGAAATCCAAAATGAACTTTGAAAAATTAGGAGAATGTAACTTTGACAAGGTAAACCACAACAAAACACTACTGAAATATTCCAACTCCTGCATTTCAATGAAAGAAATTCAAAATGAACTTTGAAAAATTAAGAGAATGTAACTGTGACAAGGTAAACCACAACAAAACACTATTGAAATATTCCAACTCTTGCATTTCAACGAAAGAAATTCAAAATGAACTTTGAAAAATTAAGAGAATGTAACTGTGACAAGGTAAACCATGACAAAACACTACTGAAATATTCCAACTCTTGCATTTCAATGAAAGAAATTCAAAATGAGCTTTGAAAAATTAAGAGAATGTAACTGTGACAAGGTAAACCATGACAAAACACTACTGAAATATTCCAACTCTTGCATTTCAATGAAAGAAATTCCAAAATGAACTTTGAGAAATTAAGAGAATGTAAGTGTGACAAGGTAAACCACTACAAAACACTACTGAAATATTCCAACTCTTGCATTTCAACGAAAGAAAACCAAAATGGACTTTGAAAAATCAAGAGAATGTAGCTGTGACAAGGTAGACCACATCAAAACACTACTGAAATATTCCAACTCTTGCATTTCAATGAAAGAAATTCAAAATGAACTTTGAAAAATCAAGAGAATGTAACTGTGACATGGTAAAGCACGACAAAACACTACTGAAATATTCCAACTCTTACATTTCAATGAAAGAAATTCAAAATGAACTTTGAAAAATTAAGAGAATGTAACTGTGACAAGGTAAGCCATGACAAAACACTACTGAAATATTCCAACTCTTGCATTTCAACGAAAGAAAACCAAAATGAACTTTGAAAAATCAAGAGAATGTAACTGTGAAAGGTATACCACATCAAAACACTATTGAAATATTCCAACTCTTGCATTTCAACGAAAGAAATCCAAAATGAACTTTGAAAATCAAGAGAATACTGTGATAAGGTAAACCACAACAAAACATTACTGAAATATTCCAACTCATGCATTTCAATGAAAGAAATCCAAAATGAACATTGAAAAATTAAGAGAATGTAACTATGACTAGGTAAACCACGACAAAACACTATTGAAATATTCCAACTCTTGCATTTCATCAAAAGAAATCCAAAATGAACTTTGAAAAATTAAGAGAATGTAAGTGTGACAAGGTAAACCACAACAAAACACTACTGAAATATTCCAACTCTTAAATTTCAACGAAAGAAAACCAAAATGAACTTTGAAAAATCTAGATAATGTAACGGTGACAAGGTAAACCACGACAAAACACTACTGAAATATTCCAACTCTTGCATTTCAATGAAAGAAATTCAAAATGGACTTTGAAAAATCAATAGAATGTAACTGTGACTAGGTAAACCACGACAAAACACTATTGAAATATTCCAACTTTTGCATTTCATCGAAAGAAATCCAAAATGAACTTTGAAAAATTAAGATAATGTAACTGTGACAAGGTAAACTACAACAAAACACTACTGAAATATTCCAACTCTTGCATTTCAACGAAAGAAACCCAAAATGAACTTTGAAAAATTAAGAGAATGTAACTGTGACAAGGTAAACCACGACAAGACACTACTGAAATATTCCAACTCTTGCATTTCAACGAAAGAAATTCAAAATGAACTTTGAAAAATCAAGAGAATGTAACTGTGATAAGGTAAACCACAACAAATCACTACTGAAATATTCCAACTCATGGATTTCAACGAAAGAAATCCAAAATGAACTTTAAAAAATTAAGAGAATGTAACTATGATTAGGTAAACCACGACAAAACACTATTGAAATATTCAAACTCTTGCATTTCATCGAAAGAAATCCAAAATGAACCTTTAAAAATTCAGAGAATGTAAGTGTGACAAGGTAAACCACAACAAAACACTACTGAAATATTCCAACTCCTACATTTCAACGAAAGAAAACCAAAATGAACTTTGAAAAATCAAGAAAATGTAACTGTGATAAGGTAAACCACGTCAAAACACTACTGAAATATTCCAACTCTTGCATTTCAATGAAAGAAATTCAAAATGGACTTTGAAAAATTAAGAGAATGTAACTTTGACAAGGTAAACCACGACAAAACACTATTGAAATATTCCAACTCTTGCATTTCATCGAAAGAAATCCAAAATGAACTTTGAAAAATCAAGAAAATGTAACTGTGACGAGGTAAACCACAACAAAACACTACTGAAATATTCCAACTCAAGCATTTCAACGAATGAAAACCAAAATGAGCTTTGAAAAATTAAGAGAATGTAACTGTGACAAGGTAAACCATGACAAAACACTACTGAAATATTCCAGCTCTTGCATTTCAAGGAAAGGAATTCAAAATGAACTTTGAAAAATTAAGAGAATGTAACTGTGACAAGGTAAACCACAACAAAACACTACTGAAATATTCCAACTCTTACATTTCAATGAAAGAAATTCAAATGAACTTTGAAAAATCAAGAGAATGTAACTGTGACAAGGTAAACCACGACAAAACACTACTGAAATATTCCAACTCTTGCATTTCATCGAAAGAAATCCAAAATGAACTTTGAAAAATTAAGAGAATGTAAGTGTGACAAGGTAAACCACAACAAAACACTACTGAAATATTCCAACTCTTAAATTTCAACGAAAGAAAACCAAAATGAACTTTGAAAAATCTAGATAATGTAACTGTGACAAGGTAAACCACGACAAAACACTACTGAAATATTCCAACTCTTGCATTTCAATGAAAGAAATTCAAAATGGACTTTGAAAAATCAATAGAATGTAACTGTGACTAGGTAAACCACGACAAAACACTATTGAAATATTCCAACTTTTGCATTTCATCGAAAGAAATCCAGAATGAACTTTGAAAAATTAAGATAATGTAACTGTGACAAGGTAAACTACAACAAAACACTACTAAAATATTCCAACTCTTGCATTTCAACGAAAGAAACCCAAAATGAACTTTGAAAAATTAAGAGAATGTAACTATGATTAGGTAAACCACGACAAAACACTATTGAAATATTCCAACTCTTGCATTTCATCGAAAGAAATCCAAAATGAACTTTGAAAAATTAAGAGAATGTAAGTGTGACAAGGTAAACCACAACAAAACACTACTGAAATATTCCAACTCCTACATTTCAACGAAAGAAAACCAAAATGAACTTTGAAAAATCAAGAAAATGTAACTGTGATAAGGTAAACCACGTCAAAACACTACTGAAATATTCCAACTCTTGCATTTCAATGAAAGAAATTCAAAATGGACTTTGAAAAATTAAGAGAATGTAACTTTGACAAGGTAAACCACGACAAAACACTATTGAAATATTCCAACTCTTGCATTTCATCGAAAGAAATCCAAAATGAACTTTGAAAAATCAAGAAAATGTAACTGTGACGAGGTAAACCACAACAAAACACTACTGAAATATTCCAACTCAAGCATTTCAACGAATGAAAACCAAAATGAGCTTTGAAAAATTAAGAGAATGTAACTGTGACAAGGTAAACCATGACAAAACACTACTGAAATATTCCAGCTCTTGCTTTTCAAGGAAAGGAATTCAAAATGAACTTTGAAAAATTAAGAGAATGTAACTGTGACAAGGTAAACCACAACAAAACACTACTGAAATATTCCAACTCTTACATTTCAATGAAAGAAATTCAAATGAACTTTGAAAAATCAAGAGAATGTAACTGTGACAAGCTAAACCACGACAAAACACTACTGAAATATTCCAACTCTTGCATTTCATCGAAAGAAATCCAAAATGAACTTTTAAAAATTAAGAGAATGTAACTGTGTCAAGGTAAAACCACTAAAAAACACTACTGAAATATTCCAACTCTTGCATTTCAACGAAAGAAAACCAAAATGAACTTTGAAAAATTAAGAGAATGTAAGTGTGACAAGGTAAACCACTACAAAACACTACTGAAAAATTCCAACTCTTGCATTTCAACGAAAGAAAACCAAAATGAACTTTGAAAAATCAAGAGAATGTAACTGTGACAATGTAAAACACAACAAAACACTACTGAAATATTCCAACTCTTGCATTTCAATGAAAGAAATTCAAATGAACTTTGAAAAATCAATAGAATGTAACTGTGACAAGGTAAACCACGACAAAACACTACTGAAATATTCCAACTCTTGCATTTCAGTGAAAGAAATTCAAAATAAACTTTGACAAATCAAGAAAATGTAACTGTGACAAGGTAAACCACGACAAAACACTACTGAAATATTCCAACTCTTGCATTTCAATGAAAGAAATTCAAAATGAGCTTTGAAAAATCAAGAGAATGTAACTGTGACACTGTAAACCACAACAAAACACTACTGAAATATTCCAACTCTTGCATTTCAATGAAAGAAATTCAAATGAACTTTGAAAAATCAATAGAATGTAACTGTGACAAGGTAAACCACGACAAAACACTACTGAAATATTCCAACTCTTGCATTTCAGTGAAAGAAATTCAAAATAAACTTTGACAAATCAAGAAAATGTAACTGTGACAAGGTAAACCACGACAAAACACTACTGAAATATTCCAACTCTTGCATTTCAATGAAAGAAATTCAAAATGAGCTTTGAAAAATCAAGAGAATGTAACTGTGACAAGGTAAACCATAACAAAACACTACTGAAATATTCCTAAGAAAAAATTTAGAATTTGTAAAATTGGTTTAAGAAGGATATTAAGAAAGGAACTTGTTCTGAAAAGATATAATAAAGCCTTTTGAAAAGTATTGCTTGATCTTGGGGTGTGCAAAAAGTCGTAAAGTAAAGTTGTGGGGAAAAAGATAAGTACTTCAACTTGTAAAATGGGTTTAGGAAGAAAATTACATGAAGAACTTGTTCTGAAAAGATATAATAAAGCCTTTTGAAAGGTATTGCTTGATGTTGGGGTATTCGAAAAGCCTTATAGTAAAGTTGTGGGGGAAAAGATGAGTACTTCAACTTATAAAATTGGTTTAGGAAGGACATTATGTAAAGAACTTGTTCTGAAAAGGTATAATAAAGCCTTTTGAAAAGTATTGCTTGATGTTGGGGTATGCAAAAAGTCGTAAAGTAAAGTTGTGATGAAAAAGATAAGTACTTCAACTTGTAAAATTGGTTTAGGAAGGACATTAAGAAAAGAACTTGTTCTGAAATGCCTTTGAAAAGTATTGCTTGGTGTTGAGGTATCCAAAAAGCTGTAAAGTAAACATGTGGGTGAAACGGATGGGTACTTCAAGTTGGAAAATGGGTTTAGGAGGGACATTAAGAAAGGAACTTGTTCTGAAATGTCTTTTGAAAAGTATTGCTCGATGTTGAGGTATCAAAAAAGCTGTAAAGTTGTGGGTGAAAAAGATGGGTACTTCAAGTTGGAAAATGGGTTAAGGAATGACATTAAGAAAGGAACTTGCTCTGAAATGACTTTTGAAAGGTATTTCTTGGTGTTGAGGTATTCGAAAAGCTGTAAAGTAAAGTTGTGGGTGAAAAGGATGGATACTTCAAGTTGGAAAATGGGTTTAGAAGGGACATTAAGAAAGGAACTTGCTCTGAAATGCCTTTTGAAAGGTATTTCTTGGTGTTGAGGTATCCAAAAAAGCTGTAAAGTAAAGTTGTGGGTGAAAAGGATGGATGCTTCAACTTGTAAAGTGGGTTTAGAAGGGACATTAAGAAAGGAACTTGCTCTGAAATGTCTTTTGAAAGGTATTTCTTGGTGTTGAGGTATCCAAAAAGCTGTAAAGCAAAGTTGTGGGTGAAAAGGATAGGTACTTCAACTTGTAAAATGGGTTTAGGAGTGACATTAAGAAAGGAACTTGCTCTGAAATGCCTTTTGAAAAGTATTTCTTGGTGTTGAGGTATCCAAAAAGCTGTAAAGTAAAGTTGTGGGTGAAAAGGATGGGTACTTCAAGTTGGAAAATGGGTTTAGAAGGGACATTAAGAAAGGAAGTTGTTCTGAAATGGCTTTTGAAAGGTATTTCTTGGTGTTGAGGTATCCAAAAAGCTGTAAAGTATAGTTGTTGGTGAAAAGGATGGATGTTTCAACTTGTAAAATGGGTTTAGAAGGGACATTAACAAAGGAACTTGCTCTGAAATGTCTTTTGAAAGGTATTTCTTGGTGTTGAGGTATCCAAAAAAGCTGTAAAGTATAATTGTGGGTGAAAAGGATGGATGCTTCAAGTTGGAAAATGGGTTTAGAAGGGACATGAAGAAAAGAAGTTGCTCTGAAATGCCTTTTGAAAGGTATTGCTTGATGTTGAGGTATCCAAAAAGCTGTAAAGTATAGTTGTGGGTGAAAAAGATGGCTACTTCAACTTGTAAAAATGGGTTAAGGAATGACATTAAGAAAGGAACTTGCTCTGAAATGCCTTTTGAAAGGTATTTCTTGGTGTTGAGGTATCTAAAAAGCTCTAAAGTATAGTTGTGGGTGAAAAGGACAGGTACTTCAAGTTGGAAAATGGGTTTAGAAGGGAACATTAAGAAAAGAAGTTGCTCTGAGATGTCTTTTGAAAGGTATTTCTTGGTGTTGAGGTATCCAAAAAAGCCTTATAGTAAAGTTGTGGTGAAAGGATTGGTACTTCAACTTGTAAAAATGGGTTAAGGAATGACATTAAGAAAGGAACTTGTCCTGAAAAGATATAATATAGCCTTAAAAAAATATTAAAAAATAGGGGTTCGGGGGCCTTTGGGGCGCCGGGGGCCCTTTGGGGGGCCCGGTGGACCCTTGGGACCGGGGGATTCCTTCGGGGTTGGGGTAGGGGATCGGAGCCCTTTGGGGTTGGGGTAGGGGACCTCACGACACTGTTCAAATGGAACTTGTGTATTATAACGACCACACTCAAATCCTCTTCTAAAACATCTTCTAAAATCATCTTTTAAAATGTCTCTAACTGTTTCGCCGAAATAATTCCCTAGAAATGTCTAAAACAGTTTCACCCAAATAATCCCTAAACGTAATCTCAGCGTGTTCCTTTTGTTTTTGGCATCCCTGCGCTGTCACATTTCAAATTACTAAGAAACCCTTTCCAGCGTTAATCTCTTCATCTCTAAGATCAAAACATTCGCCCGGAAACAATTCTCCTGGTCGAACTCCAAAAATATTAATAAACTTCGTCCTGGAGACAATTCTCCTTGGAAACAATAAATTAATTCCCCTTTCGTGAATCAATAATTCCAGAAACAATTCTCCTGGTCGAACTCCAAAGATATTAATAAACTTCGTCCCGGAGACAATTCTCCTTGGAAACAATAAATTAATTCCCCTTTCGTGAATCAATAATTCCCCTTAGAAACAACAAATTAATTCCCCTTTCGTGTCAAATCAATCAACCATGACATCATCTGTCACACGTGATCCTGTTTCCTATTCCTGGATTTTAACATTCGCCCCGAGCGTGCACTTTGCCAAAACATCAACAACAATAAATAAATCGACCTGGGAAAAAAGAGGTCATTGACCCACTTCGATTCACCACGTGTTCTCCCTAGGGACTCTATGCCCATATATGGTGTAGGGTCACGACTATAAGACCCCTTTCTACTTATGTTTGGGGTAATGGTGGGCGTGGGGGGGCTAGTTGTCCTCCAACCACTTTCGACTATTAAAAAGGGCACTAGCCCTTTGAATTTCCGATCGAATGAGCCTTTTTTGAAGTTTCTACGACAACACCTTCTGTAAAAACCTTTTATGCCCCCAGGGGATTACTTAAAACCCGTGCCCTGTGGGCTGTGGGGAAGTGTCCTTCTCAAAATGATATTTTCTATCTGGAAATCAAATACGCTGAACAAAGTTACTATCTTAAAATTTTTATTAGATGTTTTTGGGGAAATGATGGGCGTGGGGGGGTTAGTTGCCCTCCAATCACGTTCGACTATTAAAAAAGGCAATAGCCCTTTGAATTACCAATCAAATAAGCCTGTTTTGAAGTTTCTACGACAACGCCTTCTATAAAGATCTTATATGCCCCCAGGGCATAAAACCCTTGCCCTGAGGGTTGTGGGGGAGTGTCCTCCTCAAAAACATATTTTTTTATGTGGAAATCGACTGCGCTGAACAAAATGGCTATCTCAAAATTTTGATTGGATATGATTGGGGGAATGATGGGTGTGGGGGGGGGGGCTAGTTGCCCTCAAATCACTTTCGACTATTGAAAAGGGCACTAGAACTCTCTATTTCCAATCGAATGAGCCCCTTTTGAAGTTCCTACGACGACCCCTTCCATATGAAGTGCCTCTGGGAAAAAAATAATAATAAATAATAAAGCATTGGAGCTGTATGGCCTTTGCTATAGGCAACGCTATAGCGTTGCCTCTGATTTAATTTCTGATTATTCTTTAAATAACGCCAGGATATCTTGCTCCACTTCCACGGAAAAATACCCCTCCCCACGGAAATATCCTCTGGACAATTCAATACTGGCGAAATTTACCCCGGACAATTACCCTTAACATCTCCGCACGTAAAATTGAATAGGTATAGAGAAAGAGACATAAAAAAAAATTTGTATAGGAATTCTGGCAAATTCCCCCAGTGTAAAATTTCCCCTGAAAAGTTCATCCCCCTGAAAACTTCCCTCTATGGAAAATTCTCCCCATGCAAAATTCCCCCCAGCAGAAAATTCGTCCTCCCCTCCCCACCCTAAATATGTATGCATACGTACTTCCGAATAACAAATACTATACGTAAACATTGGGCAAATTCTATAATTTAGACCTGTTGGGGATCATGTTATCTCCAAGGACATAGTTTTTTGGGCCTTTCAACTATGCTGACTAAAAATAGCTATTTCAAAATTTTGATTGGAGATTTTAGGAAAAAAGTGGCGCGGGAGGGGGCCTAGATGCCGTCCAATTTTTTTGGTCACTGAAAAAGAGCACTAGAACTTTTCATTTCCGTTAGAATGATCCCTATCCCGACGTTCTAGACCCACTGGGTTGATGCGATCACCCTTGGAAAAAAAAACAAAAAACAAATCAACACGCATCCGTGATCTTCCTTCTGACAAAAATTGCAGAATTCCACATTTTTGCTGATAGGAGCTTGAAACCTTTACAGTAGGGTTCTTTAATGCTCTAAATATGATGGTATGATTTTCATTAAAATTCTATGACTTCTAGGGTGTCTATTCCCTATTTTTCGAAAATCAGACAAGTTTTCTCAGGCTCGTAGCTTTTGATGGGTAAGACTGAACTTAATGAAACTTATATATTTGGAATCAGCATAATAAGCCAATTCTTTTCATATATCTATTGGTATCAAAATCCTGTTTTTTTAGGGTTTCGTTTACTATTGAGCCAGGTCGCTCCTTACTTACAGTTCGTTATCAAGAATTTTTGATAAATGTTGTCAAAAGTATTTGAAGTGACCTTATATATCTTGTAAGTCTTTTTTTTTTAGTGCTGATGTATACTCTTTTTTTATTTATTCATTCTTTCTAAGTTACTATTCACTTTTATTTCCTTGTCTTTTTTTCTTTTCTATGTTCCATGCCAGGTAGGCTTCTTTCTTCTTAGATCTAATGTTCATTTATTTTCTTTAATTAAATATTCAATAAATAAATTTAATAGATTACTGTATTCATCCTTCTTTTTAAGTTTTTTGTAATATTCGTGTCTTTAAATTGGAGGTAAGGAATTCAGGCTCACCCATAGTGCTATAAACTATTAGATAAATTAGTGCTTCCTTTGGAAAAATAGTGTAAGCATTCTTACTTACATCACGTACACGTACAATATTCACATCATCAATATGGCATGACTTATAACACCTGATTGATAATGTTTTGTGCAGCAATTTGATATTTTTTGGTTAGCTGGTAATTAATAATAATACCAGGATTGCCAATTCCATTGCAAAAGTACAAAAATCTTTTAAATTTCCAGGGATGACAGAAATCGGAGGTGTAACGTCGTTTGGTATGGGATATGACCTTAATCCCGACTTGGCAAATGTGCGAGAAAAGCACAGAGGCAGTGTCGGCAGACCTAATCCTGGTAATGAGATAAAAGTAATTAATGAACAAGGCATTGCACTTGGTCCTTACGAGAAAGGAGAAATATGTGTAAGAAATTTATCATCAATGAAAGAGTATCTTCACAATCCAGAAGCAACGAAAAACGCTAAAATTGATAGAGGTTGGATAAAGACGGGTGATATTGGGTATTACACAGAAGACGGGTTTATCTACTGGACAGAACGAAAAAAGGAATTGCTAAAATACAGAGGATATCATGTAGTAAGTACCAAAACGTATTTAAAATCATTTATAAATTTGTTTTTTTTTTCATTAAATAAAAAAGTCTACCGTGTCCATTATTTCTTGTCATCTAAAAACGTTAGTTTCTTTTGAAGATGAAAGGTAACTTACTTTAATTCAAATCTTTTTTGACATTCGGGTACTATTAATTATTTCATTAAGATTTCTTGCTCCAAATTACTATACACTGAATAATACTTGATTTCATATATAATACGGATTTTATTTGTTGACAAAGAAATATGACAGACTGAAAAACACTTAACCCGAACTCTGTCCTTCCATATCCTTGGAAAGTCTGTGTATTTCAGGTTTGTTTTGTTGTTGTTTTTAGTTTTAGGCAAGATTCTAGGTTTTCATCAATAAGTCACTGTACTCATGATAGAATCTATATTTCAAATAATGTTTTCGCATGAATATGTACAACAGAAAGGGAAAAGAACAGCAAACATGATTTGGTAGTGCCACGGCAGTGCTTAGAAATACAAAAATGAAGATGTTGGTGAGGGTCCGGCCCGGATTCCTCCACCCCCTCAGCGTACACATATCTGCCCAAGGGTAACACTGAATTGCCTTGTCAGGCAAGTCAGTAGGGGGGGGCATTTATCCCCCCCCCCTAAACTCCAATATTTGAATTTTTTAATAATTTCCTTTATCCATATAATTTACCAGTAACAAGCCAATAAATATTAGATAAGAACGCAGATAAATGGAAACTTGACCGTGCAAAAACTCAAATACCTTAGGGTCGCATCAATCATACGGTCTACAGGTGGTCTCCCCCCCCCCTTCCAAAAAATGGCCTAGAAATTACGATAATGGATACTGAAATGTATAGAAATCCTAACACTTCCTCTCACAATACAAATGTTCGGTGTGTCAAAAGCCTTCCACCCAGAAAACCCTCTAGCACTGGTATTACGTTTTCAATATGACTCGATAGTTGGAAACAAATGAAAATTGAAAAAAACGCAAGGGTGCTTTGTTTACCTATCATCTTGTTTTTGTTGCAAATAAGATGAGGACGAATAATATTATTTATGGATGCAAGAACACAAACTTTCAAAGTTTAACATAGTACTTGGAAAACTTATTTTTTTTAATTTTTAGAAAGATATCGGGGGGGGGGGCAAAATTTCTTTCAGAGAAAATATAAAAATATTGGGGACTCACTCGAAAATTCAGGGATAGGCCTAGTGGATTCAACACTGCTGGCCAACACTAAACATACTTATTGAAACGCACAAGTTTTCCCCGTACTATATACCCTTTACTTGGTAACTGGCTAACAATCTCAGCAAGACTTGCGAGTCCCCTTGGAGCTATCTTTGTTAAAGCCACACTTAAGTGGCCAGAGAGCCAGAAGTTACGGTGACTATTTTAACATATTAGTATTTATTTTCAAAATCGTCTCGGTAAAGATGGCAAATCTAACGTTGAAAGTCGAACTGCAAGCATTTCAGGCTAAAGACTACGAGATGTTTATGAAGTCTCGTTTCCAAGGAAGTCAAAGAAAGCGAATTTGAAACACCCGCATAAGTTCTGAAAGAAGAATAATAATAATTTCTAAAACTCTCCTTTTTTTAAAATATTTAAAATTTTAGGTGTCTCATCTTCGATCAAATGATGATGCCAATGATGAAAACATGATTAAGAAAGGGCCGGACATACACTTAAAAAAAATGGATTTACAACAAAATTTGTTGCTGGAATTCAAACCAGTAAAAAAAAAATCCATTTTCTTTATCAAAATTGCGGTTCGTGTTTGAAGTCCAAAAAATTATTGATATTATTAAGATTTATCTACTTTTCAGAATAAAAAATGTAATTCTCAACGTAAAAGGGTTTTATTAATCAAAATGGTTTGGAGTTCAGTAGTAGATTGAAATTTCTTGAATATTATATTAAAACTGACTGGTGCCATTTAAAGTAAAATGTTGAATAAAAATTCAAATCAAATAGTGGAAATTAATAGAAAAAAGCGGAAGCTAAATATATTTTTACTTTGAAATGAATTTGCTTGTCTGCAAAACGCAGATAAAAAAATTTATGTAAAAACATTTCTAGCTTATGATAAATATTTTGGAACAATCGAAGAATATTATAGAAATTTTTGAATGTCGTATTGTTTATAAATGAGCTACAGTGCATTAAAAAAATAATCGTTTTTGGCAATTTCTAATCAAATCTTAAGGCACAAAATCTGTAAATTCAAGATAATACTTCACAGGATAATTTCTGTAGCATGACTGCTTAGGTTTCGCTGGGAAACCGACGCTTCCACAAACAACAATGATGAATGGAAACGTCTGTTTCCGAGCGGGAGAAGGACCGGTTACGGCGTTCTGGCCTGTGTCGGAACTTGGTTATTGAGGGCCGTTCCTTCCAATCTAACCTTGGCGGATGCCGGCTAACACACAGAAGGGGTGCCGTCGGATTTGGGACCCGTCGGTTAAATATATTCCCACGAAACGATGCAAATGGCAAAAAGAATTAAAAAACCAACTTTGGCTACGGCATTCCCAGCAAGCGATGCGTCGGAGGCTACGGCGACCCCGACGAAAAGTGAACCGACCACCTGTTGAAACATCGACAATCCCTCAGTGTGGGGTGCTGGAATGTATATTCGATAAAATGTCCTGCGATCCGGACCTTTATTGCAGGCGAATGTGAAAGATATTGTATAGACATTCTGTGTGTATCTGAAACCCGACTAAATGGAAATTTGGAAGACGAGCTCGTCTCCGCGCCTGGTAGAAAATCTGAATTCCACTTTTTCAACTCCGGACCTAGTGATGGCTCTGGTAATGCGGGGGTTGTTCTCCTCCTCAGTACTAAGGCAGCAAAATCTCTAGTTGAATGGCAGCCCATCTCATCTCGTTTGGCTAAGGCCCGTCTTAAGGGTCACCTGTTACACATCACTGTCATCTCAGCCTATGCACCAACCAGAGCCGTGGACGAAAGTATAGTTGACGAGTTCTACGATGCTCTGACCCAGTCGTTGAGAACAGTCCCAAACCGTGATCTACTCATCCTAGGAGGTGATTTTAACGCCCATGCTGGAAGCCGCGAGACAGACCGCGAAAGAGCTGTTGGAAGATTTGGATGAGGCGACAGGTGCGAGCGTGGAAGGAGGCTCGTAGAATTTGCCCAGCAGCATAATCTTGTATTGGCAAATACGTTGTTCCAACACAAACCATCCCAGAGGATCACCTGGCGCTCTCGAGATGGAAGAGCCCAATCCCAGGTGGATTACTTGCTAATATCCTCCCGATGGCAAAGCTCTGTACAGAACTGTAGAGCCTACCGTGGAGCCGACACAGGAGCGAAGAATGGCTTCGATCATATGCTGCTAAAAGCTTCCCTAACCATAAAACTCGCCTCCAGGAAAAGAACGCAACCTCCTCTGAGATACGATGTAGCACGTCTTCATGATAAAGCAGTCGTAGAAGAGTTCCGCTTGGAATTATATAACCGTTTTGACATCTTGTCCGCGGACGACGATAACGAACCTACCACCATGAACATAGAAGACGAGTGGAGGAAGATCAGAGACACCATAACAGACGCCTCTAAAAAAGTCCTCGGCAGGCTGAGTTAGAAGGGGAAGAGGTGGATCTCAGAAGACACCATCAAGCTATTAAACAAGAAACAACAGACCAGAAATACCAAGTCCACAGTGTTCAAAACACTGAGAAAAGAATGCCATAGATCCGCCCGCCATGACAGACAACGCTATTGGGACCACGTGGCAGCAGATATGCAGAAGGCTGCTAGTCATTCATATACCACAAAGCTTTACCAACTACTAAAAGAAGCAACTGGGAAAAGTAAAAAGATCTCAACTGGAGTGAGAGGTGAAGATGGAAAGCTTCTGTCAAGAAAAGATGACATAATCGCAAGATGACAATATCACTTCCAGAAGCTGCTGAACCCCAGTCAGAACATCCCTTCCACTCAAACGCCCCCCAATAATAACGCCACTGCACTCCAGCCAAGCAACCCTATCCTTAACTCAGTACCACCGAGTCAACAAGCCCCATAGAGCAACGTAAATGTTCACCCTCCCTCAATACAATAGATCAAAGAGGCAATCAAGAAGCTGAGGAATCGCAAGGCGCCAGGCACAGATTCTATCCCGGCAGAAGTCTACAAAGATGCTCCTATTCTCGCTGAGAAACTACAGAATCTCTTTTGCTCAATCTGGTCTCAAGAACGGTTTCCCCAGGAATGGCAAGACTCAGTTATACTGCCTGTCTTCAAGAAAGGCGACCGTACTGAATGAAAAAATTACAGAGGGATCTCACTTATGAGCATTGCGGCAAAGATCTTTGCAATGATTCTGCTTAACCGATCCCGTAAAGTCCACAACGAAAGAAAACGCCCCAGCCAATCTGGTTTCCGAGCCGGCATGGGCTGTATTGACCAACTCTTCACCTTGAGACAGATCTTTGAACATAGAGCCAAGCAACAACAAAACACCATCGCTGTCTTCATTGACTTCATGACGGCCTTCGATTCAGTCATCCGGGGAGGAATTTGGATGGCAATGGAAAAGGACTTTGTCCCGCCTAAGATCATACGACTCATTCAGGCTTACTATCAACACACACGAGCTTGCATCAAGGTGAACAGAGAACTTTCTCCGCTATTTGACATCGACTTCGGTGTGAGGCAAGGGTGTGCACTCTCTCCCGAACTGTTCAATTTTGTCGTCGATTGGGTAATGAAAAAAGCAACGCTAAACTTCGAAGGAATCGAGGTTACACCTGATTTCTGTATCACCGACCTGGATTATGCCGATGATGTTGCTCTTCTTGGAAAATCCGTTGGCGAAGCCCAGAAAATGCTTATGAAAGTCTCCGAAGTTGCTGCTCCAGTGGGGCTCAAGATTAATATTGACAAGACTAAATCTATGTCTAATGCCCCGGATATAAACTCTACCCCTATAACCCTTAAACATAGGCAGATAGAAGTAGTCAATAAACTCAAGTATCTCGGATCATACATTAACATTAACGGCAGATGTAGCGAAGAAATCCAATGCCGCATTGCATCAGCTTCCGCTGTCTTTGCACAGCTGTGGAAGCGGCTATGGAAAAGGAAGGAAATCCACCGGAAAACAAAAATTCTTATTACGGTGCCCTTGTCCGATCTTACTGTACGACTGTGAGACGTGGCCCTTAAAGGTCACTGAGGCACACGCCCTCAACGCTTTTGAACACAGATGCCCGAGGAGCATATTGGGGTTACGACTGAATGACCAAATCCCAAATACGATCATCCGCCAACCATGTGACCAGAATTATGACATCACATCTATCATTCAACGCCACCACCTGTCCTGGTTCGGCCATGTTTGCCGAAGACCAGCCGAGACTTTCATATATCAAAGCCTACGCTGCAAACCAGCACCTGAGTGGACCAAACGACATGGAGGACAAGCCAAAACTTGGCTTAACACAGTTAAATCGGACCCCGAGCCAATTGGTGGTTTCCGGAGACATGGTTGCAGATGGGACCCTTCATGGCTTGAAATTATCGCCCCATTAACCCAAGACCCTAACCTGTGGAATTCAACAGTCAGCCAGATCCTGTCGCCAGGGAAAGCTACATAGCTTGTGTCCTGATCCAAGTACAAGTAAGTAAGGACATAACACATGGCTTATATTCATTGTGTGTCAATAAAGGTTGCCACCATAAGTGATTCATCGCCAAATTTGTTGATTTTACCGGTATTTCAGCAGCCATACTGAAATCCAACTTATTTACTATTCAAAAAATTGGAGATCCAATAAGGATCTGGAAATAAAACATGTTTGTTCTTCAACAAATTAAAATTTCGATTTGGGTTTGAAAATCAAATATCTTTGGTTCTCAACAAGTTGGAAATTCAGTTATAATTAGGGGATTCCAATAAGGCCTTAGATATTCAATTCCAACGGTTTTCAGCTGTTGAAACTCCAATTTTTTGTTGATTAACATCTTAAACAATTTTTGTTGACTCTTAAGCAATTTTTTTTACAGTGTAAGAAAAAGCTATTTTTCGACTTGTGACTGGGACTAAATCTTCTAAGTTGAAAGACTTATCATAGTCAGCGGAATCGCGCTGCCTAAGTAAAGAACGATGTTGGCACAATGTATTATTATTTTTTTTCATGTTTTCCAATCGAAGGAGCTGTCGTAGGAACTTGGAAAAGGGCTCATTCGATTGGAAATTGGAACAGCTGGTTCCCTTTTTAATAGTCGAAAGTGATCGGAAGGCAACTAACACCCGTTCCACGACCACCATTTTCCCAAACACATCCAATCAAAATTTTGAGATAGTCATTTTGTTCAGCGTAGTTGATTTCCATATAGAAATTAGGTTTTTGAGGAGGACACTCCCCCACAGCCCTCAGGGCAAGGGTTTTATGTTATGCCCTGGGGGCATATAAAAACAATGTCGGAACAATGTATTATTTATTATTTTTTTCCTTTAGACAAGGACACTTTGTATCGCAGAAGGTGTCGTAGAAATTTCGAAAAGGGCTCATTCAATTGGAAATTGGAGTGGCTTTTGTCCTTTTTAATAGTCGAATGTGATCGGAAGGCAACTAACACCCCTTCCACGTCCACCATTTCCCGAATTACATCCAATCAAAATTTTGAGATAGTCATTTTGTTCAGCGTAGTTGATTTCCATATAGAAATTAGGTTTTTGAGGAGGACACTCCCCCACAGCCCTCAGGGCAAGGGTTGTAAGTTATGCCCTGGGTGCATATAAGGTTTTTATAGAAAGCGTTGTCGTAGAAACTTCAAAAAAGACTCATTCGGTTGGAAATTCAAAGGGCTAGTGCCCTTTTTAATAGTCGAAAGTGATTGGAGAGCAACTAACGCCCACGTTTTCCCCAAACACATCCAATCAAAATTTTGTGATAGCCATTTTCTTCAACATAGCTGAAAGTTTTGGAAATTAGGTCTTTGAGGATGACAACCCCCCCCCCACATTCCTCAGGGCAAGGGTTGTAAGTTATGCCCTGGGGGCATATAAGGTTTTTATAGAAAGCGTTGTCGTAGAAACTTCAAAAAGAGCTCATTCGATTGGAAATTGAAATGGCTAGTGCCCTTTTTAATAGTCGAAAGTGATTGGAATGCAACTAAGACCCCTTCCACTCCCACCATTTCCCCAAACACATCCAATCAAAAGTTTGAGATAGCCATTTTGTTTAATGTAGTTGAAAGTTCTGGAAATTATACTTTTGAGCAGGACACTCCCCCCACAGCATGGGTGCCCATAAGGTGGGGGGCAAGGGGGTGCCAGCGCCCCCTCCCCCCGGCTGAATGACGGTGTCATATATTTGTATCAATTTACAGAAAGTTTTTCCACCGAATAAGTTTTCAAAGAACAGTAAAGAGCTCTATTAAGCCAAAAATGGGCAGAAATAAAGTCAAATAATCTTCCAAGCGTAAAACTACCACAAATCACTATCGACAATTAAATGAAACTCAAAACGATTAGAAATTATAATAAAGAGCCTAGTCAAACTCGAAACAAGCGAAAATTGACATTACTAGGGCTAACAATCCCCATGCCTTCTCAAGACCAGAACGCAACTTCGGTTTTACTGGAAAAAAAAAGACCGTGGATTGTCAGTTTAATATACCTATACTGATATTTATTCCTTAAAATAAAAAAAGGGTAAACATAAGTGAGTACTTATTTAAGTAAAAAAAGTGAAAACATTTAAACATATTTTGTTTTCAGTAAAGCGCAAATTATGTACTGGTCTTGAGAAGGCATGGGGGTTATCAGCCCTACTAATCTTAGTTTTTGCTCGTTTCGAGTTTGACTCGGCTATTTATTCTAATTTCTGTTCATGAGTTTCATTTATTTATTGATAGTGATTTGTGGTAGTTTTACGCTTCAATGATTACTTGACTTCATTTCTGCCCATTTTTGGCTTAATGGAGCTCTTTAGTTTTCTTTGAAAAACTTGTTTTGTGGAAAAAGTTTTTTTAGATGAATTTCTGTTCGTTTTTTAATGACAAAGTCATTTTCATGATATGAAATTTTTTATATCTTTTCGGTTTTTTTTTCTATAAGAATCTATAGTCATAATTATGGGGGTTTGACATGTCCAATATCCCTAAAGAAATAGTTGCTGGACCATTCTACTATGCTGAACAAAATAGTTGTCTCAAAATGTTGACTAGGTGTGTTTGGGAAATAAATTGGCTTGAGAGGCGAGCTGATTGCCGTCCAATCTTATTTTACTCTTAGAAAGGATCCTAGAACTTTAATTTTGAATCGAATTAGCTTCTTTAAATGTTTCAATGATAGTTCTAGCTATTATAAACTGGTGCTGCCTGTGATATTGCTTATATGACTTTTTGAAAACCTGCATGTATACAGTTTTTTCGTTTAATTGGAACGCTCCCTAAACACTTCCTAGAAGTTTCACCTTAATACTCTTGGTGTCATTAATTACAGTAACTGTAGTTGTAGTACTAAAAGTATACACATAGTGCCTTCTGGCTAGTTCAAAATCCCCCACTACTTACTCTTTAAGATCTAACTTAATAATATAAGTTGTTCTTGAGATATTGCTTTGTCACCTTTTTGAAAGTCCACATGCTCATAGTTTATTTTGACTTAGTTCAACGTTCGCCTAAATATTTCTTATATTGGTTTACTGAAGACGTTGTTATACTCTCTTTGGACTATTGGCTACAAAATGGCTATATCACAATTTCAATCAAATGTGTTTGGGGCTATTTTCTCTCCATCAAGCTTGACTCTTAAAATGGAACTAGAACTATGCATTTTAAATCAAATGAGCCTCCTCCAAAGTTCATAAGACCACCTCTCCCTAAAAACTTTACATCCCAAACCCTTACCTCCATACTCTGGGGGGTGGTGTCAACCCCAAAGACCATGTTATGAGATCTTTGGACTATTTTTCAAAAAATGGCTATCTTAAAAATTCTATTGGATGGATTTGGGGAAAATATGACGTGGGGTTGGGGTATAGCTGCCCTTCGATAAATTTGACTCTTAAAAATGGCTCTTCAACTTCCGATTTCCAATGTAATGAGCCCCATCCGAAGTTTATACGCTCACCGTTTCCATAAAAACCTTAAATGCCCTCGGGGCATACCTTACAACCCTTGCCCTGAGGACTGTGAGGAGGTTCTCATCCTCACAGACATAATTTCTGGACTTTTAAACTACGTCAAACCAAATAACTATCTCAAAACTTTGACTGGAAGTGTTTGGGGAAATGATGGGCGTGGGGGGGGGGGTTGATTGCCCTCTAATCACTTTTGACTATTAAAGGACACTAACCCCCTTAATTACCAACAGACTGAGCCCTTTTCGAAGTTTCTACGACAACAAATAGCCATCTTAAAATTTATATCAGATGCGCTTCGGGAAAATGCAACGTGTGTTTGTGTGTGGTGGTAAGGCCAGAATATAATTTGCACTTTACTGAAAAAAATACAAATGAATGTGAATTGTCAGTTTAATATACATGTTGGAACCCTTGGTCCCAGTTTGTTCAGATAAATGTCCCTCCAGATTCCTTTCTTTTGGCCCCTTAATTATTTTCCTTCCCCGAGTAATAATTATTAATTTTCCTTTTATTTTGTGACGCCATTTTGGGTCTTCTTAATTGCGTAGTTGCTTAATAGACCACGAGGTAAGAAATTGCGCATTTAGGGAGGTTGACCAGTAAGTTAGTAAGTCCTAGGATTGGCTGGAAAAATTCATTACCACCCCGTACCCCGTCGCAGACACGCGGCTGGCGGAGCGGGCTGGGAGAAAGAATTCCCTTTTTAAGTTCAGTTCTTATACAGCGTGACTTGAATACAGTAAGACTTTTTTATACTATGTACTCTTTTAACTTTTCAGCCTAGGTCGAGTCTAAAGAGATAGTTAGAAATCTTATCGGTAACCCTTGGCTATTAAAAGTGGCCCTGGACCATTCGATCACGCTAGTAGATACGGAACCGTTGGAGTAACCGCGGAAATCCCACTATTTTGGGCCGATGAGGGATCTCCCCCTCCAGTAAGTGGCATAGCAACCCCTTTGCGCCATTTTTGCCTTTAATAGTGGTGACCCCGTACGTTAATCCTCCAATAAGTGGTGGCAGCAATTTAAAGAGCTATCAGTAAACCTGATAGTAAAAAGAATTTCGCGTTTTTCGAAGAGACAAGTAATTTAGCCTACAAGAGTAGCCTATTGTGGATACATATATAAAAAATCGCAAAGAGAAATTTTTTATCGTAGTTGTGCCTAGTCGGATAACAATAAATAATAAAATTTAAAAATCAATAGATCACGCGAATAATAATTAACTTGTAAGACAAGGGAGGCTGCGCCACCCAAGTAGAATCGGCAAATTAAAAGGAAATAATTTTTCACGAAAGGATAAAAGAGACATTGATAAAAGGATTTTCATTCGGACGGAAGACGTAAAGTAAACCTTAAAATAATGGCGGACAAACGGAGAATTCAGACAAGATCTACCGCGGTAAAACAAAAATCGAATTCAGAAACACAATTGTATGCGACTCCCGCTGGAAATACCCTGAGAAAAACACCGTCAGATAGAGCCATATATCACTCAACAGGTGAAATAGACATTTCTGAGACGGGTGAAGAGGAAATCTTCAAAACAAAATCAGTAATAGAGCGATCTCCGGTACGAAACAGGGAAGAAGAAAAAAGTCTAAGGGAAATTCAGAAAGAATTATTCTCAGATAGACAAACCCGAACGAAGGAAATAGTGACGATAATACATAAGGAAAATGTTATACAACGAGCAGACTCAGAAAACGAATTAAGAGAATATAAAGACAGTGAGATTCAGAGTAGGCCAAGTAGCAGGAGTAGTAGAAGTTCAATTTCCAGCAGGAGCTCACAAAAAAGCACTCAAATAGATATGACACAGCAACTTTTAAATTTCATGGAGAATGACAGATTAGCCAGAGTACGAAAAGAGGAGGAAGATAGAAAAGAAAGAGAGAAAGATAGACAAGAAAGAGAACCAAAGGAAGAGGCTGATAGGATAGCCAGAGAAAAAAGGAGGAGGCAGCCAGAGAGGAAAGAAAATACATAATGGAAATGATTGCAGGGAGAAATTCCCAAGAGCCTCAGAAATCGTCTACAATAGAGATAATGCAGGCAGTAAACCTTCAACCAATGAAAGAAAATGAAGATGTACATTTTTACATATACAATTTTGAAAAAACGGCGGAATAAGCGGATTACCGAGAGAAAATTGGGTGACAAGAATACAGCCCCTCCTTAACTACAAAGCACAACTTGCATATAAAGCATTACCAATGGACTACTCAAAATATTTGGAAAGATACTAAAACAAGCCATTTTTGAAAAGTTTCAACTCTCCCCCGAGCACTTTCAAAGAAGGTTTAGAAGCGAAAGAAAACGAGACAGCGAAACTTATAAAGAACACTGTGTTTAAAATGGCTAGAGATAGAAATCTATACAATATTAGAAGACCTGGAAGAAATAAAAGATAAGATAACGGGAATAGTGAATAAAACAGCGATGGAACAATTCTTAGAAAATACCCATCCAAATATGAGAATGTACTTAAAAGAGAAAAACCCACAAACAATTGAAGAAATGTCCGATTTAGCAGACAGGCACACTGAAATTAGGAGGGAGGCATTCCCACAAAGAACAAGGTTAGGAGGAAATGATAGGAAAGAATACCCATACACAGAAAATAAAAAGAATGCTAGCCAAATATGGCAAACACAAGGAGAAGTAACATGCTACCACTGTAACTTGGGCGGCCACTATAGCACCAATTGCCCAAATAAAGACGGTAGAAAATACGGCCAAAAAATGGAACAGTATGACGTTACCTGTTATAACTGTAATAAACGAGGACATTATGCCTCAGATTGCCGTAGCGCGAAAAAAATTACGACAATAATTACAGAACAAGGGACGATGGGGCAAACGGAAGACAGGACAATCCGAGAAACGATCGATCCCGAGAGAATTGGAAAAAATCTCAAACGTATAAGAGAACCGCATGGGTTAAAAGCCCTGAGAATATGAAAACTTGCGCATTTGCAGAATCACACAAAGTATGTGGCGAACTAAATGGTAAATCAGTAGAAATAGCTATTGATTCCTGCAGCGACCAAACCTATGTACGGGAAGACTTGATAAAGAAAACCGACATAAATTACAAAAATAAAGTGGCATCGATATGCTACTATGGAACAGAACATAAATGCCCGACAGCTCAGGTCATAATAGAATTAGCCAATAAAGAGGGAAATACGGTTAAAAAAGAATTAAAAGTGGGGGTTGTACCTACTCTTGCAGTAGACGTTTTATTAGGGGGAGATTTCGGAAATATCGAAAACTTTCTTGCACTAAAAGCAACTTCCATGATAAGAAGAGTAAATGCGGTTACACGAAGTCAAGAAAAAAAATAAAAGGGAGGCTGCGCCGCCCACTAATGAAAATGATGATCAGAATATACAAAACCCATTTCAATTTAACGACGAGATGTTCATAAAAAATGCAAAACTAAGAAAACCGAAAAGCCAAAAAAGGGCAGATAAAAAGGAATATAACCAAAAACAAGAGAAATTATTGACCATAGAAAAAGAACCAGAAAAGACCAATGAGGAACTAACCGAAACACTCTCTGGAAATCTTCTCTCTCTGGAAATCAGTTACTCTGAACAAAATGGCTATCTTAAAATTTTGATTGGATGTGTTTGGGAAAACGGTGGGCGTGGAAGGGGTGTTAGCTGCCTTCCAATCACTTTCGACTATTAAAAAGGGCACTAGCTATTCCAATTTCCAATCGAATGAGCCCTTTTTGAAGATTCTACGACAACTCCTTCGATACGAATTGCCCTGGTATGAAAAAAAAATAATACATTGTGCCAACATTGTTCTTTACTTAGACAGCTCGATTGCGCTGCCTATGATAACATCCTGAATTGCCTAATGCTCTTTTACCTACCTCTTTTCATCCGAAAAATCAGAAAGAAAAATGAACAGAATTTTAAAGTGGAAGGTAGAATTTTTGTTTCAAGAAAAATTTCTTCTTTTCCTTCCTACGAACTGATATACACGGCGAGCCCAAGATGACAGTATTTAGTTTTAAGAAACAGATTAGCCGGGATGACGGTTGAAGCCCTGAGGTCGATATCGATAACCAAAAAAGAGAGAAAAAAAAACGGCGGCGTATTAGTGACGCCGCCGCCGATAGAATCAGCGGCGGCGTCAGCGCGCTGATGTAAGCTCGGCGGTGCGCCGTCGTTTTGTTTCAGCGGCGCGCCGCCGACTTTTCGGCGCGGTTTCGGGGTCTACCTGTGCCTACAAGAATACGACTTCGAAATAAAATCAAGACCGGGGACAGATAACGGGAACGCTGACGGCATGTCCTGATTGGAATAAAGAGATGTATAAATAATAGGGAGAAAAATAAAATGTTGGATGGGCTGTGCCTTGATAACATAAATAATAAGGGGGGGAAGAGGTCAAATGCCCATGGGGAATAAAACAGAATGGTTACAAAATAGAGATGAATGACCTACAACGGGTTGGGGGAAAGTCGGGAGATATTGAATGTCGAATCAGATTGTAAAAATTTGGAAAGGAATCTGAGATTAGTATTATAAATTCAAAAGATATGTCGATCCTTTATGAGGGGGAGGAATCCCTTGGGGAAGATCCCCTGCGGGAAGTCGCGAGAGATAGTCCTTTTCCTAAAAACACAAAAGGCGGACAAGTTGTTTCCACAGATGGAAATTAAGAGGCTAGTGCAGCCAATTTTTCACGATGGCTGGCATCATCAAAAGTGCCAGGAACTGATTCTCTGCTCCTCTCAAATGTAAATTCGTGAGAGCAAGAAAATTTTTGTTTTTGATTGTGCTGTGCACAATGAGTTTCTACGAATCTTGGGGACTTCGATTTTCGAGACCAAATGCGGATGTTAGACGATCTAGACCATGGTGGTTTCTACAATGGAGACGTGGGGATGGCGACGAATCCTGAGCCAAGCGGTGAAAAGAGAGAAGATACAAGTTTAGTGATTTTGAGTTTAATGTTATTTATTTTATGTCCGAGTTTTCAGCCAATCCACCGGAGATGCGGGCCATTTATCTTAGGAGGGAGGTGCTGGAACCCTTGGTCCCAGTTCGTTCAGATAAATGTCCCTCCCAGACTCCTTTCTTTTGGCCCCTTAATTATTTTCCTTCCCCGAGTAATAATTATTAATTTTCCTTTTATTTTGTGACGCCATTTTGGGTCCTCTTAATTGCGTAGTTGCTTAATAGACCACGAGGTAAGAAATTGCGCAGTTAGGGAGGTTCACCAGTAAGTTAGTAAGTCCTAGGATTGGCTGGAAAAATTCATTACCACCCCGTACCCCGTCGCAGACACGCGGCTGGCGGAGCGGGCTGGGAGAAAGAATTCCCTTTTTAAGTTCAGTTCTTATACAGCGTGACTTGAATACAGTAAGACTTTTTTATACTATGTGCTCTTTTAACTTTTCAGCCTAGGTCGAGTCTAAAGAGATAGTTAGAAATCTTATCGGTAACCCTTGGCTATTAAAAGTGGCCCTGGACAATTCGATCACGCTAGTAGATACGGAACCGTTGGAGTAACCGCGGAAATCCCACTGTTTTGGGCCGACGAGGGATATCCCCCTCCAGTAAGTGGCATAGCAACCCCTTTGTGCCATTTTTGCCTTTAAAAGTGGGGACCCCGTACGTTAATCCTCCAATAATACATATATTGATATTTAGTAATCAAAATGTTAATATTATTTGATTTATTAAAGTTATGAAAAAAAAACATTTATGTTTTTTTAGTAAAGAGCAAATTATGTTCTGGCCTTGGAAAGGCATAGGGGTTCTGAGCCCTACTCATGTTAATTTCTGCTCGTTTTGAGTATGACTCGGTTATTTATTGTAATTTCTGTTCGTTTTGGGTTTCATTTATTGATCGATGCTGAATTGTGGTAGTTTCACGCTTGGTAGATTATTTTATTTTTTGCTCATTTTTGGTTGAATGGAGTTCTTTTCTTATCTTTGAAAAACTTATTTTGTGGAAATAAGGTTTTTTAATTAATTTTTGAAAAACCTATGAGACTACATGATTTATACATAATAATTAAACTTGAGGTTGCCATCAAATCAAACAACTAAAAAGTTAACATTGTTATGCAAGCTAATTGATCACCTTCTTTCGTTAATTTACCGAGTAAATTCAAGTACAATGAAAACCAGTCCCTCAAGGTTTCCCATCTTTGGTGATGCCACTTTTGAAGTGCCCCTACCTTATGTAGCACCCCGCTCTTTCGATCAAACTTTGCAATTAAACTAAATAGATCTAGAAGCATTATTTCGGAGCTTTTCACAATGAGGGTAAAATACATTATCCGTTCTTTGCTAGGACTAGATGCCTAATCACTTGGACCCACTGGGGGTCCAGTTCACACCTTTTACCTCTAGTGTGCGCATTTTCTATCACTATATTTCATGTTCTTTTATACTTTAACCTGATGTGCTATTTTATATTCATGTTGTTCATTGTTTTATTTCATTTTTTTTTATTGTTGATCTGAATTTAAGTGCCGACGGTGCGTGAGACGTAAAATACGATCTTGGCTTGTATATAGCAACTTTTAGTCATTTTAAAATAATATATTGTCGTAATTCAAATAAATAACGAAAACAGGCTTACAGTGTACAACTACATTCAGGGAGGGTTTTCCTAAGGCTGGTTTATAGAACCTTTTTAGTAGCAACTGGAGAAATTTGGCTTATAAATGTACTTTGTTTTTGAATTTTGAACCTCAACTCGACCTCCTTTTTAAAGAAATTTCCTCCTCGTAAAATTTTTGCTGAGTTAACTTATGTCTTTGGATACTTCAAATCTAAGAACATTTAAAATGATGACATTTGCTATTACTGCGTCATCTAATAAACACAAATAATGAAGTGTTGAATGTAAAAGCCTTAGCAAGTTGAAAAAAAAAAAATACCTAATGTACTATTTCCCGCCGAAAAAGACATGAATCTTGCTCTGTGGTGTTCAGAACAGCCATACATAGTGTATTGAGCCCCCATGATCTAATAAATTGTTCAGCAATCTCTTGGAATTTTCATACAATACACAATAGGTGTTTTCTATAGATTTGAGAAACTTGTCCCCAATAAAAAGTTCCTGCAACCTTGCGAGGTTGGAAGCAGTCTTGTACCAACAACAGACCTTAAAGAATTGCTATAAAATATTGAGATAATACTGTCCAACATTTACATTTGTAGGTTCCAGCCAAACTAGAATCGATGTTGCTGCAACATCCAGCTATTAAAGATGCTGGAATAATTGGAGTTCCAGATGAAGAAGTCGGAGAATTGGTAGGAGCAGCTGTAGTTCTTAAAGACGATGCGATAGTAGATGCGAATGATATTCTCAATTATATGAATTCTTCATTAAGTGAATATGAGCAACTACGAGCCGGTGTTAAAGTGTTCAAAAATCTGCCTTACAACGATGTTGGAAAGTTAGTTAGGAAACAACTATTAAGGCACTGGATGGAGGGTAGTTACGTTGAATGTGGCTGAACCCATATTTACAAACATGTGTGAAAAATCATCCAATAGATTTGAATTAGAACAACGATAAAAACAGAATCAATAACACATTCATTTTTAGTTTCATCGAACAGCCAAACGTAATGCCTGATCAAATGTATTATGTTTCTTGGTGTCAAAGGTATTAAATTTTTTGGTCTTCAAAGACAACTTCATTTACGAAAGTTCTCACTAGTATTAAAAGTGGCTAAATCACTTGCAAACAGGGACTAGGGGTTACTTGAAACTAACCGTTCATATGTATGTATGTATGACGGCACTAGACCCTCAAGGTCCAAACCGGCGGTGCTGATCTCCGTTTCGTGGCCGTTCAGCCAAAGGAAAAAACCTTCATAGGCGCAGATACAAACCTTGCTGATCTTAGAGAGATCCTTAAGCAGCGTTTAGTGCTAAGAAAGTAATGTTTCATCTGTTAACTGAGATGATTACAATCCGGGTAATAAAGGGTTTGACAATGATGTTATACCTATATCTTATGTTTTACGAAGATATACAAAAATTCCACAGGTTCATTTTTTATAGTAACTTTTATTGTTTTACTCGCGTGCAGACCCAGTGTAAAAGCAAAATATATTTTTGGGGACAGGGAAAAACTATTTTCTTTTCATTGTAAAAAAAGGCGGCAATTCGTAACAAGCATGGCAAAAACCCATGTGATACATGTACGAGGTACGTCCACAGCAATCAAGTTGTATACATTTAGCCAAATTGTTTCGTATGAGGTTTGTACGGAACGACCGCATTATACGCAACCTACATTTGCGCACAGGGAAGGATGTCTCTAAGCTTGAAAAGGCACTATTTTAGCGTCTCACCTCCTGTAGAAGATTCGTCTGAGTCTTCACTCCTCAAAAATTGTACCAGCATGGATCATTGATATAACTACATTAAATTGATAAAAAAAAAAAAAAAGGTAAAGAATATGGCCTTGGACTTTGCAGTCCCTACCAGCGGTGCTGATCTCCGTTTCATGCCCCTTCAGCCAGGAAGTGCAATGGGAGGTTGAGGCCAGCCATCCTGTGCTTTATAACCCCCTTTTTGTTTACCTTTCCCAGGTACCCATTTACTGCTGGATAAACTGGCTGAGCTTAGAGAATCACACCACTGATCCCTGTTGTAAAACAAATAACCAGCGACAACAGGACTCAAACCCTCGTCCTGATGGGCAAAGAATTTCAAGTCTAGCGTGCTAACCACTCGGCTAGGACTGCTAAAAGATATTATAATTGCTACATGAAGATAATGATGGGTTCTTGACAAGTCTCTAATGGTAGTTTTCAATCTTTCTTATGTCTCCTATATCGCTCGAGAGAAATTTTCCAATAAATACAAACTACACTACCGTTCTCTTAACACGTCAAATACATTAACAAAATTTCACTGTGCTTCATTTCGGTTTGTTGTACCTGATTAACTCAACTGACTTTCAGTATAATGTACTTTCGGTAAGCCCTTGTCCAATTCATTCTGGCATTGCAAACAAACTAAAAAAAAAAAAAAAAAAACTATTGTAGAAACTTTTGACTAAGAAACAAGATTTAGGTAAAACTTACGCTCTTTGACAGGGTGCTAGTTAGTATTGAAATCCATAGTATATGCAGGGTGTTCCACATACAGTATTACGAAGTTAATATCTCCAAAACTAACTATTAGGCCAAAACTGGAAATATTTTTAGTCCTGTTTAGAGTCAAAGGGGAAGCACATTCACAAGGCTTGTCAGGGCCAAAGAAGAAGAAATGGGCTTTGCCTGCAAAATGTTTAAAAGTAAACTAGTCTTATGCCCATGGCCACATTACAGTCAAATTTGTGGTCAAAATAAAAATACGGGACAACTGCAGGACCAACAAGTCCCGTTTATAATTTGTCGAGTTAAACATCGCTTGAGTTTTCAGCGCAAAATTTATGATTGATCAATCAGAATAAAGATTTAAGGCATAATTTCTTTTTTTTAATTTAGAAGAAATAGAAGCGTGGAGCAGCATTTTTCCTTTCTGGAAGACGAATCTAACAATATACAAACTCATAGCGTTAGTATACAGTGAGTTAGGAAATAAATAAGGTTGGGGACAAATCAGCGTTGACTCGAGCTTTTCTAACCAATATCTTGCCATTTTACTTCTACTGCAGAGATGCGGTGTTAAAATCAAGGAAAACAAAACAGTTATAAATCTGTGTTTTTTTATCGACAGATGTGACTACAGTGTGACCCGGGCAATGCTCTTGGAGAAAATTAGAATATAAGTTCAACTAAACCAAATTTTACAAGCCAAAAAGTGAGTTTATCTATTGGACAAAAAAAAACTCGTTCTTTAAAAAGTTGTATGCAGTCATAGACCTTGCCCAATTTCTCGAAAAGTCAGGGCACCCACATCTTCCCTTAGACGGACACCGAGGGAAACTTGGAAATCCAAAATGGCACTGCATTATTAACCACTAAATCTCTGTAATGTAGACAGCGGAAAAAAAGAACATCTTGTTTGAAATAGTTATTCAGAATGTCCTCAAATTTTATCCTACGGCTCAATTCCTTCCATTTGGTCCTTAAATGCTTTTAATTTTGTATGGGATTTTCATCACAAAAGAAGTTTCAGACCAGACCAGATTCCCAAGATTCCCAATACGTAAAATTTCCCAGGAGGTGCTGTTTGAAATTTTAAAATCTTTCTCAGCACTCACCAAACAGGGGATTCAGTTTTGTTTTTGACTAGCTTCTTGAAACACTGACTCAGAGGAGGATACAGACAAATGAATTTTGAA